>CM069536.1:52607658-53207658 GCA_035773235.1 Eospalax fontanierii | reverse complement strand
GCCAGAAATGTTATACATGAGCAAAGAGGAGAATCTGACATACAAGATGAGCCTGTGGCACAGGATAGCCCGCTCTAAATTGTCCCCACTTGCCAAGGTCTCCTCTTTGGGCCCCTCCCCCAAGAATTCTCTCTGGATTTCCCCAATGGGTATCTTTGCACAGCACCTAACTTGAAACGTTTCTGGAATATGTCATGTGCTGTGAGGAGTTCCTAGTTTTTTATTTCCTTCCTCCTTTAAAGTGGATGCTTCCTGAGGGCAGAGCATGTATATTTCTCCAATTTCTTGCAGAATAGTTTAAGGTACCAGGCCTATATTTGAGTCATTAAATCAATTTCATAATCTACTTTACTGAGATAAAGTATGTATACATGTAAGTGTATGTGTGAGCCTGTGTGTGTGTATATATGAGTATGTAAAAGAAGACAGACAGAAAGAAAACAATAGCTCTTCAATATTTATTTTCTCTATCAAAGAAATATTCTGGGGAGTAAGAAAATATTCTCTCCTTTTGTGTAAAATTATCTATAACTCATACAAAAATAATGTACATTTTTTCTAAGCTCTCATATTTAAAGGCAAATCAATCAGTTATTACTAAAATATGATATTTAAAATTTTTAATTGAATTTTTTGTGATTGTCATACAGTACAATTTAGATCTCCTCCCCCTGTCCACAACCCTGCCTAATTCAATGTCCTCCACTATGTATAGGGTCTGATTTGTGTCCCCACATGTCCCTCGGTGTGGGTTCATCCACTGGAGCCTGGTCAACCAATCAAGAGTCTCATCCCTGTAAGAGACTGTCTTTCCCCCCTCCCAGCAGCCATGAGTTGCTGACAGTTCCTTTGGCTGGGTTGGAACTTCTTACCTCCTTTCCCGTGTCTATGCTGGAATTTTGTCTTGTTTGAGCTTACATGGGACTTGTGCATGGTATTGAGACAGGGTCTCACGTAGTGTAGGCTGGCCTCAAACTCACTATGTAGCCTTAAACTACTAACCTTTCTGGCTCTACCTCTCAGTGCTGAAATTACAGATATGTACCACCACACCTGGTTTATAAAGTTCAGAGACTTGAACCCAGGACTCCAGGCGTGCTAGGCAAGCATTCTATCAACTGAGCTACATCTTTAGTACCCCAAATGTGATGATTGTACATGAAAACAGATTGTCTCTAAGTTTCTTACCATTGAAAATTGTAAAGAATAAAAACACTGTTGTTGAAGGCCCTTCAAGATAAAAAGCATTTTAAAAACAAAACACCTAAAACATGTTTCTACATTTCCCCTGCTTTAACCTTTATAACCTATGGCTTTAGAACACAAAATGACATTTCTTTTTTCATCCTATGCAGTTTTTAAAACTTTCATGTAATAAACATTAATCAAGCCAAACTGGCCCCAACCTTATGCATACATCTTAATGTTTGTCCCTTCACTTAGAATGGCTTTTGAACTTGGAACTTCATACCAATCCACAGAATTCTGATTTCCCACGTATTTTTATTATTTCTTGGTAACCTGTAACAGTGGCCTCTGAGTTTTAACTTTACCTATCAGAAGCATCTATTGATTAGACTGACAATAGTTAAAGCCAGCACAGCCATGGATGTATTGGCTTCTGATGTGAGCAACAGAACTATTCTCTTACAACAAATTTCTAAACAACTAAGGGGAAACTTGGAGTTCAATATCCATTTATCTTTACTTGGGCCAACAAAGCATATTGACAACAACTGAGTTCAGGACACTGCACCTGGAACAGTGGGGGAAAGAATGAAATAAGTCAAGAGATTGAAAACTTTGTTCTGGTCCACAGAGAACGTAAGCCTTTGATACACATTCAAGAGGAAACAGTACAAACTAAGTAGCGGGTTGTTTGATTTAACTCAGTAGACCCAATGACAGAACTTCTCACATGGAAAGAAATTATTGTCTACCAACTTCCATATTCTATAAGTAGAAAAAGCCGAGGACCTAAGGGATGGCATCCAAACCCTGAGGGTACATATCTGAGAGACGCATCCTCTAGATTATAGAATGAAACTGCCCTTGGTGATCATGGAATATCAATGTCCAAATGGATTTCAGAAATCAGAAGTCACCTTCCTCTCCAGGATACACATTCTTTGAAGATTTCCTGAAATGGACTCTTTTCTGTTTGTATAATTATGAGAAAATCAATCAATAGCAAGGAGGGGATCTGAAAAGAATTGAATAATGCACTCACTAATACAGTAGAGTTCACTGGGCATTACTATGTGGCTGGTTCAGAGACAGGTACTAGGACATCAGACAACACAGACAGAAGTCATACTTCACACTCTCATAAAGGAAGCAGGGGACAAGCAAATAAATAAGATGAAGAGTTGTTTTGTGAAGAAAAAGTGGATACAGAAAGAAAGGAATATTGGGCAGATAGGACAGGGGGAGGAGAAGGAGTTTGACACAGAATGACATGGTCAGGTTCACTGCAAAGACATGAAGAAGGTGAGGGGCAAACTCTGCAGTTTCCTGGGGCAGGAATGCTCCTTGGGGCAAGAATAGAGGAACCAGCAAGTACTAGTTACAGGCTACTGTAGAGTCGGTGGGAGTAGTCTAAAGCCAAGTGAGCAGGTGATGGGAGACAAGGCTAGAGAGCTGCTTTGGGTCACCTGGCAGACTGCAGCCCCTCTGAGGGCTCCCACTAGCATGTGGAGTGAAGTGGGCTTGCCCAATGAATGGAAAGGCAGCCGTGAGTTTGATCTGGCCTACCATCCTGTGCGCTGGGCGTCAGCTTTCACAATGGATGGGCACAAGCAGGAAACAGGTGGAAGGATGTCACAAACGGTCCAGGAGAGAGATGGTGGTGCCTTGGCACAGGGTGGGAGGGCCAGAGGTGATCGGGGGAGCACTTCTGGGAATATTTTAAAAGAGAAACCAGCAGAATTTTTTTTACTGTTGGATTTAAAACATGCAGAAAAATACAAGAGACACAGAGGCACGTCAGCACATTAGACCTAGGCTCGAGGCACATGCCACGCCATTTGCTGAAATGGCAAAGGCTGAAGCAGAGGTGGGATCGGGTCTGAGCGCCACCAGCGCATCAGTCGCCACTCCACTTGAGAGCGTCTTGTCATAAAGTTGTAAGGATAACGTGTCAGGTGATCTGTTTCCTGGTGTAAAGTACGTAGCACTGAGATTAGAATGGGATGCAGACTGTTAATCTACAGAAATTTATTTCTCCCAATTCTGGGGGCTGGGAAGTCTAATACCAAGGTGCAGGCATCTGCCTTTTGAATATGTCATCTCATCACAGAAGACAAGAAGGTGAGAGGAAGCAGTCATCCAGAGAAGGCTGAAACTGCTGCCTCCATCCTCCAGTCTGTCCCACCATCAGAGTGCCACCGGAGGAATGTGGAGCCACGGCTCATGATTAGAGACCACAGCTTCAGGCTCATGGGAAGGGACCACAGCTCCAGTTCATGGGACGGGACCACAGCTCCACACCCTTCTCCCAAGGCCTCGAGTTGTACATGGCAGTGGCTTTGCCTCTGTGTCAGATCAATGCTGTGGACAAGAGAGGTTTCTGTCATTCACAGTTTCTATTCTTGGGAAGACTGATTCTTAAGTGTGGACTTCCCACCCCCCTTGATGGGAAGCTAAGGTCATGACTCCCTACGTGGTCCTGGCTATCCAGACCTTGATGTTGGGTGTTTCCCATTTCCAGGAACCAAGAGATTTTCCACCATTTTTTCTATTACCCTCCCACAGCCCAGTATATCTTCACCTCTGTCCTACAGAAAATGTAAAGCACCCAATTGAATTTTTAGAGATTAAAACAAACAAACAAACAGAAAGAAAGAACATTAGACAAGGAGTTGGGGAAGTAGGGACTGAAAGTGAATGTAATAAAAATATATTGTATCTATGTATGAAATTCTCAAAGAATTAATAAAAAATATTACATTAAAAATAAATAAAAGGGCTGGAGAGATGGTTCAGAGGTTATGAGCACTAACTGCTCTTGCAGAAGACCCAGATTCAATTCGCAGCACCCACATGGCGGCTAACAGCCATCTGAGACTCCAGTTCCGGGGGATCTGATGCCCTCTTCTGACCTCTGCAGGTACTGCACGACACAGATGCACTTATACACAGGCACGCAATACGCCCGAGAATATCATTCTTAACACAAGAGGAAGCTTCTTAGGCTGTAAAGAGGGTTCTGTAGGTAAAGGCACTTGCTGCCAAACTGGTCAAGTCTGAAGGCCTGAATTCCAAGCCCCGGACCCACATGGTAAAAGGAAAGAAACGTTCTCACAAGTTGTCCTCTGACCTCAACATGGGCCATGGCACACTCCCTATCCCACATCAATCAATCAGTCAATCAATCAATCGGTCCTTCAAAATTAAAACAAGAAAGCAAGAAAGGGCTTCTCAAAGGAAGCAGAACCAGAAGTGGTACTGGAATTGTAACCGGAATGGAACCAGAGTGGGCTGTTTTGAATGAGTGTTTCTATATTGTGCTGGCTTCAAGAATTAGTCTATGAGACAAACCCACAGTTAGCACATTTCATTAAATAGTATACTTTAGAAACCACTTACAGAATAATTATGGTGATTTAAGAGAAATCTGAAAATGCTGGAAAGAAATCTGTTCCCTCCGACCCCTTTTCTAAGGCAGTGTGTGCGTGTGTGTGAATGTGTGTGCTTGAGAATGTGTGTGATGCTTGCTGTATCCTCATTTTCTCTTGAACTACCATGACAGAAATGTTCATATTCTATGTTTTGTGGGAGAAGTTAATTCCCTCCTGTGACAAAAACATATTTTAATTTTGATATTAAAAGTCACTAAGATGCAGCAGGCTAAAGGGAGGGATAGTCTAATCCAGAAGTACTGCAGGTGATGAGCTTCTTCTCTGGCATTTGGAAGCCATGTGCTCCATAGAGTTGGAATGATAATGTATTTATTGCTAATGTTTACAAGAGCTTTTTCCTGTCCCCCAACACACGAGCATCTGTTCTATTCTGTTATTTATGTTACTATAACAAATACCCGAGATAATTAACTTACAGAGAGAAAAGGTTTATGGGGGCTCATGATTTTAGATGATCTGAGATCAGACCAGACAGACCTACTACTTAGATACCCGGTGGGTGGGCCTGATGGTAACAGCAGGATGTATGTGTGGCAGAGAAGAACTGTTCTCCCTATAGCTGAGAGAAAAAGGAGAGACTGGAATTCCACAATTCCATTTGAAAGCATGTCCCCAGTGACCTAAAGACCTCCTCCCACCCTCCACTTCTTAATGCTTGCACTGCCTCCCAACACTGCCAAGCTGGGGACCAAGCTTTTAACACACGGCCTTCGAGGGAGTATTCTGCACTCAAGCTGTAATGCACCCAGTCAGAAGCTCTGCTTTCTGTTCTTCTCAGTGTAACCTTGAACCTGGAGTCTAGCTTTGAAAAATGCAATTGGTCTTAGGCGGGTTGATTTTTTTATTTTTTAAAGTTCTATTGTGTCAAGAATGAGACAGCAAATGTTGCTGGCTTTATGGGCCATCTAACCTCTGTCACAGCCACTTGCCCTTGCCCTTGTAGTGTGAAAATGGCCACGGTAATGTGTAAACAAATGAACAGGAGTGTATTCCAACCAGACTTCACTTGTGCTCACAGAAATTTGAATTTCATGTAATTTTCATGTTTTAGGAAATAATTCTGTTTTGATATTTTTTTCACTCATTTAAAAATGTAAGAGATTGGGGAGATGGCTCAGGCTTAAGTGCACTGGCTACTCTTGCAGAGGACCCAGGTTTGATTCCCAGCACCCACATGGCAGCCAACAATTGTCCTTAACTCTAGTTCTAGGGAATCTGATGCCATCTTCTGGCCTCCATGGGCATTGCATACACACACAGTACACACATATATACAGGCAAAATACACAGTCAACAGATGAAAAAATTTAAAAAATATTTTAAAGTAGAAATTGTGTTCCCCTCAGGGCCTGTATGTACACCGAGGACAGCCTGAATCTTCAGGTTGCTGTTTTCTGGCCCTGACCTGAGATGCTTTTTTTGCTACATCCTCTCAGGAGGACCTGCTACTGTCTTAAGCTTGCCTCAGTTGATCCCTGGGCAGAAAGTACAGTGCCTCACATTCCCTAACCTGCCATGTCTGGGAAGAAATTTACAGGTGGTTATTAGCTTGGTTCTGAGTCCAAGCCCTTGATCAGAAGAGGTCTCAAATTGCTCCCTCAAACTGTGATAAATCTTCAAGAAAGTGATCTTAAGGCGAAGCTTCAGCTGTTGTCATTTTGATTTGTGTTTCTTGACACCTGCCTTGCGTACCAAAAATGCATGAGGCCTTCTAGGTTTGGAGACTGGAGCACGAATCTAAGACTGCTGTAGAAGATTTTCTGTTGCTATGATAGCAGCAAGTAGACTGGGTAATTTACAAGAGCAGAGCATGGTTCCTTGTAGTTCTAGAGGGCGTCACATCTAAGAGTGTGGCTCTGGCAGCTAGAAAGTCTTTCTTGTTACATCATAGCATGGTAGAGGGAATCAGTTGGCAAGGGAGCATCTACTCCAAATAGTTCATTACTAAAACAAGGCTACTCCCACAACCTCCCATCCCCACAATAAGAGCATTGTTCAACTCGTGAGAGCAACGTCTTCAGGGTCTAATCAGCTCTTAAAGGCTCTACTTCTTAACACTCTGTAACTCCAATGAGTTTTGGGGGGACAGTCAAACAAGGCAAGTGTTCTAGGTTAACAAGGGTCATGAGCTCTTCTGCGCCATATCCTGAGAAGTAAGGTGATGCTGTCCTGTCTCAAAACTAGAAGGACCTGGTGGCAGAAGTGACATTGGACCTGCATTTAGGAGACTGGCAGCTTCTGCTTCCTTTCTTTTGAGATGGCTCAGTCTCAGAAAAGCCAGCCACCATTACTCTGAGAACACCATACATGGGTGCTCTAGTGGAAAGTCCCTGGCAAGTATGCCTTAGACTTCCCCACCAAGGTGCCAGGCATGTGAGAGAGACTGTCCTGAAGCTCCCAGTGTACCCCAAAGCCAACTGAAATAATGAGTGGTCTAGTTGATGCCACAAGGAGGAAAGAAATTCCCAGCCAAATCTCACAGGAGATTTGGTCCTGGTCCACAAAGTTGTAAGATAAAGTTAAAATGCCTATTGGAAACCACTAAACTTGGGTGTGGTTTGTACATAATGTGTAAATAGCACAGACAAATAGGAAAAGATGCATATCCCCAAATGGCGTGACCAAAATTCAGAGTAGTTTCCCAAAGGCCAGTCAGGGTTAATATAGCTCAGGAAAACTAAGGATGAAGAGGAAAGGGAGGCCTCATGCAGGCAGCCTTGAAGGACACAGAACAGCTGTAAATGGAATGCCAGGCTAGGAAGGAGATGCCAGTGTGAAAGATGGGGTGTTGGCAAGGAAGAAAAGAGGGAGAATGACTGTCAACAAGGAAAGGCACCGGAGTGATGTGGGCAGGCCAGTTTGACTCAGTGGAGATCTTTGGCAACAGGGTAGCCTTCCACAGTTACTGCAGGGGGTGATGGGAGTCAGTGCGAAGGGGTTGTAATGAGCTGCCTCTGCCTGGTAACTTCGTTCTTAGAGGGATGAGATCAAATGACCCGTCATGTTGCCCCCTAGCATAGAGAGCCCTATAGCCTGATGGAGCTCCCAAGAGATGCTCTCTGCCTTAAAGCATGCTGACCAACACCTGGCTGGGGATCTCCCAAGTCTGAGGCTGATGCAGGTGACAGAATTCTCCATGAAGTGGAAAGAGAAGTAGACTCAGGGGTCAACAGGCTTAGACAGAAAGTGCTGCCCGCTGATGGTGTTGGACTTGATGGTCTTCATACCTCATTCACTTGAGGACAGTGAGTCTTGTGCCCACATCCCCCATTAAGCAGATGCACTAACCACTACTGAGTCTATCAATCCTGGTGTATTTTCCAGTGGGGACTTTGTTCACACTTAGCTGACCCTAAGTCTTCATGCTGAGTATCTGCAAAATAAATTTCCATAATTCTATTAACACAGGTGTCCTTAATTCCTTTCAGCTTATATGTGATCTTCTGGATTCATCAGAAGATCCTTCAAGCCATACCTCCGCCTCCCTCTGTCAGGCATCAGGAAGAGGTACAAGTAATTCATCTGGTGACAGTTGCTGAACACCAGAATGTACCACTGAGAATTTCTGAAAACATGATTTGTTGAAATACATCAAAAACTCTGGAGCTGACAGATGGGATGACTGATGGTAAATAGTTGACATGAGCTGGAGGAGCCATTACCAAACAAGAATTGATTCTGCCCTGTGAATCTCCCTGGGAGAGACCAAGCAAAATTCTCTTCAACTGCAGGATTCCAAGTGGGAAACTAACTACTGTTTGGATACCAGAATTGTTTTCATGTCTGGTAAATATACCCTAAATTCTGTGTAGAAAGAAGACTTGGAGGATCCTTTTGTGAAAAGGATCCAGCCCCATAAAAGTTGTTTGGAAATAGAGATTCAGGCACAAGTTTCAGACCGAGCTAATTTCACTCCATAATAGATTCTCTCTCTCCTTCCCTCCCTCCCTCCCTCTCTCCCTCCCTCCCTCCCTCCCTCCCTCCCTCCCTCCTTCTCTCATTTACTTATTGTGCTGAGAATTCTTTTCTCCCTCCTGGATGGTAAATTGTATTTTAAAGTAACGAAGAAATACTTTAAATTTCAGGTTACTGCTTATAGCGGCGTTTGAGCTTTTTGCCCACCAGAAACTTCTCAGAGTGACAATGGCATAAAGTCTCTGCATATGTGTGTGGGGGGGTATGTGCATGCGTGTGTATATGTGAGTGGTATGTATGTGTATCATATATATGTGATCTGTATGTGTGTACATGTATATATGTATATCTAGAATATGTGTGGCATATGTGTGCAAGGTGTGTGTTGTATGTGTGTAGTGTATGCATGCATAATATATATGTGTGTGGCATATGTATTTGTGATGTGTGTGGAGTATATGTGTGTGGGATGTGTACATGTATATGTATATATGTGGTATGTGTGTGGCAAATATGTGTGTGCTTCATGTATGTGGTATATGTGTGTGGTATACATGTGTGTGTGGCATATGTGTATATATGTGTGTGTTATGTGTACTATATGTGTTTGTGGTGTGTATGCGTGTTTGTAGGATGGTGAGTGTATGTGTATGTATTTGTGTATATATTTGTGTTGGGGGATGTGAAGTTGTTTGGTGTATGTGTATATGTGTTTGTGCAAAGCCAGCTTCTCACAGGCATCTATCTGCTCTCATAGACCTGCTCACAGACCTAACACTGCAAAGTGCTGCTAAAAGGAAGTTAAATGTTTCTTAGGTTTTACACTTTATGGAGATCAGTCAGAGTCATTGAGATTCTAACAGGCATATTCATGAACACTTACCATGTACAAGCATACATGTTCATGGTCCATTTTACATATATATGTGCATATATATATATATATATATATATATATATATATACGTATATGTAGTATTTCTGAAATATGAAAAGTCCTGGAAACAAATCTTTCTCCCAACTCATTTGGGAAAAACCAGAACACAGTGAATGTGAGGCTGCCTCGGCTGGCCTTTCTTTATCCCACATAGTGTGAATATTCACACATTCAATGGCAGAACTGTTAATGAGATGGGGTTCTGGCTGTTGCTCCAGACTCTGCAGGGGTGCTAGAGTAAAGGATGTGCACAGCATACTGCATAGTCTTTCCAAAACTGACACTGAGTCCCAGGACATACCTGACCCAGGATTTTCAGTTAGAGGATCAGGCACCACACCCACATGAGAGTAATGACACGTGGTCCTCTGATCCATTTTGGTTGCTGTAACAAGATCCCAGTGATGGGGTGACTGGTAAACAACAGAATTTTATTTCTCATGGCTCTGATCAAGTCTAAATCCAGGATCAAGGTGCAGGCTGACATCTAGCGAAAGGCCCACCATTATGCAGACAGCCATTTTTCTCTGCTGTCACATGGTGGCAGAGTGTTTCAAGCTTGTCTTATAAAGGTTCCAGTCACATTCATAGGGACTCCACTCCAATGGCCTAATGTCCTTTTGAAGGCTCTGCTTGCTAATACTGTCACCTCTGAAGTTAGGATTTCAACCTGTGACTTTTGAGGGACACAGACACTCGGGCCCAGCAGCAAAGCGGACACAGGACAGGTGGGGGGAGCAGTGCTGAGGTCCAAGTTGTGGGGTCCCACCAATCAGCGGCGCTGGAGCTGAATCTCAGGTGGGGAAAAGCTGGTTCTCTGCAGGGTAATTCTCATATAAGCCAACGAAACACCAGTTGATTTTCACAAAGATCTAGTGACCTTAACCAGGACCTTTTAAAGCAGTATAAACTAAACTAATCTGAACTTCCTCTGGACAATTAAATCACTAAAAATGAATAATTAGGCTCAGAAACCAAGGAGACAAAGTTTCTTGACAGGCCACATAGTTATCTGTGCTTGGAATCTTCTCTGAAAGTCGGTCCTTTCCCAGCTGCTGGGGCTGCCATTTGTAACCCCTAAGATGGGGTCTGGGTCCAGGTTGTCACTTACCCCCACCTCAGCCAGAACACTCAGAGCAAACTCTCAGGAGAGAGAGGGTCTCTGCTTCTGAAGTTGTAAATGCTAAGGGCCAGGTAGACTGGGGCTGTTCTAGTTCCTGAACACCTATGAAAGGGCCTGTGGGGGAGACAGGGACTTAGGACATGGAGCACTGGTCCCAGCTCTGGCCATCTGAGAAATAATCAAAACTGGTTTTGTTTATACTAGTTTAGTCTCTTTTAGTTACTATTAAGGAAAAGTCCACAGGCCATTGGTTCTAGAAGTCTCCTAAATTTGAATAATACAGTTTTCAGAAATGTGGAGAGAACACTTTTCTTCTTGTAATATTCTATTTACTATTTTTATTTTGTGTGTATGAGTATATTGCCTGCATGTGGGTAAGTCTACCTGTGTTTTGCAATGCCCTCGAAGGTCAGAAAAGTGTGTCAGATTCCCTGGAACTGGAGTTATGGATGTTTTTTAGCCACCATAAGGGTGCTGGGAATCAAACTTGGGTCTTCTACAAGAGCAGCCTGCAATCTTAACCTCTGAGCCATCTCTCCAGCCCCAGAAGAGAACACTTTTCAAAGACTCCCTTCCTTCTTGTTATAGACTAAATAATAAAATTCACATATTGAAGCCGTAGGCCCCACACATGATGCCATTTGGAGATGGATCTTTGGGAAGGTAAGGTTAAATGAGATCATAAAGTCAGATCCTAATCCTATAGGACCAGTGTCATCATATGACAAGGAAGCTTCACCAGACTGTGTCTCCCTCTCCCCAAGACATAGAGAAAAGACGCCATTTGAAAACATGGAAGAGGGAGCAGTCACATAAGCAGGACCTCAAGACCTCAAATCTGGTGACACTTTGATGGGCATCTGTTGGGTATAATGCAGGGTGGGCCTAGATAGGCCACCTGCCAGGAGGAATGAAGGAATGGCTCCTGTAAACAGGAGATCCTGGGTTCCGAAATCAGGGGGTTTAAGCCCCCATGTGATTCTGCCAGGATGAACCAAGAAAGGGAGGGGCCAACATGGATCTCAGGGACCGTGAGGCGGTATGTGCTTCCTTCGCTTCCAGGGTAGGGAGACAAACACAGGAAGGGAACAAACAGGAGGGGGTCCTCCTCTGCTCTTGAGGACTGAACAGTACACAAAGCACTTGGGGCCTACCAACCGACAGTCAGACCGGGGGCATCTCACCAGTGCTGAGGGGGCAGAGTTCCTGTTTGGGTGCCAAATATGTTGGGGGTCCCAGCACTTAGGGCCAGCCCAAGGGGGACCAAAGGATCTCCACCATAGGGTGAGGGGGCAAGTAGGCACAGAGTCAACACACACAGACTCTGGGAGTTGAGCAGAAAGCCAGCAGTGGTGGTCTGCTGCAAACTCATTCATTCAAGAAAGAACAAAGAGTCTTATAGGTCTTGTTAGCCAATAGCCTTATGGAGTGAGGTCCTGACCACAGCCAATCACAGTTTGTTCCCAGGTGGATCAGGTTCCCTCCAGGCTCCACAACCAACCAGTGTAGAGCACCACACCCCGCGTGAGAGCCATTCCTTCATTCTTCCTGGCAGGTGGCCTAGCTAGGCCCACCCTGCATTATACCCAACAGGCATCTAGGCTCCAGAATTGTAGGGAGAGTCACTTTATGTTCAAGTCATTAAGTCCAAAAGAGAGGCAGTGGATAGATGCTCCTCATTTGTTAAAAAATATCTATTAGGCTGGAGAGATGACTCAGCATTTAAGAGCACTGGCTGCTCTTGCAGAAGACCAGGGTTCAAATCCCAGCACTCATATGGTAGCTAACAACCATCTGGAACTCCAGTTCCAGTGGATTCAGTGCCCTCCTCTGGCTTCTGATGGCACTACATGAGAGGGGTGCACTTACATACATGCGGGCATAACACATACATAAAAATAAAGTTAAAAAAAATTTGTCCATCATCTATATATTTATCTATCCGTTTTTTATTTTATTTTTGAGACAAGGTCTCATGTACACAGGCTGGCCTCACCACTATGTAGAGGAGCATGACTTGAACTTCTGGCCCTCTTGCCTCTACTTCTTTGTCCTGGGATTATAGGTGTACAACACCACATCCAGTTTACACATGCCAGGGATTAAACCTAGGGCTTCATGCATGCTAAACAATACTCTACCAACAGAGTTACATCTACACACTCTCCAAAAGCAAAAACTGGGATAAGGAGGAGCAGGAAACAGAAATCTGCCTCCCCAAACCTATGGCAGCTAGAAGGTACCAGCTTCTCTAACACAACAAAAGAAGCCTTCTAGGTGTTTTAGGTTAATTTCTTCATATTTTCTATAAAACATGATCTTGTAGTGATTCAGTCATTTCATTTGAAATCACCATGCTTGCAAATCAAAATCAAAATATGGCAGTTGTTCTAATTAGCTTTCTATTTCTGTGCTAACACTGACCAAAACCAACTTGGGAAGGAAATGGTGCATTGGCTCACAGTTCACAGTTCATCATCAAGGGAAGTCAAGGAAGGAACTTAAGCAGGGCAGGAACCTGGTGGCAGGAGTTGAAGCAGAGACTACTGAGGATGCTGCTTTCTGGCTAGCTCCTCTGGCCCTGTGATCAACCTACTTTCTTATATAACTCAGGACCACCTGACCAGAGTTGGCACCATTCACAGTGGGCAGGGCCCTCCCAACAATCAAGACAACAATATCCAGCAATCAACAAAATGCCTCTCAGACATGCCCACAGGTGAAATGATAGAGGAAATTCCCCAATTAAGGTTCCCTCTTTCTAGGTGTGTCAAGTTGACAACTGAAGCTATCTAGCATAGCAGTTAACAACTAGGTAACATAACTCAAACATTATCTAGATTTTATTATTATCTAATATCTAGATAACAGATTCACCTTTGATACTTTAATTCAACTATAAATATTCTCCAGTGAAGTCTATGTTATGATTTTGACTTTTGGCCACAATTTTGGACAAGAAGCATTCTAAAAACCATTAGTTACATGATGTACAGATGGCAAGAGAAGGCTTATTTATGGTAGAGTCTTATCAAATATCTCAGCACCACATGGTGGTAACACGTGTATTAAATGGTGGGATTTGGGTGTAATTTTCCTCTCATTACTTTCTTTGGCATATTCTGTTGGATCTGTAATGGAGTGCCAATCAGGAGATACCGTCAACATCTTCCATTAAATACCCTTATCTATGTCTAGTAGGATAGTTAAATTATTTTATTTATTTATTTTTAAATGCAATGCCCTCAGAAGAGGGTATCAGATCCCCTGGAACTGGAGTTAAAGACAGTTGTTAGCCACCATGTAGGTGCTGGGAATTGAACCCAGGTCCTCTGCAAAGGCAGTTAGTGCTCTTAACCACTGAGCCATCTCTCTAGTCTCTAGATTTATTTTTACTTATATTTATATATGTATGCCTGTGTGACAGTATCTCTAAGTCACAGATGTGCAGTGCCCACGGAGGCCATAAGAGGGTCCTGGATCCCCTAGAGCTGGAGTGACAGGCAATGTAAGCCTCCTGAAGCAGGTGCTGAAAACCAAACAGGGGTCCTTTAGCACAGCAGCAAGTGTTCTTTTAACCTCTGTGTCATCTCTCCAGTCCCAAGAACTGTCTTTTTAGAACAAAACAAAATGAAACAAACAGAAAGACTAAAACAAAATGAAACAAACGCCTCCAATTTTACAGATTCCACAGTATCAATAATGACTACTCCAGTCACTGAATAGAACATGTTAATTAGTCTTTATACATTCAGTAGAATATTTGAGACACACTTGCTATGATACAGTTTTCTGACTAAAATGTTCATCTATGGGAATCCCTTAAATGAAATACTGAGTTTTTAGCTGACTAAAAGAAAGTTAGAACAAGTACTGTGGGTTAGCCTCTTCCTAGAGGAAGGGTACTTCAGGAATTCATGGGGGATGAGACTTGTTTTAGTCAGCTATCTGAGACTTCAGTGCCCTGATTCCACAGGGCTAACAGTGGCAACCCTAAGCTGCACTTCTGCTATGAGAGTGTTGTACTGCACCAGCATCCTCCCACACATCCTCTCCATCAATCACTTCAGGGGCTACCAGCCTTAGAAAACATGCTGAGCCTATCATAAGGGGTTTTAGAACAGGAGTCACTACATCAGAGGCTATGTAGCCAAGCAAGAAATACAGCACAGGAAGTAAGGCAGCGGGGAACTGAGAAGCGCTTTGGCGAACCTGAAGCCACATACTACATTAAAAAGAACCTCCCCAAATAGCTACTCAGTGCCAGTGTTGACTGAATATCAGATGTTTTGGGTTTTGTTTTGATTTTCTGAGACAGGGTCTCACTACATTGTTCAGGCTGGCCTTGAATTCAGAGCTCCTCCTGCCTCTGCCTCCCCAGTTCTGGGATTAAAGGCATGTGCTACCCTGTCTTGGCTCTGAGTATCTAATTTTTGGGGGTGGGGGTCTTTTTTGAGACAAGGTCTCCCTGTAGTCCCAACTGACTTAGAGCTTGCTATGTAGATCAGGCTGGCCTCAGTCTCACAGAGATCTACTCTACCTGCCTCTATCTCTTGAGTACTGGAATTAAATGCGTGTGCCACCACGCCCAACTTGATCTCATTTTTATCTAATTTTTAAAGAGGTTTAAGAATTCAGTTATTGTGAAATCTGACTTTTAAAATATTTAATCATTTTTTTTTCAATAACAAGCCAAAACAAGATAAAACAAACCGCCCACAAAGGCTGGCATGTGTGACTGCCAGTTTACAATCTCTCCCACAGCAGGCGGTGTTGGCTGCACTATCCAGAATCTACTCTGTGCAGACCTTGAGAAAGATCTTCAGCTGCAGCACTGGGAGCAGGCGGGTCCTCCGCAGCAACTATTTTGTTGCCGATCTCATAGACATTGTGATTAAAGGAAATGGTAAGGATTCCATTTTCTGCTCGGCAGCTAGAAAGCACATTTGGGGTCGAGGCCTAGCAAACATACAGGTTTGCACAAAGCTACAACCTCATGGTATTATTTTACATCGCCATTCCTACCTTTCTTAGCTCCTTCTAATGTACCCCATGGTGATGTAGATTGCACAGTCCCCAGGACTCCAAAGGATAAATGATCTTTATAACTGCCTCTGGGAGATAAACTTATTAGTCCCATTTGACGGATGAATAAATCAAAGCTCCACAAAAGTTAACTTAATAGTTAATAAGTGTGAAGACACAATATATTACTTTTGGCTTCAAGTCAAGTGCTCCATTGAGTATTAATAAAAAGAATGAGTGAGCTGCAGACAGTGACTCAGGACCGGAGTTCGTGCTTAGCATGCATAAGGGCCTGGGTTCAAGCCTCAACCCATGCCCAAGTCAAAAAAAAAAGAAAACAAACATAGAAAAACAGAGACTGGAGACATAGCTCAGTAAGTACAGTACTTGCCGTTCTGAGTTTGAACCCCAGAACCATGCAAAAAAGTCAGGCGTAGCTGCACATGCTCATAATCCCAGCTCTGGGGAGATGGAGATATGTGGATTCTGGGTGCTCGATGGCCAGCCAGCTTAGCCTACTCAGCAAGCTGTAGACCAATTAGAGACCCTGAAAAAACAAAACAAGGTAGATGACCGCCACATACATATGCATACACATGTACACACAAATAAACAAATAAAGAAGAATGTCAGGCATGTATATAGCAGAAGTCAGACACTACCAGACTTGCTCCTGTAGAAGCTTGGGAAGGTATTTTCCCAAAGCCATGAATTATAAAGTGGCTCAATTCCTTAGAACACAATATAATCACCTTATAAATGATGTTCCTTTAGAGTGCCCCTTCTGAAGACAGTAAAGTCTGATGTGCTTATAACCACAACAGTTACATGCCAGACTTTGAACTGGTACTTCAGCTTGAGAACTGGGCCAGGGAATCTGATGAAACACAGCAGTTGGATCCCAAAGGATCCTCATCTGGTTGAGCCTGGGAAGATGAGGTAGCATGTCTCGGGAGTGTGACCTCACTCCACCAATCTTCTAAATCCAGCCTTGGGGCAGCTTTGTCAGTGAGAGAGAGCACAAAGAATTCTTTGAATTCTGTAATCAGATCCTCAGAGCGAGCTCCAAAATGAATCAGCTGTGTACAAAACTGTTCTCTGCCTCAAATTGAATTATAGTGTGGCTCCAATGTATTTGGATTAAATTATAACCATATAAGAGCACAAGATGTTCCCAGGTCTTAAGGAATTTGCTGTTCAGATTCAGTATTGTACTTATTCTTAGTTTCTTTCCCCATAAATAATGCTGGAGCTGTAGGTTTTTAAGACCGTTTAAGCAGTAGAGCCCTTTTTCCCCAAGTACTTTGCTGAGCTACAGTGCTCTGTGCTGAGTGATATAAAGAAGGTCTGTGGGCTGGCCGTGGGTGTGCTGGCCTTTGACTAGAGCCATGGTAAAGGCCCCCTGGCTTCTCGTACCCTCAGAGCTCCTCAGCTATTGTCTCACAACTTAGATTTATTGGGATCCAAATGAGTAGAGGCAACTCTATAAAGTGGAATGCAAGAATTTTAGGGTTGCATACATAGAACTTGACTCAAAAAAAGAATCCTTTTCAGGACATACTATCCCAATCCAGCAAATGTCTAGATGATCAATCATCTCCTAGGGAGAAGAAAGCAAAAGTATAGTCCCTGTTAATTCTGTTTTCCACAGCAACATCTAACACCACTGAAGAAAGAATTTTCAGGGCACTCCACTGGAAGGTGCTGACCATCTTGACAACATGTTTCAGGGGTGCACATATTTTTCAGAGGACTGCGATGGGCCTCGCTCCAATCCCAACACCAGTAAGTTGACAACTGCCTACTGTAGTCACTAGCTACTCACACGAAATTCTAAAACAGATGAAAGCAACACATAGTGCTTCTTACAAAGAGCAAGGGGTGACTTCGAAGTTTTACATTTTAAAACTTTTACTATATCAAAAGAAGATCTATGTTTCTAAAATCACCCCTACCAGAATATCTTCAGTAATGGAATTATGGTAGCTATACGACTCAGAGTTTTGGTGTCTATCCTAGCAATATCTTTTCTCTCTCTCTCTCTCTCTCTCTCTCTCTCTCTCTCTGTATTCAAATATGAGTGTATACTGTCTTGACCCCAATTCCAGGAACCGGTCAGTTGAATAGTCATTAAGTTCATACTTCCAACCTTTTCTCTTAACCACTCTGAACCACTGTGCACCCATTCTACCAGGAAAACTGAGATAATCCTATTCCTTTCTCCCACTGCCTTTTGACTCACCCCTGGGCGTCCCTGGGTGTCCCTGTAAAGCAGGTTGTGTTATCCTCAGGACCTAGGACCTGCACTATGATTTGGACAAGTATCTCCCAAAGGCCCTCTCATGACCCTACTGGGAGGTGGTGGAACCTTTAAGAGCTAGGGCCTAGAGGGAGGTCTTCTGGTCTTTGTAGACATAGACTTGAAGAGGATGCTGGGATTCCAGCTTCTTCCTCTTCCTGTTTTTCATGTCTAGATGAGCAGTTTTGCTTTGCTATCATGATGTCTTGCTTTCACCCCAGGCCTCAAACTAATATGATCAATGAGTCATAGACTGTAACCTCAGAAACTGTAAGCCAAAATGAATCGTTCCTTTTTATAAGCTGATTATCTAACATATTTGTTACAATAGCATAAAACTTACTAATATCAACTATAAAATTCAGGTTTGTTTCTTTTGACCTATATCTGACCTCATTTGTGGTAATATGACTAAAATAGTAGTCTATAACATTCCATGATAAAAAACAGCTCTAAGACTAATTATAAATGATACTAGAAGGAACATACAGAAATCGTGATTCACTGCTAAGGTGCCAAGGAACCCAGACCCTGTTGGAACTCAGAACATGATAACTTCAAGTAGCCCTGTGATAAGCTGCATAGTCTTAGAATCATGGGTTCCTATGACACCACCTTAATGTGCCATCTACTTTCTCTCCTGTAGGCACAGTGAAGGATTTCCTCTGATATTCCCTTACTGTCTTAAAACTGGTCCACCAAATAGAATTCTTTCTTTATTTCCCTAAAAACTCATTACCTATAAAATCAAAGAAGATAGAAGAATGTAGCCACACCTGGATGTACTCTTAAGCTCATTTAAATTCCAAAGGAATAACTTTACCAGTTTGTTTCTGTTTCTCAGGTTCATTTATCATCCTTAAAAATCATCCCTTATACCTCAAAATTACATATATTTCCCCATCCTGCTTTCTCGTAGAAAGATAAGATATAAGCATTTCAACTCCATTGAACTATTGCTTAGTCACACTCTGTGATTCTCCCTTGGGCATGTTAATAAATTTGTGTCTCTTGTCTTCTGTTCATCAGTCTGTTGACAGTTCATTCCCTCAGAGGGGACAGGAAAATTTTCCCTTCATGCCAACGACTTCTGAGATACAGAGCTCCACGGGGACTGGATGCTCTCTGGGTAGCAAAAACATTCTGCTTTTTTGTCATAGTTTTCCCCAAGATGTATAGTTTTGATACATGGAGGGAGAGTTCTCCTTCATATGTTCTCTCCTGAGCATAAAGAAGGTAGAAAATCTCACATTGGACAGTAATCTACGGTTGCCGGCTAATCTATTATCCAGAGTAGCAATTACTCAGACCTGAGGAAGGGACAGAGATTATGAAAAGGGACAGCTATCATATATATAATGCTATGTCATACAGAAGAAGGAGGAGGAGGAGAAGAAGGAGGAGGAGGAGAAGGAGGAGGAGGAGGAGGAGGAGGAGGAGGAGGAGGAGCTGTGAGAAAGGCACAAGGCAAAGGAAGCCACAAGGCAATGCTGCTAAACAAAAGGCCTAGCCAGGCATCATGATACACACCTGTGATCGCAGTATTCTGGATGCTGAGGCAGCAGGATTATAAGTATGATTCCAGCCTGCTACACAGCAAGTTAAAGCCAGTATGAGTTCTATTGTAGAATTGTCTGAAACTAAAAAGTCTAGGCCAGACAGTGTGAAAGACAGGCTAGTTATATAAAAAGATGACTTCAGGGAATGCACATTTTCAGCATCGATCAAAAATCCCATGATTAACCCTTACACACCAGAAAGAATGAGGCTAACACAACATTATCCCAGTTGTACTTTTCAAAGACAAGGCTTGTGACTCAAGCTGCTAATCAATTCTACTCATCACAAACTGAAATAAAAAACTATTCAAGTGATGTCAAACTTGTTAAATATTTAAGGATTTACAAAATTGGATTATGTATTCGTAAAATATTTGTAAACATGTACATTCTACAGATGAGTCTTTCCTCATACTGATACTGCACATAAAACACAGTAGAAATACATTCTATCACCATAACTAATAACCTAAGATGAAAAAGAAGGTGAATAACAGAACACTACTTGGGGTTCACGGAGGGAGCAGGAAGCTGGGTTCTCTAAAATGTAATGTCAGGTGGACCTGCATCAGTAAAGACAGGTTAGACTACACATCTTCCACGGGTTAACGAATGCTTAGCTTTGTAATGCCCCTCAGAAATCACTCAAAGGAACCGCCATTTATAGCAGTTCTTAAAATTATTTGAATTCCATTAGCCAAAGCAAGTGTTACCTACAACTGTACCAGCCATAGCCAATTTCAAGGTGGTGGAAAAGTCAAGTCCAATGGCAGAGGAAGGCAAGCTACAGCCCACAGCCTAGTCTCCTGTGTTTGTAAATAAAGTTTTATTGAAACACAGTCATACCCATTTGTTTATATATAGGTACTTTTGTTGCAGAGTTGAGTAGCTATAACAGAGACTAGCTATGGCACACAAGTCTACAATATTTACTGTCTGACCTTTTAAGATTTACAGATCTCTGACCTACCACACTAGTTAGCCTCCATTCGGCTATGCTGCAGTTACAGAAACCTTCCCATTCCCATGGGGGGTGCTTATCAAAACAAGATTTATCTCCCATTCACATTACATGTCAGTGGTGGGCAGATACTGACTCTGCTCTGGGTCCTGTACACTGGCTGAAAGCCCTGGGGGCTCTTAAAGTTTATCATGAGGGTGGATAACTACATCATTTCTGCTCACAATTTCTATTCAACAAAAGTCACATGGCCAGGTGTTATGGTTTGAATAGGAAATGTTCCTGATGGGCTTGTGTGTTGAATGCTTCGTTTCCAGATGGTCGTGTGCTTTTGGAAGATATTGGAAACTGCAGGAGGTGGTGCCCAATTGTTGGAGGTCAGTCTCAGGAGAGGGAAGTCTTAGTTTTCTTTCTTTTGCTGTGATAAAACACTCTGCCTAGACCTAAAGCATCTTACAGGTTACAATCCATCTTGAGAGACGTCAGGGCAGGAACTCGAGGCAGAGATCAGGGAGGAAGGCTGGTTGCTGACTTGTTTACTGGCTTATGCTTAGCTAGCTTTCTTATACAGTTCAGGATTCAGGACTACCTTTCCAGAGTATTGTGCCACCAATAGCTGACTGGGTCCTTCTACATCAATCAACAATCAAGACAATTCGCCATTGACCTGTTCACAGACCAATCTAATCTAGGAAATTCCTCCGTTGAAGTGTCTCCTTTCCAGTGACTCCAGGTTGTGACAGGTTGACAATTTAAGGCTAACCAGGGTACCAGGGTTTGGGTTTTGAAGGCTACACCTGTTCCCTAGTCCCTACCTCACCCTATCATCATATGTTCTATCACATGTTCCATCACATGTTCCTGATCTCAAGATGTTCTTCCAAAGAACATGAGGCCACGCAACCTCTGATAGAACCTTCTGAAGCCATGAGTAAAATAACTTTTAAGTTGTACTGCCAGGTATGCTGTCGCTGCAATTAGAAAGGTAAGGCATTTAGAAAACTGGTGTGAATAGAGTTGTTGCTATCACAGAACTTGTTATTGGGGTTTTTAAGTCCTTAGAACTGTATTGTCTGAGGAATTTTTAAATGTGTGGAGATATGGGCTATAGAAATCCTAGAGTCTATAAGTACAGCCTAATGGGCAATTATGGTGGAAGCTCAGAAGACCAAAAGACCAGCTAATATGCTAAGTCTGACATCAGCAGATAGAGAAGCAGGCACTACAAGTCACCTCTCTGTAGGCTATGTAACACTCTCAGAAAAAAAAATACTTGGGAACAATATTACCATGACCATACATGTCCTACTGATTGAGCAATGTCAGGTGACAACACTTATGGCTAGCATAAAACCTTAGGAAGGAATCCCAGTGTATCAGAGAGATGGTTCATTACTGCAAAAAATCTAGACTGAAAGTCAGTAAACCATGGCTATAAAACAAGTCATTACATCTCTCTAAACCTTTTACAGAGGCCTCCTCTAGGAGCTGAAAGAGATCTGATCATCATCTTCAGCCCTTTCGTGTCTGAATTTCGATCGGCACCCTCTTCCCGCACCGTGGCTACTGTGCTTCTTTGAGCAGCACATACTGAGGCCGTGTATTGGGCTATAAAGATCATACTCATCAGCTCTAAGCCAACATTTACTATATCTGAAGGTAACCAAGGAACGTGTGAATGGCAGTGCTTCTCTCCTGGGATTGCTAATTAGCACTTGAGCAGATTTGTACAGGCTCACAGAGAGATTGGGGTAGGCATATTGTCTTTATGGCAGTGTTTCTAGAAATATAGAATCCTGAATGCATACTACAGATAGACATGATGAGAGTGATGCTAACTTCACTAGATTATAATTACTATTTATGTGTGTCTGTCTGGCTTTCACGGTCATTGGTTATTTCTAAAGTAACTGATAATAAATTCTCTCTCTCTCTTATCATCTACCTATCATCTATATATCTAAATACCTATCATCTATTATCTATCTTCTATCTCTATCTTTCTATCAACTGATCTATCTATTTATTTTGTGCTGTTAGGGAATGACCCCAGGACCTTGTATATACTAGAAAAGAAGTCTACTGCCTTGCAATACCCCAGCTCTGTAATATTTTTAAATACTTATTTATTTTTTCTATCAATGAAGCCCGTGTATACTTTTGAAAATGAATGGTGGGTACATACATGAGTGGATCACATCGTATGTTTAGTTTCTAGATAACATTTGATTTTGGTTGAGTTTGAATGCTTCCCTAACTGTCTAGGGATTTCTTCTCCTGTTCAGTCCCTGGACCAAAGATACACACGCAAATCCAGCGTACGGTATAAGAACGAATGCCATCCTCGCTTTAGGTTCAGCTGTCTTTCATCCAAGGATGATGCTCATTTCGGAATTAGTTTTAGTTCTGTTGCCTATGGAAAAATTCACATTGGTGCTAATAATCAGTTATTAGAAAAAACACGTGAAGTCACAAAATGCCCAGTTGTTAAACAGGACTTGGATTCAAATCTGCAGACGGCTTGTAATCCCAAGTAAAAGAACACAGTTTAATTTTGAAATTCAGAATATTTTTTCCCTTCTACCTCAGATCCTGTGAGTTCATTTACATCATGAACATGTCTTACTGTATTAGTTATCTGACTTCTTGTTGACCAAAGCAACTTAAGGAAGCCAGAATTTATGTGTGTCTACGGTTTCACAGGATAGAGTTCGTAGAGAGAAAGCTACGGTGGCAGGAACAAGAGGTGGTTGGTCACATGGTGTCCACAGTCAGGAAACAGAGAGTAATATATACTTGTGCTTAGCTGGCTTTTTCTGTTTCATGCTGTTCAGAACTCCAACCCACAGAATAGTGTCATTTACATCTAGGGTGGGCTTCCCACTTCAACTGACCTAACCTAGCCATCCTTCACAGACATGTTAGAGGCTTGTCATGTCAGTGAATCTAGATACTGGGAAGATGACAATCCCTATTAATCATTACCCCACTGAGTGGGTGTTCCTTCTGTGTAGCCTAGGCTGACCTCAAATGCGGAATTCTCTTGCTTTAGCCTCCTTTGTAGCTGGGATTAAATGTGTGGCCTGCCTCCATCAGCTGAACTGTTCTGTTCTGAAGACTCTTGCCAATGTTTTTATATCTCTTGGGATTCTTGGTCACTTTGTACACACAAAAAAGCAAAAAGCACAAACACTGATTTTAAAACATGTGCTTATAAATTCAAGGCAGAGGATTCAAGCAAAATTTCTGTAAGAAGAACCCAGAGAGGACTTTGTAGAAGAGTGTGATGATCATAAAACAAAAGGAAATTCATGTACTTTGAACAGTTGTTTCTTTTCTCTCTCCTCACCTGACTCAAAGTGTTATTTTCATCACCTTTCTGCTACACAAATCCAACAGGTCACTGACAATTACAACTGGATCCTTTACTCTGTTCACACAGTAAGTTAGACAGGCCAGCTCTTTATCGAATTTCATTAAGAAATTGTCTTAGACCATTTTGTCTGACTATAACAGAACACCACAGGCTGGGTATTCCTGAAGAAAAGATAGTGAATAGGTCTCATGATTCTGGAAGTTGGTCAGGGGCTGCATCTGGTGGGAACCTTCTTTATGTATCATAGCATGATGAAGGCATCACACAGTGAAAGCCAGAGCATCAGGGAGCTGAACTGCTTTTATTGCAGTCCATTGTTGTGATAATTAACTCACTTCCTCAGTAACAACATTCATCCATTCATGAGGCTAAGCCCCATGACTCCATGCACCATGCTTATTAGGACCCACTTCCCAGCACTGCTGCCTTGGGGATTAAGGTGACAACCTATGAATTTGGGGAGAAGCAAAGAAGTGATGGGGTTCAGAACATGCAACCCCAAAACGTGTTAGTTCAAATATGCCTTTTTGGCATAAAGATTATTTTCAGCTAGATATTTTGAGCAACCACACATAAAGGAGAAACTCTGAAAGTTTACCCTTTAGCAGGAAAAAGTCACACCTTTAAAGGAATTCTCCATTTGTAAGAAGATCTCCCTCTCTGACCTGGGTGAGGGTGACTAAACCATTAGAGACTCCTCTGAGCAGGAGATCTGGACTTAACTCTGATTTTCTGGTCTTTCCGGTCTCTGTCTTCAGTGGGCCTTTTGGCTTATTTCACCAAACCCTCCTAATTAACTCCAAAATCTCACGACAGCTTTTAAGATCTACGGGACAGATTCAGTCATTTCTCCAGGTTATCGTCTATGTAGACAGAAAGCATTGATGTCGGCAAATTTATGTTGTTTTTCTTTTGCATCTGTCCCAGATCAGAACCCGTGAGTGACAGGAAGACTTCTCCACTCCCCTCCTAGAAGTAAGCTTTAGGAAGAAATATCAATGAGTTATAGCTGGAAATCTAATGAGGAGAGAATGAAAGGAAAATACCCTACATCCGCATGGCCAGAAGTTGAGCAAAGATCTCAGCAAATTTCAGGAAAATAAAGTGCGCAAAATTGCAGAATTTAAAATATGAATGATTACACTTATTTAAAATTAACAATAAACTCAACATACATTAATATCAATGTGAATATATAATTATTTGAATTATAACTATTTTTCCAAACCAAGAAAAATATCCTGAAGATCCTGGCACTCCTTATTCTTTGCAAATATCTTCAGTTGCTGGTTTGATGAACCACAGCTCCTTCTCCTATGGACTTTCATTCTCCACTTACTATGCACATCGGGTGTGGTTCCAAACAATGCCAACGTACACTTGGGAGAGGACAGTGAAAAGGTAAATGATGTCTGGGGCATGTGATGAAAATCACTGGACCTGACAGAACCTCTGGAAAGGTCTCAGCCACTCTCTGGACTGGGGATCATGTGCTGAGAGTCGCTGGCCTAAGAAAGGGATACAAATGAAGATAGCTATCACTGATATCATCACTGGATGCTTCCTACTGCTCACAGAGTACCACATAAGTGTGAGGTCACTACACCAGAAATCAACTACTGGTGCTTATTTCTCACTCCCCTCTCTCATATGCCTTTGAAGTGACCATCTGAAGCTGCTTTATGTCCTCAAAGACCAGTGATTGCGTCTGGTCAGTCAACAAGGTTTTAAGAAAAATTTGATTCAAAAGAAAATGATCCTATAAAAGTTATGCAGGCAGAGTGAAAGCTTTCAGGGTAGAAGAACTGACTTGGAAGATTTGAGCTGATGACTACAGAGCATGCGTCTTAAGCAGATGCTTCGACGAGGCATGTTTGAGGGGACACAGGAGGAAACAGGAGGCACAACTCAGACTCTCTGGGAGATCATTTTACATTGCAGAAAAAATATTAGAAGCATAAGCTGGCATAGTGCCACATGCTGTATCAGGCTAGAAGCTGTTAGAGGAATTTACAGACGAGAAGAAGAAGCTGAAATTATCAGAAGTTATTCTGAGGTTTAAAGAGGTGTAGGAATGCTGGAGTGGGGAGACACAGCAGGGGCAAAGCTGAAACACAGTCTGTTTGACATCCAGGGGTTATTTAAGATTCGCTCTTTCCTCTTCACAATAGCTAGGAAGTGGATACAGCCGGGATGTCCATCAATGGTCAATGGATAATGAAAACGTGGTACATATACACAATGGTATACTGGTCAACTGTGAGGACAAAATGAAACTTACAGTAAATGGATGGAGCTGGAAATAATCACTGGTATTCTCTCATATGCAAAAGTTAGGTTTAAAATATATACATATGCATAAGTTATCAAAGTAGAATCAGGACTGCTCCAGAATTTCTTGTCGTTTGCTTTGTTGTTATAGCTGGTATTTTTTTTTATCTTAGCCATTCTTACTGGGGTACAGTGAAATCTCAAAGTAGTTGTGATTTGCCTTTTCCCGATGGCTAAGATGTTGAACATTAAAAAAAAAAATTCTCAGCCATTTGTTTTTCTTCTTTTGAGAATTCTGCTTAGTTCCATGTTTCCATTTTTAATTGGGTTATTTGATTAATTGGACTTAGTGGGTTATCAAAAAAAAAGATGACATGAAATTGGCAGTGGTTGAGGGGTTTGCAGAGAACTGGAGAGGGAAATGGCGGTGGTATGATGGTATTTCATTCTGTACATATACGAAATTCTCATTAGTTAATATTAAAAAATAGAAACTGAGAAAAAAGATTCCCCTTTCCAGTCCATAAACATATCTCTAGTAATGATCTTTCAATAAAACAAACAGTAATCCAACTAGAGAGCTGGCTAATGGGTTAATGCATTTGCCGCTAGGACTAATGACCTGAGTTTGATCCCTGGGACCCACATGGTGGAAAGAGAGGACTAACTCCTGCTAATATTTCTATGACACACACTGTGGCATGTGTACGTGTGTATATGTGTACACACACATATATACACTCTTAGTTATTTAAAAAACAAATAGTAATAAAGACCAGTAAAGAAGAGCAAGTACAAAAATAATTCCTTATTAAATGATGCATATATTGAAGCCAATTAAAAATCATTACAGCACAAAATAGAAAAAATAATGTATTAATAATTTTTAGTTGCATTGAAGAATTTCTTTCAAGGGAGAAGACGCACATAAAAGCATTCCCAGCAGCTAGAGAGATGGCTCAGTGGTTAAGAGTGTGTACAGCTCTTTTAAAAAATTATTTATTTACTCTTTTATTATTTTATATGTATGAATATATTGCCTATATGTATATAAGGGTACCCATGTTGTACAATGACCATAGAGGACAGAAGAGGGCATCAGACCCCCTGGAACTAGAGTTATGGATGGATATTATCTGTCATGTGAGTGCTGGGAACCAAACCTGGGTCCTCTGGAAGGCAGCCAGTGCTCTTAACTGCTGATCCATCTCTCGAGTCTCATGAGTATGCACAGCTCTTGTAGAAGACCCAAGTTTGGTTCCTAGCACCCATGTTGGGTGACTCACAGTCATCTATAACTCCATCTCCAGGCTTTGTAGGTACCTGCTCTCTCTCTCTCTCTCTCTTTCTCTCTCTCTTTTTCTCTCTCTCTGTCTCTCTCTCTCTCACATACACACAATTACAAATAAAACAAATCTTTAAAAAACACTTCTAAAAAGACTTTCTCAAAGAACTGCAAATTCTGCTTTTCATCCTTGAAAATGTTTATTTTGAATATTCTTTTAAAAATAGGACTATGTGGGTCTGTGATATGGCTTGGTGGGTAAGGGTACTTGCCATATAAACCTAAAGACCTGAGTTCAATCCCTGGAGCCTATAGTGAAAACCGAGAACCCTTTCCCCAAAGTTGTCCTCTGACTTCCACATGTACACTAGGGCTTGTACACCCTCATACACATGTCATAAAAATAAATAAAATTTTAAATAAGTCTTAAAGGATATACTAATTGCATGCTAGTAGAAAATGCAAATACTTCCAACCCTCATTGAGGTCATACTCCACTATGTATAGCTGAGTCCCATGTAGAGACCCAATGGCTTTGACTGGAACTCTCTGAATTAATTTTCAAGTAGAATACAATGATTTTTAAATGATAAGTTATGAATGTGTAGCTTCAATTACTTTTAATACTCAATAATCATCAGAGTACTTGTTCTATAACTTAGCAATAAAGACAGTTTCTGGGGAGGAGTCTAGTGTCACTGAGGACAAAGCTAAGCACACTACCCACAAAATGTATCAACTTGGCATCTTTTAAAAATTTGTATTTATTTTAGGTGTGTGAGTGTTTTGTCTGCTTATGTGTAAGTGTACACATGTACTATAATACCAATGGAGGCCAGAAGAGGGTGTCAGATCTGGAATGGGAGTGACACGTAGTTGTTAGTCATCACGTGGGTTCTGGAAACTGAACCTGGGTCCTTTACAAGAGTAGCCAGTGCTCTTAACTGCTGAGCCATCTCTCCAGCCCCACCTTGCCATCTTGAATATTTTAAGTTAAGGGAATTTGAAGGACAGTTTGTGTAGGAAGGATTTCTGACTTTCTCTTAAGACAAGTCATAAGATATTCATTTGAGAGATGGCTACGTCATACCTGGAGAAAAGACCTTCCTTATCCCCAAAGACATAAGGACACAAAGAGGAAGCTGAGCCCACCCACAGGCTGTGCTGCTCCCCCCATGAGATCCACCTATAAGTTGCTTTGTGTTATGGTATAAAAGAGTGTCTGAAAGACACCTTGCCCTAGGTGACTATTCAAATTATTTTTTTTAATATATTACTATGTAAGTGTATGTATGTGTATGCTAACAAGTGCAAGTGCATGATGTATGTGAGGGTGGGGATACCCTGGATGTGTGTGGAAGTCAGAGGACCCCTTTGTGGAGTCAATTCTCTCCTTCCACCTTCACATCTACTCCAGGTATTGCTCATCAGGCTTGTACAGCAAGCAGCTTCACATGCTCAGCCATCTTGCTGGCCCATAGCTCCATTTTGTAAACAGCATTTGGCTCCATTTTGAGTGCAAATGCAGAGGCAGGATGACTCTGCATCTTATACATATAGACATTACCACCTGTCCAGCCTCAACCACAAGGCACAGACTGATGAATCACTTATTCCTAAAAGTAAAATGGTGCCACCAACAAACTTATTAAAGTATATTGGAAACAT
This sequence comes from Eospalax fontanierii, assembly GCA_035773235.1. Lineage (NCBI taxonomy): Eukaryota > Metazoa > Chordata > Mammalia > Rodentia > Spalacidae > Eospalax > Eospalax fontanierii. The sequence goes on along the minus strand of CM069536.1, from coordinate 53,178,599 downwards.
ACAAACACATGTATGTCCCATAAAATGCAAACAAAACAATGCTGAAAAGGCAAGAAAGGATTTCTAACAATCAATATGGTCATATTGGGAAGATAGAAGAGTCCAAATCTTCAGCGATGCTGACATGCTTATGAGGAAGGGTTAGAAGAAGAGGGAGGACTGACTGCATAATTCTGGTCAAACTGTAGTCTAGTTCATCATTAGCTCCAGATTGGTCTGGCTGGGCCTTGTTAAGATAGCTGTTGTTCCCAGGGGAGAGGCTACAGATTCTATTCCTATCACAAGATATTTATCAAGGACTGGTAAGATGGCTCAGTAGTTAAAAACATTTAATGCTCTATCAGAGGGCTGGAGTTCAGATCCAAGCATCCACTTCTAGCAGCTCACAAATGCCCATAACTCTGGTTCCAAAGGATTCAATACCCCCTTTTGTCCTACATAAGTACAGAGAGAGAGAGAAAGAGAGAGAGAGAGACATATATAAATAAAATAAGATAAAATCTTATAAAGATATTTACCAATGAGCTGTTGTTTTTGGAGTGCCAAGGTAAGTGCAAAAAGAGTGATCCAGAGCAAAGATGGCGGATGCTGAATGGAAGCAGAGACACCAAGTTCTCACTCTGACCCACTGAACATGTCCAGGCCGTTTTAGCCAAAGCAACCTCTGTCCTTATTTCACTTCCAGCCATTTCCTTACGAAGGTTCTCTGGTCACATAAAACTCATGCAATAAATTCCTCTTGTTCGTTTGTCCTTTGTTACAGGGACCCAGGCAGTGAACCTAAGATGGTCAGAAGGAAAGATCCTGTTCTTCCCCATACTGACATCATTTAGTACTGCTGGAACAGGGTGATAATCACAAGCAGACCAACTCTGAGTCTCTTTTATTGCAACTTCCACAGACATTGAACCGTTATTGCCTGTACATGGGACCAACTATACCCCATGATTATCATCAAAGCCTTGAAAACTGGAGCAAGGATGTCCCGTCCAGTGCGGAAGGTAAGACATAAGCATGGGGCAAGCGTAGGCCCAGCACGAGCTTGTCACCACCTTTTGTTCTCTGGACATTCTGTGATAAATAGGTTCCTGGCACGGGGGAGGAACCAGTGACTAAGGTAGGTGGACTGTTGTCATTGGGTGATTTCAGTCTCTGCTAGGAGGCAAAGGGGATGGGATCATGAGCTCAGAAGCAGCCAGTTCCTTTGACACTGAGCAGCAGAAAAAGTGGAAAGTACCTGCCTGGGAAGAGGCAGCCTCATAGGGAACATCAGCCCCAGGACAGCAGTTACCCTGGGGGTGTCAAAAGCACCTCCTTTGCTCAGAAGGAGGGGTAGAGTGGACAGCTGAGAGGGACAGCAAGAGTCTGAAAGAAAATGTCTCCAAATTAAAAAAAAAACTTAGGAAAATTTAAAAGAAAAAAAAAATGGGCTAAGAGCTGGGAATTCCCATGGAGGTCTTATGGGTGCCTTTTCTTGTCCTGTTCTCTGTGTTATGGGGTTCCAGGGTTGATATCGCTCACAGAATAAACAATGTTCAGGGACTCTGCCTGGCTCTATATGCTTAGCTGTTCAAAAGGCAGACTGTGGGGACTTTTCCAACTTGCTAAATATAGGTACTATTCTATCTTTTCTATATAATTAGAGTCACTGATTCAAGCCAACAAAAATATTGAGGAATGAAATTCAAAGTAAGCCTCTGGGAAACCTTAGGAGAGTTGACATTTCTGCTCCCCGAGTTCCCAGGACTCTGTCTGCCTCTGATGGCATGAATCGTATTCTTTATAGCTCTCTCATAGGGCTGAAGCTTGAAAGTCCCTTTGTCCCAGACTGAAGAGCTGAGTCAACGACAGCAGGTGTCAGGGTTATAAAGGTGGAGAAAAAGGGTGCTCTTTCTAGAACATGTTTAAGGGTGCTCTTTCTAGAACATGTTTAAGGGTGCTCTTTCTAGAACATGTTTAAATGCCCCCTTCCTCAAATAAATTGAAAAGAATAAGGCAGCTTACTAGGAACACTGTGTTTAGCCTTCATATTAAATGGGCATGAAGGGAAGAGAGCTTGTCTGGCTAAAATAGAAATTCTCTCACCCAAGCGATCATGCCTTTATGACTAGCAAAAGGTTCTGGCAAGAGCTGGAATGCAAAGAATAGGAGCAGAGAGTATGCAACAGAGGACCCACGTGAGTCACATTGCCATGCATAAGGAGCCTTTGTTTAGGGTGTGTAGCCCGTTCCCCCCTTGTCTCTCCTTTCCATTGTTCCTCTCTCACTGATCGACAAAGCTATTGGGGTGGGGGATTCTCAGATCAAGGTTGGCTACACAGGTCAAGATTCAACGAACTGGAGTTTGCTTTAGTAATATCTGTGGAACAAACTATTTCCTAGGAGACTACCAAACAGAAGAGTTAAGTTCCTTCTTATGTTTTATGTTTATAAATATTTATTCCAAATAGTATGACTCAGAAGTTTTAACCATTTCTTATGGCTGCAACTTGAAAGAAATGAACTTGGAATTGGGGAATATACAGTGAATTTTTTGAAAGGTGCAAGGCCTGTTCACCCTTCAATACAGCTTCTGCCTAGGGTGTTTTCTTAAGTAATGTCATTCAGTGCCTGAGGAGGACAAAAGAGGGCACTGGATCCCCTGGAACTGGAGTTATGGACAGTTGTTAGCCACCATGTGGGTGCTGGGATTTGAACTCAGGTCTTCTCCAAGAATTGCCAGTGCTCTTAACCACTGAGCAATCTCTCCAGCCCCTGAGTTATAACTCTTAAGGGCTCATGCACTGGAAGCTTGGCAATATTTAGAGGTGGCAGAACTTTAAGAGCTGGGTCTAGTGAGAGGGACTTCATTGTTGCCCTCAGAAAGGATGTTTGTCTTGTCGAGTGAGCTAGCCCTTGTGAGAGTAAGCAGTTATGCAGTAAAACCGCCCCACACACTTAGCTTAGACTTCCAAACTTCCAGAACATGAGCAAAGCAAGCTATGATTTATAAATTATCCATCTGATGGTATTCTATTTAAGCAGAAATGAATGGATTAAGACACCCACTAAGGGAGTTTCTATCAATTTAACATCCATGGAGACTTATTATACAATTCATTCGCATCAAAAGCCCAACAGAACCATCATAGAACAACTGTTTCTTCTCACTGCTCCCATTCAACTTTGTTATCTCTAACTCTTTAGTAAGTTATTGTTATAAAACAGCTGTCCTCCACATGTATAAATAAACTTTTGTCCTCTTAATCTATTAGGAAATTTGTAGAGCACACTCCCATCTCAATTTCAGAGAAGAAAAATATTTTCTTTTCTATAAAAGCAAAATGAAACTTTGAAATGAAATAGATCATTTGTTACTATATAGCACATCTCACCCATCAAATTCCTGAATTCAAAAACTATATAATATTAGAAAGTGAATGTCATTATCTGACTAGATGCATACAATGGCATGGCTACAATGAGATGAGCACTCTGAAATGCTTTCAGTGGACTGAAACTTGGCACATTTTCTAGAAGGTGATTTTCAGTGTGTGTCAGGAACTTTAACAATATTCATGCCTTTCCAACAACACAGGAGATAATTAGAGATGTTTTAAAATATTTATTTGGAAAAACTATCCAACACACTATTTAAAAGAACAGAAATTACAAATAATGTAAATTATTTGATAATAAAATATAATAATCAGTTAGGTAAAATGTCAAAGGACTGGGTGTGGTAGTACACACCTTTAATCCCAGCACTTGAGAGGCAGAGGCAAATCGAGGCCAGCCTGGTCTACATAGTGAGTTCCAGGCCAGCTGGGGCTACAAGGAGACCCTATTTAAAAAAGATCAAGTAAATACAAAAATAGTCTAAGAGGAAATAATGCCTTAGAATGTAAATATTTATTTTCTATAATCTACAGAATTATGTGACTTATTTTCTTTTTAGAATATAATAATAACAATAATAATAAAGACCAAGTCATAGTCAACAGAATGAAAGTGTGTCATAATTACCTTTGGATTCAGTTATCAAATGCTGGAGAAAGGTGGTTCAGAGTCAGGAAAGAGCTAAACACATTTTCAAACTAAAACACAGGGACCTACGGTACATCTTGTACAACAGGCATGTGGCCCAAATGACATCCCAATTTGCATTCCCATTGTACATACAATTCCATCTCAGAATTTTTCTTTTTTAAACAAATTTTTAAATTTTACATATATGAGTGTTTTGCCTGCCTGTATGTAAGTGTACTCATGCCTGTGGAGGATAAAAGAGGGTGTCAGATCCCCTGGAACTGGAGTTGCAGATGGTTGTTAGCTGCCTTGTGGATGCTGGAAAATAAACCCAAATCTTCTGCAAGAGTATCCAGTGCTCTTAACCAGAGTCATATCTCTAGTTCCAAAGGTACTATTTTATTTAGCTTTCTTTCTTGCCTCTGGAGTGCTGGGATGAAAGGTGTGCATCACCATACCCGGCTAGGACTTTTCTTTTCCTATTCTGGAACCTTGTTCTAGCAAAGGTATACTTGTCCGTCTGTTTTGACAAAGGGTCTCAGGAATCCCAGGCTGGCTACTTTGTATGGGAGGATGACCTTGAACTTCTGATCCTCCTGCTTCCACCTCTCAGTGGCATGTGCCACCATACTCAGTTTATAGGTGCTGAACCCAGGGCTTCCTTCATGATAGGCAAATGCTCTCCCAACTGAGATACATCCCTAGTGCAAAAGGCATACATTTATCAACTGAAATTAACCACAAATTATCATTAGATGTGTTAAAATGTTAAATCCTAAGCCACATGGTTAAATATATTACAGAAATGTATTCTATAAGCCACAAAGATAACATTTTAATAAGGAAAGGAAGTACAATTAAAAGCTCATCTCAAAATTATGATATGACCTTTCAATTGTAGGAAGTACTGGTAATAAAAACCTCAAACTCTTAAAATATTGTTATAAAAGCTTAAATATGTACTGTTTCTAATTTTAGTATGTAACTGTAAACATTCTCTGAGTACAGGCCACAACATGGCTCAGCAGGCAAAGGCCCTTGTGCCATAAAGCCTGAAAACTTGAGTCTAATCTCCAGAACCCATAAAGAGGTGGAAGGAGAGAACTGACTTCATAAAGCTATCCTCTGACCTACACATGTGTGCCGTGCCATATATGTGCACATAAACAACATATACACAAATGCATACAGTAATAATACTAGAGTTTTTTAAATCCCTGAGTAATCTCCTGCCATATTAAATTAATAACAGCAGAGGTTCGCACAAATAACAAAGTTATCCATTTAATTAGCAACAATACCTACAGGATGAGTGGCACTTCCATTGCCTGAATAGTCTCTTAAAGGATTTTGCTGCAGCTCCTGTTCAGAGTTGTTCTCTGTGAGAGCCAAGGATGGCAATGAGAGCTGCATTTAAACATTAGAGGTGCCTTACAAAATCCCCCCCAGGTAAATCCTTCTCTGCTCGGTTTGCCAGTTTGCATCTTTGCCATCAATGAGGGGGAGAGAAGAGCAGCCATAGCAACATGAAGGAGGGAGGCGGGGCAAGCATTCTTACTGAAAAGCTTCCCTTAAACGGAAACTCGTGAAAATCCCACCGAAACTCCAGGGATCCTGGGATAGGGTGAGGGGGATATGTGGACATGATCTGCTTGACACTGTGTCACCCCGGAGTCCACAGTGAGCTTGGTGTGCGTGTGGATTCATGTTATGACCCCCACTGGTGTGCATCAACACAACTAGTAACGCCTTCCTGGAAACATCAACCTCCCCACCTGAGTCTGCACCAGCTAGTCCATTTATTCACACAAAGGGACATCGGAAGTGATTGTCCAATGGTGTCATGTGGGACAGAAAAAGTGTGTGGAATGAAGAGAAACTTAAAGCTCTGCATAGAGGTGTCAGACTTGGCTAGTCTTACAAACTAAGACTTTCAATGGAAGGCTAAGGTGGACAGCATTCCCCCTTGAGTCTTTCCACTTGCTCTGTCCTGATTAGACAGCTCTCTGAACTCCTCTAGGGCAACTGTGTGGAGAGGTGCTTCCAGGAATTCCTGAAAGCGTGGACTAGGGCTTCATTGAGTTTATGGAATAAACTGCATGAGTGCTCCAGGGTAGCTTATGAATCTCCTTGCTAATAATATACTGTTTGTATGTGTTATAGAATCAGATCTGGGACTGAGTTTTTGCTACCTCAGAGCTGCTGGTAGAAGGGACCTCCCACCTGACTCTACTCACTGAGGAGAGCTGACTCATTAACAAGAGCTGCCAGGTTGGCTTAAGTTTCTTCTAACCCTTGCTCCTCCACAGCTGTGCCCCCTCTCCTCCCTCTCACTTAGTTAAGACCTAACAGAAAGAAAACAAGATTATGTGGAAGAGAGAAACATTCTTAAGTTCCAGTGATCAGGAACTGAGATCATAACAGCCCTCAGCATCCTGGTCTGTCTAAGGTCAAACAAGAGCTTCCAAAACCCATGGTCTCAGTGCAGAGTCTGGGTACTAAGGGAGGAAGGAAACAAAACACCAGTAGTCTGGGTCGGGGAACATTGGGGAGACTCCAAGATGAGGAAGCTGGAAAATTATCCAGTTCCTTAACTTCTTGTTCCTTTTCAATGGACAGAAGTGACCAGGCCACTATAAAGCCCAATATGTCATATAGGCTTCATGATAAGGCAATAAATATTAGCTGAATATATACTCTGCATAGTCCCTGTGATGGACAAAATATTTCAGGGGTTCACAAGTAGAAGACTTGTGTCTACAAAAAATCTACATGCATGTGCATAATACCTTTTTTCATAATAGCTACAAGTAGCCCAGGTAACCATTGATAAATGAACTGTTAACCAAATCCTGGTACATTTATACAGTAAGATAGGTGTAGATTCCTGACATAGTTACATACACAAAAGAGATGAATTTCCAAGGTCTGCTGTGTGAAAAGCTTATGCAAAATAGCACATACTGTATCTGTACTTTCCCCAATTATATGTACTATATACATATAGTGTGTAAATGTAATACATGTGTAAATTTCTAGAATAGGCTAAACTAATCTATGTTGAGAAACTCAAAACATTGGCTGCCTCTGTGTGTACAGATAGGGTAGGAAATGGCCTGGAAAAGGACATTAGTATCAGCATTCTGGGCCAAAATTAAGTTTGTAACTTAATAAGGATTGGCATTATGCAGTTGCATGCATTTTCTCAAAATTCATTGAATGGAACACTTTAAGATGTTTGTACGTCAATCTATGTAAATCTTAATTTAAAAATACATATCCAGCACGAAATAATGATATGTGCGTTGAACTGTGAAGTGGAAAAATGTACCATTTTCTGCCATTTAATTCAAAATACATGAAAAAGATGGCTATATGGATGGCAATATGGAAAATGCAACAGTGCATGAATTGCAAAATGTAGGTGGTAAGCGTGTAGGCACTCACAGCATGATTACTTTAAATTTTCTGTTTGTCTGAAGATGATCTTAATGATAAGTTCAGAAGGTCCCTGGCCAGTCTCCCTTTCATTCTGCCAAGCGATTTTAGGATATTAAGAAAATGAAAGCATGTGGCTCAAATAACTTGTTTTTCAGTGCGTCATGAAAACTCCATTGTCTGCAAATCTTGCTCGCTTCCTTCAATTATTGAAGAGGGCACAGAATTTCTCTGGTAGCAAGTATCTGCTTTTTATTTGGAACAAGATATTGTGTTAGGGCAATTTTCCTAAAAGGAAAATGTGGAGGAAATTCTATTTTCAAATACAAAAAATTCAGCACTTTTGGTAAAGGAAGATCTGATAGGCAATACTATGCACTTGAGTTAAAATTCTGTGGGTAATTTGCAGAATAAAGCAGACAGAATTTATTCTTTGCAATAGTTTTCTAATTGTTGTGATGAAATACTATGAAGACGCTATTTAACGAAGGGAGGGGTTATTTGGCTTCCATTTGAGGGTACAGTCCATCTGGGAGGGGTGGCAGGCATGGCTCTTGCTGTGGCCACAGAAATGTGAGGCAGTTGGTCATGTTGCATTTGCAGTTAAGGAGGAGAGAGAGATGTATGCTGGTCCTCCACTTGTTTTCTCCTTTCTGTTGAGTCCAGGGCCCTAGCCCAAAGAACAGTGACATCCACATTCAGGGTGGGTCTTCCTTCCTCAGTTACTTTCTGGAAAGGTTCTTAGAGACATGCCCAGAGGTGTGTCCCCTAAGCCATTCTAAATCCGGTAAAATTGACCACAAAGATTAACCATCGTGTCTACCAAATAGCTGCAAATTGATAGATTACGGTGTAGTCGTTTAGTCATCTGCTGTAAAGAGACATTTTCTCTTAGATATCAAGATCTAAGCTACAGGCAGTTGCTGCCAGGAAATGACATTATCTTTGGCTATGACACCGTAGCTAGAAACATGAAAAAGGGGGAAATGATAAAGGAAGTAGAAACTGCGTGATTCATCTGGCTCTAGAAATTACCTTCAAAGACATTAAAATGGAGCAAATTACATATTAAGATTCATTTCAATAATACCAGAGAAAGGCTTTCAGTACTCTTGTCTCTGTGTCATCAGCTCCAGTCTCCCCAGCCAGACTGATTCTTATGTGTGTATGTGTGTGTGTGTGTGCACGCACAGAGGTACACATGTGTGTGTCTTGTGGAGGCTAGAAGTCAACCTCGTGTTGTTCCTTAGAAGCCATCAATTATGTTTTTAAAATATTTTATTTATTATCTTACTTTATGTGTATGAGTGTATTGCCTGCACATATGAAATTGCACCCGTGTTTTACAATGCCCACTGAGGTCAGAAGAGGGCATTGGATCCCCTGGAATTGGAGTTACAGATGGTTGTTATCTGTTGTGTTGGTGCTGAGAATCAAACCTGGGTTCTTTGCAACAGCAGCCAGTGCTCTTAATTGGTGAGCCATTTCTCTAGTCCCTCAATCATGTATTTCAAAACAGGGTCTATCCCTGGGACTCACTGATTAGGCCAGGTTGGCTGTGAGTTTCGGGGATCTTCCTATCTCTGTTTCTCCAGCACTGGGATTACAAACAAGCACCACGATGCCTCACTTTTTGCATGGGTGCTGGAGATTAAATTCAGGTCCTCATGCTTATGTGGCAAGCATTTTAACAAATGAGCCATTTCTAGCTTGCCAGGCTGGTTCTTAGCACCCTAAAAAGATCCCTGAGTTTCACTTGATGTCATCTTAGCTCAGATCATCTCATATTCCCCTTCTTTCCGTCCTCTGCCTCAGCAAGCTGAGGGTATGATACAGTCTGCATGTACAAACAGGGCTCAGGTGGAGTGCTTGTTGGATCAGACTGACCTCCAGCCCACATCCATCCCCATGTCGTTCCCTGCCTGTACCACATACAGGTGCTGGTGTACAGTGGTAGTCAAAAAAAGACCTGTTCTCACATTCCAATGGAAAAGTAGAACGCAGACAAACAGCTAAGTGAGCACCATGTAACATGGCGATGGGAGCTAGGGACAGCAAAACAAAGCACAGCGGTGTAACTGAAGTCCACTCTACTACATGAAAGAGGGTAGCAACATGGGAACACCTCTCTTCTGTTTTTTAACTCTCCCCCACAAATTTATAAATGGAATCATAAACTTTCCCTAAAGAGCTTATTGTCTTAGTCCAAAAGTAATGGCCTGGCCCACTGGCGTGGAAACATCACACAGGGAGAGAATGTACTTGAGGGCCCAGTACTAGAACATGTGAAGGAAGGAGGGACAAGCCCAGTTGCATGGCTGTCAGTAGTATAGTTTGGATCTGGAATGTTCCCCAGAGGCTCATGTGTTCCTGGAGGGTTGGTTCCTAGCCTGTGCTACCCAGAATTGATAGAACCCTGAAGAGGTGGGTCTGGTGGCAAGTTCTAGGTCAGTGGAGATGTGTCCTTGAAGGAAGCACTGTAATACCAGACTCTGTTGCTTCCTGACTGCTGTGAGGTAACAGCTTTGCTCTGCCATGTGCTCCTGTTATGATGTGCAGCCTCGCTACAGGTCAAAAAGCAACAGTTCCAATTGACCATGTGCTGAAACCTTGGGGCCCAAATAAGGCTTTCCTTTTTTTAAAGTTGATTATGTGTTTTGTTACAGTAGCAGAAAGCTGAAAAGCAGTTAGTGTTAGAAAGTCGCACAAGCAGAGACTGAGAGAAGCTGGGACTGGTGATGCCCCTCCATGTACGGTGAGAACAAGTGTGACACCCAGTTTCGTGGTGACACATCAGCATGGAAATGAAGGCCCTTAGAGGTTTCCGACTTTGCCAGTAAGAGCTTCTACTTCATTCAACATGCACTATTTCATGCTAGGATCTAACCCGATCTTTACATATTCAAATGGACTTGTCCTTAGATAAGATGTACTGGGTTGGAGAATACAGATCTTTTTTTTTTTTTCCCCTTCTCACTGCAAAATAAGCAGTTGGTGCTCCTGTTTTATACATCAGGCCTTTATGAGTCAGGGCAATTCTGCTAAGTGCTCACCCATTAACCTCTGGTTATACAAAGCAGAATTTTGAATCAATTTTGAACACAGCTGAGGAATACATCTCAGAAAAAAACTGTGACCTTCTTCACAAGTACAGTCACTAGGTGGTATCTGTCAAGGAACCAACCTTTCTCAACAACTTGCCTTCAGTGAAACAACTGAGAAAAGTTAATGCAATGTATACTAGGTTTTATCAAAGCACAGAGACTAGGAGATGTTGAAGCCAAGCCTTGAGCCACCCAGCACTGTGAGGATCCAGCTCCCAGCCCTTCTGGGCAGTGGCCACACTCTCCAGCATAACATGACACTGCCTCTCCATTCTCTAACTAACTATAGCTGCTACCCGAATGCTGGCGTCGGAATCCTGTAGAACACCACAGGGCTGGAGCACACCTGCCCTTCATAATGCCCTGGTTAGCCAGTGCCCACATGATAGGCAGCGGGGATCTGGCACTTCTCCAGCTGCCCTACCGATAGTCACAGCCCTTACCTTCCAGGAGGCCTCTGGATACCACTTATTTGAACAATCACAAACATAGGCACCTCACTGCTGCTCCTGTCTCTGCGAGCATCACTTTATAACCAGTTCTGCCATATGGGTACAGAAGAGGTTTGCAGAAAATGGTCCCATAAGCACCACACTTACAGTAAATATGCAGAGAATCAGGCCAGGTCCTTCGGTGTGGATTTAAGTTGCAGAGACAGTAGACGTCTGAGCTCAATTCATTTTTAATATAATTTCCACATTTTAAGCCACTGGGAGAGTTCTGCATGCCTTGCATTCCATAAAGAATTTATCCACCTGAGATATGTCTGTATTTGTTCCTTATGGAAGTAGATCCTGCGGTGAGATGTGTCAGAGAATCAAATGTTCAAGGTCAAGTTGAAAAGTCATCTACTTCAATGCCTCCATTTTCCACCTGCCCTCTGAGTCACTGTCCATGTATGACTTAGATATCTCCAATGATAGGGAACCCATTTCTCTAGCAATACGAGGTCAGAGAGGCTGACAGTGAGAATAAAGTACTCAGGACCCAGCATGTGACAGTCTGAAGCTGGCTGTGCAGGATAAAAGGGCTGTTGGAGCTGTTTCCTCTGCCTGTTCCTCTTGATTTGAACCCAGGCCTTCAAGCCAGCGCAGGCTACAGTTCAATTAAGAATTAAACAACCTACACACTACAAGAGTGTGATACCCTTCAGTCCCTAGTCACTCCTCACACCTCAGAAAAGGCCCGTTTACATCCTCCAGGGATGCCTGTGTTCTGCTTGGTGCCCCAGTGCACAGGCTGTACACGCTACAGTCTCTCTTGTGGCAGGACCCCTACAGCCAGTGAATCACATATCCCAGCATCCTCAGCTTTACCCCAGCACCTGTTCCATCTGGCCTCTTGTTATCTTCTTGTCATTGAATTTTTCTTCCTTTACTGACCTCCCTGCAGACATGATCAATAAAGTCCCCACCATTCTTATCTTTTACAGAATAGTTGTGTCACCTTCCAGACGCAAGTCATACCTGCATCTTTTCTAACAACACTAGGCCTCCATATGGATATTTCAGTGCTCATGTTCTGGCCGCCTCAGTCCAGAAGGCTAAGGGGGTTTGCTTAGTTCCTACATGTACTTATTCCCGATCAACAGTCTTCTACATGACTTACCTTCAAAACTGAGGGAGGACAGAAAAGACCAAGTCACATGGATATTAAGAAGAGAACATTCTGAGGTAGAAAGCGGTATATGTCAAGGTCCTGAGGCAGGAGCCTCAAGATCCTGTCTAACACCTAGCCTTTGCTGCCATCCTTCCACAGTTTCTCGATCATACCCCTCTCTCGTGGAGAACTTAGAGACCTGGACCACAGCCTATTTCTACCCATCCTGCCCACATCTTGAATATGTTCTATGTCAGTATAGATAATCCTCTAAAAATTGCCATTCTGGAGTCCTGAATGACTTTGATCTTCTCTGGAAGGCCACCTCAGTGATAGGTGCTTGTGACTATGTTCCAGCCTTAACACCAAGCATTGCTCTCAAGTTCCAGATTCTGGCTTCCTGGATTATGGCAACAGCTTCTGATCTGTTCTACTCTTCTCTTCCCATTGCCCATTCCTCCTAGGTGACCTCATAAAAGATGGGTTGAGGTCATGTTACTTCTCAGTTAAAAGATCTCTTCTGCTTGCCTCCTTAGCTAGTCAATCCCAGAGAACTCATGATTATAATCTAACTTGGCTCCCATCTACCTAATTAACTTATCTTTCAGTCTTGGGGTCTTTGCACATATCTCCTTCTTTCCCTGGAATACTCTTCTCCTAATGTCTTTATGGTTCCCTTCCTGTTTCCTTTACATAACCCCGAGAAGTTACTTTATCAGAAAGGTTTTCCCTTGTGAGTCTTACCCCAGGGTGGCTCTGCCTGGTCTGCCGCTCTCTGTGGTCTAACTGGGCTTCACTTTGTAATCCTTTCCCCATCGGACTTGCTGCTTGTTTGATTTGTCAGTGTTCTTTATCTGTTGACATCATTTTCCTTAATAGAATGTGAGCCTAGGAAGAGGGTCTTCAGCTGCCCAGGCCAGTGCCACTTCCTGCACCTGAAACAGTGCTCAGTTCAGAAACTGATGCTTGTTAAATAGCTGTTGGATGACTAAATAAATAGACTCTTCTCTGCTACAGTTCCCTTATTCTCTGACTCCCATTCAATCTACCCTTTACTTCATGGAAACCATCAATCCTTCAAAGGTAAATGAACTCACACTAACAATAATCATTTAAAATTAATGAGGCCTGTCCTTCAGTGCCTGACATAAGTATTTTCATTCATTATTCAGTTTAACTTATATGGTTGATATTCTTATTATCAACATGTCACATTTAGAGAACCAAGTTCTCAGTCTAGCTGTGACTCCAAGGGGTATCATCCAACTGTTCCAGGGCACATATGTGGAGGTCAGAAGACAACTTGCAGGAGGTCAGAGGACAACCTTTTCTTCTTTTAACATATGGGTCCCAGGGTTCAAACTCAGCTCATCAGGCTTGGCTGCAAGTGTCTTTACTCCTGAGCCATCCTGCCTGCCAGTCTTTTTTTTTCCTTCAGTAGTAGATACTGAACCCAGAGCCTCATACTCTAAACCACTGAGCTCTCCCCCCGCCTCTTTATCTATCTATCTATATAGATAATTTTGAGGCAGGGTCTCATTAAGTTGCCCAAGTTAGACCTGAACTTTCTTTGTAGCCTAGTCAGTCCTTGAATTTGCAGTCTTCCTACCTCTGCCTCCCTCCAGAGAAACTAGGGTTATAGTCTTGCACCACCAGGCCTGGTTCGATCATTCTGACCACAGCTTCACCATCTCACCTTTGGACTTCTGTGTCTCCAGCATGAAACTGTTCCAGTCCTTAATCAAAGAATCAGGTAGCCTTCCTTGCTCTATCTGCTAGATACTTAGTATTAGAACTGAAAAGAAAGCAAGGGAATTAATTGTCTCCCTGCAGATGTACATATGTGTCTATGTCTATGTGTATAAATATTATGCAGACTGGCTCTGAGTTTATGATCTCTGTGACACCTAACTTAGTGTGTCAATGGAAAATGGCCAATGAACCCAGTTAATCAGGCATGAATGTAGACATGGTTGTGAAGGTCTTTCATGGATGGTATTAACACCTACAATCAACAGACTAAGTAAAAGAAATACTCTTCAGACTGTGGGTGGGCCTGTCCCAATCTATTGGAACACCTTAGAAGCAATGTTGAGGTTTCCTTAAGGAAAATTTTGGCTTCGAACTGCAGCATCCGCTCCTGTCTGAAGTTCAGCCTGTAACTCTGCCCTGCAGATTTCAGAATTCCCAGTCTCCAAGACCAGAACCAATTCCCTGAACTAAGTCCCTGTTTATAGAATGTGAACATATATGTATAATGTAGATTTGTGCACATACGTGTGTACACAGACACATTTACATCCATCCCACTCTTTCTCCAGAAATCCCTGACTGACACAGTCTCTAGCTCCATCGGCTCTCCAGTGTCTCTCATCGCTACTCCCACTGTCTCTGATCGTTTACATCTCTCCTTCCTCACACTGCCAACCAGCACTTTGTCCTCCCCGCTCCCTTCCCTTTGGCAGGTGCCTTTGACTTCAGAAAGGCTATAAGCAATATTAGGTCAAACCGCAAATTCTAATTCTTATATACAAACACCTCTCTTCTTAGAGCCATTCTTGCCTTTTTCTATCAACACTGATGACAAACCCCAGGAAGGACACCTACCAGGACCACAGGACACCCCTGTCCTGGCCTCAGAAGAAGATGATGGGTCTAAGCAGCATGAAATGGACATTAATCGTTTTGTCCCTCTCCGTTTCCCATTTCTTTCCAAAGTTCGCTCTTCTTTTCCCAGTTGATACCAATATGCTATCCTAACCGGGCCCATCAGATAGTAAGCAGCTTGGGTTGATCAGTTCTGCTTATGCTATATCCTCCTGAACAGACCCATGGGATTGATACAGGTTGCAGCACAGGCCCACTAGAGCCTTTCCCTTGTAGGTTTTTGGATTGATGACAGATGAGTGAGTTTTGCTCCTTCTGTATCTCTCTGAACTCTAAGGGTATAACTAGAGGTCTGCAAATGGTCAACTCCACCACAAAGAGCACACAATCAACAAACAGGCAACCACAGGGAAGGAGCAATAAATCCTGATCACATTGTTTGAGTTCCAGGAATCTCTGAAGGGAGTTTTATTCCAAGTTCCCAGTTCACTGAGTCAGTATATTTATGTATCTTAATTCAACTTTGTCTGTGTATACTGAAGTTCTAACTATTATAAATTTCCCTAAAATATGGAACCAGGACTACATCATCTGGAGAAACTGAGGGCCAGAATCAATCCCCCGAGAAGCCACATATTTAGCAGTTGTACAAAGCATCTCTGCAGCCATTGTCCTACCAGATAGGCACCAGCTTTCAGTGGACAGCCCCAGGCTGGAGGATCTGATGAACACCAGGAATCTAATGACTGCTAGGGACATGAATTTTTCCACTAGGGTCAGAATCTGTTTGATCAGGGGCTGATTCTTGAGAGTCATTAGTGTATATTCAGGAAGGTGGCTTGTAGGAGGATGAGATGAGGTCAAGGAATGGACCCTTTGGAACTTAGCATAAAAGCACACAAATGTTTTAAGTCAAAACTATTCATTTTTTAGAAGGCTTAGTTTTACAAGATGTTACCATTGGAGAAAAACTGGGTCAAGAGTAGAGGAAAGAATTATTTCCAGCACGAGTCCACCATGATCTCACGTGATGGGAGATATAAATAAGGAGCAAATGTAGGCATGGAAAGTGGAAAGGCGAGGACGATGCCCTATGTCCCCCCTTAATTTAATGACACCAACAACCACCGCGTTACTCTAAGCAGAGTCTTCTAAGCCTTCCCTGTCTTTTCCTGGAGCTGGCCCCCTCTTTGCTCAGTCCCTCATTATCTCGACCCCACTTCTAGAAGAACTAAATTCAGTCCTGCATCACTGTTGCCACATTCAGGGCCTCAGTTCAAGGTTGTCTGTGTCACTCAGACTGATAGGTGCAACTTCCTAGTGGCTCTCCACACCTCTGACCTCACCGCGCTCTGTTTCCACTGGACTATCAGAATGACCTTTCTCAAATGCGATCTCATGCCATTCCTCTGGTTAAAATCCCCCAAGGGCTCTTTCCCAAGAACACAGTGAACATGTGTGCTGACATGGAGACCTACTACTGTATTTTTATTCGTTCTTGCAGTTACCTGTTTCCTCACTGTTTCCCTGAGGCATCTTACTTCAAGATTCAGCTTCTTTCAGGTTAAACTTCCTTGGCACCCTTATTCAAAATGCTGCCCTTTCCAGTCCCAGGACGTGCATGTCTTACGACTATGAGCATACAACTTGCTTTTCTCCCTCCCCTCCAGCGAAGTTCCTGGCACATTAAATAGGGGTTTATGAGAATACAGAGGGTTCCAATTTATGGTTGTCTGACTGTTTATCAACTTTATGATGATTCACAGGTGATGTCCTTTGGCAAAAATCTATTTCAAAATTTGGATTTTGACTTTGCAGTGGGCTGGTGATGTGCACACCCGAACCATCCCCTGCTTGTCAGGCTGACCAGTAAGTCAGCCACATGCCTGGGAGGGCAAACAGCTACTCTTCCAGTGTGCTGTGTGGCTAGATGAAGATGAGTTGGTCAGGTATCATAATACATTTTTGGCATACAATATTTCCAACTGATGGTGGATTCAACTAAATGCAACTCCATCATAAATGGAGGAAAATCAGTAGTTTGTTGAATGGCTTCAAAGGCACGCCAAAGCCTTTAAAATTCCCATCACCTAAAACACAGAATATTACAATAAAGAAAAAAAAATGACTAAAGCTTCTTCCCACCAAACTCTGTGCTATGAAACTAAAGGGAGAAATAAGATTCATTTTGATTCAACATGTATGTTCCAATAACGAGACTCATACAGCATCTTAGTGTCTTAAATCACTACCACTATTGCTAATATCATTTCTTTCCAAGCAAATCCTTTAGTGAGGAGTGGATGGGGACGGTTTGTGTATTTGGTTGATCTGATTTATTTGGTGTCTTAGACAACAGTGCTTTTCAGCACTGTCAAGTGTATAGGAATCATTTGTCTGAGGACCCTGTTAAAGATTCTGATTCAGAGGTGTGAACTGGGATGCCTGGTTCTACTTATCAAGCTTCCAGTCCACTGGGGCCTCTGGCTCACTGATCACGCTTTGGTCACATTGAGAATAGCAGGTTGTACAGGATGTGCACGTGAAAAAAGGTGAGAGCTCTCAAGTCTCCAAACGTGACATCAAACCACAGCTAATAGAAGAGCTTCACCTTTCAGAGTCCTCCTCCAGACACACGCAGTCATGTGACCTAGTGTAGCCAGTTAGAAGACAGAAGGATTCCCATTCTTAACTGGCCACACTTTGATATGACATCTAGTTCTAAAACTTTCACAGCTGCTAAAGTATGTCAAACAAGAATATGCCAATTAAAAAAATACTACTCATACAAATTATAATGTGCTTTAGAAGCTGCTAAATGTCTATTTAAGGAATTCAGTGGCATTTTCGGGTTTTCCCCTTTGAAATTTGGGGATTGCAGTTGATTACCCTTGGGGTGGGGGATGGGCATTTGCATTGGATTGGCTTTTTACTCATTCTTATTTTTCAGCAACAGAGTGAAAAGTGAAAATTACATCGAAACACTGTTGACTCTGAGGAATTTGCTTTTAAGCAAGAAAACTAGATTCTACAACGTACTTATTTCTTCAGAGACTTCCAGACTAGCCCTCACAGCAACAAAATCCCAAATGTTGATGATTATAAGCACAGAAATATATTTTTTAAAGTCCTGTTATGGAATAGCCCTGTGTTCATAAATAGGAACTTTAGTATATAAAGAATATATAAAACTACAGAATCTTAGAAGCTAATACACATGGGAAAATAGATTAAATGTATTGAAATAGAAATTTAAGATGTATTAAGCAAAAACAGATTTGATTAAAGTACAGTATAATTATATGTTTTTAATCAGTATAGAATACTGACAGCACCATCACATTAGATATCTTCAAAAGTGGTACTATAGGATACTGTACTTTTTTTCTAAAGTGAATTGTCTTTATAGAAATATCAACCATCGCAGGTCCTGATCAAGCCTGAGGCAGCTTCCACATAGCCCTAGATTGATTGAGATGGCAAAACATATATACTAGACTGAGAGTGGGAAGTCTCATTTGCTAGGGCAGAATATACACAGTTAACCTCTAATACTTTCATGAAGAAGCAGACGTTTTGGTGGCAATTCCAACAGACTTAAAGGCATGAATCAGGGTCTGGGGAGATGGCTCAGTAGTTAAGAGCACTGGCTGCTCTTGCAGAGGACCTGGGTTCAAGGGATTTGATACCCTCTTCTGACCTCTGTGAGCATTGCATGGCAGTGGTGCACTCACATACATGCAGGCAACACACTCATAAACATACAAGTTAAATACAAATAATAAACAAATATTAAAGGCATCAGTCAGACAAGAGCTGCTGAATTCCTGGGTGTGGCTTTCACACATGTATGTCATCTACTCTCAGGTTCATTTCCTCTTCACTACAGAGAGAATAGGGGGGACACTTGAGTTTATAGAGCAGCATACTGGGTAGTTTCAGTTTAGGTCAAAGTTCTTAACTTAGAGTCCACATCAAGGGTCTGTATATCCCCAGAAATGGGATGTAAAACTGAACATATTGGTAATATACATCTGAGGGAATCAGGACCTGAACCTTTATCAGTCTCATAGTATAAGGTACCCTGGATAACAGTGATGAATTCCTAATGCCCAACGTTCAAAAGCAGGCGAAATACATTTGAGCACAAGGTTTGTAGACTATAATAATATGTACAAAGATATTTTTCATGCAGCCAACTCAAATATACAAATAAAGTCACTTAAAACAAAAAAACTCAAGCAAAAAACACAGTTCCCTTAACAGTGGTTGCACATTTGACTTCCCCACTCCCATAGTTTATCCCAGCAATTGAGGGAAGAATCTCAAGCAGATGAACAAACTGAATGTTTTCTCTGTGTTTCGTGACCAAATGCTCTGATGTTTTCCCACACCTGGCCTGCCCTTCTGACCCTGTTTGCAGGAGGTTCTCAAACTTGAGTGAGCCTGGGAGGAACCTGGGGTGCTTATTAACCCTGCCGATCTTGGGTATTCTCCCCAGAGGTCTGGAATACATTCTAATCCCTCCTGCCACTGGCCCTAGCCTGTGCTAAGGCTAGGACCCACCAGAAGCAGCTAGCTAAGCATTCCACCACCGAGCTACCCCATCAGTCCTTAATTTTTAAAATTATGTATGTGTGTCAGTATCTGCATTTGAGTGCAGGTGCTCTTGGAGGTCAGAGGCATCAGGTCTCCTGGAGCTTAAGTTACAGATGGTTATGAGCCACTGAAATGAGTGCTGAGAACCAAACTCAGGTCCTCTGCAAGAACAGTATGTGCTCATAATTTCTGAACTATCTCTCTAGACCCCAGTCCTTAGTATTTTGAGACAGGATCTTTACATAATTTAGGCTGGCCTTAAAGTCAAGATCTTTCTACCTCAGTCTCCTAAGTGCTGGGATTACAAGTGTGTGCCACCACGCTCAGCAAGGATGCCATTTTTAATAAGCTTCTTGAATTGTTCTGATGCAGATAATACCCCTGCACACACACAGTCATGACGCAAACCAGCCCTAATTGTGATCCTTCCCACTGCAAATCCATTTTTTGGATTGGCTGAAGCAATCACGTTTCTCCTCTGGGAACACTTTTCTGCCAGTGGGATGAGACCTATCTGCCATCTGAATGGCTTTTGTTTTATTCCTAGACTAGGTGCTTTGTTTATTTCAGCCAAACGTTCAGGACTACATCTTCATGAATGACTTTTAAATGGGTCACACTCCCTTGAATCACAACCAATATGTGTTCTAAGCAGAGATGCCATTTAACACGCTAATTAGAAGTTGAACTCAAGCAGATTTCTTTACAACCTTATCACCGACAAGGACTAATGACTCTAATGAATGAAAACTTTACTATAGTCTATTAGAGGTGATGATCAGAGGTGTGATCAAGTACAAGCTAATGAGTCTAGTCATTGAACTGAAATGCTACATTACACTTTTTGAGATCAGTACAAGAATCACTTTAAGTGAAGTTACCTGTAAGATCATGTCAAGGTCAAGCTCACTCATTCCATTGTTCTATCAGAGCCTTCCAAAGAATGCAACTGGGAAGAATAGCTCAGAGGTTAAAGCTAAGAGGCCAATCATTTGTTTTCCAAGTTCTTTGTGAACTCTACTGAGAAAATTTGATCAACAAATCTGAACTCTTGAAGAGAACGTCTTTACAAAACTCTAAGGAGTTTTAATTAGCATGTAGCTAAACCTCATTAATTTGGATTCTATAAACAAAAAAAGTATAATTTGTTCAGAGACCACGATAAAGGGGGAACTTTTCTTATAAAGAAAGGCCTTTTGAAGTAAATTAATGAAATAAATAAAACTTCTCAGGGCATATTTAGCCTTAATGAGTTCTACGGTTTGGGGCTGAAGATCATTCGATTGAGATAATCTGTTCAGGGTTGCGCCGTCAGCAAACAAAATTAGCGCTTCAGGCTCCTTTCAGTCCAGAACTCTCTTCAACCTATTGATCATTAATGATAATGTTTCTATTGGTCAGAAGTACTTCTTATAGTACTCAATGTATATTGGGATATTAGCTAAAGCCCAGATATTCTGCAAGCACACTTGGTGACACAGAGTTTACAGAATCAATCTGCTCTTCTGCTTTGAAAGCACCGTTTCTTGGGCTGCTAGGGGTCCAGGTATGCCACTGTCTGTCTCTCAATGTCTGTCTCTCAACCAGATCTGTAGCTTCTCAAGATCTCTGCTTGTAGTTGCACGGGCTCTGGTATCATTTGTTTTTGCCGTGATAGGAATTGAACCCAGGGCTTCCCACATGCTAGGCAATTACTCTATCACTAAGCTACATTCCCAGTCTGTATCATGCTGAGTCCTTGGGGACAGGAACTATTCCATTCTATACTGTATAGTGGGAACTCTTGGTTGAGGAAAATGCCACGACAAAAATTTTCCATAAAGAAAACGCAGCACTCAGAGCCTCTGTGACAGCTGTGAGGGTTCAAATGGATGCTAAGACATGCAACAGAGGGAGAGCTCTCCAAGAGTAGAAGGCAGGATGCCAGGATGGCCCAGAAAGTTCCATTTACCTGGGGAATCCCCTGCCCTGGGATAGGGCCCTCACCCTTACAAATTCACGATCTGGCTTGGACTGGGAGAGCATATCCATTTCTTGGAGGTGAGGGTACAGAATTCACATTAATCAAAGAATAACTGAAGATGCTAATTCATGAAACTTCATACATAAATTCAATGAGTGTCATATTACAAGCTTCTTGTCAGTAGATTATTTCCCATTTTTCATTACAATGAAAGTCAAGTCTGCACGTTGCTCAGTAACCATGAAAGCAGAATAGAAATGATTAGTTATGAATTCTGATACTACATCCATATTAGGATTGCAGGAGACTGGTTACTGGTCTACTCCCCCCTTTGATGGCTAGTCTTCTGTCAACTTGACAGAATCTAGAATCACCTGGGAGACGAGCTTCTGGGAATGCTTGTGGGGAATAACTGATTACACCACCAAGATGGGAAGACCAGGCCACTGTGGGTGCCATTCCCTGGCTGGGCCCAGGACTGAACAAGTGGAAAAGGGAGCTGAACAGCGTGCATGCACTGCTCTCTTCTTCTGACTGCAGACACACGGTGACTAGCTGCTTCAAGCTCCTACTGCTTTGACTTTCTTGCCATGATGGACTGTCCCTTGAACTGTGAGCTAGAATAAATCCTTTCTGCTTCAAGTTGCTTTCATCAAAGTACTTTATCACAGCAACAGGAAAGAAACTAAGAAAGACACTACTGGATTATTCTTTTTTGTTGCCATCACTTCCCCACCATGGTGTTGTAAATGAGGAGGTTTAATGGAATTGACCCCAACTCCAAGAAAGGACTCTATTTGCCCATGGCATTTAACACACAGAATTACTCTTCCAATCAAACTGTGTCAAGGGCTGGTATAAGATCTAATCTGGTCAATCAGTGAAGCTTGAGGACTGTTATTCTAATGGGAAATCAATGCTTTCTAAATCTATGCTACTTTAGACTAGCAAAGATGATTTAGATAAATTAGTCCCCTGCCCCACCTTCATTAAGTGATAAGAAGATGCATAGTTAAGTGATTGTTATCATTCATTCCAGGATTAAGCATGTTAGATCTAAGGTCATAGTGATCTCCTGGCCATTCCTTCCTGAGCATGAGATGACCTCTACAGATACTGTGACCATGCCTGGAGTATAAGAGACTAGGAAAGGACCCAAAAGAAGAACATGGGATGCCAGCATTTTGTAAAGAAATCATCAGCAGGCTCATGCTTATGTTTCATTGCTAAGTCACATGGCCACCTGTATATGCTAGGAAGTTTGAGAATGCAGCATTTTAATCGAGTCACTGCAAAACAGATGTTCCTGATATGAAGAATAGTGAGAATGGTAACGTATGACATTATGCAAATTTTTAAAGATATAAATTGCAATTTGGGGGCATGTAAAATACTAGCAGCAGTAGGGGAATTTTTTATTTTTATATTCTTTGGTACCAGGCGGGAATTCACGATGAACTCTTTGGGGTTTACTAGGATCTAAATTCAGAGTGATGAATGGAGCAAATCGATGGATGTGTGTCTCTCAGAGGAGGGGGCTGCTGCTATTGACAGGGAAGATTCAGAGAAGCATGGGAAGTTGGCATATGAATCACTGCCACCCTCATGTCTCCTTTCTACTTCACACAGCCCCATTCTTTTCTTTCCCAAACTCTAATTTTCACTGAAGGAACCTACAAATCTGTGAATTCAGTCTGCATTATAGGTCAAGTCACAGGATCAGAGCCTGAGACTGATGCTCAGCTTTCTCAGATGGCTAAGAGATGATAGTCTTTTAGGCCAATCACAAATTCTCTTGTTTTGTCACCTGTATTGAGGCAAGAGCTTAAAATCTTGAGCCTGTGTGTGTGTGTGTGTGTGTGTGTGTGTGTGTACAGACTTGCACTGAACTACAACTTTTTATATTCCCTTATATTTTATATATTTTATATTCCCTTTTTCTTTCTCTAAGCTTTCTAGCACAAATGCGTATACCTAGAACAGCCACATTTCTTTAAAATGTTATATAGAAGCAGCACTTGAATTCACAGAATGTTTCCTGTAGTAGGCACTTGAGTCCAATTAACTATAGACGATATTTAAGAAAATGTCTTCAAATACAACCAAACCAAATAACTAATCTCAGATTCCCATTTCCTTGACAATCTGTACAAATATTCCTAGCAGTTACTATTTTTAGCTATAAAAACATAACCAACTTTAATCAGGCTAAGGGAAAAGGGATGGATGGAGGGCAGAAGGTGGCTCAGAGAGGTTCTGGGAGGCCTGGGGAGCAGAAGCACGAGGTGGGAAAACAACCCTCGGTTCTACCACAGATCGACACTGTACTCATTATGTGGCACCAGCCCTGCTTGGTTCGGGATCTATAAAGTCCATCAAAATCATAGCAAAGCGTAATATCCACCACAGCCTCCGTACATGACTGAGAAGGGACACAGCTCTCACGGCTGCTGGCAAGTACCTGACGAGCAGGAAGGAAGGCAATGTTAGGTTCAAGAACATACGGAGGACAGTTGAGTAACAATGGGATTCCCCGAGTTGAGCTGCTGGATCAGACTAACCTGAAACCCATTCTAGTGCTCACCTTGACAGCACACATTAAAAATGAAACAAAATGGGGCTAGAAAGATGGCTCAGTAGTTAAGAGCACTGGCTGCTCTTGCAGAGGACCCGGGTTTGATTCCCAGCACCCACATGGCACCTAACAACCATCCATAACTCCACTTCAGGGGAATCTGATGCTGATGCCCTATTCTGACTTCCTTGGGCATTGCATGACACAGGTGTACTGAGGCAGGCAATACACTCATACACATAAAATAAAAAATAATGAAATATTTTTTAGAAAAGTAAAACAAAACACAGAAAATCAGCATGTCCCCTACACAAGAATAACACACAAGTTCTGGAAGTAACCTATAAGTTTCATAATCTGAATTCATAAATATATATATGTCTGTATGTATATATATATGTGTGTGTGTATACCTATACATGTATATAAAACATAAAAGCAGAAGGGGACTATTTGTGGGGAGAGAGCACTAGTGGAAGTGGTACAAGAAAGGATAATGGGGCTGAATATGGGCAAAACATAATGATACACACATATGAAAATGTCACAGTGAAACTCACTACTTTCATACCGTTAATTGAAAAGATGACTCACTCTACCTTGAGTTTTTCTATTTTCTAGCGAAGTGAAAACACGCATGGTTACTTATGTCACCTGAATTTGTCTGTATAACATTTGCAATGGAGTCCTAATTGACTTGAGGTGTACTTGCTGTGCAGACATACACACAGAGTCATCTTCGAGTCAGGGTATTCCTTCTCCTGCATAATTCTCGCAGGAGCACTGCGCACCATGGCATGCACAGTTTCTATTTTGTTCCACAGGCCACCTGTTCTCAAACTTTAATTAGCATTAGAACAACTGGAGAATGTTCATCTGGAAGAAAGAAAGCCTAGTACCCACCAATTACCACAGAAAAAAGTCCAGATTTAAAATGTAAATACACATCAATAAAATTATCAGAATATCAGTGGAAATTTATATAATTTTGGAGACATATCAAGATGGGAGACTTTAAGTCATAAAAAGAAGACAGGTATTTGATTATTAAAATTTGACATAAAAAAATCAGAGAAGCAATAGATAGAATTGGAAAGTATTTGTTGTCCATGTGACGGAGCTGACATCCCTATATTAATGAGAAGAAAATTCATTTAATGGGGTAAAGGAAAAAGTGCGTAGATAGTTCAGTGACCAAAGACTACATTCAAATGTGCATAATGAGCACAAAATTATAGGCCATCTCACTAGCAGTCAGTAATAAGGAAATAGTCTCAAATATTTTAGAAGTGATAGCATTCAGTGAAGATGAAGGACCGCAGGGGTGATGGGCTGCTGGTCGGAATGTACAGCCAGTCATTTGCAGGCTCTAAATTTCCAGATTTGTCAATGCACTCAGCTTTATTTGCAATCCCCAAATCAATCGTGCAGCACTTCTGTGGCCGTTTGAGTCACTCAACAAACAGGTCCCTAGCTAAAGTGGAGAAAAGTGACACTACCTGCTTGGTCCAGTCCTCATACTATAAATAGGTGTCCTTTGTTCCTTTTGTTTCTTTTTTTGGTATTTCTCTGTTTTAAATGACAAGCAGCCACCCTCCCCCCCAGCCTAGTGTTCCAGTGCTGTCTAGTACTCCTCGGAACAGGAACACTGGGCAGTCTTAGAGAAAATATGTGTGTTGGACAAGCTTTGATCCTGGTGAGATGTTTTAGAGAGTCAACGATACGCTATAAATAAACTTTCTTTAAACATAGTAACTCACAAAACGAGCTATACCCAGAAGCTTGTAGGAACTTAGTCTGTATCTACTTTAAAGCTAATCATTAATATACCAGTGTATTTCATAGTAATACAGAGGTCTAGTATTTCAGACTTTGGCATTCAAGTTGATTTTATAGGATGTAACTAAACAGAGTGATGATAATCGACTCAATTTGCTCCAGGCATTTAGGACAGTAATATTACAACATAAATAACATTTAAAATGTGCTTTGATCCCCAAAGTACCATCTCTGCTAATTTTTCTCTCCTAATAAAGGCATTATTTGTAATGTCAATGGTATAAAATGTGAATAACAATAGGAAACTCTATGGTACTCATCAATGATCAAATGCTTGATTATTGTACATGACAAGTAGAAAATATCTGTACATAATTCTGCAAAATGCTTCTCAGCTCCTCCTTAAGCTACTTGTTGATTATTGTGCTGGGCTTCATTTTAGGTAATCTGACACAGTCATGTGTATTTGTATGTACACCTATGTGAATGCATTTTATATATACAGTTTAAAAAAACATCTTAATGACTTTCTTTATGACTTGGAAAAAGTAAATTTTAGAATGCTATGGATATGATCCAGGCTATAAAAATAAATGACAGGAGAAAATGTCAAAACAAAACCAGCCAAAAGTAAAATAACATTTCACATCTTAATAATCACATAACAGGGACTAGTACTGTAGGCCGTAACTTCACTTGGATCTGTGGATATCCCGTGGGTGTCTGAAGACAGGATAAGAGCTTGACAGTTCTGCTCTTACTTTTTAACTCTGTTTCTTCCACTATCTTGAGTCTTTGGGTCAGATTCCTGCTCAACTCTATACATGAACATATTCATCATTTCAAGAGTGATGACAAGATAAGATTAAGTTATTTTTAAGGTTGGACAGGACATAATAGTCAACAAATTGTCAGCCACTAGTTTTCCTAGTTTCCTGTCTGGGCAACTGAAACACAGCCTAGAATTCGCTGTTGCTCCACTGGAAGGAACTGCCTTCTCCTCTTTCTGAATTGTCCTTTTATTTGGACATTCTCTCCTGCAGTCATTTGGATCCCAGGATGCAGACCAATCACACCATGATAGGACTGTCCCTGTTAAGTGGGAACAACTACTTCATGCAAAGAACTGAGGATAATCCCCTAAACAGAAGCAATCATCTCAAGATGGGAAGCAAAGTGCCCCCTTTCGAGTGATAACAGCTTCTCTAGGATCAGACTTCAAAAAACATAACCATCAGCCAGACCACAGGTTTGACCAATGCTGCTTTACTGAGCATACCTCTTGCTCCCAGACCTAACTCCTCCCTATTTAAATCTGAGACAGTGCTGAAGATGCCTAGGCCCCCTTGTTTTCCCAGTAGCACTCCAATGAATAGAGTTCATTTCATGCTGCCCATGTTACTATTTTCCAATCAATTTGAGGGGTGAGTGGTTGGGCCTGGTAGAGTCCCCTGAAATTAGGCCCCTTATGCCCTAGGACTGCAGCAACAATTCTATTTACATTTGCACAAGTGTAGAGAATGAGATGGAAGGATGCTCACAGGTGACTAGTACCATTATCTCAGGGTAGACAAAGCAGAGGAGTAAAAATTTTATGTCTTATCAAAGGAAAGCAGAGGCAAAAACAGTGACACAGAGAGAAAGACAGACAGACAGACAGACAGACAGAGAATGAACCTCGGTGCTCAGTGCTTTTCAAAGCTGACTAACTCTTCAATATCATTTCTATAGGCTTCCGACTTCACCAGTGACAAGATGACTCTGTACCGTGTGCACGTAAACACCAACGGCTGTCCAGCACCCCCCAGGAGACACAGGCTGATGAATAACTTATTCTTAAAAGTAGGAGCTACCTTTATGCATTTATCAAAGTAAACCGTTTGAGTGCATGAAATATTAAAATTATATCAGGAAAACCAAGCCTGAGAACTTATCAAACACACCAGACCAATGAAGAGTACAGCTTCTTTACCTGGGTCCCATAAAAGGAGGACACCCAGCACCTCAATGGGGATGGCCCCACCAGTGTGACCACTGACAGGCCGAGAACTCCCAGCAGCACCAGGGCTTTACCTCATCTCACTTGCCACTGCTGACGTGACCCAAATTGCTGAACATCTCTCTGTCCATCCTTCCCTTCACCTCCGGGGCCTCCTTGGTCTCTCATCATGCTTTGGCAACCCAACTCAACCCTGAGGCTAGGCTCAGCTCTGACCCTGTGGCTTGGCTTCTGTAGCAGTATTTCCAGCAGTAACGCTCTAATGGAGATCTTTTAGTTTTCTGCCTCTGCCTCCTTGAATTCTGCTGCAGCTTCCTTAATCCTTTAGTAGCCATTTAATAACCTAAAAAAACACAAATATAAATATACTCTATATATACATACGTGTAGATGTCTGTATTATATGATCTGAGACTTAACATTAGAGGTTAATATTGGAATAAAAGAACCTGTGTTTACCAACTGTTTAGTTATTGAGAGATTATTTGGGTTGGGGCTGGAGACATGGCTTAGTGGTTAAGAGCACTGGCTGCTCTTGCTGAAGCCCTGAGTTTGATTCTCAGCACCCACATGGTGGCTAAGAACTGTTCTGTAACTCCAGTTCCAGGAGATCTGAGGCCCTCTTCTGGCCTTCATGGGTATGCAAGTGATACACTTACATACATGTAGGCAAAGCATTCATACAGTAAAATAAAAATCAATCGATTTAAAAAAAGAGAGAGTATCTGGCAAATTGAAGCCAATGAAACCAATGTAATTCATGAATTTATTTGTATTCAGTAAACTGACATTTTAGAAGGGCACAAACATGTCCAGCTGTTTCTGACAGTGTGAGCATGACAATGTCCATTCTTACTCATAATACATCTATTTTTAAATAACTTAACTATAGAAATGGAAATTCAGTTGAATACAAACAAGATGCAGGTTCTTTCAACCCATTCCAAGTTATTTGCTGGGTTCAGTAAATCCCAGGACTGCATTTCACAGGCCTTTCAGGATAGTTTTATGCAGGTCATCTTTTCAGTCAATCCAGAGAAGCTCTGATCTGGCAGCACCACCTATCCAGCCATGTTTCCTACAGGAACCCGATGGATGAGGCTGTTATATCTGAATGCAACAGTCATTCTATTTCCAGGAGATGGCTTCTTATAATATTGATTAGAATTCTGGATGTTCTCAAACTCTTCAACTCTACATGGATGATAATGTGTCTGTTATTTTCCCACCACATATAGCTAATGCCATCCACTGTGCGCAGGTTTTCCCTCTTTAATCCTTGGCAGTCAGCTTGATTTTCCTTATCTACTGGAAAATCTATTGGAGGAAGGGATCTATCATCATCCCACGAACAGACGATTTTGCCGGTTTCCTTACAAAGGCTTTTATTAGGACTGGAGAAGCCATCACTATAAAATGAAAACATACCCTCAGTGGACCTTTTTGTCCGGTGCTAAAGAATTCATTTTTACCATGAGGTCAAAGCTCTTTTAAAAGCTATGTTTGTTGGCGGGGGAGGTAGCTCAGTGGATAAAGTGCTTGCTGTGCCAGTGTGATAAAAGAGCTCAGCTCCCCAGCATCCATGTGAATGTCAGGTGGATGTGGTAGATCCCCTGTAATCCCAGCACACAGGAGGTGTGGGATTCCCTTGAGCAGGGTGGTTAGCCAGACTAGCCAAATCAGTGAATTCTGGTTTCACTGAGAGACCTGCGTCAGAAAATAAGGTAGAGAGTGCTTGAGGAAGGTATCAGAAGTCAGCCTCTGACCTACACACACATACCTGCAGATATACCCATCCATACACGTGAACCTCACATATGCAGAAATACACATCTACACATGTAAGAAAAAAAAGCATAAAAAGCATTTGTAAAGTAAATGTGTCTTCCCAAAACACATCTCATTTATGAAACTATGAGCACGAATTGGTATCATGTCTCTCAAAGTAAAAATTACTTGCCTTATCAAAGGAAAGCAAAGGCAAAAAGGCAAGACATACACACAAACTCACAGACACGGGGCGGGGCACACCTTATTGCTTTTTAAGACTGATTAACTCTTCAATATTATATCCACAGCATCACGACTTCACTAGAATTGTTTCTAGTCAGCACATATCATTTTGAACTTACGGTAATTACTGTTTCCTTAGAACCAAAATTGTGAGACCTGCAATTTAATGTGCACACATTCATATTTTCCTTTATGTGCTAGTGAAATGATCTTTAAATATCTCACTGCATTTCACATTTTCAAAGCTTGGAAGGAAATTTGCCTTATATGGTAGAATTCTTTTCTTTACAACAAAACTGATAATTCATTGCCAGGGCTAACCCTGCACTGGTTTTGTTGTTACTGCAGTAACTAATAGGCATTAGGATCAATGGCATAGACTAGGAAGCACATCTGTGATCATCTGCATTTATGCAAAGTGTAATCTCAGAGAGAAAACACTGGATAACATCTAGCAAGGTGGGCTAGACCAAAGGCTTCTTCCTCTAGGGGGAGGAATGTGCCTTCCCAAGTGAAGCTCATCACATCACTCAAGGTCTCTGAAACAAAAGGTCACCTCCATGGAACAAGCTAAATTTCAGCCCAGGTGGCTTTCAAATGAGAGCTGGACCCCAGTCATTTAGGGTAAAGCATAGAGCTCTGTGAAGTACTGTGATATGTTTTGATGATGGTATGGACAACTGAGTGGAATGTGATACCATGTCAGGATCTGGGATTCTTCCTATTCCAGAACCTCACAAAGATCATCAGCAGATCAAGTCATCTTCAGCTTCAAGAAGAACAACACATTCCTTCTCCTAGTTCCTCCTTGGTAAACCAATGGCTCCAAGTATTCAGAAATAGACCTGGTCTCAGAGAAAGAGCAAGCTGCATAAGGACCACGCCTCTGAGAACTGAGTGGCCAGGAGTCGGGAATGAGTTTGTATATGTTTCAATCTGGAAGCTGGTGAGAAGGTAAAGAGGTGTGGACAGCTCTTGCTGCTGAAAACAGCAAAGGAGGCAGCAACCAAGGCGAGCAACATATTACTAAGCTGGACCATCCTTTGGGCTTGGTTTTAGGGAACATCCTAGATGGAAGGCTTCACAGTGGAATGGGGAGAGCCTTAGATTAGAACATGGAATAACTGAGCCCAAATCCTGATTTTGCTACACATAAGTCAGGTGAATTTTTGTAGATCACGTTTTGTTTTCCAATCTCCGGTTTCTCATTCATACGTAGGAATACGGGACCTCGGCACTACTGTGGAAGCCCCATGACAGCATGGCTTCCTTCTGCCAGCACTGGCTTCCTTCCTGGCCTCCTTTCTGATAGTGGACTGTGTATATGTGTTCTTCTGGATATTATATGTACAACTGAGTAATTTATTATCAATTCTTGCTTTGAAGATATTTTCTTTCTGCTGATATTTGTATATAACATGAGTTAAAAGTCACACAGTAGTCAAATGCTTGCTCCTACCTTAAGAGCCTTTCAGAAAATTACTTATATTAGCAGTTTCCTGTGGTTAGTTTGTAGATATAAGATGTACACACACGTGCTAGGCAAGGAATGTGGATTCTAGGATAGTATTGGGTTCTTTAAGACTGTCTCACTCTGTAGTTCACAGCTCAAACTCAGGATCCCCCTGCATCAGCCTTCTAAGTGCTAGGATTATAGGCATGTACATCACATCTGGCTTCAGGGTTAATTTTTTTTTGCTTGTTTTTGAGACAGAGCCTCATGTGGCTTAGGCTAACTTTGAACTCCTTATCCAGCCAAAGCTGGCCTTAAACTCTTGATATCCCTGCCTTCACATCTTAAGTGTTTGGATCATAGGTGTGGGTCAATATACCTAACTAGGATCCATTTTTAAACAATGTTGGTTTCTAAATTTTTCTGGTCAAATGAAAGGTACCTATTATTCCATGAGCTCATTATAACTAAAAAAAAATCCACTAAAGAAAAATAGATAATATTTCCCATAAACAGACTGGTTCCAATGTTAGTTTCAGACTAGTCAACTTCCTATCCAGAACTGACTTCCCCATTCATAACTATGTCTTCAAGCACGACATAATTACAAACAAGGTAGGGACAAAAGGAGGTCAACAGGAAAAAGTTCAGTATATTCAGTTTTACATGATAAAATCTAGAAAGTAGTATCAAAGTAAAACAAATCCATATGCTTAGATAAGGAGAGGCTTTATTTTAAAAAATTCTTTCAAGAGAGAAGGAAGTATATATTTGTCTTTATAATCTGGAGCTCATTCTCATCATAAATCATAAGGCACGTGGAAGTTTGGGCAGAAGGAGCTGGGAGTTTGTTTGTTTGTTTGTTTTTGAATAGGGAGGAAGAACAAGGCTAGAGGCGGGGCTGGTTTGGGAGATGCTACAGTTTGGTGTTGAATGTGTCAACGGTTTGGTCCCTAGAGTAGTAACCTTAGGAGGCTGTAGAGGTGTTAAGCCTTGGAACCTGGTGAGAAGTCTTTAAGTCATTGAAGAAAAGCTGATAAAGAGGGTTTGTGAGACTCTGGCTCTCTCTTCTTTCTCTCTTTTGTATCCTGGATATAAAGGGGAAAGGCTTTGTTCCTGTCATGATCCTCTCACTTACCACAGGTCTGTAGCAATGGGGCAATCAATAAGGGCTGGAAATTCTGGAACCATGAACCAAAGCAAAGCTTTTTTCTTTATAATTTTAAGATTTCATATATTTCATGTTATCATTACAGAAAAGTAGGTAAGACAGAGGATGAGCAAGTGGTATGTCTTGGCAGTTAAACAGGAAAGACTTTTTCTGTATACTCAGTGGAAATGCCCAGGAAGAGTCATTAAGAAAGGGATGCTGTGGCAACAAACTGAAGTCTAAATATTTTTGTTTATACCCACAGACAAACACTGTGCTCATCCTTAACCAGAGAAGCTTGTCTGTACAATGAATGATGGTGACTAAAGAGAGACTCAAGGCTGCTCAAGATGCTTAGAATAAATGACAGTTGGGTGCCCAGCCCTAATCAGGACACTTATCCTGCCCCATCTAAGGCTCAAAGAACATTACAGAGGAGGGAGCAGAAAGACTGTAAGAACCAGAAGATAGGGAGAAGGGCTGGGAAGTGCTCTCCGTAGGGCATGATACAGTCAGTGCAAACATGATCTCACAGAAGCTGTGTTGCCTACACTGGGCTTGTGCAAGACTGGGTCTGTCCACAGCCAATTATGGATGGGGAAGAAGCTCACGGGGCTCTACCCCTTTCTGCTGAACTATTGGCAATTGATGAACTCTGGTGGAAGCATAGTCATTGTCTTCAGTTTTGTACCAGTGAGCCCACCGGGAACTGTTCCCGGCCCTTGGACACACAAACAGCACTGCTTAAAAGTCAGTGGGTCACAAAACAAAGAAGAAAGTCATAAATGTGGGAAAGGAACCTGTAAGGAAGAAGGGGAGATGACTGGGGTGGGAGAGAGCCAGGTAGAGTATGACAGTAACAGGGTGCAGCGTATACGTGTCCGAAATGGTCAAAGAGCCAATTTAACCAATACAAAGTTTCAGAATTAGAGAGAGGCTCTACACCCAGAACTTACCTAACTTCAAGGGATGAATAACGTTCAGAGACCTCTGGGATGAGAGAGCGGCTTCATAAAAGTTTGGTCAGGTCAAATGAGTTGTCATTGAGCAAATGGAGAATTTGGAGCTTGTGTGTCTGGCCTGAGAGGTCAGTACGAGGCTCTTCTGTGAGTCTGATACACAGAGTATGGGATAGGGATTCTTTGTAGCCAGTTCCTTTCCGGAACACAAAACCATTTTCCAGAAGCATAGGACTCAGGTCCTTGCTGTCCTCTCCAAGCTTTACTCCTTTGCTTGCTAATGGAATGCAATTAGTCCATACAGGGCTTTCAAGAAGGGACAGTGGTCAGATACTGTGAATAGGTCTTGGTTTTGCATATTCTCTTTCCTCTCATGAAAGAGTCAAGATAGCATACCTGACTTAATGTACAGCTACACGCTGACGATGACCTCCCTTAAATGCAGGCCCACCTAACCACTGGGGAAGTTGCATAAACTTGCAAAGGTTTTTTTTTTTCTTTTTCTTTTGTCCAACAAATGGAATAGAAGATCCCTCCTGAAGGATAGGTACTAGTTTGGGGCTTTTCATGATCATTCTAAAATTAAGATGAGTGATAAACATAGAACTAGGAAACAATGTTGATTAAAAGAGATGGTCACAGAAATTAAGAATACACATTGTTAGAACTTATTAAATCTCTGATGTTCCACTGAAGAATTTCCAGACGCAACATGCTTGCCATTTATTTTAGAGATCTCAATTATATTCAATTCTCTGCAACTTCTACACATGGCTCCCACTGACTAAAACACTGCTGCATGTCCCCACAAACCAGAGCACAATCTGCCTCTAATTTTTCCATGACTCTCTTCTCTAGTGAAACTATTGGTGGCTAACAGGCAATTCAGAGACGTCAGCTGGACTGAAGTGCCTTTGATTAGGTTAAGTTATCAATATAAATCCAAGGTTTTATAGCCAATCATGAGTACTAAGCCTCATTAGTGCCACCATATCCCCAAAGTACTGTTTAGTGATGCACACTTTAAGTCTTGGTGTGAAGCCCTTGAAATGGGTACAAGGAACGGTTTGTGACTAAGGATTCAGGTATAGTCATGGCCTTTCTAAACCTGGTTTTTCTCAGACACGCCAAGATTTGTATCCCAGAGTCGTCTTCCCTAGGGAACATATTGGTTCCATCTTATTGTCTCTGGTGATGGTTTCAATATTTGTCACTCCAACTTGAGATTAAATCTGTCAGAATGCACCATCCTTTTCGGGTTATGGAAAAGCTAGATTCACCTGTCATGAATTTATTGTACATGTCTAGATTTTTCTTTTAAAATCTCACTGCATAATCCTTTCCTTATTTTTCTTGGATTGATGTAATATCTAATATATTGAATTCCATAAAGTTAAAGATAGAGCAGATGAAACTAAACCTTCCTCTTTTTTCAAAACCCAGACCAGGCTGGCAACTCTGAAGTTTCTCAAACGTAGACATTGTCTGAAATATTCTTTTCCAGGTGTGTCTTGCCTCTCAGGTTCATTCTAAGTTGGCTATTGGGTTTGTGGTCATTGGTGATCTCTGGAGCTTAACATCTTCTAGTATGTTGTATCTTCTCTCTTGGTCATTCCATCTCCCCTTTCTAGTAGCATCCTTCCCCTCAGCTTAACATCACCTCTGCTATCTCCTGTCTCACAAAGGGCTTCCTAGCCCCCATCTCTGCCATTCCAGCAATGACCAATCTAGCAATCCTTCACAGCTCATTTGAAGAAAGCATCCATCCATACCTACATGTCAGTTTCCTTACTAGCGACTCATTCCTTAACCTACCAACTTGAGTTATAAGATAAGGCCTGTGGATAATACCTCTTGGTCTCTAAATCCAGAACATATATTCTGTCCCCTGGGTACTTAATAATTTTAGCAACAGTAAACACTTTTGACCACTTCTTCCTGCTGAGAACACTTCCCTTGTAGATCTATGTTTTCTACCATGTTTTTCTGATCCTTCAACCCTTCAAGTTCATCTCTAGACAGTCTTCCTGAAGAATTTCCAGTTAACTGTCAGTATCCTGTTTACATAGATTATTCAGAATTTGGCATATTTAACATTTTCATAGAAATCTCAGATTTCAAAGCAAATCTCCCAGATTTCAAAGCAAAGGGCAAAACAGAAAGTAATCAGTTGGACATAGAATAAAAATGTGACCTTGGTCTTTTTTATTAATATTTTGATATTGTGTGTACTTGATGGGTAATATGAATATATACAGAAAACATTAATATTTATCACTCAGTGCAAAATCACTTTTTGAAAGTTGCTCCTTTATAAGACAATAGGAAGAAATTTAAAAAGGCATGGAAAGAAAGAGAATCGCAGTTAACAGTTTTTCAAGATTTGCAGGAAATTAGGACAAAATGGGATGGAGAAAAGAAAACAAATCCAGAAGCTCAGGTAAGGAGATCAATGCTCAAAGGAGAGTCGAGTCCATAGCTCAGTTTAGTCTCATCTTCAGATTACTGGATGCAATGACTTAGAAGTGTCCCCTCAACTACAACATTGTTCTTGAATATTCTCACTGAGGTGGAGATTAAACAAAATTGTATCCATTATCAGGACAAAGACCCAAAGTGACTCAAAAACAAAGCATTCTTCTTTTTTCTCAAAGGACATAAAATTCTTTCCCTCAGCGATTCCCCACCTAAATGTACTCATGATGCGGCACCACGTCCTTCAGGGACTAGACACAAAACGTGGGAACTTGGATGAGGGCAAGGTATGTAGACCTCCAAAACATGAAAACGCTGCAAGCAATCTGAAGTAGGAGACACAGGCATCTCCCCTCTCTGCTAGCAAGAGGGTACTGGAGGAAGTTCGCTCTTTCCCAGCCCTGCTGAGTAAGTTGCTTTTTTCAGCAACCTGCCGGTGGCTCTCGATAACAGAATGGCCCTCAACCCCTTCACAGGCCAAGTTCAGCATTTTTGTAAGACAATTTTATCCATCCATCAATACCTCAACTGTAAAGAAAAACAATGAGTCAAGGATAATTCAATTTGATTTTTTAGCGCCTTTAAACAAGATATCCACATATTCATTGTGGATTTCATGCCCATTAAGAAACAGATAATAAGTCCAGACTTTACATTACAGTGTGTCACTTAATCAGACACCCAGTTGCTTTTCTTCCTTTCCTGCTATCTCATGACAGGTCTATTACTCTACTGTTAAGTAAGAGAACTATCAGTGAAATAAAAGCAAAACATGGATCTTCTTAGGCATCTAATAAAAAAAAATGAAAGGCGGACAAAAAGCGTTCAAATTCTATTTTTTTGAAAAGACTGCAACCATTTAAATCTCTTGAATTTAAGACGCCATGTTTATAAGTTCTTCCTTTAAAAGATTTATTTTATTTTTAATTTTGTAAGCACATGTATATGAGGTTATACATGGGTGTGCAGTTGCCCACAGAGGCCAGAAAAGGATGTCAGATCTCTTGGCGCTGGAGTTCTAGGTGGTTATAAGCAGCCCGATATGGATGCTAGGAACCAAACTTGGGTCTTCTATGAGAAGAGTATGTCTTCTTAACTGCTGAACCATCTTTCCAGCTATTGCTGAGCTACCTCTCCAGCTCCTATAAATGCTTATTGGAATGAGACAGTGAAACATCTTTATGTTCTATGAAGACACTGGCCTACAGAAAGGTGGATACCCTTTAGATATTTAGTGAATAGACATAGCACCTACAAAATTTTAATTAGTCCTATTATATCAGTGACTGGATAATTTATAACTATATTAAATCGATCCATATCAGCCTTCCATATTTGTGGATTCTATATCTGTGGCTTCAACCAAATTTGGGAAAAAAAAAACTACAACAGATCTAAACATGTATAGATTTTTAAATTGTCACTTTTCCCTAAAGATCACAGTATTTTATAATAACTATTTATACAGAATTTAGATTTTATTATATATTATAAGGTGGTGATGATTTATGGCATATGAGAATGTGTGCATAAGTTTGATGCAAAAACAATGACATTTTCTAAAAAGGACTTGAGCATCCACAGATGCGATGGTGCGTTCAGTCCTAGGTTAACCCCTTCTATACCGAGGAAGGACTGTACTCGTATCAATTGCAATTACTTTTGTAGTCCAAAAGACATACTACAAATTTAATTTTTATACTCTTAAAAGCTAACCTAAAACAGTATGACTTGGCCAAGGATGGAGGCTGGTATCCTGCCCTAGAGGCCTCACTAGTGCAGGTCTTCTGAGCACAGTGAGTCAGGAAAACAGGCACAGAAAATCTGGGATGAAGGCTGCTCAGTGCTTCTCTCCTGGCTATCCATCCCTGAAAGTAAATGTGGCCAGTGTGGGGAGGGGAAAGGATCTCCTGTGGACGTCATTTGGTCTTTCTCTACACACCTGTATCACTTAGCTCAGATAATTCAGCAGCTGGGCTTGAATACATCAGTTTCTATAATTTTAAGGAGAGTCTGAATGCAAATGTTCAGGACTAAAATAGCATATTTTAATGAAATCACTTATATCAAGAACAGAAATTATAAAGCACTGCATCTTAAACTCCAAAGACTCATCTAATTGTTGCCTTTTAAATACTAGAATGTGCAAACTCTTCATTTGCATCTCGTTCTTATTTCCTTGATGTTTCACTTACTTAAAAGCAAGCAATAGATCTCATTGGGTAGCAGGACACAAGGAAGAAGACTTGGGTTCTGGTTAAGTGATATGGTTTAATGTAATTACCCAGCTCCAGGTAGGTAAGCATTCAATAACACTAATTCCTTTTTCACTTCTGTTTTGTCTTCCTAATTGGATCAGTAAATTTTAACACTGAATCAGCCAGTGGCTCTGAACAGCTTATCCTGACATAGTCAAGGTGTCTTCTGAAGCATCTCATCCATATAGAAAGTCTTAGCACCTAATTCAGGCAAGTATATTTCTGGGATCTAGAGATACAAAGATGAATACAACAAAGGCCCTGTCCTCATAGAGTTTAAGGTCCAGTGTAGAGGAGAGAGCAAGAAAAGACCGTTGCAGAAAAGTATCCTAGACATGGGATACATCTTTTGAAACCACTCTAAGTGGTCTAAGCAAAAGTGAGTATTTGGATAAAATGACTAAGGAGTTGAGGAGAAGCTGGTCCAAAGTGGCTTCATGAAAGAGCTCGGACAGTATCACCAGTATCACCCTTTGATCCTCCTCTGCCCCATTTATTTCTTTGTTGACTCTGTGCTCTGAGGGTCTCAGCCTAGATATCTCATATGAAACAGCAATAGGCATGGTACACATTATGCTCAAGCCTAGAGTAAAACATGTCTCACCCTCAAAAGCAGAAGGTTTTAGTGATGCTCATTGGTTCAAACTGGGTTAAGTTCCTTCTTCTGAACCAATCGCAGAATCTAGGAAGATACTGGCTAATGACCTTAGCAAACTCTAGAATCTTCAAGCGGAAACAATCTAAATAAAGTCAGACAGCTTGAATGAAAGAGGCAATTCCAGAAACATCCACTGAAGCCTTAAACACTGGGAGCCTTGGCTTTGTCCAGGCACTTCAAGGTCAATTAGATGCATTCATTCACTTTCTCAGCAAACTTCATTGCCCAACCAATAGAAAACCCTGAGCACTTACTAACCCTGCCCAAGGTCTCACACACAATGCTATATTTTGTCAGAAAAGGGCCACTAACTGCCAGTGTGTGCCAAAAGCAAGAGCTGCTGCGGGCCAAGAGTGAGAAGCTATGGGAATCAGAGAAGCAACTGAATCGGGGATGGGCTCATGAAGCTGGGACCAGAGGAGGGGAGAAAGGGGGTTGAGACGTGTCACTGACAGGATTGGAGATAAAGGTTTGCTTAAGGATGTGCTGGAGATTAAATATTTGCCATGAAAAGCCCAGGGACCATGCAATGCATATAACGAAGTTGGGGCTTTATCTTAGGGTACTGGTAAGCAACGGGAGATCTCATTCAGCACACTGACAGAGCCTTGGTGTAGAGTCAGGGTGTAGCTGTCAGCACATGTAGGACTGAGTACAGGGCTTGTAGTATCATGTCTGTTGCTGTGAAAACATGTTGTGACAAAAAGCAACTTAGGGGGTAAGTGTTTATTTTAGCTCATAGTTTCGAGTTCTAGTCCATCATCGTGGGGACTCGTGGTGGCAGAAGCTTAAAGCAGCCAGTCACATCACATCCGCAGCCAAGAGCAAAGAAACGCATGCTTCATACACAGCTAGCTTTCTCTACTCTTCTTTCTACTTTTTCAAACATTTTAAAAATTACTTTTATTTTATGTGTATGAGTGTTTTGCCTACGTGTGTGTAAGTGCACCTGTGCCGTACAGTGCCCAAGAAGGCCAGAAGAGGGCATCAGATCCCCTGGAACTGGAGTTACACGCAGCTGCAGCCACCATGTAGGTGCTGGGAATCGAACCCAGGTCCTCTTCAAGAGGAGCCAGTGCTCTTAACTGCTGAGCCACCTCTCCAGCCCACTTTTTCTACTTTTACACAGTTCAGGGCTCCACAGCAAAGAATGGCATGACCCACTTTCAGGTGGGATCTGCCCACATCAATTAAGCAATCAAGACAAACACTATAGACATGCCCAACCTGGTGTAGACAATCCCTCACTGAGGCTCTCTTCCCAGGAAATTCTAGGTTGTCAAGTTGACAATTACGAGTAACCACTGTACCAGGTACCGGGCTGTCACACTGAGAGCTTATTTTCTTCGTTTCTAATTCCCAATTTTTAGCAAGCTTATGTACTTAAAAATTTTAACTTCCCATAATATAACCAATGAATATCTAATGACACATATGCATGTCTATTCTTTAGCTCTTTAGGAAATAATCACATTTATTACTTATTGTGAAATAAAAGAAGTACCTTACCAAATAATATATACAGAAAAATTACATTTAAAAATGCATATGTTGAAAAAGATATAAAAGATTAATGGAAGAGAGATTATAGGATTTTTTCTTATCCTTTCTTTGCTTAAAAATAAGTGCATATTAGTGTTGTAATAAATTTATGAGGCAATCTAAATTGTCTCATAAAAGTTACAAGAGCAATAATGGTGATAATAAGAGATACCAAGTATATGTTGTAAAACAGTCCTACCACACTTTAGCAAATTCTATTCTTTTTCCAAGAGAAAGAGTAACCACTACTAATGGTTTGATGTGTATTTGTCACCCCTCCCAAAGTCTATGTGAGTAAAAACATATATGCTTTTATAAAAAGCACATGTATATAAATATAATATTGTATAAACACAAATAAATCATATATGTGATTATTAAAAACGGTACTGCAATGAAGAATCAGGCTATATACTCTTTGGAGGAGGGTGTAAATGGATATTGATAGGATGTACACACTTCTGTGCAAGGATGATTTAAAATTAATTTCCAGGACTAGAACTGCTGTTCCATTGAATTTTTGCATGTTTCATGCAGAACATCTCAACCAATCTTAGTTGTTTTTAAACGCGTTTCCTCATTGGCACCCTCCCACAGGCCTCTCCAACCCCCAGAATTTATACACTCTACCATTTGTGTTAAGGTCTATTGTGTCAAGTTAGTGTTAGTGTCCTAGGACATTTCCTCATTGCAAATTCATTCAATGAGGTCTAGTCAGCCCATCCAGAGACCCTTGCTTTAAGAAGATTAACTCTTCCTCACCCAGTGGTAATCAGTCTCCACTCTTTCTTCAGAAAAGATTAGGGTCTGCTGCCCATTTCCCTAGTTCCATGCTGGGTTTTGTCTGCTTGAGTTTGCATGGGTCTTGAGCATATCAATCTACCATTGCTGTAGATTCACATGAACAGGGTACAGGAGCTTGTAGGATTCTATGCATGGTCCTGTAATCATAGCCAAGTACACATGACTGAAGAGGTCATGGGTCTTAGAGAAATTCCCAAGGCTGTCACATCCCTAGACTAATGTAACTTCTTAATAAGTGCAAAATATGTATCCTTATATTATAGTCAAGTATCCCAGCCGCTACTCATCAAAGATGCTTCTTTTGTACCGAACAGAGACTACTACGGAGTACTACAACTGGTCACACACAGACATTGTCTGTGAATTGCCCAAGCCTAAGCAACCTCTAACCTAAGGCTCACTCAACATAGAACAAAAGGTAAAGAAGACACTAATGAACCTCTCAGCGTTCATTAACGAAGCTCCTCAAGCATCAGAGGACCAAGAACATACAAGATCACAAATGGCCAAAGAATGGAGATTAGGAGTCTGCAGAGTGTAGATCACTGGACAGGACTCCTATATTAAGCTTCACTCACCCATGGCTCAGGGACCATTGCAGAAGAGGGGCCGGTGGGTAAACTGTCTTCCATTTTACCTAGCACACTTTGAAAAATATTATTCAGTGATTATTTTTGGTTTGTTGAACATTATCCTATAAATTTAAAAAATTTTCAAATACATTTTAATAGTTTTTCCAAAATGCCATGGGAAACCTTTCATATAGAATATTAATTCACATCTTTGGCTTAAAGGTACAGTCATCTGAATTAATTTTTAGCTGATTAAGGAAGGATCTGAATTAGTAGCATCCTCTAGGGCTTCAGGAAAGAAATATAAGGATACAAATAGAACATACGGTGACTCAGAGTATATCCATGACCTGGTGTTTGGAATGAAACCCTGCCTTGTTTAGGGTTGAGTTGGGAGGAAAGATGAGAACAGGAATATATATGGCTAGTTTGGAGATTTTTAAAGAGCAGTTTTTAAAGTAGCCTTCTTGCTCATCCTTAATTCCATGCAAGTTTTCCAAAGGAACTATTTCTTATTCACTGCACAGGACGAATCAGCAGGGGAGATGGGAATTTGCACAGGAAAAGGAAAATAAATCACAATGCAAACAAGAATAGCATCCTGGGTGATGAATGAGAGATGAGAAAGTATGGATCTGGCCTTAGAACTGGCTCAAGGAGGACATCCGGTTCAGACATGTCAGTGCAGGCTTCCTCTTCCTAGAGGATGCTCTGCTCTGCACAGAGTACGCAGGGGGATGTAGAGATCGTACTCAGATCTCCATGGTTCTGTCTCCATCTGTCCTCTCCCTCGTTGTGCTGTCAAGGGTCTAAGGCTGTGATGCTGACTGAACATCCTGGAGAATCTAAGAAGCCTTGCAGACACTGTGGTTGACCTTATGACTCACGAAGTCGAGTTCATCATAGGCTGGTGAGCAGAGGACTGGTGGGGCATCCCCTGCCTATGAGCATAGCCCTACTAGGGAGGTAGTATCACCTCTCATGATCTGAATATGTATGTTTTCTCAAAATTCATTCATAGTTAAAATCCTAACCCCAAGGTGATACTAAACTGGAGATAGAGCCTTTGGAAGATAATCAGATCAAGCGAAAAGTGTCTTCCACAATCGGACTAATTACCTTAAAAGGAGGCCTGAGAAAGACCCCTTACCTCTCTCACCCTACAAAGACACGGCAAGGAGGAACTGTTTGTGAGGAACAAGCTCTCACCAGATACAGACTCATCCTTGATCTAGGACTTTCAGTCTCTATAACTTTGAGAAATAAAATTCAATTGTTTGTAAAGCACCTGGATGGTGGTATATATTTTGTTATAGTAGCCAAACAGATTAAGACATTCACTCCTTCACAAAGGTTAAAAATTGAGGCTTAGAGAGGTCATGTAAGATGCCTAAAGTCACATAGAATCTGTTGAAGGCAGCTTCTAGCACAACCTCTGTGCTGATTAGCTTTAGTTGTCAACTTGACACACCTGGTGGAGGGAACCTCAATTGGGGGATCGTGTGACCATGTCTGTGGGATATTTGCTTGATTGTTGGGTGGATGTGGGTGGGCCCAGTCCACTTTGGGCAGTGCCATCCCTGGGTAGGTGGTCCTGTATTATAAAAGAAAGCAGGTTGAGCATGGGCCAAGGGAACAAATCAGAAAGGAGCATTCCTCCATGGTCTGTGCTTCAGCTCCGGTCTCCAGGTTCCTGCCGGGAGTTCCTACCTTGGGCTCCCTCTGTGACGAACTGTGACCTGGGAGATGTAAGCCAAATAAACCCTTTCTTCCCCAAGTTGGTTGTGGCCAGAATGTTTCATCACAGCAATTGAAAGCAGACTAAAACAGCCTCCCAGGATGCCCACCTCCTGATGTTTTGTCCTGCATGATCCTCTTCCCATGAGTGCAGGCTAGAGTTGGTGACGTGCTTCCAGAGAACAGAATACAGCAGAATGGTATCATGTTACTTCTAACATTGGTTATTAAACATGGTAGCTTCCAGATTCTGTGTAGGGAGATAGGAAAATCCTAGAAATGGAGGTAATAGTTGCAGAGCACTGTGATAATATCTAAATCCACTGAAGTGTACATTAAAATAGCTAAAACAGGGGCTGGAGAGATGGCTCAGTGGTTAAGAGCACTGGTTATTCTTTCAGAGGACCCAGGTTAATTCCTTGCACCTGCATGTTGGCAGACAACCATCTGTGACTCCAGTTTCAGCGAATCTGACATCCTCTTCTGACCTCTGTGGGCATTGCATGTCATAGGTGTACTTACATGCATGCAGGCATTACACTCATACAACTAAAATAAAAATACATAATCTAATAAGTAACTAAAATAGAAAATCTCTTCACCCTCTACCCAACCGTTCTCCTTCCTCAAGAGGAAAGCACTTGTTCTATACACATTCCTACTAGAGGCCCAAACAAATTGGGTCATAGAATCCCAGACTTGAACTTCCGGAACTGTGAGCCAAAAGAAATACCTTTCTTCATAGGAAGCCTGTGTCAGATGTTCTGCTACAGTGGTGCAGAGCTGACCAAGGTAACTAGTCTCAGTGATTTGAGAGCTCTTACTCTCCTATTGTGAATGCTGTTTTTTCATAAACATATTCAGTAGATGA
Source organism: Eospalax fontanierii (assembly GCA_035773235.1). Taxonomy (NCBI): domain Eukaryota; kingdom Metazoa; phylum Chordata; class Mammalia; order Rodentia; family Spalacidae; genus Eospalax; species Eospalax fontanierii. Next base: position 53,134,436 of record CM069536.1, on the reverse strand, counting down.
CCATAATGAACCAACTTAGAATTTTTTGGCTTTTATGATGGTGCAAAAGTGATACATAGCCAGTAAAAATTGTAAATGGATTTCTGAATTTTGATCTTTTCCCAAGCTAGCAATATGTAGCAGGCAACTCTTTAGGTTAGGCAAGCAATAAATTTCAGTTCTTACCCAACCACAAGATCATAAGAGGAACAATTGACATTCTAGTGTGCTATTCCATTAAGTGTTATACTCAATAGGTTAGGAATAGAGAAAATGCATCTTCAAACTACAGGATTTTCAACTTACAATGGGTTTTATCAGGATGCAGCCCCATCATAAGTTGAGATGCATCTGGATTCTGTATTTTTATAAGCATAAACAGGTTAATGCAAATTTTTTTCTCAACCAGCTGACCAGATTAATTCTTCATTATAGAAGAGATACTGATTTTAGTATGAATCCAAATCTCTCTGTATTTTAAACCAGTGCTAGAAATGTGTAAACATTCTAGTTTTTAAGTTGTTTTACTGGCAGATACTATATATTGTCACTTTTGGCTGTGTATAGTATTCAGTAGAGTCCAGGTCAACAGTTGATTTTTTTTTTCTGTTAAGGGCAATATGGCCCATAGCTTAGGCTTTGAAGCTTAAATGTCTTATCTCAAACCATCCAACTCTAGGATAGTTCAGAAGCAACCAGAGAAAGCAGGCACTGTGTGAGTGACCATGCATGCTTATTCTCTGTAGCACTTTATCTGTAAAAACAGACAGCAGGTAGGATTTGAACCATGCGCACTAGCTTGCTGACATCTGGTGTGGACACTCTTATTCACCTCCCTGCGTATTTGGCAGAGGGGGACTGTTAGTGGGATGCAAAGTAGAGATGTTTTCCCATGGAGTCACAATTTGTTCATTAAGAAACACATAAAAAACATGTGGCCAGAATTAGTTGCCAGAATAAACAATTAATTTAGATCCTAATTTAGTAATATATTAAGAAGTCTCCTAGTGACCACCTGCCTCACCTTCTCAGTTGTTGGTTGCCTGTGGGCACCATTTCCTTGAAAACACTCATTGTGGCAGACTGGGTCTGTAGAGGGTGAGCAGTCAGGAAGGCTCCAGTGCCATTAATTTGGTCACTTCCGTATCATTTAATTTTTGCATATTCACTTTCTTCTAGCAAAGTCCATTTAGCAGAGATGTCTCTTAGCTATTGTCCTGTAACACACTTTCCCCTGCACTGACCTTTGCCACTCACTGGGAATGCCTAAGTAAGAACCCGTCTCCAGTAAGGGCCTTCCAATGCTTTGACCAGTCTTAGGTGGTTCCCTCATGAGTCAAGCGCTTGGATATATATCCAAAACCAGGGTCCCTTAAAAGAATGTGGTTTTCGAGGTGGAAGAGGTGTAGACTGATGTCCACAGCAACTTCAGATTCAGGAGACTGGACTGTCCACATGACAATTCTGCAGGGAAAGCCCATCCCACCTCTTCCTGCTCTTTCTTGGCTCCTCCACAAGGGAAGTCAGAGTCTTTTATTCCATGGCTGAGTTAAAAGCCACCAGTATGACTGTCCTTGGAAAGAGTAAGAAATGAGCAAATCAAGTCAATTTAAATGGATATGAAGCTAAGCTGTCAGAGCCTTATTTGATGTGGCTTTGAAGTAGGAAAGAGACAGAGGATAGAAAGGCATGAAAAGGAACGGACGGGAGGTCCTGTGAGGGAAAACACAAGCATGTAGCCCACAGTCCGGCTAAAGCCAGTTCTGCCAGGTAGCACCCCCCAAACAGAGTAGCAGCTCCTCAGTCTCCCTTTCCCAACTCTTTTAAGGAAGTAGCAGTTGATGTTTGGAACAGACTAAATCCCCTCATTAGAGGAAGCAAAGACTGTTCCACAAAGCAACAGCCATGTAGAATCTTCTAATTACTCAAACAGGAAAGGTTAATTAAGTCACTTTAGAGAATCAAACAAATAAAATGTGCATAAGCCAAAACACAGTGCAGAGATCACATTTAGACTGTGCAACAGCAGCCATCCAGGCAGTGGAGGACTGCAGTGTTGGAGTGGCAATTTGCAAACAAATGGGTATATTTTAATAAAATTTTATTTACATGAGACAGACTGAGTCAAATTTAGTTCATGAACCACTGTTTGCTGACCTCTGGCATACATCATCTTAAAGGGAAAATATGCTGTCCACCCCTTCAGGCCTGTGCATCTTCCCAAGAATTCAGTTCTGAAGTCAGCCAAACAACAGTCAGAATTACCTCTTAGGTTCCAGAATTGCCTGTGGGAACAGCTACCTGCTGCGGGAAAAGCATATCACATCTCCCACACCAAGTACCTCCTAAGTAATTCACTTGCTGACAGCAAGAACTCGTGCGGCTTAAATGATCTCTCATGCCGGTAGTTTCTTATAACTGAAATTCAAGTGCTGTAGAAGTCAGTGTTTACAACAACCCTGAATAATACATGGGCTCCTTTTAAATTGTCTTTCTTTAAATGTGCTGGCCTTCAGTGTTGTTTTAGATTAGGCCTATTGCAATGGTGCTCAAGCACACACACACACACACACACACACACACACACACACAGCCAACTAGATGGAAAGTGCTTTTTCTTATAACTCTTCTATAAATCTGAAAATTAAGTAAATGCATAAATGAAATGCAAAATTAGTTCACTGTGTTGAAATAACACAATGGATGACAGTACTTTGCTTACAATGTAAATAGGTCATTGCTTCCAAAGACTGCAAAGCATCCTGTCAAGCTATCACTTCGCTTACTGTACACAATCATTTACAAATCCATTCACTTTCTTTTAAAAATATTTTATTTTTTTAAGATTTAATGTGAATGCATATTCCCTGCACGTGTGTAAGTGCCCCTGTATTGTGCTGTGCCAGTAGAGGTCAGAAGAGAGCGCTGGATCCCCTGGAACTGGAGTTATGGAAGGTTGTCAGCCACCATGTGGGTGTTGAGAATCAAACCCAGGTCCTCAGGAAGAGCAGTCAATGCCCTTAACTACTGAGCCATGTCTCCACGCCCCCATTCTCTTTCACCCTTCATTGGCTAGTATGCTGTCACATTCACCCCTAGAATGAAACAGGAAGCCTGGAGTTGGGCAGCAGATGAGGCAGTATGTGCTGACACCTAGTCTCAAGGGGGACACGGCACCCTGAGGGTGCACCACAGCACCCAATTTGGGAACCACCACTATAATTATAGACATGGAGTCATTTAATCCTAACTTGTTTCTACAGCTGGAAAATTGGGCCCTGTGATGGTTTAATCTTCACTGTCCCCTTGACTGATTTTAGAGCCACCTAAGAGATGCATCTCTGGGAGTGACCATGTGTTTCCAGAAATGTTTAACTGAGGAGCAAAGACCCACCCTCAATGTGAGCAGCACCATCCCACAAGCTGGAGTGTTCTGAACAGAAAAGGGGGAAGCAAGCAGGAAGCCCCGGCAGGCACAGCCCTGTCTACTGCTTTACTCCTGATGTAGCACCTAGAGCGGTTCTGAATTCCTCGCTCTGACCCAAAAGAAACCCTTCCTTCCTTCTTTCCTTCAAGCCATTTTTGTCAGGTATTTGGTGACAGCAACAAGGGGAGTAACTTTACAAATCCTGGGATATCATGGCTTCTAACTTTTCAAGAGAAACCAAATAATTGGATTTTAAAATAATAATTACTAATTTTCAAATGATGGCATTCCATTCTGTTTTAAACTACAATGGAATAAAGCCTTCACTCAGTCCATAAGTTGCTGGGTTGGGAGTCCCTGCACTTTGCCCAGTGGGTCCTTCATCTGTATTTGTGGAGCATCATAGGAGGGGAGAACGGTGTGAACTCACACTGCTGCCCAAAGTAAGCATTTGTACTGAAGTCTGAGGGAGTGCTCAGGCCCAAGTGTGCAACCTAAACAGGGAATGCTTGGAATTGGGAAATGGAGCGGGGGATTCTGAATATTGTTCCAGTTAAACAACCCTTCATCGCTCCGACAAGAATCTGGAATGCACCACATGAATTAAAATAACTTAGGTCTTGGGAGGACTTAAGAGGTTTCAAAAACATTTGCCAACTTCAGCTTCATGATGTTCCCTTGCACTTAGCACTAAGCTGCTCCATCAGCCTTGGAATATTCATTTCATAGCAGAATGGGCAGTTTTCTGGGTAACGGAAGCCCAGGCAGGGAGAGGCAGAATGCAAGTCATAGTTCCAAAGTGGAAAATTAGACTTTGATGTGCACTTGACAGATGCATGAACAACGAATGCCAAGTGTTTGAAGAGGAAAGCTGCCATGGAGTCTTTGCAGAATCCACTACTGAAAAATCATCATTCAGTGGACACAGATTTCCCCTTTTTCTGCTTTTTCTGAGTTGGGAAAGACTATCTGAAGAGCTTTGAGAAAAGAAAAACTAATAATAAGGATGCCTCACCAGAGCTGGGTTTCTGGGAGGAGAGGAAGGGTGTCACGTCATGGCAGAGACTCTGAGTGGCTCCGCGCCTCTCCTCCTACCCCATGGGGGGCAGACAAGAGCATTAATCAACCAGTACCCAATTGCCAGCTAACTAATTAGTAAGGAGGGGAACTACTGGGTCCCTGCCGTTTCTTAATAATTAATCCATAAACTAGTTAATGTGACAGCCCCTTTTCTCCAACTCTCAGCAAAATTCGGTGTGAACCCTAACCCACAGTCACAGGGTGGAGACTAAGGCTTTCTTCCACGCTTCCTCTTGGTTTCCTCACGCACACGCACTGACAAAATTCTCAGTGTCCGTCAGATATAACCTCCTGCTGGGTTTGGACTTTGAATGTCCCCCAAAGGCCCTCTTAAAGGCCAATAGGCCGCATTTCTCCACGGTCTGTGCATCAACTCCATGTTCCTGCCCTGACTCCTCTCAGTAATGTTTTGTAACCCAGAAGATGTGAGATAAAATAAACCCTCTTCTCTCCCAGTTGATCAGTGTTTTACCACAGCAATTGAAAGTAACTAGAACATGATCCACAGAATGTGTGACCTCCTTAAAGGTCTTTATGCATGCCATAGTTAAAACAGTAATTCTCCCCTTTCTCCAGCATTTCTCCTTTGCTCTATTTTTGTCTGTACCATAGTCTATTTCATTGCTATGAAGCAGATATAAATGATCCCCATGAATAAAATTGCAGTAATATATTTATTTTTACATATCAGTGTTTTGTCTGCGTGTGTAGAAGTACACCTGTGTCATGCGATGTCCGAAGAGGTCAGAAGAGGGTGTTGGATCCCCCTGGAACTGGAGTAATGAACAGTTGTTAGCTGCCATGTGGGTGTTGGGAATTGAACCTGTGTCCTTTTAAAGAGTGGTGTTCTTAAACACTCTCTAGCCCCTAAAATAATTTTTTAAAAAATCATCACCTGCACACAGTTTTCTGATTTACCAACCACTTACCAAACACTGTGCTGTGGATCCTTACTGTGATGTGGTAAATATCCTGTTCTTTCTTATGTAAGTGCAAGATCCGAGTCTAACAGGTGACTGGATTTCCCTCATCTGTGCAACTTCTGCAGAGGATATTGAGGATTTGTGTCCAGTACTTTTGACTTCAGAGCTTAGGATAGCAGAAGTCAGCCATACCAACTAGCCTCATTCTTTTGCATTCCAAAGAAGACATATCTGATTCAATTTCTCTCTCACTGAACCAAATAGAGTCCAAGAATCCTTCTCAACGTAAACAAAACCCATATACCTTCCTGATCTATATTTTAAGTGTGTTTTCTAGGCATCCCCTTAGATGAAGTATAGCCATGTTTTCAGAAGCACTGTATGGTATACCACCGAGCCCTCTAGCATGAACCTGCAGAGGGCCTTTGAGGAAGGTAATTCTAGCATTAAGGCTTTGATGACTTTCTCTTGCCATAGAATTTTGGTCTGTATCCTGTGAGAAGAGAGAGATCCTCTCCTGAGTATCCACTCCCTTTATTTCTCACTGAACAAAAACTTCAGTCTAATTGGCCAACTTTGAGTGAGCTGGGGTGACCTATTTTTGTCTGGGATAACAAAAACATTCCGGATGACTGACGCCTTTTATTAGGGACAGTTTGACCTGATTCTAACCCTCCTGCTCTGCCTGCCAAGGAAAATGATCACTACGGGCCTTAGTGCCGACCTGTTTTTATTTCATCTACATTATTTTCCTGCAAAAACAGCAGGCTTGTCCAAGCACCTGACTATGGCAATGGTAAGTGCTATTTAAATAGATGCTGAATACATGTGTCACAGCTTCATGAGTCAATGGAAATGCCTGGGGCATCTGGTTGCATAAATGCATAGGAATCATGCCTGTCCCTGAGACAGGAGAGCCTTGGAGCCCTTGAGAGGACTGTGTTCAGATGCAGAGAGGCTGGCTGATGTGATGAGCTCACATGTGAAGGAGAGAGGTCATTTTCTCCCTGGAAGGAATGTGTCACAACTTGACTCCAGAGATCATGACTAGGAAAGTTCTCAAAAGCTCAAAGGGGCCTGGAAAATAAGAAACTATTATTATTAGTTTACTATATTTATTTGCCTAAGCAAATAATGTATGCAAATATGTGTGTTATTTTTTTAATTCATAATTGCAATCAAGAAATCTGTACCTCCGTAAATGAACACTGCCTTACAGAATACAGCTGACTATGAATTTAGTAAATAGGACTGCTCCATTGTTATACACAATTACAAATGAAAAATTTTGTCAATACACAGATGTAATTTTTTCCAAGTTGTCTGTCATGTATTTATAAGTGTGTTGTGCTGACCTCACTGTCCTTAAAAGCCCAGGGAACACAGGTGGTCTTTGGTTATTAGCTCTGTCATAAAAATACAGGCTGGAGCTGACCAGATGGCTCAGCAGGAGTACTTAGAGCCAAGTCTAATGACCTGAGTTGGATTCCTGGGACCCACATGGTGGAAGGAGAGAAATCGCTCCTGAAAGTTGTCCTCTGACCTTGACACATGTGCTGTGGCACACACACATGCACACACATAAATAAATGTAATATAAAACACTATGGGTGGTTCCTTAGGGTAGAGTCCCTTGAGGTCAGCAGCTGCACACAGGGGTTAGCAGCCAAGTTTACAAGTAGGTGAAGAAGTAAGGAACAGGCTGGACATTTCAGTCACACTGAAGTTGGCCGTCAGGAAGGACTTCCTAACCTCAAACACCCACTAATGCTCTGTTTAAAATAAGATCCAACAAATCTGCTATGGCTTGCCTCTTTCTTCTACTCTCTCTTCCGGCTCCCTCGTTCCCTTTTTCTTTCTAATGAGATGTCCTTTTTGTTTAATGGGGAAGAATAAGACAGTCCCTCCTTCATCATGTATGGGTCCCATCTTTTGTGATGTCACCACTTGCTAAAATTTATTTGGAACCCTCAAACCAACATTGTAGTTTTATGGTCATGTGCAGACATGGACAGAGCAGAACAGCTATTACATAATCGATGTACATTTTCCAGTTGGCACCAAGCAAGTGGCAGTCGCTTTGTTACAACCCTTAGATTTTAAACAAGTGTCTCTTCACAGTCAACCTAAGGTCATATATACATATGACACTTTTTCTTCCTATTTTTACAGATACAATGGCCCACACACAGCACCAAAGTATTCTCTATCCCAAGCATAATACCACAATGTGGCTGATGGAGAAACAACACACATGTTTAGTAGATATCATCCTCCATCCAAGCGTGAACTATTGGTCATGAGTTACATGGTTGTAAGTCAGTCAGTAAAGTATTTTTAAGCAGAAACACATATAAAGCAAGGCTAGCTTATTTATCAGTTAATAAAAGTATCATCATCAGAAGCTGGGAAGAACCTTAGCCTGTATTTCTCCTAGGAGTACCACATCTGAATTCATTAACTCAGTGTTCACAAAGACTTCTTGGAACATAGTAGCTGTGAGTCATGAGCACAGAGCATATCAAACTCTAAGCATCATCATGAGTTTCATGTGAGATCATGTCTAGAAAATGCACATGAAGTTGGCATCGCCGTCATCATCGCTGTAAATCAACACTTGGGAAAGAAGAAAGATTGATCCCATTGTTTCATCTCCATAGCTGTCTTCATTTTGAGGATTCTGCTGCATCTCTGGAACTTTAGATTTACCTCCTCAGACACCACATTAAAATGCACAGTTTGGAACGCTTCTTCCATTTGGCATTCTGTCATGTACATCATTCTGTGTTGTGACACAGCTTTCATTGCTCTGGTCTCAGTGACTGAAAGTGTAGAAAACTTTCTTTCTAGAAAGACTTAAGAGCAGTCTTTTTCAAGGATGAGGCTGACTTAATCTTTCATGACACAGACAAGCCTAGAAGTTCTATTATTAATTGAGAAAATGATCTTTCCCTGAGTAATAGTAAGAAAGACTCTCACCTTGCAGAGAATTTTAGTTATTATGCAGTCTTTTCCTGTACGGGAGAAAACTGTGTTTTAGATCAGGAGTTCTGGGTCAGCATTCACTGAGACCGGGAAGTGAGGGACAGCAAAAGAAGAGTATTTCTAATCTCAGAGGAAGGGGGTGGTGTGTAAATCAGGCGCGCAGACTTTCTCATAAAGGTCCAGAAGGGAGACTTGTGAGCCACATGATCCGTTTTAGTTTCTCAACTCTGATGTTGAAGATGAAAGTATTCGTGGGTAATGTTTCAACAGATGGGTGGGGCTATGTACCAATAAAAATTTATTTACAGTTAAGACCAGCAAACAGAGTATGTCTGAATACCAAAGAGCGCTGGATGTTTATTCCTTTATTCTTCTACTATACTTCTAACATGGCAAACCTTGCACTGATTCATAGTGACATCAGAAAGAGCAACAGCAAAGCAGTGCTTTTCATATGGCCATGGCAGATGCCCTCGACTGATCTGTCTTCAGTCTGGCCCTGCTGTGGTAAAGGCCAGACCTTGGCAACATTCCATTAGCAGTCATTGCTCCCTCTAATGCAAGGTGCATCCTAGGCAGCCCGGGCACCAGTGAAGAGCGGGTGCTACCATGGGAGCAGGCTCTCATCCACTCATTCAACAAGCACTTACTGAGCACCACTGTATGACAGGCACTTCTGAATCAGGGGCTAGAAGGTGAACAGCTTAATGCTCTTTGCCTAGTGGGACTCGACAGTGTCATGAATGAAACATCAGTGAACCAGAAATCAAATATATTTTACTTTGAGTACCAAATTCCACAGAGAAAAGTTAATTAGGAGGAACAAAGATAGTGTTTGTGATGGTGGGAAGCAGCAGGCTGGACGGTCAAGATGTCCACTCAAAAACAGCGATGGCTGAGCAGAGGTCTAATGTAAATGTCTAAGGAGAAAGTCTAGTAGGCAGGGACAGGGCTAGGCAGAACAATGAGTCCACACCAAGAGAACGCTCCTGCAAAATCGAGAAGCCCCTGCAGATGGAGAACACTAAAAGAGAGAAAGACAGGAAGTGAGAGCAGAGGGGTGAGCAGGGTCGAAGCAACAGGGGCTTTCTGAAGATCATGATCTGATATGAGGCATATTGGCCTCAGTAGTCTCATGAGTAACACTGCCACCTGTGACTGTACATGCCCTGCTTGAGACAAAAGGCACTGGAGAGGGTTGTACAGAAAAGAGAGGTGGTCCAACTGATGTTCTAGAGCTAAGCTACCATATGTAATGAGGAGGAGAGTTGACTGGGGGCAAGACAAGAGTGGGCTAGGGGAGCAGGTGAGAGAGACCCCTGGAATAATCCATGTGAAACGGAGAAGTAACTTGACTTGGGGGGTCAGCAGCAGCAACGGCGATAAGTAAGTGGTGGAATTCTGGTGCATTTTGAAGGTGGAGTTAGTTCATTCACAAATGCTGCTGGACTATGTATGGACTGGGAAAGGAAGCTTCACATCAATCTGGCCCTGCTGTGGTAAAGGCCAGACCTTGGCAACACTTCATTTCCAGATACTCACAGAACACCTATCATGTACCAGCCACTGTTCTAGGTATTCAGACACACCATCAAGCAGAGCAAGTGAAGATTCTTGCTCCCGTGGAGGGACCATTCCAGCAGGAGAAAGACCTCACACAATAAAATGTAAAACAAATAAATGCAAGCCACAATAACTAAATTACATTCAAAGAATTCATTTCAGATGCTAATTAACCATAACTGTGTCCTCCTTTGCAGTATTATCATCTCATAACATTAAATGTGGACTCAAAGAATTTGTCATTCAGGACCTGGAGAGATGGCTCAGTGGTTAAGAGCACTCGCTGCTCTTCCAGAAGATCCAGGTTCAATTCCCAGCACCCACATGGAGGATAACAACTGTTCATAACTCCAGTTCAAGGGGATCCAACACTCTCTTCTGACCTCCACAAGGATTGCATGACATGGATGACCTTACATGTATGCAGGCAATACACTCATACACATAAAAGTAACTTTAAAATTTTTTTTACAAAGTATTTCTCATTCAAAAGACCTGAACATAACGATTGTTATTAAACATTTTTTTGTTTTGTTGTTTTGAGATAGTATATCACTATACAGTTCAGACTAACTCTGAATTCAAAATCCTCTACTCTGAGCCTCCCAAATGCTGAGATTACAGGCAAGAACTACCAGACTAACTTATCAAGCATTTTCTATGCACTACACTACACCCTGTTTCAAAGCGTTTCTACAACAGGAATAGCTGTGATGGGTATAGAAACTATCATAGTTTCTTCATAACTGTTACATAGATATAATAACATATTTAGGGAAAGGCATACATTATAAACAATAAGTTATAACTTAATGAACATATTATATTAATTTTTCCTTTGAATGGTTTGTTGGGTTAGATTATTCTCTCACTCTGGCTGGCTGGCTGGCTCTGCATTTAAATAAAATAGTTTTGTAAGATGATTAGGCAGTACCTAAATGTCAGTATTTTTATTGCTTTATTAAATAGCTTAAGAAGGTATCTGTCAGCCTCTAGACCCTGTAAATTATGCCATTCATTTCAATAAATATTTGTAGAGAGCATCAAAGAAGATAAAAAAGATGAATGAGGTCCAGCTCCTTTGGTGAGAAACTCCATGTTGGAGAAACCAATCATTTCAAACATTCATTCTAAGTTGAGCCAACATGAACAACTACCTCCAAAATAAAGAATCTTCATTCCCACCACTTCTCAGAATCCTCCTTCCCCAAGAAACACACAGCCACACAGAGGCAGCTCAGCCTCAAAGAAGGTGAAAGAATGCCTTGTATCTACTTTAAGAAGGGAGCATGTTCTCTTTGATACTCTTTTTCCTATGGTACTTGGGATTAAATCCAGGGCTCTGGACATGCTAAGTGAGTACTCAATTTCTGAACCACATCTAGCCCTTCATTAAAAAAAGATTTATTTTATTATTTATGATTGCGCGTGTGTGTGTGTGTGTGTGTGTGTGTGTGTGTGTGTGTGTGTGTGTGTGCAGTGCATATGGAGACGAGAAGAGGCTGTCGGGTCCCCTGGAGCTGGAGTTATAGGCAGTTGTGAGCTGTTTGACATGTGTTAGGAACTGAATTTGGGTCATCTGGAAAGCAGCGAATGCTCTTAACTACTGAGCCACCTCTCCAGTCCCCATTCCTGAGCTTTATTGAGACATAGTTTGGCTGTGTCACTTAGACTGGCCTGGAACAGGCCGTGGAGCCCAGGCTGACCTTGGACTCACAATCCTCCCCACCACTGCTTCCTTAGTTGTGGGGTTTCAGGTGTGCAGGATTTCTCTTCTATGTTTTTCAACTTCTTTGCAATATCCACTCTATCCTTATTGCTTCCCCATCACCCTGCTTCCAGATTTAGTGTATTATTCACATTCTATCAACTACACTGTCCCCACTGCATTATAAACTGATATACTATTTATGTTCCAAATCAGAACTGAGCACCGTGCCTTGGGGTTGGAGATTAATAACTGTTCTCCTTGAAGGAATGATAAAACCACCACAGAACCAGATGGATATAAAATGTACCTGCAATTATGCCTATATTATTATGATAATTTATATACTGACAATATAAGTACTAGGTCAGACTCAGTCTATTAATCACACAAATTACAGAGAGGCTCTGCTTGGTCTTGAATCTACATGCAGGAGATGTATGAACATCGTGAATATAAACTCAAGAAGGGAGGTTTGCACTGACAGAAGCAATTCGGCCAGCTTTGAGTTTTACAAGGCAATTACCTAAGCCAGGCTTTCTTTGTTCCAGAAGAAACGGAGACTGGTCGTGGAATTCTTTATCTCTTGCACTACTTAGCTTGACCTCATTTTAAGGTAACACAAAGTGAGGCTATCCTACCATATCACACGGAAGAGAATTGCTGAGCCTGTAATTAATAGCCTCTGAAGGCCAGGAGTGATGGATTTTAAAAACTCCCAGACACATGAAGGATATGTGTGACCTCTGTGATTTCTATCAAATGTCAATGGGGAACTGGCCACATAGTTAAAGAAGGCGCTGGCTTGGAGTGAACTGAGGCTACTTTATTCCTTATTGCACCTGCATATGACCTACACAAGAGAAAGTATGGGAGGGAGTCATCAATGATAACTCTGAATGTTTTTCCAAAGTGTGCCGCACATTTTGTGAAGTTTTACTAATTCTAGCACATTTTATTCAATGACAGAGGAATGAGTAAAGACAATGTGGACTCTGGCATTTTTTTCAGCTCTAAAGAAAAACAAAATTTGGGCTTAAGATGTAGCTCAGCTGGTAGAGTCCTTGCCTGGCATGCACAAAGCCAGAAATTCAATCCACAGTACCACATAAACTGGGCATGGTGGCACAACTATAGTTCTAGCACTCTGAAGATGGAAGTGGCAGGATCAGAAGGATAACGTTAAAGTCATTCTTGGTTACAGAGCAAGTTTAGGACAGCCTGGGCGACTTGTGATTCAGTTCCAAATAAATAAATAAATAAACAAATAAGAAAGTTATGTCATCTGCACAAGAATGGATTCAGCTAGAGATAATCACCAGAAGTGAATTATACCATTCTCAGAAAGGCAAATATCATATTTTCTCTCATGCGTGATTCCTAGATTTTATGTAGATGCATAAAAGCATGCATATATATGATATCAAAGTAGAGGTAAAACTGTCTAGAGCACAAAGGTGGGGAGAGAAAGGAGGGTGGGGCCCAGAGGTTATGCTCAGTGTGCAATACGGACCTGCAAAATAACCTAGAAACAAGGAAAACTAAAATGTAGCAATCGGAAAACCTTTTTAACCAAAAACGGCCATTGGTATATCTCCCCAAATAGTCTTTTCACTCTGACACACTAGGAAATCGCTGTGACTTCATCTAAAGTAGTGTGTGCACTTCCAGGATTTATTTCTAGCTTTTACAAAACATTATCCATATTTTAAGTTGGCCTAAAAACTCTGGACCCAGTTTCTACTTAGCTCTCAACAGTTTTCTACAGTACCCTGTCCCATCTCTCCTACAATGACTTAAATAGCCGCAGTGCTATTGGGTTGCAATCCCAGCATCGACCTGGTATTTCCAAATGTGTTTTTGTTTGAGTTAATAAAAAACATAATGTGTATGTTTTCTAAAGAAAGTAATGGTACTGAAAGAATAATTTTCATTTCTGAGTTACGATGGAAATGCAAACTGAACACAGAAAACAAGAAACAAGGATTAGACAGCAGCAAGTCTAAGTCTTTTTCTTTTCCTTGTTTTGTGGCAAGTCAGTGACTTGACCATCCTTGTCCACAAACGCATGTGCTAATGCTGATCATTCTTATTGCTGATGCCACTGAGTTGTGTAATAAGGACAGACTATTGGTCACTCAAATGAACTGCAATCTGTTACTTTTGTAAGCAGAAAGAACTTAAATGCTGGTAAATGACAACATAACACAAAACAAAAAACTCTGTGTTGTTACTGGGGTGGTCAAATAAATACCTTGCCAGTTAGTTCAAGGTTACAATAAGCCGAGAATTTTACCTGAGCACCAACGTTCTTCAAGAGCACATCCATCATTTAATTCCCCTTGAAGATGTTCCCTCCTCTGGGGTACAAAGCACTATTCACTCACACATGGCAGGAATCCACTCAGCCATGCCACGCCACATTCCACAGCATGCTCAAGCTCCCCAAATTCCAACACCCAGAGCCTCAAATCACAGCAGTACCTGTTCAGATGTTTTATTTTTTAAAGGTATACACATTTAAGGAACAAGGGATTTATTCTCTTGTAGAGTTCAGAGCAAAGTTTAAAAATTAGTATCCAGGCTGTAGCTTACAGCCATATCCCACACTAAACCAACCAAAAAGTCCCCTCAATGGCTTTGGACACTGTCTACATAGCAATTAAGAGAACCTGAATCAAAATCTCCATTAGCAGGGCCCCACTTGTCCCCAGTAACATAACAAACCACCTAGCATAGAAAATGGTTTCATCTGCTACATACTAGTCATGAAGGTGAAGAATGGGAAACCCCATCTCCACACCAACAAGTCCCCTAAATAGCTTTTTATAATATGAAGTATAGTCAATGGGCACAAATAAAGGCAAGTGCTTTAATTAAGCAGCATTATGGAGTTATTGAAATGTCATTTTGCAGTGCTACGAACCCATTTTCACCCTCAGACGAGACTTTCCAGGATTTTGAAAGCACATGAATAGAAACAGATGTAGAAAATTGTAACAGGATCTTGTTTGTATGATACAAGGTATGTGGGGTCAGTTTTTAGGTTTTGGAATTGGTAATGAACAGAAATAAACCTCAAATGAATAGACATAGGAGCATTTTTAAAAATGTTTTTTATTGAATTTTGTGTATTTCACACACAGCATCTGAGTCCTCTTTATAACCTTAGCCCCGTTGGTACCCGCCCACAGCACCCCTCCCCACTGGATTTCATGCATTCTATCATTTATCCTAAGGTCTATGGGGTCAAGAAAGTGTCCCCTCAGGGCAAGTTCATCCACTGAGGTCTAGTCAGCCTATCTGGAGTCCCTCCCTTAAAGATCAGCTCTTCCTCACCCAGCAGTAATCAGCTGCCCAATAGTTCTTCAGTTAAGGTTGGGGCCTGCTGAGATGTAATTTCTTACTCTGTGCTAAATATGGATCCCTATATTTACAGTCAAGTATGCCAGTCACCACTCATCAAAGCAGCTTCTTTTGCAACAGATGAAGACTATTACAGAGTTCTGTAAGTGGTCACACACAGATTAAGTGTCTGTGAATTGCTCAACCCTAAGTGACACATCTACAATGCAACCTCTACAGCTAAGACTCGTGCAATATAGTGAAACAAAGGGTAGAGAGAACACTAATGCATGGCTCAACTCTCATCAACGAGGCTCCCTCGTGCAACAGAGGGCAATGAACCCAGGGCTCAGAGACCATTGCAGAAGAGGGGGGAAGAAAAATTGTAAGAGCCAGGGGGAGGAGGTGCGTGACCATATGAAAATAGAGGCTCCTGGGACCTTGATCAGGTGAACTTACAGCAATGGTGACAGCAAGCACAAGACCCATGCAAACTCCAGTAGACCTGGGAGCATTTCTGAGACAGATTTTTCTGAAAGATCCAGCTGAGTGATGGTAGAGACTGATACTTTCCTTAATGAAGGAAGAGGGGTTTGGAGTGAGTCATTCATTTCCCATTGTATTCCATTAAACAAGCGTCGATGAACATCTTTCATATTCATTTCAAACAACACCTGTTCCATGGAGAAATGTCTTTGTCTAGTGCAACTCAAGATTTCTGAATGCCGATATTCCACTTGCAGGGGATACATCTGTTTCTTTAATGCTATAATTAAAATGGCAGCTTGGGTGTACACAGCAGAGTACATTGCATTAGTTTTATTACCACATAAATAATGGAAAGCACAATTGTTACCCTGTTTTGGATCTGAAATGTTCCTGCAATGGCCCATGTGTTAAAGGCTTCATCTCCAGAGTGGTGCTGTTGTGGGGCGGTGTTGGGATGTTTAAGAGTTGGGTCTTAATAACAGGTCCTTACGTGATTTCGGGTATCTCTCTGAAGGAGCTTGTGAGACCCTGGCCCTCTCCTCTTTTTCATTTGATTTTTGGCTATGAAGTGAGCAGATTCTGCTATCCAGAACTCAGTGGCTTTTTCTGATCATGTACTAAAACTTCTAAAACTTGAGCCCAAATAAACCCTTCTAAATTAACTATCTAGGGTAGCATTCTAATGATGGACACTGACCACTTGGCTTACAATTTTCTAGCAAGTGAACACCCAAACTTCCTGCTTAAATGCCTAATAGCTTTTTACCTCTAATCCTGAAAATTTGACTGACTATCAGCAGAGGTGGTCTTCAGGACCAACAACTCCACCCATCAGAACAAGTAGTATTTTGTGCGGCTGGATCTGGAGAAAACTTACCAGCCTCAGAGTCACCTTGAGGACTTGTATGAATACTAACTAGTGACCCTTGTTGTGATTCAATAGGTGTGAGGTGAGACCAGAGCATGTACATTCAACACATTCCTAGATATGATGGGTAATCTTGATTGTCAATTTGATGGGCTTTAGAACCACTGTGGAGACAAATCTTTATGCATACCCTTGAGAGAGTTTTTAGAATAAGTTACTGAGGTAGGAGGACCCACCCTGAGAATGGGTAGTACCATCCTATGGGCTGGAGTTCCTGACTGGATGAAAAAGGAGAAAGTTAGTGGAAGAGAAACATTCATTACTATCTGCTTCCTAAGTGTGGATACAACATGACCTTCTCCTGCAGTCGGGATGGACTGTATACCCTGAAATTGTAAGCCAAAATACCAAATTTCCTTAAGTTGCTTTTGTCAGCTATCTTGTCACAGAAACGAGACAAGTAATGAAAACACAAGGTGAAGCCGATCCCAAAATTCAGGGAACACAGGTGTAGAAATGACTCGGTTCACAAATGATCTAAGGACCTCCATCTTTCAAGCATCGTCAACAGTACAATGGGAGACATCTAGGTCACATAAAATCGATGCTGGCAGAGGTCAGCACAGGTGTTTGATCATACATTCTCTGCTTGCTGTGTGACCATGGCAAGCGCTCTATGAAGTCAGGGCTCAGAGAAGGCTCAGTTTTCTGTTTGTCGTGGGGCTACACTATTGCTAATCAGCAGTCTTGTTGCCTGTGCCTAGTGGGAATGTCTTCTGGCTTCCGAAACCCCAGACCTTCCAGGTGCCAGCTACTATCACCAACAAGCAGCGCTTGCCAGCCCCAGGTGCCTGGGTAGAAACTGTTAAAACATGGAATCTACTCTGCAGTAGCTCAGTTCTCAGTTTTCCACTGAGCCAGCTGAATTTGGGGGCTCCCAGAAGCTCTCCTTCAACACCTGAGGCTGGCAGTCATATGCAGATTAAGCATACCCTCAGTCATGGAAAAGGAGCAAAGGAATAAACTTGCATAACAGTAAGAAAACTATTTGCTTATAACTTTTAGAATAATCAGCTCCATCATTAATTCAAGGCTCATTTTTCTGTTTTCACTTCTCAAAGCAGTTTCTTGGTTGGAAAAACATCTTGGTCTATGTTTTGAATTTTATAATTTTCTGATTATGTGTATAATTGAGCTGCTTTTAGCTTTCATCACATCACAAATATATGCTGGATCCCACATGACAAAATGTGATACAGAAATGTTTAGAGGCTTTATTTATGGATATTAACGACTCTGGGAGAGAGAATTCCCACAGCGTCAGAAAAATTTCCCCCTCCTTTTCTGAAGATCCTTCTGTTTTTGAAAAATTCTATGGTGTCACCTCACATATTCACTGTCAACAGGCTATCCTGGGCTATGGTCTGCGAACTTGCAATACAGGTAATTTGTTACGAGGTGGCAGTTATGTGCCCCCCCCACACCTCCAGCCCACCCTCACCCCATCTTACAGGGAGCTTTTGACAAAACTTTCTCACTTTTTATTCAATATGATGGATTTTCATAAAATATTTTGTATGTTGTAGAAGTACAGATATTTCAGTGCAGCTCCTAAAATAACGAAACAGGGCTGGGGAGTTACCTCAGTAAGTAAAATGTTTGCTTTGTACATACAAGGACCTGAGTATGAGCTGCAAAACCCACAAAAGAGCTGGAGATGGTGGTAAACTCTAATAATCCCATTCTTGGAAGGCAGGCACAGGTGGATCCCTCCTGTTCACTGGTCAGCCGGTCTAACCTATTTGGTTAGTTTCAGGTCAGTGAGAGACCCTGTCTCAAAAAACAAGGTGGATAGCATCTGAGGAATGATACCTGAGGTTGTCCTCTGGGGTGCACATGCATACAGAACACACATGCACCTACACTAAAAAGAAAGAAAGAAAGAAAGAAAGAAAGAAAGAAAGAAGGAAGGAAGGAAGGAAGGAAGGAAGGAAGGATCGATCAACTAGGAATGAAACCTAGAACTTCCCACATCAGGAGGCTGTCAGGACTAGCTGGCCTCAGGTTATATGCCTATTTCCAGGACCAAGTGATATGTCTGGGATATGCAAGGACCTTTCTCCTGGAAGCAGAACTTTCTGGACAGAGGAAGCACACTGGGAATGACCATCTTGGCCTCCATCACTGTGAGAGAGCATCCCCTAGAGGTCCCACCTGACTTCTCCAGAGCAGGTTCGTGGGTAAGCCATGTGAGTGCCTGATGGGAATCATAAAGGCAGGGGCAGGGGACAAGAAGCCACAGATAAAAAGAATGTCTTTTAGGGGCTAATGGCTCTTTTTTGGTTATTTGGCTTGTGTCAAGAAAGGACAGTGAGGTCTTGGCCATGTCTTGGAGTAAAAGGACTGGGTTAGGCAGCATGTTCACAGACAAATGTCAAGAGAGGGATCAAATAGCTCAGTGAATCTGTAGTGGCTGCACTGTGAGTGAATAAGTGAAAATGCTTTCCATTGCGTCACAAGTGAGATTTGGTTGAAAGAAGTAAGATGGAACAGTCAGACCAGCAAGTTGCAGTGGCTCATGTAGCAAGAGTCCAGAAAGAGCTGGAGGTGGGAGGGGGTGGTGTTGCTCTCTGGTGAGATACAAAAAGCAGGAAAGCATAGAGTAGAACCTATTATTCTGCTAAATGGACCCAGTATTAAACCAACTCCTAATGACTTCCCACTAAGTCCACAGATTCATGCATCTCTCAGCTCTCACCAGAGAAGCTTCTTGCTGAAGATGGCAATTCACACAGAGAACCACAACTGGTCGATATCCAGAGGGTAAGAGACTGCAGAGTGCTCAGCCCTAAACAGGACACCTATATCCACCATCTCCTCCTGAAACTCAAGCATCATTGTGGAAGAGGGGGTGGAAAGGTTGTAAGAGCCAGAGGTGGTGGACGACCACAGGAAACTGTTCTCTAGACTCAGGACTGCTGCACATGTGAACTCCCAGCAGTTGTGACAGCATGCACAAGACCTATGCAAGCTCAAGCCTGACAGAATTCCAGCATGGAGGCAGAAGGTAGACACGAAGTCCCTATGCTGGCTGGAGAACTATTGGCAACCGATAGTTGCGTGGAGAGGGAGAGTCAGTTTTCTCTAAGGGTGTGACTCTGGGTAGGTTGACCATGCTCCAAGGGAGAGACCCACACCCAAGAGCATTTACAGAACACAATTATACTCGGTAGACTTAAAACAAATAATAATAGAGGACATGAAGTCAGGGATGGGTTAGTATACTGCGGGTGGAGATGGGGAAGAGAAGGTCTGAATAGGATCAAAATACATTGCATGAAATTCTCAAAGAATCAGTACAATTTTTCTTTTAAAATGCATAAGGAGAGGTTTGGCGCTGTCCCTGAAGTACTCAGGCCACAGCTGGACTGCTCTAGTGAGGAAAGCCCTAAGGACATTCTATTGGCCTGCAGATCTGTGGGTTCTACCTCCAAGGATTGAACAAACCCCACGTCAACAATGTTTTTATTTAATTGTCTCTGCATTACACAGGAACACTTTTTAAAACCTTGTCATTAGCTGCTGTTAGTTTCTGTCAACCTGACACAATCTAGAGTCACCTCGCAAGAGGGCATGGCAACTAAAGAATTTCCTCCATCTGACTGACCTGAGGCCAGGGCCCGTGGGGCATTTTCTTGATTGCTAATTGATGTAGGAGGGCCCAGCCCACTGTGGGCAGGGCCATCCCTGGGCAAGCATGCCAAAGAAAGCCAGAGGAAGCAAGGCCATAGGCTGCATTGCTCCTCCTCCCTGCTTCAGTTCCTACCTGCAGGTTCCTTCGGAGTTCCTGTCTGACTTCCCTCCAAGATGGACGGTGCCTTGGAATGTAAAATGAAATAGGCTTTTCCTCCCCAAGTTAATTTGGTCAGTGTTCTATCAGAGCAACACAAAGCAAACTAAAGCAGTTGCTAAACAATATGTTATAACAATTTATTACAAGTTTTAAGGTTTTTATGTTTTACACTTTTTATTTACGTGTGTGTAAGTCCCCGTGTTGGTATACTGATTGCTAGTGAAGGCCAGAAGAGGCCATCAGATCCCCTAGAGCTGGAGCTGTAAGTATTTGTGAATCACCCAACCTGGGTGCTTGGAAAAGAACTCATTTCAAGAGAAACACATGTTCTTAGTCACTGAGCCATCTCCCCAGTCTTCATATTACAATTTTTATATTGTATTGAATATTATAAGTAATCTAGAGATGATATTTAAGGGAGGGTATTCACAGGTTACATATAAATAAGTGTCATTTTATATAAGAGGTTTTGGTGTCTCTGTGGGGGAAAGTCCTGGATTCAAATCTTCATGGATACTGATGTTCATCCTTTCCATTTCATTTTAACATATAGCTGTGGAGTTAATATAACTGAAGAAGAAACTATGGGATTTTCTTAGTAAATCATCAAAGATTTTTTCTCTTATTACTAACATTGGTATTTCACAATGATGCCACTTTTTGACATAATCATAAGGTGATGGCAGCTCAAATGCCATTTTGGAATTGCCCTGTGCATCCTTTTTATTTTGTTAATGAGAAAATGAGATGTACAAATATTGTGGACTGCCCAGGGTCAATTATTTTGTGTTGTGTTACAGGATAAAGCAGACTGGAAAAATTTCAGTTTCTTAAATCTTTTCTTCGGCCTCTTTATTTGGTTTGTGGGGAGTGTGTGTGTGTGTGTGTGTGTGTGTGTGTGTTGCTGGGGACTGAACCCAGGGTCTTGTATATGCTAGACAAATTCTCTACTCGTAAGCTATATCCCTGGCCTTTTTTGTCATTATTTTCATATAAGCTTTCCCTGGGTCTAGATGTACCATCATCTAGATGGTACTCTGGGATCTTCCCAGCATCCTGTTTTGCAAAAGCCACCCACTTACCTTGCTCATCAAAGAGCCTTTCCAGCCTCTCTGTGCCCAGAAACCTTTGTCCTGGACACCGGAACAGACTACACTGGATAGAAAGCTGCACATAGGCCTAACATGGAACCATAATACCAACCTCAGATACACATCTGTAAGACACTGAGTGCCTATGCACACCAAAAGATAAGGGGTGTTCACAGCAGTTTCATTTTAAGACTGAAAACTGGAAACAACTCCAAATTTCTATCCACAGCTGAAAAGATAAAGTGGCTCATTCATACTGTAGAGTTATATGTAGCATTAAAAAGTGACTGGTACATTCAACAATTTGGACAAGTTTCATTTCAATAATGTTGAGGGTGTAGAGTCAGACACAAAAGAGTACATGTCACATGACTTCGTTTATGGCACGTTCGAGAACAGGTAAAATGGATCATAGGCGATAGAAGTCAGAATAAAGGTTATCCTGGGGAGAGGCTGACTGGGAAGCGGCACGGGGCATGCGTCTGAGTGGGGGGGTACTTTCTCTCTTGATCTGAGTGGAGGTGTGCATGTGTGCATATGCACATGTAAAAGTCTGCTGAAACAGATAAAATTAGTGCACTTTATATTTTCAGTCTCTTCTAGTTTAAAATAATCTTTCTATTCAGGCAGATTCCAATCATCATTCACAGCTCTCAGTTTGCTCTTTCCCAGCCTCCTTCCCTGCTTCCTGCACTGAGAAATCTCAGAAGACTTAGGCTGGCTCTTCAAGCTTTCCAGGCAGCAAAAAGAGAAGTCTATTATGTGGATAAAGGCATGTCAGTGAAAACGAGGCACAGCAAAGTGGTTCACCACGGTGTCCTCAGCCAGCTCCGAGTGCAGACTGGAGTCCTCACCACTTTAGGTGCCATCTGTTCTTGAGGTCTTCCTCTTGCCCTGAGGGCACCAAAGTGGACAAACAGGTCCTTAACTAAACAGACTTAAGAATTCTGTCTCCTTTCTTCTAGAGACTTTTGAAGTACATGGAGAAGCGTGCTTTGTGTCCTTTCTCTCAGTGGAGAGATGGAGAAGGGACAATAAACACCATATTCCTGGGCTCTTCAACTGTGATTCTCCAAAATGTGTGCTTCTTCCTATCTCCTATGAAACTTCCTGAAAAGTTTATTTGGCTTACTGTTAAGGACCCTCCCCGCCGAAATTCCATCCCGTTACTTCCAAAGTGCGGATTGTAAGGGTCTGAACAGTAACGTCAGGCTTCTTGCAAGAGTTCTCGCTTAAATTTGTTCCTTTTGTTTTCTATTGAGAAATTCTCCCACCTATTCCATTGTCCCTCCAATGTGTCCTGAGATGGGGTGAGGAGCTAGGAAGGACGTGTCCAAGCGACTCTTCATGGTGTCAAGGGCAGATACACTCTCCCAAACCACAGAGGCCAAAAGTCAATTCATTACCAGATTAAGGAGTGGGTGGTGGAATTGTAGCTCAATCAGTAGTGCCTACTCCATGAGCATGAAGCCCTGAGTCTGACCCCCAGCACCCACAGACTGGATGTGGTGGTACACCCCAAGTGGCACTGGAGACTCAGAATTCTATTGAAAGCAATCCTCAACTACATAGTCAGTTAAGGCCAGCCTGTTTCAAATGTATATATCTATAAGGGACTAGTACTGCCCACATTCCTAGGTCAGTTTCCTTTTCTGTCATTCTTTTTCCCCCTGGGCACCGTTATAAGTTTTCAATTAATACACAGGAAGCACTGGGCACTGCATTGGCCCTGAGTGCATATAGCACTTCAACACTGTCCTTATACTGGGGCCTTCTAGTCTCATTGATTGGAGCATCATTTGTGCCCTGCTCTTCAGGATAGAATTGAGTGTCCTAGGCCACTGTCTGGCCTCTGTGGTTCCATTCACTCTTACTGGAAAGGAGACTATGTCTCACTTTACTTTGATATGTCCCACAGGGCCAGCCCAGCTCCATGCCTAGATCATAGTATTCTCTCAATAAAGTCTTCGTGAATACATGAGCGAGTGACACAAGCCGTTGTTATAGATACAGCAGGCTGGAGCTGTGCATTTTGTCTCTAGTGAAACCCAAAGTTGATTACTGATATAGAAGCCATGGAACATAAGCACAACTAATAGAAACCTAAGTCTGTGAGTTGCGACATTCCTTTTATTGTCTTATTTTGCTTCCCCTTTCCTCTGATGGAATACTAGCCAGAACACAAACTTTCCACATGCATGCCATGAAAATGGAAAACAAGAGAATTATAGAAGGTTTGAGAAAATAGTATGATCTTCAAGGGAACTCCTAACGAAAGGAGAGAAATTGCTAGTAACATACTCACTAATGGAACAGTGGTTCTGCATACTGTGTAGAGATGGTTGCCATTCTCCAATATGCAGCATGGTGTCTCTGACACTGCAGCTGGAGTGGATGCCAGGCAGGCAAATCAATGCCCTAATGCATCCCCTGGAGTTCTCCCTGGTGGTTCCTAAGGCTCTAGGGACCACCCTGACTACTTTCCTTCCTCTGCAACCAGGAAGAGTTCTCCAGCCCTTCTTACCTTAGGCCTAGTGGGGACAATGTTCACTGCCTGTGTGAGAACTCCCAGTCACTAAAGCTGCCACCTCCTGCTCTTATAACGCTGAGTCCCAGGCCAGATGACTTTGCTGGATGAGTGAGTCACCCAAAGCTGACCCCGGGTAGGGAGGCCCTCCTGATGTATGGGCAACTGGGAACCCCTAGGACTATAGGAGGAGTGGAGGCCAGGACCCAAGTTGCCTTTCAGTCCATATACCCTGACCAGACCCACTTCATGCTTGGCTAGATGTTAGAGGGTGAGCAGTGTTTCCAGGGACACCCAAGACATAGGATATTCTGGCAAGTTTAAACAAAAATAGTATTTTTCCTGAGATATCCCCCAAACCCTCATCGACTTTTCCTCAAACATCCTTGAGGTCTCTGTCTTGAGCAGTCTGAATCAGAGCCAGTTTCGAAGAAACACAAAAGACCAGAGCATCTGGTTTCCATCAGTTTACACAACAGTTCTGTCTCAATAAGACAGGTGAACAGTAGCAGGTGGAGCAGAGAGAAGACTACCACGTTTCCCTTTTCCTACACAGGACCAGGAAAGGGGTTGGCAGTATGTCCTTCACGGTGAAGAGGCTATGGCTCTCTCTATAAGAGAAAAAGGTATTTTCTTCTTGCTGGCAGCTTGAGTATCCTTTCAAATGACCCTGTGAATAAGTGATCCTGGCAGCTGAGGACCAGTTCTTAAGAGATGAGAGACATCTAATGTACTGTTGAAAAAGAAGTGAACCTGTCATCTTCTTATGGAGTTACAGGTATTAAAAAAGAGATTTCTATTTGTCTTCCTATTGAGGGGAGAGGAGAAGAGGGATCCAATAGGTTGCTTTGATCCAGAGATCTTAGGGTTACAAGTCAGGCCAAAAGTCCACATACATAGCTCTTATTCAAAACGCCCGCCATCATTCAAGTGACAAGGTTAATATAGAGAGATTGAAAAAGTGTGCCATGGAAAAACATATCATGCCATCATGGATCCCTCAATTTGCTTCTTATCAGTGAGTCTCCTTGGCAAGATAAGCATAGAGCGGATCCCAATGAACAGTATAGGCTGTCACGGACCAGTTAAGGGGGTCCAGGGAACAGGAGCCGTGTGAACCTTTCCAGAAGTGCGCCAAACTACTAAGCAGTATAGTCGGAGCAGACTGTCTCCATTCTCTTACTACTGTCCTTCTGTGAGAAATCGTTCTGCTGTGGACGACTGTCCTGTGCACTGAAGGATGCTAACAGCATCCAGTGTCTTCTTGTTAACCCCAGTATCACTCTCCATCAAAGGCACGCCAGCCAACAGGGTTTCAAGATACTTTCCAGGTACTGCATACTTAGCCCTGCTTGAGCTGCTGCATCAAAGCAAGAAACACCTGAGATAAAGTGAAGAAGCCAGGAAGGAGTCCATGCTGTCCTCTGCTGACATGTCACCCCGGCTCAGCCTACTTTATTTTCCTTTGGAAGCACTAATATCATTTGATAGGTAATGGACACACTACACATTTGTAACTGAAAAGCCCATGATCTAAAATACTTCTCCAAAAAGAATAGAACATTTCAGATTTGGGGACTGGGGATGCTCAGCTGCTGATGTCTGCCCAAACATTCCAAGATCCAAAACACCAAGGATGGAAGCCTTGTTTCCTCTCCAGTTCCCACTCTGTGGACTATTGGGTCATCAGCTGAGTGGCTCTCTTTAGGGTGCCACTATCATTCCAATTCCTGACCCAATGAGTCACAAAAGTTCACTGGGCCTTTGGCAGTGGCTCAAGGGCATGTTGCTGGATCTAAGACTAGCTTGCTTACTTCTCACATATTTAAGAAGTCTCAAAGGGTAATAAATTTCCTTTCCGGAAGCAGCAAAATATCAGAAGAGAATCAACACAGCACCACCTGAGTTGTACTGTTTCACACCTGGGAGAACCACTCAGTGCCATGGCCTTCCAACTAAGGTCTCTCCCATCAGGACACAAGGAGGTCAGCTTTGTGGGTCATTGCCAGCATTCTCTATAATGAGAATGAATGCGACAGAATGCAATAAGACAGCGTCTATCACTAACGGTAATAGTTGTTTCATGAAGTTGTATCTATGTATCTCTCTCTATATAAGTGTATAAATTAGTTCTCAGTGGTATAAAAAACTACAACCTAGGGATGGTGAGATGGCTTCGCAGTTAATGGTGCCCACCACCAAGCCTGATCATTTGAGTTTGATACCTGGGACCCACAGAACCCTCAAAGAAAGGGCTGACCTCTGCAGGCTGTCCTCTAACCTCCGTATGTGCGCACACACACACACACACACACACACACACACACACACACAGAGAGAGAGAGAGAGAGAGAGAGAAAGAGAGAGAGAGAGAGAGAGAGAGAGAGAGACAGCCACAGAGACAGACATAGAGAAATAAAGTGTAATTAAGACAAATAAACAACAACAAAACCCCACAACCTAATTTTTATTGTTTCTCAAAGAAGAACTAATGCACTAAGACTCAAGGGTGTTTTCAGGATAACATTTGTAAGCTGTGGCTTTCTCCCTTGGAAGGCATTCTAAGCTTTAACACAGAAGAGCCATGACATCATCTCCAGAGGACTGCTGAGTGAGGTGCTATGGAAATTGAGAAGAGTTCAAATGCATCTTAAATCATCACAGTTCTTGATTTTTGCAAACTAGTGCAGCCCATTAGGAAAGGAATGGAACTGATTTCCTTGGAAGCCCCACCCTGCCATTTTCATATTTCTGAGCAGCCTAAATCTTTGTGAAGCTTCCAGATCTTGATTTTATTATCCAGATCCAAAGTCTACAAAAAGCAGCACCCTAGGGCTTGGTCATGATACATGGCTATGGTCAGTGTGGTTGGGGCCACTACTGGAACCAGGAGCTGGGGAGGCTACTTAACTTCTCTGTGCCTCACTTTCCTCTTCCACAAGATGATACAGTAAAAACACCAGCCATGAGGGCCGCTTCAACAACTAAATGGGATAATGCCCAAAGATCACTTAATTGTTCAGGCTCCCATAGGAAAGGCCTGACTGGTGGAACTCACATTTTTTAAACAACTTTTAATTCTGTGTATGTGTACATGTCTTTGTGTGGGCATGTACAGATGTGTATCTGTGGAATCTAGAAGAGGGCGCCATACTCCCTGGAACTGAAGTTACAGGTGGTTGTGAGCTACCCCACATAGGGGTTGGGAACTGAACTCTGGTCCCCTGCAAGAGCAATATGAGCTCTTAACCACTGAGCTAACTCCAGCCCCTGAACTCAAATTTTATGATACTGTGATATCGGTTCCATTTCCAGTTCACTACCACTAAAGCCAGAACAAAGTCAAGATGGACCTTGGAGATGAAGCTTCACTGTAGAACCCAGACATTCCTTCTACTTCCACCTCCTTAGCACTTGGGAGGCAGAGACAGGAGGATCTCTGTGAGTTTGAGGTCAGCCTGGTCTATGTAGTGAGTCGTAGGCTAGGCTACATGGTAGAACCCTGTCTCAACAAAACAAAACAAAACAGAGCAACGCTGAGCACAGATGTTTAGGCGAGAAGGAGAATTGAGTATAAACATCTATCACTTTTCAACACTTTGATGGACCCTCAACTTGGAAACACTAGTCTACAGATGGTTTAGATCACCTGCAAAAGGCACCAAGGAGCCATCTTCTCTTTACCACTAGGCTGACGATTCTCACTCATGACGTTCTTCTACTCTTCAACATACCCAATTGTATGTTCTTTAAACAGCCTTCTCTAAAAGGATTGGCTGAAAACAAAGCACCAAAGCTAGTGGGATTTGTGTGTTCATACACACGGTGTGTGTGTGTGTGTGTGTGTGTGTGTGTGTGTGTGTGTGTGATACACGCTTATGTAGCTAAATGCATAATCCACACAATTCCTTCAGTTTCTGTATTTTTTCTCTTTGGTGAGCAAGTGTGTGTGTATGTGTGTGTGCATATGAATTTAATTAAGAAAAATGATAAGGTTTAAATAAGCCAGTGGTTAATAATTTAGTTATATGCATAATTTAAACCCTAAAGCAAAGTCTATCTAGATTTCTTAATTAAAAACACCTTTATATAGGGAATTCTGGTGGAGGTTTATAAGTCTGCTCTTCCTAGACTTGCAGGCACATGCAGACATCAAATACACACCTCACAAACTCATTTACCTTTTAGTCTCTGACATGTCTGGAGTCATAAGGGGAATATTTGCAAATCCTCCTCATTAACACCAGAGAGGCTGGTCTTCCAGGGCTTTGTGTACCTATCATAGGGACATCAGATAGTCTCCAATCAGACTGCTCTGCAGACTGAGAATGAGTGGATGAAGAGACAAATAACTGGACCTACTCCCTGTAATAACAAAGCTTTGTATCAACATAACTTGTATAATTAAGTTACAGAAGTTCATGTTGACCCAGATGAATTTAGATATTCAGATGACAGCAAGAACATAGAGTTAAGAGATGAAAATGGACATGCTCACGTCTCCATCTCTCAATGGCTTTTCATAGGGACCGTTGGAGTGGCTGGCCTCCTTACCTCCCACGAGCAATGGCAGTTTCCACCTCTTAACTGCTATGCTATTGGGAAATGAAGGAGGGAGTTGAAGAAGAGGATGAACCAACAGGGAAGAGACCTATTTACAAAATATATAGTTAATGCAAACCTATGGGTCAATGCTTTGTAACGTCTGTGAGTTCTCAAACTGTCCACAAGGCCTCACTAAGAGCATTTAAGAAGTGCATGTTGGTCTTTATTAAATGTGTTTCTCAAGTATTAATGTTCACAGCAATACCTGGGGATTCTCATTAAAATGTAGATTTTTATTCTTTTGGTCTAGCAGGCATGTCTAGCCTTTATTTTTATTTTATGTGCATGAATGTTTTGCTTGCATGTATGTAAATGCACACCATGCGTGTGTAATGTCTACAGAAGTCAGAATAGCTGTCATATCCCACGGAACTGGATTTACCAACAGTTGTTAACTGCCATGTGGGTGCTGGAAACTGAACCCAGGTCCTCTGTAAAAGGAGCCAGTGCTCTTAACCACTGAGCCTCTCTCCAGCCCCATGTTTGGTCTTTTGACATCACAATGCAACCTTGTCGTCAACTAAGCTCATAGCTGAGAAACAAGCACTCAAGTTACAAAAAGAAAAATCACAAAAGAAAAATCTCATGATATTTTAAGTAAATTTACAATCCTATGCTGGGCTCAGTCACAGTTAGCGTCAGTCATAGGTGATCTGTGGGTTGCACATGTCTCTAGGAGAAAAGCAGCAAGTCTCCATCATTAAGGCAGTCCCAGTGGAGGCCCATGTGCCTCTGGATACTCTGTATCCCACAGACAAAAGAAGAAAAGATGAAGAGATGACCGAGCAAGGACAAATCATCTTTTCCAACTTCTCACTGGGTAGCCTCAGACAGGGTCACATGACCATAGCTCTCTATACAAGAGACTGGGTAATTCAGCCCACTAAGAGTTCAGGAGCAAAAACTTTATTAACATCTACTTTCTGCCACAGTAAGAAAAGAGACAATAGACTAAAGAGATTTTTAGACATTTAAATCCTTCTGCTTAAGCTCAGATCAAATTCATTCAGGAGCAAGAAGCACAATTCCTCCCTTAGGTAAGCTATCACTTCTGTTGAAACTAACACCACAGTCTAAAACATACACTGCAACTTCTTAAAGCCATCATAAAGGAAATGATATAAACATGAGCCTTTTAAGCCAGTCATAAGCCAGAGGCTGAGGCTTCCTGTTGTAGAGATTAAGTAAACAAATTTCTTCTTTGAACACATTCATGTTGTAAACAGTTTATTAACACTGAGCACATACTACAAATCATTCACTGTTTGGATGCAAAACAAAAACAGAATCCTTGATCTGTATGACATCATTCTACTTAGAAGAATTAATTCAGAAAGATAAATGTGCTCTCCAGACTGCAGGGAGAGGTGGAAAGGGACTTGGTGCCTGTGAAAAATTGCTTCATGATTACATTCTGTCTTGTCCAAATAACAGTTCCTTATAAGATAGCTATTAACACAAAATTATTTTACTTTCTGTGCCTGGAAGATATTGATTCAAAATTGGCAACGATGGCAGCCATGGGAGTGGGGTGGTGACATTCAAGTGAAATAACAAGGCAAAGAACAGACTGATTTAGAAATCAGGCAGACAGAAGAGGTGAGAGGTCATATCTATTATGACCACTGTCAGAAAAGAGGAAACTCCTTGGGGCTCCATGCTCTCTAAGTTCTGCCATGGCTCCTCCTCACAGGACAAGGAGCTATGCGGGATGCACCCTAGCAGAGTCATGCTCCTCTCTTCCAGACCAACACCATCCAGCGGAATGGGACAGGAACCCAGGTTGTTGCTGTGTATGTATAAAGCTATGCTAGAGAGTAAGAAACAGGTAAGCATCATTTACTAGTATATTTTCTTTCTTAAAAAAATTTTTTGGCGTACTCATTTTTTATTTTGTGTGTATGAGTATTTAGCTTGCATGTATGTATGTGCACCCATGCATGCAATGCCTGCAGAGGCCAGAAGAGGGTATTGAATATCCTGGAACTAGAATCATAGACAGTTGTTAGACCCCATGTAGGTGCTGTGAACTGAACATTTGGGGGGAGAAAAAGGTACTGTTCTTTTATTTCAAAGTAAGTGGATAACAGACACTCTATGAGTTGTCTCCCTACCTGTCTCTCAGATAGCTCCCTCTATTTCTCAGGGTTAGAATATTCCTCTGCTCTTTATTGTTATAAGTCCAATGGCTGGATGCTGGGACGTCTCTGATGAGTCCTTTAGAACTGGCTTAATGATTACTAGAGGTGTTTATCCTATATAAATTCAGTATTGCAGTTCAAATCATGCCTTTGAATCCCTGTTTTCTTCATTTCCATATTCCCAACACTAGAATAGGAAGTGGCACCTAATTGATGCTCCATAAATATTTTAAAGTATTTTACTTATTATTGTTTGTGTGTATGTACAAGTGTATTGCCTGCATGTATGTAAGTGCACCCATGTCATGTAATGCCCATGGAGGTCAGAAGAGGGCATCAGATCCCCTAGAACTGGAGTTCTGGACAGTTGTTAGCTGCCATGTGAGTACTAGCATTCGAACCTAGATCGGAATCAGCCAGTGCTCTTAAACACTGAACCATCTCTCCAGTCCCTCAATAAATATTTAAGGGCTGGGGATATAGCTCAGTTGCTACAGTGCTTGCCTAAAATGCATGAGGCCCTGGCTTTGATCCTCAATGCTGTATAAAACAGGCTTGGGGCACAGGCTTGTATGGTAGAAGCAGAAGGATGAGAAAGTCAAGGCCACTCTCAACTTTATAGTGAGCTCAAAATTAGCCCAATGGTCTACATGTAAGTCTGGATATAAACAAAGAAATAAGTAAATAATTTTTTAGTAAGTAACCCAACATACTTTGATCTCTTTTATATCAAGACTATAAGTCACATGGACTGTGAGCCCTTCTGATGGAGCTCAGACACTGACACAGGCAATGTTGACTGCATTCCATTTCTGCCTATTACAAATGTTATAAATTGAGAAAGTACATAATAAGGGTTTGCTATTATTATCTATTAATAAGAGAGCTGGTACCCAGCCAGTCTGTATTATGATTGTCATAAAGTAATTCAATATGCCTTTCATGGTTGGTAAATAGAAACTGCCTTTTAATGTCCAGAGCCCTCTCCCATCCCTCCTCAGACCCACTACTTAACAGAGACGGGCTAACACAGACACAGTGAAGCCTCCAAGGCGGGTGCTCCAGTGAAGCCAGAACCATCTATCAACACCCTGCTGTTCTGGCTGCTCATTTCTCCAGCTATCATCCTTAGTTATTTACCATCAGCTATTAGAGTAACATCACCCATTTCTCCTGGTGATGTTTTCAGTTACCCACAGTATACGAACGGCCCTTCTTTCATGTTCACTATTAATTAGATTTTTGGATTAAAGATGCTATTTTAGCACTGGGATGGCTTGAAGTTTTGATAATGAAAGTCATGTATGGATTCAAAACAAGATCAAGAGGTGTTTTCTGGATCACAGTGAGCTCTCGTCCTCAGCATGCTACCATAGAGAAGTACAGACTTCGTTAACATTCAGTGTTCAGCTAGTGTGGAGAACAGGCTGTAACACCTCCAGCCATTTTCATCAGGGGTTCATGCTTCTGTATAATACCCTTCCCCTAGTCCCCCTAAATGTAGGGAACTCGATCTGCTCATAGCCAACAGAACATGACAAAGGTGAGGGCTTGCCGATTGTGTGATGACTTTTCACATGATGGCAAGTTCCACCTAGAATGTCTTGCTCACAGACTTGTTTGAAGTAAGGTGCCTTGATGTCCATTTGGCTAGGATGGAGCAAGGGTCTCCCACCCTAACTCCCACAGTGAGTTAGGACCTGAAGTCTTTAGGGAGCTGGATCTTGTGTCCTTCTCCATCCAGCTTTTAAATGGGATAAAAACTTGGGACCCAGCCTCAGAAAGACAGGAAGCAGTGGGCTCAGCAAAAGCAGTGGGCTCAGCTCAGTCACACCCAGACTTCAAGTCCACAGGCAAGGGCAAGACAGCAAACAGGCATAGTTCAAAGCTGCTGTGTGGTGATTTTCTACACACCTACAGCTCACCTAGTCAGTAAAGATGATTTTGCTTAAAATGTACAAATATGCCTGTGTCTACATATAATCATAGAAACATTTGTATATGTGAAGAAAAATTTTAGGTGAATAAAAACTAAGAAAAGGCTAATACTCAGCTTTTCTTTTCTTTATCACTATTATTTTCTTTATAATAATTATTGCAATTTAAAATAATAATAATTATTATTATTATTATTGAGACATGGTCTCACAATGTAGCCCAGGGTGGCCTTCAATTAGTTTATGATCTTTCTGTCTCAGCTTTCCAGATGTTGGGATTATAGGTATGCACAATCCCACTGGCTTTCTCTCTTAACCCTTCAGAGATTCCAATTCAGAAAGAAAGAGATTCTGACTCTTTATCTTTTGTGTTATTTCAGTTTTGCCATCATGTTCAAGTTTTAATTTTATAAATTAAGAATCTAGCTTAAATGTACAATAAATTTGATCTAAGAATATAATGGATCCAGGAAAATCTTGTCTTTCTAAAGAGGCTAACACTGTTAGCATAATATACTTTGCAAGGAAGGGCCATGCCTAGACTGGCCTTGCTTACTCCACAGATGGAACTGCAGGGGAATGGACAGTTGTACATCCCAAAAGGAATCAGACCAAGCTGGGTGGGGCTGCTCTGATTCATCTCCTGTATTTCCACATGATTCTTTGAACCCCCCACTTGACTATGAACTTCCTCTCTTTGGACAGACAGCAAACACCAAAGCAGGAGACACCGACTTAGCATCTGCTTACCTGTCCCACCTGACTCTAAGCGGAGTGACAGCACTGAGAACTCTAGAAGAGGATCCAGTAATGTATCTTCCATGAGACCCAATAAGCAAACAAGCATTCTTCCTTTAAAAAATGCTTGGCATTTGGCCGGGCATGGTGGCACATGCTATCTTTAATTCTAGCACTTGAGAGGAAGAGGCAGGCAGAGCTCTGTGATACTGAGGCCAGCCTGAACTACACGATAAATTCCAGGCCTTCTGAGGCTACAGGGAGACTCTCTCTCAAAAAAGACAAAAAGAAAAGCACCAAAAAAAATGGTCCTTGGCATTTAAAAATGACTTACTTATCTGAAACCCAGAAATTGAAATAGGTTAATTTATTAACAGTTTTAATAGTGCCCAACATTGAAGACAATATTTAGGGAAACTAGACACAAAATGATGAAGTGAACAAATGGGCTAGAAATTAAATCAGTCCAGCTGTAAGTCCTCAAAAATTGCTTTGAAAAATTAAGTAAACAGTCACAATACATTGAGCATACTTGACAAGAAAGGAAATAGAATGTGAGTTTGGAGGCTGGTCATTTCCCTCTACCAGCTATGCTGAAATCAATAATTCTGCAGAAAAGTGTATTTTCTTTCTGTAGAGCACTTTTAAATTGCAAGATGGACTGACTCTTACCAATTATTCTTTGCCCTCAAACAGCAATGTCTCTAATGCTTCCTCGCTTGCATTTCTGGATTTCTTAAATCTCCCTCCATCTTTGGTTTATTTCAGAAGCCTCACACAGACAGCCTCCAGCAGCACACCTGGCGAGCTGGTGTCATATAATGAGATCTTCCCCACCCAAAAAAAAAACACGCCTGAATTTAGACGCTCCAGAGATATGGGACAACACAATTCCCCATTCTTTCTGTTACAGAAATTTACTAGACTGTATTCAGTTAACTATGGAAAATGAAAGCATAGAGAAAGGAACACACAAATATACGGAAAGTCAGAAGCCCTTTTACTTCCACTGCCCTGTACGCTTGTGAAAGTTAAGACCATGATAGAAACAAGAGTGGAAGAGGATGGGAAGAGAATGGAAGGGGCAGGCGGGGGCTCCTCTGGCCATCAGTGTGAACTAACGACATACAACAGGTACAAGAGATCAGCCTGAGCTGATCTCTTCAGATAATATCCATTCAGATCTGAAGAGGTGTGCACTTAAACATTTGAATGGATATTATCAGGTAACTCTCAGAGCTCCTAGAATATGTTATCCATTGTTTTAGTGAACTCTGTGGTTTATCAGAAGGGATTTTCTAGAGTTCATGACAAATTGTGTGTGTGTGTGTATGCCTGTGCACACAGACAAGTTCAGGAGTCATCCTCTATCCCTCCCCACCTCAATACTTTGAGACAAGGTCTCTCATTGAACTAGAAGTTCATTGTTTGGGCTACACAGCCAGTGAACTCTCAGAATTCACCCATTCTCATCTCTCCTGGTGAGACTACACACACACACACACACTCCCAGCTTTTCACATGGTGATGGGGATTCAAACTCAGGATCTCATGCTTGCAGAACAAGAGCTCTTATCCACTGATCCATCTCCCAAGCCCCAATATGACAAATTTTTAATTGATATATTATTATACTAAACATAACAGGAATTACTTGAAAGGGTTTTAATTTGAATGCTAGCAGCATGTCAACAGAAAGCAGACTCATTTTAGATTAGAGAGTTCTGGAAAACCAGACACAATGAAGAATGCTTCTGAGCACAGCACTGCCAGGAAGAGGCAACGCTGGCATTTGGTTGCCTGGTCTCCTCAGCACACAGCATGTCCTGACGCATTTGCTCTTTTCAGTAGTATTTTCTAAAAGCGACGAGCTGGCATTTGTAAACATACTGCTTGGGTGGAAAGTTGCCCAAGCATAAAGCAAGCTGTAAAAATCCATGTAGCACATTTTGCCAGAATAAACCACCAGACCACAACAAATAAAAGCAGGGCCCCTGAAGGAAATCAGCTCCTGAATCCTCTGAGAGCTGACCCTCCATCTTCAGGCTGCTGCTTGGGTAACCCCAAACCACGGCATAGATACCTTCAGCACATTTTTCTGTGCCTATCTGCCTTTCTAGACTTGGTGAACATCTCAAAGCAAGAGTCTGGATTCTTTACTTTTGTGTCCCTACCAGAGTTTTTGGCTCCTTATTGGAACTCAAGAAGTATTAGCTGAGTTTCCTAAAGTAC
This sequence comes from Eospalax fontanierii, assembly GCA_035773235.1. NCBI lineage: Eukaryota > Metazoa > Chordata > Mammalia > Rodentia > Spalacidae > Eospalax > Eospalax fontanierii. The sequence continues at coordinate 53,098,945 of CM069536.1, read as the reverse complement.
ATGCCCCTTAGATGGCAGAGGTGGACCTACAGAAGTGAGCTCCCACCTTCCGGGTCTCACCTCACTCCTGGTTGGTTGTTGATCTCAATAGCAACAAATGTAATTTTACCCTGAATTTTCAAATACAAATGAGTGACAACAGCCATAATCATTCACCACTTTGTCAGGTTCACGGGAAAAAAATTATTTTATAAATCACATTCTTAAAATTGTGAGATAAGGGCTGGAGAGATGGCTCAGCGTTTAAGAGCACTGGCTGCTCTTACAGAGGACCCAGATTTGATTCCCAGCCCCCAAATGGTGGCTAACAACCATCTGTGACGCCTTCCAGGGGATTCAATACCTTCCTCTGACCTCCGCTCCGCAGGCACTGCCCAACATGGGTGTACATACACACACACATGCAGGCAATATGCTCACACATATAAAATAAAAGAAAAAAATTCTGAGATAAGAGACCAGAAAGATGGCTCCTTGCTCTGCCCATGTTTGGATCCCATGTTTGATCCCCAATTCCCAGGTAAAAACTCAAGCATGGAGGGCAGCCTGTAATACCAACGCTGGGAGAGTAGAGACAGAAGGGTCTCTGGAGCCTAGCGGGATCAGGGAGCGCCACGTTCACTGAGGCTGCTGGAAAAACAAGACAGGTAGAGAGCAACTGAGGAAGACACCCAGTATCATCTTCTGGCCTCCACAAAATCATATGTAGACCTACACGTGCATATACGTGTTACCCCCCCCACACAATAACCTACAAGAATAAAAATTATAGAATAGAAATCACGGCTAAGAGTCTAAGTCAGTTACTCATCTACTAGTTATTATAATTCTACTAATCAAGTTACTGACATCAATCCCAAGACAGTCGGCAGGAAGGAAGGGAAGAAATGAGGGAGGAAGAGACCTTGGAAAGGAAAAGAGGCAAGGGAACAGGCAGAGTCAACTCATAAAATGTGCCACTCTAACAGAAGAACTCTGGTTTGGAGTGACGTGTCTGCACCTGGCAAGCCCATCGTGGCCTAATTGTGAGCGCCTTGCTCAGTCTCTGAGGTTTGGTTTGCTCATTATAAAGTGGAAAATAATGTCTATGTCAAAGAGTCGCATTGAAGATTTGATGAGATGGTTCCCATAACCTATCAGATGCCTAGATCTCCAGCCATGCATGCCATGTCTTTTCTCTCTCCTCTCCATCCACCTTCTCTCTGCACCCTGCCACACGGCTGGTCAGACAGCACCACAGTGAATATCTTGAGAGCTACAGATGAAATATTCCATCTGAGTTCTGACTTGACACAGAGCAAAGCAAACAACCTACAAATCAAAGACTTTGCTTTCTTTTTACACTGCATCGTATACAGTTCTGAAACCCTGTGCCTGGAAGGCAGAAAGTGCTTCCCCTCTCCTGGGCTCTGTCCTCTGTTCTCATAATAAAATCTCTTTGCATCAAAGAAAACAAAATTCAACAAACTGTAAGTAAATCCGAAGGCAGGAGGGAGGGCTACTGTGGACCTTGGCAGAGTCCACATCAACTTCCTGGCCAGAAAAACCACACACACTAAAACCTCCTTAGGAGATGAAGCCAATCCCTCTTCCCATACCTCACTCCTGCCATTCATCATGCCTTAAAGATCAATAGTCCAAGTCTCAAATGATACTTAAATCTGCACAATAAGGGTTTTTAAGCTTCTACACCTGCATTTAAAAAAAAAAAACATAAAATCCAGTATCGTTGGCTTGCATTTCTACCCAAACTTTGCAGCCTTCTAGATCTTATTATATAATGCATTTGTTTTCAAAGACTTAAGCGTCATCATGAGTCTCACAGCACCTGGCTTGGAGTTTCTACAGTTTCCAGTAGATTCACATTCTCCATCATCTGTTGACTTGGGCACACTGTCAATCTCCCTGTCATTATGCTGAATGCAGTTATTCTGTTTTACCCCCTCAAGCTAACTCTATCACAGAGTCACTGTGGTACAGCACTAGCCTATGAGCAGAATAACCGCCACCTTCATAAGACCAGCTGGGTCTACTTGCCACAGATCATCACAGTTGGGCTTGTTGACTATGGTATTACCTCAGAGAAAAGGGGGGTGTCAGCCACTGAAGCCTCACCTGAGTATCACTCCTCCCAACCAGTTGTAGCAATTCTGCACTGATTACAAATGGGTCTTGGGAAGATCTAGAGGAAAGAGGCCTGGAAGACTCGGGGGAGGGGGTGAGCGCCATCTATAGAGTCATGGGAGAGTCTTCATCCACGCTGGGTGTAGCCTTCCATTAGGCTCACCCACAGTCTTGCCCATAACTTCTCACTCATGTTCTGCAAGGTAGCCTAATAAAATAATTGGTTCTTCAGGGTGAACTCTGGTGGAATCAAGCTTCATTTATCATTAGACCTTGGGAGATATGGGCAGACAATATTCATATGTCCCCCGAGGGAAAAAAAACTTTCATAACAGTCATTAAAGTTTAAATTTTCCAGGATAATAATGCTCTACCATGTGCATTAGTCTTTGGGAGTATGACAGACAGAGGCTACACAGCAGCAAGGCTTAGTGTTAATAAATACCAAGCATCACTGTCTTACAGTTGCCTGCCACTCTGTCCTCACCTTGTGGACCATCCTCTCGGTCCCCAGGCCCACCTTTCTCATTCTTACCTATTTTCCTCTAGTCCCCAAAAAGCATTGAATTTCTCCTGTTTCATTTTACAGAGAACTCATCATTATCATGGCTCTAAAACAACTACTAGATAGAATTAGAGGCGGAGTGGGGTCCATTCTTGACATTTCCCACCAAAAGCTTGTCAAAGGTATTTTCCTAAAAGAGCTGAAATTAATTCAGACCTTTCTCTTGAATGAGCAAAAGAAGAACAATCTGTTCTTTTTTTTTTCTTTCCCATAAAGCTTTTTTTCTTACTGCACTAATTAGGCATTTTTATGCTAGTTAATGTGAATTAACAATGTCAAATGCATACAAGTATAAATAATGGGCTATTTCATAGCCACAGTTTTGAGTCTTGAAATTTTGATAAAGAATTCACACCACTCAAATTTCATAGTAGAATTTAGCTCTACTATTAATCTTGCCCTTGAGTCTATTACAAAAATTCAGTGGAACAGATTAGAGCAAGAACAAAAGAGATGAAATGATTTGAAGTGAAATACTCTAGACAGAATCTCTCCCTCCCCTTGGGTTTCCCACAAAACTCAGGAACAAGAAGAAAACAGAAACACCATTATACAGTATAAAACAGAATTAAAATGCAGTTTTTCTCATCTATTTTCAGGTGCGTTAGTTGACAGCTCTTACCAAATACTTTAAGCAAGACTGGCCATAAGCAGAATTCTAGGTAGAAGGCATGGCTGCCCCACTCTCCTGAGAGTGAGTTAATTGCTAAGATTCAAGGAGCACTCCGAGGACAAGGAAACTTCATGCCCTCTGAGTGGAAAGTAGGTGTCTATATTCGTTTGCTTGGGTTGCTATCATAAAATACCACAGACGGTGTGGTTCTAACTTCACATTTCTTTTCTCACAGTCCTAGAGATTTTATCTACAAGCTGAAAGCTGACTAGGCTTGGCTTTGCCTGGGGTCTCTCTCCTTGGCTTGTATAATAGATGGCTGTGCTCTCTCTGCATGTGCATATTCCTGCTATCTCCTTTGGGTCCGAATTTCTTCTTCTAAAACACTAAAAGCTAAATTGGACTAGATCGAATGCCCAGGGCCTCACTTTAACTTAATCACCTCTTTAAAGATCATGTCTCCCAATATAGTCACAGTCTGAGGTTCTGGAGTTTAGGGAGTCAACACGAGTGGAGACATGCATATAATTCTGTCCATTACATCACTGAGGCAGAAAGTCACAGACACACCTGAGTTTTCTCCACATGACAATGTTTCCATTCATCTCTGTTACATAAAATGTAAAAAATAGGACCCCCATCTGAACCAAACAACAGTCCTTTCTCCTACAGCACTTGATGGCTCTTTTACATAGTAACTTCCAATTTCATAGGTTAATTTGATTAGGTGGGGTTAGTTATAATTTTCCCTTTATCAAAGAACCCTGGGTTTGTCAAAATAATGCCCACTTGGAACTGGAGAGATGGCTCTGCAGTTAAGAGCACTGGCTGCTCATGCAGAGGACCCGAGTTCAATTCCCAGCATCAACATGGTGGCTAACAAGCATCTGTAACAGCAGCTCCAGGGAATGCCATCTGAGCAGTTCCTCAACATCCTCTTCTGACCTCCATGGGCACTGCACGACACAGGTACACTTAGATACATGCAGGCAATACACTCAAACACATAAAAATAAATACAAATATTTTTTAAAAGAATAATGCCCACTCTTCAGCCAAATTCAATGTGTTTCAAGGTACAAGGTAAACAAATATTCTCAGTTGTTCCAGAGAAAAGGCTTAAGTTATAACTAAGCTTTTGGTTCAACTGAACAACATTTATCATCTATCAAATAAATTTGTACTGTTTCCCAGGTACTATGGAGTTTCCTGATACAAAGTCATGTACATTTTACCATGCACCCATAAACAACATAGTGGGTTAAAAAAAATATGGGCAAAGAATAGTTATGAGCTACAATTACATACGACAAAAGTAATTTCACAAAGCACCTTAAGCTGTATTTAAAATCCTGAAGTTCTAAAATTGGTCAATTTTGCAGAAAATTTCCAAATTCCAAATTGGCAACAGATGGTCATATTAATGATGCATCTCTGCAGCCTCATTACTGAGAGAATGCAGCCTGCCCCTCGTTTATTTTCAGTGTCCATACTTGAGAATGGCATCAGGGCTCTGCTGAAGACTACACTCTGAGACAAGGGGCAGCGTCTTGTCTATGTGCTGCTCTGAGGCTCTCATTAAGAGTCCTAAGGGATAAAACTCACAGGGTGTGTGTTGAACTCTGGAAATCTATCACAAAACCCACCCATGGATGCCTTCTCCACAGAGCTGGCATATGACTGGGAAGTCCAAGGCAGCAGAAGATCACAAGCTTTGGCATCTAATGGGCAAGAAGGGTTTGAAGTTCAGTGCCTGTGATGCACTGTGGGTTTCCTGAGCTTCTTCTCAGGCAGCTCTGCCTCTCTCATCATACTTGCCCTCTGGATGTCCTTGCCCTTGCTATTCTGAGGCCATCATATAGTTGCCTGCACCCCGACACACCTCCCTGACGATAAACCTATATTTTTAGAGTTCTTTTTCTTTCCCCACAGGAGTCCTTAATGGTGAAGAAGATTAGGTATATGGCCATATGCTCAAGCATTGTTCATGTGGTGGTTTGAATGAGAATGTTCCCCATAGGTACCAAGTATTTGGACATTTTGTTCCCAGGTGTAATGCTGTTTGGGGAGGTCTTAGAAGGTGTGGCCATGCTGGAGGAAGCACATCACTAAGGGTGGGCTTGAGAGTTCTTAAGCTTTGCCAGATTTCCAGTCGCTCTCTGCTCCCTGTGCCTGCTTGAAGATGTGAGCGCTCAAATTTCTGCTCGGGCCATATTCCACTACCATGGCTCTCTGTCAGGATGGACTCTGGAACCGTAAGCAAAACAAACTCTTCCTTTTATAAGTCATGGTTTTTATCACAACAGAAAAGTAACTAACACACTGGCCAGGGGAGCAAGCCAGTCAATAGCATTCTTCCATCGTCTGAGCTTCAGCGCCTGCCTCCAGACTCCCGCCTTGAGTTCCTGTCTGGATGTTCATTTGCTCAATGATGAATTGTACTGTAAGCCAAATAAATCCTTTCCTCCCCAAGTTGGTTTTGGTCAGTGTTTTATCACAACAAATGAAAGCAAATTAATACAGTTGTCTTAACATCTGAGAGCCTCAGTCACTTTCCCTGTCAAATGGGATTGATTCCTTCAATGCTATAGAAATGGATAGTGACAGCAATATGCTCTGTGTTCAGATGAACTGGACATGTCACATCTTCTGTATGGTACTATGCATCTCAGGTTTTCTGGGAGCTGCCCGGCCATATAAGGGCCTTGGCATGATTTGGTAAACACATTTAACAGCCCATCTGCTGCCATTGTTACTCCTCCATATAAGAGAAATATATGTTTACAGAAAGGTCTCAAAACATAATTTTGTCCAACCAAGTAAATCTAGTGATAGAATATCAGATACTAAGAAACAATAAATATAATTTGAGGCAGATGGCAGGTAGAAGAGAGAGCTGTTGGGTTCCTGATATATAATCCTTAAAATAGCCCATAATTACTCAAATAGAAGGTCTTTTCCTCTGAGTATTCAAACAAAACCCTCTTAGTTATGATCTAAATATTTTCCCTCAAGAAATAAAATATGTTGAAATCCCAATGCCCTATACCCCACTGTGATTACCACATGGGAGACAGCCCTTTTCGGAGATATGTAGGTTAAATCAGTGGGGCGGCCTTAATCCAGCATGACTGACATCTTTGAAATAAGATGTATTGGACATAGGAATATATTGATGGAAGGAAATGGGAAGCCAGAGAGCAGGAGAACATGGACAAGCTAAGGCAGCAGGCCTGGAATGGACCCCAGGAAGAGAACAACCTTGCCATGGCTTGATCTCAGACTTGCAGCCTCCAGAAATGTGAGCAAACAAATCTTTGTTGTTCAAGTCTCCCAGCTGATGCTGTTTTATTACAGAATCCCCAGCAAAGCAATATATTAGTCAAGAGAAAAATGGTGTCGTTAAGGCAGCAGGCTTCAGAGAATGGAAAAAAAACAAAAACAAAAAACAAGGACTCTGGTCCTGTGCCTTTATATACCCTTACACCATCTCGTCCTCACTTCACCACAAGCCAAGGGTTAAGTATTATTATCCCCCACCCATAAGTGACTGCCAAGTACATTTTCCTAAAATACTTCTTCCAACATGTTGCCTGCCTGTTCAGAAATCTCCAGCAGCTCCCCAACTGCTTCAAGGAAAAAGTTCAAATTCCTCCCAAGTGGTCCTGAAAATATCTTGTAATTTGTAAGCCAGATAACAAACATGCTATCTAAGTAGCACACAGCCACAGAGGTGTGGTAGGAAACTGGGAATCCACTCCAGGGCGTGGAGCGACTCCTCCACCCACAGACACCACCTGGGCTGCTGCTGCAGGCCAAGAGACAAGAAGTGACATTGTTGGGCCAGAGCGAGCTGTTTCGAGGGCTTGCTGCTTTTGGAGAGAACCAGAGTTCAGTTCCTAGTGTCCATACTGGACAGCACACAACCACCTGTAACTCCAGTACTTGGACATACACACAGACAAGTACATAAATGTAAATTAATTTTTTAAGAATAGAGAAGTGGTACTGTCTGCAAAGACTTTCCTTAATTTCCAGGGAGTGCCACACACACACACACACACACACACACACACACACACACACACAAATATATATGAAACGCCAATGATAAACGAACTTCTACAACTGCAGCATCCAAGCTGCCTTCCTGTTTGTGCTGACCAGATGGACCACCCTCCCCAATTGAATCATTTGCTTCTAATTCCTAGGGATCTACTTAGAGGCAAATATGGAATGCCAAAATGCAATGTCTTAATGCAACTTTATTTTTCCAATACATAGTCTTCAAATAATATTTTTCTGTACTCTAAAGAATTCTTTTTTTTGTTGTTTTATTTTTATTTTATGTGCATATATGGATAGTATGCATGTTTGCAAGTGCACCCATGTCATGCAATGCCCATGTAGAACAAAAGAAGGCATCTGAGCCTCTGGAACTGGAGTTACAGACAGTAGTTAGCCTCCATGTGAGTGCTGGGATTCAAACCTGGGTCTTCTGTAAGAACAGCCAGTGTTCTTAACTGCTGAGCCATCTCTCTAGCCCCGGAGTCCAGAGAATTCTTTAGAGACAGCTGAAGGATGTTACCAGCCTGGGTTTGGGAGAGTGCACGGATTAATCTGATTGTCAACTTAACCTGATCTAGAAAACAAGTACCTGGGAAACAAGTATCTGGGTATTGTCGGTGCATAATCATTTAGATTAGATTAACTGATATGAAAAGACCCACCCCAAATGCAGAGGGCACCATTCCTTGGGCTTGGGTCCTAGACTGCATAAAAAGGAGGAAGCTGGCTGAACATTAGCAGTCATCACCATCTGCCTCCTGACTGTGGGTCTAATGTAACTTGCTTCAAGTTCCTAAAAGCAGGGCTTCCCTACCATGGTGGACTGCAACCTGGAACTCTGAGTCAGAATAAATCCTTCCTTCCATCAGTTGCTTTTGTCATGGTATTTTGTCACAGTGACAGGAAAAGTAACTAAAACAGAGATCAGCTCATTTTCATAGAATGAGAAAACCAAGAAGGAACATCTTTATATTATATTTATTCTGTGTGTGTGTGTGTGTGTGTATATGTGTGTGTGTGTATGTGTGTGTGTGTGTGTGTGTGTGATCTGTACAGATACATGTGTGCCATAACCTGCAGGAGTCAGTTCTTTCTCTTTACCATGTGGGACCCAGGAATCAAACTCAAATCACCAGGCCTTGCATTCACCCATTAAGCCATCTCACCCCTCCCGCATCTCTAGTTTTATGTGGAGCTGGGAATTGAAGCCAGGGTCTTCTATATACCAGGCAAGGGTTCTACCACCGGGGTTCCATTACTGACCCTCCTGCCTTTTTCCAAGTTTGGAAGGTAGAATAGAAAATTTCAACCGTCTAAGCAGAAAGAATATCTTTGCCTTTCTGGTCTGTTTTAATGACTACCACACCCAGAACATGTCTTCCAGAACTAGCTACCCACATCCAAACAACCAATCACCAGACCTCCTTTGATTCAAAGTCTATCAATCTCTCATGTCTCAGTTTTTATATGGAAGAACTCCAGTTTGTTTTCTTTCAGGCAGACTCAGCCTTCAGCCTGCAGAAGCAGACCAGAACTCAGGCTCTGGAGTCAGTCTGCAGCCCCTGAGAGTGGCGTGCCGACAGGCTGCATACAGCCTTTTCCGTTTAGCCACAGACTGTAGACATGGCCCGCATTGCCGGCTTTCTGTCCAAGTTCCTCATTTGACCTTTCCTGCTGGAGCTGCAGATCCCATCTAATTTGCTAGAGAGCTATCAATCTGCCTTCTCTTTGCCGTCATTCTAAACACTGACAGCCACAACCTGTCCCTGTTCACTCATCAAGTGACAGCTTCCATGAAGCTTAGGGTACCACCATATCTGGCCTCAAAGGTACTATCAGGAACCCATACGCTAACGCTGCTTTTAACCCTCTGTAGTCATTCATTCCCCTGCCCTCTGCTTGCTGAGCAATTGCTCTCGAGACTGGCCCACTAGTACACATTGGAATTACACAGGAAAGCCATAAAATCGCAACTGTCAGGCTGTACCCAGATGAACATATCAGAACTTCCAGGAGTGGGAGCCAAGTATGGATATTTCTTAAAGGTCTCGAGGTTATCCTGAGGTGCATGTTGAATGTGTATACAACTGACCTCAGCTCTTCTTCTGTTTCCATAGCACAGGCTGCACCCAGATAGGCAACAACTCCAGGAACTAATCCTGAAGTCAGAGAATAGAGATAAAGTGGTCCCCAGCTGCTTCAGAAAATGTGATGACTCAAACAACTGATATTAGAAGGGGGACATTGCCAATTGTTGGGTAGAAAGTGGGTCAGAGCTTTGTGTTACATTCAAGCAACAGCTTGCAGTGAATTCTAATTGGGAATTATGAAACCTATCATAAACTTCAGGAATCCAAACCACTAATTATTACAGTTGGGAATTAGAGTACACCTCCATCACAGCCCAGCTCCTACCCCTAGCATCATGACACCCTGCAGATGGGCTGTTTCTCATGAAAAGACACAACCACACTGACTAGCTACACATATTACTAATCTGCATTGTGGGTGGTTGGTTCTGGAAGGCATATCCTGGGTGGGAGATTGAATGAGTTGACCTTTAAGAGTCTCTTTAGTTCTGGTAAGTCTTTGATTCCAGGTGACAAGCCTGGAGGGTTCTAGAAAAAGGTGGGAAGAAAATTATCTACTGTTGGCCTCAGTCCCTGTTCTGCTCTGCGGAGCTCAACCAAGCCAGGCAATAGGAGGGCCTGCTGTTCAGACAGGGGCACAGGCTGGACTTGGGATGGCTGCAAGACCTCACCTAACTTCTGATAATCATCCTGGCTTCAGAAAGCTGGGCAGAGATGCAGAGTGACAGCCAGAAGGACTGTGTGGGTGAAAGGCCCCCTGCTCTCTGATGGAGAAGGATATCTTTCTCTTGCTGTTTCACTGGCTTCTCGGAAAGCCAGCAACAAAGCCTGCAAGCTGAACCTAGTAACCATAGAAATGTCTGCTTCTTTCTGAGTCACCTTCCCATGGAGGGCAACAGGCACTTGGGGATTTCAGCACAGCCTACCACCAACCCAGGTCTAGCCCTTCTCTGGCTTCAGGGTACCACTAAGACCTGTTCTTCTTAGCATGCTGTTGGGGACATGGCCATGCTATTGTGAGTCATGAACAATCCCTTGTGGGAAAAAGCCTCACTAGAGAATGCTGATGAGAAAGACATCAGGGTTTCCCAGTTGCTGGGAAAACAGTAGAGAAAAAGCTAATAGCTAGAGCTAGGCATGTGAAGATACCTCATCACCCTCAAGGCACAGTGATGAGCTAGCATCATTTATGTATTTAGATAGGAACGAGCTGGACACCTGAGTTAACCAGGGCTGATAGCAAATTAATTACAAACTGCTTTCATGTCAGTGGGCAAGCGCCTGAGGCCAAGGCCAAAGTCAGTCACTGATATTCATGCAGCCTGCTTAGCACCATGTGGGAAGATCAAATTTTGAAAGAAAACCACTCCCTCACCCTGATATCTAAATATCTCACTGAAGACAAGAGAGGTAGATGGGAAAATAGATCACAAGTCTTCACACAGGTCAATCAGCCTGTGTTCAAATGTGGTTCCCAGGGACTGAGGAAATAACTCGGCGGTTAAAGCACTTGCTATATCAAGCGTGAGGACTGGAGTTTAGATCCCCAGAACCCACATAAATTCCGGGTGAGTGTGGAAACCTGCCCGTGACTCCAGCCTCAGAAGATGGAAATGGAATCCGCGAGCAAGCTGGCTAGTGAGACTAGCCATCTTCATGAGACTTGGTTTTGGCTGAGAGACTCCATGAACAGTGTGGAAGAGAGAGGAGATAATTCCTGACATCAACCTACACATATGCATCACACCCATGTAAGAAGCCATGCATACACACACACACACACACACACACACAATCACTTCCCAGTCAAAGGAAGCTTAACTGCCTCTTCTCACCAGTGTCTGGCTTTACGAGGCTTGCCCATCCACCTTCCCACTGCTTGGACTTCAGTGAGATTCAGGGTGTCTCAATAGACAGCCTTAGGATTCACGTGAATTTCTCACTGTCTGAGACTATCCAACAGCACTCTTTCAAACCTTAGCTCCTTGTAACATCTATGGAGCAGCCCTGTCAACAGAGATTCCAGGTGACCAATATGTTCCCATCCCTTTAAGGTCCCAGAACAAGGGGGATGACTGTGATACCAGAAACCCCTATCACTTTCCCATGTCTTATATGTCTACTATTTCTGCTACAGCATCTCTCAAACGGAGTTGTCTATTTACAAAACAGCTGCATGTGAGCCACTGCCCCGTGGGAAGTCAGAATCTCCACCACAGTGTCTGTCTCAATGGCTTCATTTGGTAGCTGTTCCAGACTCTAGTTTTGTCTTCAGAATACGGCAGCTGCTATTACTGCTCCAGTGATTCCGAACACGCTGCCTTCTGAAGCAAGCCAGCACCAGTCCTGGACTATGTCAGAAAACTCCACTTCATGCTGCTTTGACACTTACTTTCCTAGCTCTCCCACCCACTGGACTTGGGTGTGACCTCTAAAGGCACAAAATTTAGGTTTGCTCCCTCAGCTTCTCTGCAAATATAGAGAAAACTGCCAGCTCTGTCCCCTCACTTTAACAAGCAGCCTGACTAAACTCTTCTTAGACAGTTGGATAATGTTCAGAACACTTAACTGTCTCTGTCCTTTTCCTGCATTATCTTTGATGCCTGCAGGACCCCATCAGGTAAGTATATAGGGTCCCCATTTGATGGAGGGAGCTAAGCAATCAACTCACTTCTACTGAGAAGTGAAGGTCATGGCCTATAGTTCTGTTTTAAAAACCAGTATCTTCTATTACAACCTGTGGTTGCCACACTTGACTCCCAGAATCAGTTGGGTACCATTATTTTTAAAATAGACACACACAGGTCCTAAAACAGAAGTGATGAATCAGAGCCAGATGATCCTGCTAGAACTTCTCTAAGGATCAGCATTTAAAAACTGCTGCTTTTGTGACATTGAACCTCAGCTTACTGTTGGTCTAAGGAATGAGAAGACAAAAGTCAAAACTTTTATTACAGTGCATGCTCCAAGTGTAACCTGACCAGTACACTCCAGAACAGACTCACTGCCTCCCTGACACAGGTAGCCTGAAATCCTCCTTGCCACTCCTGAGTGACAGCCCCACACAAGGTGGCCACCTGTGAAGGACTCACCATGGCCACACACTTTTGACCTTTGTCCTTCTGACTGCCTCTTTTCCCCTGTGTGAGTCCCTGAAGAGCATCTCTTGAAAGCAATTAAAATTACACAATGCCCCATTTCAGTCCTCCCATAACCATGCTGAATATTTTCCACTTACAAAATATTAAGTTTTAATTAAGTTTTTTATCAAAACACAAGTCCTGCTGATAATGTCAGGAAGGTCTGAGAAAGCAATTACGTGCACAATCTGGTTTTGACACACTTCATTCTCCACTGGGACAATTCTGTCTCCTTTACTTCATTAAAATCCCCCTGTCACCATAAGAAGGTTTGCTTTCTCTCTAGTTACCATAATAGAGAAAAAAAACAGGCTCCCTCCTTCATTGACTGTTGTGTAGTCATGTTATACTCAAGAGACTTCTTCCTGCCAGTTCTCTTTATCTGACCATTGGCCACGCAGATAAAATAAATGGCCAGCCTCTAGTTTCAGGAGGGTTTGGCAAAAACCAACTTCTCTTCTTAAACTTTCTGTCCCGGCCCAGTCAGTGTAAAGAAAAGATATATGGGGCCTGAGATCTGGCTTGGGGTTGGCAAGCACTGGCTGCTCTTGCATAGAACTCGGGTTTGATTCCCAGAGCCCACGTAGTAGCTAACAATGCCTGTAACTCCACTTCCAAGGGATCTGATGCTCTTTTCTGACCTCCACGGGCATTGCATGACATGGATGCATTTATATACATGCAGGCAATACAGTTATACACATAAAATAAAAATAATAAATAAAACATTTTTAAAAGAAATATTGTTCTACTCTAATTTCCTGAAGATAGAATTGGTAAATCCAATACACAAGACACTACAGGTCAAAGTTTCTGTTTGATATCTGACAAACCTGAAACCTCAGTTTCCATGTGTCTCTAACTTTTCTGATTTCGTTTTAGGGCTGGCATTACAAAGTGCCACAAAGTAGGGTTGAAGAGATGGCTCAGAAGGTAAAGTGCTCGCTATACAAGCTTAAGGACCTGAGTTCAGCTTCTCATGACTCTCTTCCCTCCATCTCTACTGCTGCCTTCTTCTTGTGTCATCACTAGTAACCGGACTGAGGTCCACCCTAGAAACAGGAAGCTTCCACTTTAAAGTTCTTACCTAGTTCTATCTATGAAGACTGTATGTATTTCCACGTTAGGTAACATTCTGAGGTTCCAGACAGACATAGATGGGAGGGGAGGTGATAATGTACTTTGAGGTAACCTGATGATACAGGAAACACAGGTTAAACCACATAGCTTAACTGTTCCCAAATGTGTAGGCTACAGTCAAAAATTGTCATGAATTATTTTATCATTAAGTAGAATTATACTTTAACTATACCAGTCACTGAACTTTTACCGCTCCTTTTGATATCTACTAAATAAATATAATCCTATATTCCTTCCTGACAATTTGTCTCAAGGTCCCAAAACAATGGGCTTTAGAGAAGCTGGGCTCTACTGCAAGCTGGTCCTAAGCTTTCTTTTTACCCATATTCCCATTACTCATGATCCTTCATGCAAGTGAACGGTGTCACTCTCAGAACACAATTCCCCTTTCCTGTTTCCCACCGTTACTTCCAGCTGGAGTGCTCAATGCTTTCTTCTCCCCACCCATTGCCCCATGTGGTAGCTTTGAAATTCTCCAATATTCTTCAATTCTTCAGCACTCGTCCCACTGAAAGTTAGACCCCAGCGGCTCTCCCCTTGACCACAGCCAGCCTAGTGAGTCACCTCTAATGAGTAGGATGCAGTGAAAATGATGCTTACCTTTGGAAGCTACTTCATCGAAGATGAGCGATCTCTGCCTCACACTACTCTTCTGATATTCACCTTGCATCACACTCACCAAGCCCTGAAGAAGCCAAGCAGCTACATGCAAAGAGCATAAGCTCCAGCTTGGTACCCTCCTGCAGCCCCTCTGCCTGTGCCCACCCATGACCATCTTTGGTGATTCTCACCCCAGTTTTCAAGCTACCTTCTGACGCCAAGTGAAGCATAGAGAACTGTCCACACCAAGCCCTGCCAAAATTACAGACTCATGAGTGAAGCACTTAAAGATCAGAGTTTAGGCGTTTAGAACATACTGTGAGAAATCTGGAATATTTCAGCATCCAGCCATCTTTACCTTCCTAAGATATCATCATTTGGTAAACCATGTAACAAATGGAACTTTATGACTTCAGTTTGGTCTACTTCGAGTTCAATATGTCCTAAATAAAACTCAGATTCCCCAAATCTTATTTTACACCTGCTTTCTCTCAGTGAACGATACCACCAACAAGCTTGTTCAGCCAATGAAAAGCCTAGGGGCTTGCCTCCCCCGTTCAATGAATTCCAAATTCTGTCGGCCCTGCCTTTTCTATGGCTCTGGATTCGATTCACTGCTCCCTTCCTTTACTATGTCCATCCAGTCACTCGTTTCTTTCTTTCCCAAGCAGAACAGTGTCCCAGTGGATCTTGTTACCATTCAACTCTAGAATCATTTCTAACAAGAGCTCCAAAACTCCCACTCCAGATTCTCCGCACCCTGTGTTCCTTGGTGCTCTGGGCCCCAGCAACATGACCTTGAGCCATCTTTTGGTCACCTCATCTTCTCCCTTACCACAGAGCATTGGCAAGAGCTGCTACTCTACCCACAAAACACCCATCCCTCAACATACTCACAACCCCTGCCCTTAAACATCACCTCTTCAGGAAAGTTTGCTCCTAGCTAGACGAGATCTTTCCATTGCTACCTCCTGTCACTCGTCACACTACTGATTAACATTTTTGAGTGATGAAAAGAGTCATGAAGTTCTGTCTACTAAACTCCTCAAGGCATACAGGCTTGTTTTGCTTTTTACGCCATTCCTAGTTCTTTCTTTTTTTTAATTTTATTGTTTTTTAATGCACATGAGTGTGTACGTGCATCATGTGTGTGCAATGCCAGGAGAGGCCAGAGGAGGACCTTGGATCCACTGGAACTGGAGTTAGAGATGGTTGTTAGTCACCATGTGGGTGCTGGAAAATGAACTAAGGTCTTCTGTAAGAGCAGCCTGTGCTCTTAACTGCTGAGCCATCGCTCCAGTCCCTGTAGTTCGTGAACCCACAGCACATGAACAATGAATATCAGTCGAGTGATATTCATTCTTGTTCTGTCTTTAAATCTAGCACAATATCTTACTTCAAGTAGACTTTCAATAAATTATGAATGGATGATGAATACAGCATGTAAAACTTAGGAGAGAAAAAGTTGAACTCCAAAGTTCAAAAATAGAGACGGTTCTCTAAGGGATATATATACTGTCAGGTACATATAACTAGATATACATAAATAAGAAATTTTAAAACATTCGATATAACTTTGCGAAATTTTTCTTTAGGGCCAGCTAACTTTAATTTAGTTTACTCTTCCTTTGTTTTTGCCAGTTAATGACTCCAAACTGTGTGAAGTGGCCATTATTTGAAAACAAGATTAAATAGAAATAAATGAAAAGAAAGTAGTCTTATAAATCCATGCAGTTCAAACCCAATTTATTGTGAACTTTTTCTCTTTAAATTTTGAGAGAAAGAATTTTCTAGATCAAATGACCTGGGAGGCATGATGACTCTGTAAACAGACAATGGTCCCATGGTTCTGAGTATCTTCAGTTCAAAGTTCAGAAGGAACTTTCTCAGGCTTGTCAATATCTTAGCAAGCTTGAGATTCTTTAAAGATGAGACCATAGTTTCTTCAGTTCTTTGGGAATCTTTCTTCTCATTCCTAAAAGTCTATGACTGACTTATGAATCCAATGTTAATCTGGTTCTAAGGCGATGACAATATTACTAATATAAACATTTTGTTAACTAGAATCCATTTCTGCATTGTTTTTTGTTATTTACATCACTAAAAGGATGTAAATAACAAAAGTCATCTGAACTCTTAAGAAAGTCAAATATCTAAATCAAAGTGTTGTAAATGTATTAGACATTTGACTTTAATGACAAGTTCATAGCAGGAGAAAGGCCCAAGATATACTAAGTGAATATTCCCTTAGCTCAGAAACTCCATTCCAGTTTGCTGAAGCATTGGTTGCTTTTTATCTTGATTTTTATTGTCCCCAAAAGTTGTTCATCATGTTGGTGAAATGGACCATTTTACAACCAATGACCCTCAGTACCCATAACTTTGAATTTCCACTTTCAACAGCAAAAGGCTATTGGTCTCCTACGTTCAACACCACAACAGAAAGGTATGCTATTTAACCAACAACCCATCGAATGAAAGGTGAATGAGAGCTAGAGTGGAAGACATCAAGCTGGGTGCCTCCTGTTTTGCATCGTCTGCTTCCTGTGGTCGGTAGGAGTGACTTCCTGATTCCTCATTTCTTGCAAAGGCCACTGATGCCAGTAAAAGCTCTACTGTAAGTCCGAGACACTGGAAAGGAGCCTTAAGAATTCGGACCGCTCTCCACCAGAGATTGTGCTTGGCTCATCTTCAGAGGGACAGGCTTCCTGATTCCCAGGGTTGTGGATCTCTCTTAAAGTATAATGGAGTCTTCTCTCACCTTCTCATCACCTGCTCTTACCCGCCACTATAAAATAAGCCTCACTGGGACCATGAGAGAAAAGAGTGGAACCACTGCTTAGTATTTGATGCTGTCAGACAGTTTTGGAGAGAACAAAACATGAACCAGGTTACCTTAGGGGCCCGTTGTTCCCAAGTCTAGTTCCAAAGAGCTGAACCCCAGGTCCCTAACTGACCATCAGCAACCTTCTAAGGCTCCTCTGAAAGACAGCTTCCTCCCCAAGTCAGCTGAGATGCCACTGCCCTTGATTTCCCTGCTTTGTATCTGAGAAATGCACAAATGACCTCACAGACTCAGGGGACTTCCTCTGAGTGATTTCCATGCGGGTCTGTGAAGCAATGATGCAGAGAAGGGGACGGCATCAGTGTATTAATTTTAATCACGGAGGAGCTTTCATTCATAATTCATAGGTACTTAGGCTGCTTGGGCTGCTTTATTAAAGAGAATCTCTTTGTTTTCTTTTCTACTTCTTTATAACCACAAGCAAAATAAACTTCTTAAGAATGAATTGCTACAAAATAGAAGTTGGTATATCCATTAATTACACTGCTATTCAAATCAGTATTTATAAAATCATCATCTTCACCATCCAAACAGAGGAGCATAGAACTCTGCCCTATGCTGGTACATTCATAATAACTGTCTGACAACTAGCAAATATTTTCAATTGTTCTTGGTCAGAAAGTCCTGGATGACTAGCTTTCCAAAGTAAGGAAGTAAACAGCAGGAATCATTCTATATTTAATGTTTGTAAGCATCAATGGAGAATTCAGTATGGTCCTAGATACTTAGAGGAACTGTCTAATATAAAACTAATTTTAATTTAATTTAAATACTCTTACTACTCTTAATGAAAACAAAGTTTCAAAATGTGTGAGGAATACTGGTACCTGGGATTAGTACTGCATTCCCATGCATCACAAGGTCATCTAAGGGACACAGCGTTGTCCAGGACTGATGCCACATCCTGAAGGATCTTAAGCAGAACACTACTAATAGAAAGTGATGGGTTTTTTAAAGAGCCCGTCAGTGAAGGTTATACTTGGGGAATATAAGAAGTCCCTAGGAGTCAAGAAATCAGGCTGGCCTTGTGCCCTTCCTCACTGTGCACAGACGGCAGGCTCAAGGAGAGCCCCAGAATGACAATCGGCCAGAGATCGATATTTCCCTGTGACCTTCGGGCATTTCAGAGATACTGACCAGAGAATCGGCTGCTAAGGGGAGGCATGAAAACTCAGAGCTGTCCCCACAGTGTCTGTGTTGGTATCTTAACTGGCCACTCACCAGGGAGAAAGGAGAGAACTTCAGCTCCACGAAAGCCTGCCAGCCCCAGCAGCTCAGGCACAGTACACAGAGAAGAGAGAAAATGCAGGGAGGGAACAGCAGGATCCTGGGAACACTTGGGTTCTTGAGTCGCAGAGGGATCAGGGAGACAGACTGGCACACTAAAGACCATGCCATTTCTTCAGCTGGACATTGCTCTCTTCCTTGTCAGCATCAGTAGCGCTGAAGAAGAGAGCGGCTACAGCAACCCTAGGTGAAAGCTCTAGTTAATAATGCAGGCCAGGATGTTGGATGCCTGCTTAGAATGTAAATAGAGGATGATTCAGTCTTTGCTCTTAAAACATAGCATCTGACTAGGAAAATAATGGCACAATCCCATAGATGTTAAAGCAGTATTCCCATGTAACTGGTTATCAGTTGACAAAGAATGTTGCACATCGCGTGTGGAAAGAGTTCAACGATTAAATAAGCCCTGCCCCCATCAAAAGCTGAGATCATGTTCTTGTAGGTGAAAGAATGAAGGAGACACAGCTTGTTATGCACCAGGCTCCCTGAATCCCTAGTGTCAAGAGGCTTCCTGCCCCAAAGTCCAGTTAAAAGCCTCTTAGGCCAAGGCGATAAGCCAGAACAAAAAGCCATTCTGGAACGGTGAGAATGTCAGGGTGAACACAGATGCAAGTGCTATGTTGGCTGCCACATCAAAGGTTTTATTTTTGTTGTTTTGTTTTATTTTCGGTGCATGTCTTGCAACCCTGTTTCTGTAACCAACCTCTTGACGTTTATGATGGCGATTTCAGACTTCATTCTGCCTTTTTTCATTGATAACAATCACCGCCATCGATCTTCTCCTCCATCCTGCTGGGACTGCTAAAGATGAAGGAGGCTCATCAGGCTAACAGAGTAAGCTCTAAGTCTTCACTCTGATTCCATTACCAGATCCCAACCAACTAATATCCTGTATCAGTTCTATCATGACAGCAAATGAATTTCTGGGACAATGCTGCTAGTAATGTTGTACTGGTAGCCTGGGTGAGAACCTACTAATTTAAATGATTACAAAGAATTTTTCTGTGATAACTGTCTGTATGGAAGCTGGAACAGTCTACTGTAACCAGCTTAGCAGAAATAAAGATATTCTAAACAGATCTATGTGTCTCTCAATCTATCATTCTAAAAGATGGGCCCCAAAGGAATGGGAATTTTCCCAGGTATCTCATTTTGAAAGAAGGAAAAGGTAGCATCCAGAGGGGGAACCTGTCTCCCAGAAACCGTTCTAAGAACTTATCAGGTCACCTTATAGGAAGACTGAAGCCCAGACAATGATAGGTCAGTGGTATGCAGGACCACACCTTGACCAGGACTGCTCCAATGTGCATATCCCCAACCGTGTATTCAAACTTTAATCTCACTCAGGTCCCTGAAGATGGACTCGAGAATGTCAATGGATCTCTTTGGCCCTCTTCCCAATGTGACCACATTGAATACATCTTCCCTTTCTGATTGCTGCTAATTTGACTGTTTTAATTGGCTTCTCAAGGCCTGGTAGCTGAACTTGGCTTCTTAGGATATAGACTATGACCCCAAGTTTGGTAATGATGTATGACTTTTTGTAGTTATGAATGATCTTGCCACCTTCTACAAAGACCATCAGTGTCCTCAGAACAGCTTAGTGGCAATGAGGTGGTGTCTGGTAAATGAACACACAGGCCGATTCCAATCAGAAACACCAGGGCCTTTTCAACTTGGACTTGGTAAAAGAATTTCTCATCTTTATTTTGGAACAGCTTGGTGACATTTACAACGCTAAATAGTTTCCTTAACAAGTCTCATAGAATTGAAACAACTGAAAGTCAAGTGGGATAAAAAAGCCTGACCACTTTTATGTGATTTTAAAATTGTTATTTAAATATGCAAGTGTAGGCACAGAATACCAAGTACCAAGGGGGAAAAAAAATCTGCCTGAGAAATGTGAAGCAGAATGCTTATGTCTTCTAGATTCTAATACTTGATTCAGAACGTTCGTCCCCCTGGTGCTTTCTTTTCTCCTTGCCATGGATTTCCCTCACTCCCACTTTTGAATGAATAGGCAGAAAACATAAATAAACCAGTGCTTAGCTAAAGCTCTACCTCTAAACAGCTTTACTTGTTGTACTTTAATGCTCAGCAAAAACAAAATTCCTTCTTCTTCACTGTCTGCTTATTATAATAGATTTGAAAGCCAAAAACAGTCATGCTTCCCTACCTGAGGCAAGTGGTTCTTAGTAGTCTGTTAGCTGCTGAGACAGAAAGCATGACTGATGGCAAAGGAAAGGCACGTGGCAGGGTGAGTGACTTGTCTTAGACTGGGTCATGGCTGTGAGCAATTGCGTGTGTCTAGCTACACTAGGCAGAAGAGGACCATGCAGGAAGACTCTTCCATGAAGAGTGGACGGAGTGTTAGGAAGCCAAAAGTAGCTGGACAGCAAGTCAGGGGCAGTCCTGCTGTGGCACCAGCACACTGGCCGTCAGCATTGTTGCTTTAAAACCGTTGCCAGGTGTGCTCTGAGCTCTACAAGCCTTCTCTAGGATTCAAAGCCCAGAATGAGAACAAGTGACTAGCCAAGCCTAAGCAAGTTCCCCTCACTTGCTCTGAAATAGAAGGACTCTCCCTCCAAGAAAGGACGAACAAACACAAAACAGTAATGAAGCATCTGATTTCCTCTAGGAAGGATGCCAAGGTGATTCTATAATAGGAGGCTGAGGAAGACATATCTCTTCCCCTCAGCACGCTTGTGATACTCCTATGACGCTGCTGAAAAAAAAAATTCATCTTCTCCATCACTGCAGACATCCTGGTCAATTTTATACTAGTGTTCTAGTTTTCAATAAGAGGTGATATAGACCCAACTGCCATTCACAGTATCCAGCTGGCACTGAGCATTTGAAGATTATGTATTTGATCTTTTTTAGAACATAAACTTTATGTGTACTGCTTTATAGTAGGTATGCTATAATAAGGCATATACAGTTGGTCTTGTCACAAATTTCCTAAAAACTTTGGAATGTCCAATGTCTGAGTGTCTTTTCGTATGCTAATAAGATAACTGGCAACTGGAGGCTGGTATTAGGTAAACCAGCCATGCAATTAGAGGACTGGAATGTTCGGTCTCACCTCCCATCTATGGGAAGGGCAAAAAGCTGAAGGTGGAATTGGTCATAAATGGACAAATAGCAAGTAAAGTATTTCCCTGAGCTCTGTGAGATGCCATAGAAAATTAATCTAACTCACTGAGGTAGTCAAGGAAACTCCCAATTTCTGTCTGCTAGGTCCAGAATAGAGTTCACAACCTACACCTGGACATTGTCATTTGAGGGAGCCAGTCTTGTGGGGATGAGCCCTTAACCTACAAGATCTTTGTCTAAATCTAGGTAAGTAATGTTGAAAATGAATTAAATGATAGGACATCTATCTGACTTCCTCTGGAGAGCCGAGGAACTGCGGAGTGTGTGATTGTGAACAGTTTTTTCTTTCCCTTTCAGGCAAAGTCCTCTAATGTTGACCAGGTAGGGCTGCAGAAAAAAAAAATGTATAAGATAGGATATATAAAGCCCCCAGCAAACAATGAATGTGGAAGGCTAGAACTGAGAACCCAGAGAGAAAACCCAGCTGGACCCCACAGGGTCTTGCCTTAGTCTGGCATGTTTGAAAACTGGGGATCCTCTCATTTGGGCACACCTATTACCAGTGAGCTGGAGCTGCTGCAATCCCAGTGGCAGTCCTGCATTGAAAAATGCATGCACATATGAAATTCTCAAGTCATAAAAATAAATAAATAAGTTAAACTTAAAAAAATATACATATAGGGTGTAGGTTAACAAATAAGCGCAGAGACAGTATCAGAATACTGAAATGAGAAAGTGACATCTAAGGCATCTGCTTTCCATTTACTTGGAAATACCTAGAACAGTAACTCAGGGAAGTAGATCCTCAAGTTAGTAAGTAGGAAAATGGACTGATAAACATAACTGAATATTTATAAGCTAACCATTTAATGGAACAGAGCAAAGCATGCTCAAAGTTTGCTTCCCTTCTAAGTTTGCCAAGTTTTGTCGCTTCCTCATCTATCAGTTCTCTCAGGTTAAGTCATAAAAACAAATATTGAATACCTACCCTAAGCCACATACTCACTGTATGTTGGAGATCTGAGGTTCTCAGGCTCGAATCTCAGTTCCTTCTAACTATTAATACAAACTATGTCTCTGCTCTGAAGATAGATATGAGTTAGATCTACCCAGAGTTGGATGTCATTCATCAGGAGGAAGGGTGCAATGGTCCAGTGCCCATAAGGTTGCTCAATGTGAGGGTGGGCATGGGGACCAGATCCAGAAGGGCTGGATTGAGAAAGCTTGCCCTTGGGGGAAATGATAACTGTCAGGCACTGTAGTACAACAAATGTCCCTGTATTCAATCTCAGATAAACACCACTGTCCAAATTAAACACCCAGGAACAATACGAAATGGAGATCATGCAAAAATGTTCCAAATATTTCCTTGACTCTCCCACTCGCTCCTCCTCTTCTTTTTTTTTTTTTTTCTCTATTTTAGCATAAGGTAGAAGCCTAAATACTTAAGAAAGCCTACTATTCAGGAAAACAGATTTCTTATTTTAATAATACGCCTAAAACAGCACTGTTTTGCCATCTGTTGTTAACTTCGTAACTTTGCATTTTCTACTCCTCCCCGAATATCAGTATCACCCACCAGTCCACCCACCCCCCAAAAAATTGTCATGAGAAAGAGAGGTTTGGTGGGGAAAAAACAAGAGGAACATTAGGGTGCTTAGGATAAATTTTGTTAACTCTTCGCTCTGTCTTTCCTGTGCGATACAGGCTTTGGAAGTAGAGGCAAATTTATAATATTAACTAGAGAAGTTGTGCCAGAAAGTAGAGGAGACAGAGGAGGAGAGAGGAGTCCAAGGAGCTGAGAGCCAGGATCATGGCAGTTATTCAGTTCCATGATCACATCCTACAGCTGAGAAAATGTTCCTGGATCTTTATGGGAACCCATAGGAACAGCCAGCTGGATCCCAAACCAAAGCTAGAACCAAGCAAGTCTCTGCTCATGGACCAAGCCATACTGCAAGAGACCAAAAATATCATGAAGTTCATCATCAAAAACAAGTCAGGGCTTCTGTGATGACATGGTAAATGCCATAAACAGAATCCTGAAACACTGACTCCGCCCTTATCACTGGCAAATTCAAGTGATGGTAGTGCATTAATCAAGGGCCAGGGATATGGCTCAGTGATGAACTGCTTGCCACACAAGTGTGAAGACCTGAGTTTGGATCCCCAACACCCATACAAAAGCCAGGCACTGTGGTCCCAGAGCTGGGGATGTGGAAACAGGAGGCTAGGGTTCACTGCTAGTCAGTTTAGCTAATCAGTGAGCTCCAGGTTCAGTGAGAGACCCTGTCTTGGAAAATAAGTTGGAGTGCAATAGAAGAAAGCACCCAGTGTCAGCCTCTGGCCTCCAACACACAGGGGACATGAACATGTCCATACAGATACATACACTTTAAAAATGTAAAATAGTGACTTTACCTGTGCAAGGAATGTATGTAGGAATGTTAAGCTATTTTACAAATATATTAATCTTATAGTCAGAGCTAACTTAGATTTGTCAATTAGAGGATAAGGATTGGATTAAGGAATGTTCAAGAAGTTGTTTAGTGATTACTTCCATTTGACTGTGGGCTGCTTCCAGAAGAGATTGACATTTGACTTGGTAGGTTGAACAAGGAAGATCCACCTTCACTAATGTGCACCAGCTTCACCAATTGAATACAGTATGCAAGCAGAGTCATTCTGTTCTTTCTCTTCTAATGCCAAAATATCCATTGGCTTTCTCCCTTGGGCATCTGAGTTAATTCTTGAGACTTATGGCTGCCCTGGTTCTCAGGCCTTTTGACTGAGTTACAGCCATCAGCTTCCCTGACCTTCTAGCTTGCAGACTGCACATTATTGTATTTCTCATCATCTCAGATCATGTGGGACAATTCTCATAATGTCTTCTCTTATGACTCTGTAAGCGTCCTACTGGTTCCATTTCTCCAGAGAACCCTGACTAATATACTTGTTAAATGGCACATTCCTGCCTTGATTGCTGTGTTCAGAGACCTAATTAGTGACTCAGAGAACTAGAGAAAATGGAAACGCCTCTGAATGATTTACCAGGGAGCCTCCACAAGGTTGAAGCTTTAGAATTTCACGGCAGGCAACTCTAGGACAACTAGGTATTGTTTTAGGAAAAAGAACGGTCAATACCATTCCCTATAGCCAAGGTCATCCAATGAATTAGGCATTACATATGAAAACAAAGACATATTGAGTAGAGACAAAAGCCTTAGTGGATGTGGGGCATGTACATATAGAAACACATTTTGAGGTAAGCAGGTTTGGTAAGACATTACCAGACTGCCTCAGTGCATGGACTCTGTGTTCAAGACCCACAGTGGAAGACAATCATGACAGCAGAACAAAAGTCAAAGGCAAAAGGTTGACACAAATGGTTAGGAATTGAATGAGGAGGAACGATCCGGCAAGGGACATCTGACTGCTAGGAGACCAAACAGGCTTCATCTTGAATGACAACTTCAGTCCACTTAAAGCCATTGTCTAAGAGTTTTGCGTTACGATGTTAAGCCCGGAATATTACAATCTTCCATGGAGAGTCACTTTCATGAGGACTAGACCATAAAACTACCTACCCAGGCAGAAAGATTAAACAGGAAAGATGTTTCTAGAAAGCAGAATTTTGATTTGTCTTCCTTTGCTTTGAGAGATGAATGAAAGGCTTCCTGAAGTAGGACAGTTTAGTTCATGGCAGGAGATGGTCAGAAAAGCACAGGATGCACACAAATCCAGAGCCTCAGCTAATGAGAGAAGAAGAGGCATCATCAGCATACCCAGTCAGATCTGGAACATAATAGAGCGTACAGTGTATTCCCATCCTCTATGTGGAAAAGTACTGAGTGTAAAATAAGGTTTTAAGGAGAGGGAGGTTATTACTACTCACAGACAGAATCTAAGCCAAGGAAAGGGAAGCCTAGTTATGCTCTGAAAGAGAGAAACAGGAAGTCATAACACACTTCATTTATACATGATATACATTTATGAAAATGCCATGATAAAACTATTTTATGCAATGAATGTACACGAATAACAAAAAGCTAAAAACATACTCAGATGTTCAGCATGGTTAATGTCTATTGATTTTCCTGGGAAATTCTGTGAATTTTGAGCTCTTCAATTCAAAGAGAGTAGCTGAGGAACTGGAGCACATCTCCAAATCTACAGAACATACAACAGCATGTTAGGGAGGACAAAAATATCCAAAGTACTGGAAGTGTGAATGATCAGAGCAAGAGGCAAAGAGCATAGAAAAAATAACACCAAGAGGATGAAACTCCAGGATGAAGGGAACTGGAGAGATGGCTCAGTGATTAAGAGCACCCAGGTTTGAATCCCAGCACCCACGTGATGGCTAACAACCATCCGTAACTCCAGTTCTAGGGGATCTGGCATCCTCTTCTGACCTCCACGGGCATTGCGTGACATAGGTGCACTTATAGGTATGCAGACAATATACTCATACAAGTAAAATAATAAAAATAAATGAATAATATAAAAAAGAAACAACAGGATGGAAAATACAGCTACCATACTAGCTAAAAATGAATCTGCAAGGTGATGCAGGAACAGATTCTCAGGACCAAATATGGTTGTGCCTGAGTATCCATGGAGCACGGGTTCCAGAATGCCCCTCTCCTCCAAAGACACCCAACTCTATAGATGCTCAAGGCCCTTATGTAAAATGGTCCAGAGTTTGCACATAGCTCACACATATTCTCTCTTGTACTTTAAATCATTTTTAGATTACTTACAATATCCAATGCCTAAGGTGTTAGGTAATTAACTGCAATACTACATTACATAGTAGATAATGGCAATTATAAACTCTGTGCTTGTTCAGTGTAATTGTATTGTTTTCAAACCGTCTTGAACTATAATTCATTGTATATGAAAACTATGGACACAGAAAGGCCAAGGGTATAATGCCTGGTATAGTCTTAATTTACATGACTGGATAAGAAACAGAACCAACAGTCCTCATTCCCATGTTGCTCAGGCCGAATGGTAAGATGGGTGAGTCAGTGCATAATTATAAGACAGTGTCTCTCAAAAGTTATGATATGCTGTGTACAGAGTTCTGTAGTATATGGACAAGAGAATGACTATGTTTGAAGAACAGTTTGGGGTAAACTTCCAGGATAACGGACCTGGGTGGGTCTTGAAGGTTGTCTAGGCTTCTACTGTGCACATACACACAAACATACACATAGAGAACCCACATAACCACTCTGTAATCACAACTGAAACCTCCATGGAGTCCAGTCCATTGGTAAGCTCATAGTAAGCACTCAAACTTAACTGATGGTCCAAAACTATAAACACAGGTTTATTTTTCTTTATTGTATTGTATAAAGAAAACAGAGGTAAGAGCTGTGATAGAGAAGGGAATGTTTCAATGCTTGACACTTGAAAAATCTTTTCCCTATTTAATTCACCAAAACTGTACCATAAATTATTCAGTCTATCCTAATTAACTCCCCAGAGAATTATCTTCAAGGCACAGTTAGTTGGTTGTTGCCTTAGGCCAAACTCAAAGCTAGCACTGGGATGTGGGAGGGATATAAAAGTTTCTTTGCACTAGAAGATTTCAGTTACATGGTAACCTTGAGCCAGAGAGCAGATGAAATTCATTTATAAGGATGACTGTTGAACCAAAGGAGCATGGGGAATTTTATGTCATAGGCTGTCACTAGCAGCTTGTCAGAATATGTCCCTTACAAATAAAACTCCAGGCCTAGGAACATTAAGGATTTTTAAATATTTAAATGGAGACAATAGGTTTCCCAAAGACAAAGTGATCGTTTTCATTATTTTTCCAGTATGAACTAGAAAATTCTAAAAACAAAACACTCTAGCACGAGTCCCTGGAGGAACCTCCAAGTTAGGGCTGGTGAGATAATGGTGCCAAAAATCCATAGTCAGACACTAAAATAGCTTTTTAAGCAAGAACTGGATTGAAAAGGCATTTGGGAAGCCAGCAAAAGAAGGCTGAGTTGGAGGGTTAGGGACAAGGAATCAGGCCCGAGAAAACAGCGTGTGAGCAAAATAAAAGAGGTGAAACCCAGAAGGTCCAAGTCAGGGTTTAGTGAACAGAATAAAGAGATGGGGAAGGCAGGAATGGAGACCTCAAGTGTAGGGAAAGAAGAGAGTTTGAACTCTGCCCAAGACAGAGCGGAACACCATGCTTCGTGCCTGCTAACCAAGTGGCAAGTAGGAAAAAGCCAGCACCAAGGCTGATGCATGCTGCTTTTGCGCTGTTCTGCCCCCGACACACATGGGTGTGATGACTTTTCCTTATTTATCCTCTGTGGCATTGGTACACGGGACATAGCACGAGCTTTGCAGGATCCTGCTCTACAGGCAATAGCAGTATCCACAAAGAGTCATCTTCCAAGAAAATAATATGAAAATACTGTCAAATGCCATTCATTGTATATAAGGTAACAGGCTGACTTGTCTGCAAAGGCTCAGAGCGGCGGGTAGAAGCTGGCTACACATTCTCTGTCACCTGCCTTATGGTGTCATAACAAATCTATTTTGGTTTTGTCTCTATTTCCTGTTCCAGGCACACAGCTTTAAGCCCACCGGAAATTCCTGAGTGACAGGAGTATTATAGCTCATTATTAATGAATAACTGTGGGGCTATATTTGGGGTTATGCTAGCAAGGTGTCTGAAGATAGTTTCAAGGGAAATGTTGATCACCACATTTAGAAAGTTGAAACTCTCAGCCTCCTCTCCAACCTTTGCTGAGAGAGAAGCCTAAAGCCTCAGTTAATCATCAAGAGCCAGTGATATAATCCATCATGTCTAGGCAACAAAGCCTGACAGGATAATGTTGAACAGGGGGTTCAGGCATGTTCCATGGTAGTGAGCACACTGATGTCCTGGGAGGGTGCTGCCTGCAGATGAAACTTCTGCCCAGCACTTGGACTTTCTTTCTGGTCATTATGCTCTGTGCCTTTGCATCTGTCTGGTTTTATAGTCTTTATAATTAGCTGTACTTAAACATAGCTAACTAATCATCAAAGCTGGAGTGGTTCCATGAGAAACTCCAAATTTGTGTCCAGCAAGACAGAAATGTGGGTAACTGCAACTAGTGCGTAGAGCAGAACTTTGTGGGATGGAGTCCTTTCCCTGGGTCTGCACTCACTCCAGCTAATACACTGAGCACCATATTAAACTGCAGGACACCAAGCAAGTGCTGGAGAGCGATTGTGGCAACAACAGTGGGGCCCTCTTTTCCTTGGCACCCAGATGTGGAGTTAAGTACCCGCTATGAACCTGGTCTTCTCCCATGACTGCTTAACTAAAAGCAATGAACACAGCAACAGTTCTAGGCCTTAGACTTTGGAAAGTCTAGAAGCTTTCACTATTGTGTTTTTTGAAAGCCCCATTCCATATCATGTTACAAGTCCAGCTACTCATCCAGAGAACCCTGGAGAAGGGGCTTTCCCTCAGAAGAAGAGATGGCCCAATGTCCTGCCATCACGTGGAACCTCCAGAAAGCCCAGCCCCAGCTGTGATCTGATGGCAGGAGAGATGTCAGGTTCCCAAAAGAACTGCTCAGGGGAATCCAGGGAACCAAGACTAAGGATTCAACTCCAAAGCTCTGACAGAGTTTGTTCTGTGGTCAGACAGACAGCACAAGGAACATACTCATCTGACACAAGCATCTTTCATCATAACATGAAGAGTTATTGCAGCTTGTTTGTTAGCCAAGCACTCATTCATGAAACAAACACTTATTGAACACTCGCTGGGGGCCAGACTCTTAACTAAGGACCAAGAGCATGAAAGAGAATTTTTTTCTCTCTCAAGGAGTGCCTGGCAGAATCACTGCCCTCACTTTGGTCATTTCCTAGCGCTCTCCGCCTTCTTCCTCCAGGGCAGCTCTTTCCTTAGCTTCCCACTTAGTCAGACAGATGAGACTTGATTCAAGCTCCCAGATCCACAGAATGTTTTCAGATGAACCTGATTCTGCACTGCAATTTCTCCCAAAAAGCCCAAACGGCAGCTAGCAATATTTCTAAATGATTATCATGAATTTAAAACAGAGTGTTTTTTAAAAGACTGTCCCAATAAAAATAAACTAAGCAAGTAATATTTTACTGGCCATTCTAAAGTGTGTTTGCCCTGAGCAGTTCTGTGAGTCACAGTGAACGCATCCACCCATAACCTGCTTCTCGAATCTGTAGGATAGGTAGGACATTTTCCTTCTCTATCTCCGTCAGGGCTGCTGTGAGACTTGAGCAGACACGCTCATTTTTGTGGGATCTGGGGGACAGCAGACAGGCCTTTTCTACTTTGTCCCAACATAACCATATGTTTCTGAGCATCTCTCAACTGATTTCTTACCATCCATCAATTAACTACAAGCTTTGCTGCCAGTGCCCACACAGGCACTTCAGTTCATAAGTGAATGTTTATTTAATTAAGCCCTTCATCAGAGATGCCAAGTGCAGAGGGTATTTAGTGTTTTTAAAATATCCCACAATCGAGTTTGGCAGCCAAACCACAACATGATCAAGTGCTATCTCGTCGCCAGCTCCAACAAACACAAGATACGTCAGCAGCACCTAAGACAAGAGCATATTAATGGTGTCTATCAAGCAATCATTTAGGTTGTGAGCAGAAATGAAAACATGGGCCCCAAAGACCTATTTTTAAATTGTATTGCGGACACTGGCCAATCATGTCTTTTAAGTTTGATTAAATATCATAAATGCACTCTATTTGAACAATCAAACTTGGAGCTACACTGTCATAATTCATAATTTGTTTTAATCTCAAATGACTCTAAACTTTTAACCTTATGATACCTTCCTATTAATACTCTATAATAAGACATAGTCATAAGCATTTCTGTTAATTATGTCTTTTAAATTTCCTTCTTTTTTTTTGGTAATAGTCAAAACAGCCTAGATGTCATACTATAGAATACTACTCAGAAATGGAAAAGAAAAGGAGTGGTGATATATTCAGTAACTTGGATGAATCTTGAGCCAAGTGCACTGAAGGAGAGAATGACTATCCAAAAAGGTTACATGCTAATTAATTCTATTTGTATATCATTCTTTAAATGATAAATTACAGAAGGCGGTATCCTGTACTACAATTCTGCTTAAACTGTAAGGGAATTCTACATATACTTTCCCTGACATTTAAAGCTGGTACCATGAGATATTACTATGCCAACATTAGAATTACCTGAACAAAAAAGACTGACTCTTAAATTTAGCTTTTAAGAGTGGGTTCAAACTTGGAAGACACTTGTTCCCCCAGATATCTCTTGGAACTCTCTGTCTCTTGGAACTGTGCTCCCAAGTCAGGCCTCACAGCTGACTCTCTTCAGCTTCATTGGGGCAGTACAAGTTTGGGTCCACTCTTTATAGACCACCCTGACTCTTCATCCCCACACGTCTCCTCAAATATAAACCAGCATGTGATGACAATGAGAACTTCTATCTCTGAAAGGCAAGGAAGAAGAAACCCTCTGCTCCCAAACGAATCAGGAGAGTGTACGAAAGTACCTGCCAAATTTATTCACTGGACGTGGACCAATGACTGCCTGTCTACTTACAGCTGGGGGAAGGAGGGCTGAAGAATTGGAGTGACTGGGGAGACAGATCAGTTGGTCAAGCACTGACCTCACAAGCATGAGGACCTGAGCAGTCATCTCCAGTAGGCACATAAAAAGTGCCACCATCCATATAACCATGCTGCTGTGAGGCAGAGCCAGGAGGATCCTCGGAATCTTAGGAGCCAGCTAACCTGTCTGTCTGGTGACGTTCCAAGCTGTGAGACCCTATCTCAAACAAAATGTGGAAAACACCTGAGGACTGACATGAAGTCATCCTCTTACCTCCACGTTGATGCCGAGTACGTGCACCCCACACCCACTGGTACACCCCACACACAAACACACACAGAAAAGGGGGTGATAGGAGAAAGGTCATGGCATGGTGGACAAGCACATGCTCAGAACAGCACCTCAGTTCCCAAGCTGATGCTTCAGACTGATGAGTTTGCATCTCGCTTCACTGGGAATATGTGCGATTTGGGGCTGGCTAAGGTGGCTCCTATCCAAAAGTCCTGTTCACTACCCTAAAGGGCAATAAGATCTTGATACCTCCTTTTTCTTGTTGTTTTGTTTTATTTTCAGGCAGGGTCTCCCCATAGTCCCAGCTGGCTTGGATCTTACTATGTAGACCAGGCTAGCCTTAATATCACAAAGATCTGCCTGCCTGTTTCCCAGGGATTAAAGACATGAGCTTGACTGATGCCTCCATTTAGAGCCAGGTAATGCTTGCTTTCCCTGGGCTCTAGGAATGAATGACCCAGTCTCAGATGTCAACAAGGATGTCCCTCCCACAATATAGGGAAAGAAAGGTTGACATGACATTAGCTTTTGTTACAAGCATCTGGAGTCTAGAAGGAGTTAACATGCTTGTTATTTGTTGACTAGTAGAAAGGAACTTTGGAAAAGCCATTAAGAATCTTCCAAGAATGTCAACTGCTGCTTCTCCATTGAGAGCCTCACCCTTGTCCCCAGTGCTGCCCCCACCTCTTCCCACCTTGTTTTATGAGTTTGGCCTTTCCATTGCTTGGGGCTGGAGGGTGAAGGACAGTGCCTCAAGGCACTCAGTCCTTCATTTCTAGAATCTGGGGAAGAGTCAGTGCACCATTCCAAACAGTTATGTGGAATGAGCCAGGGAAAAGAGGGGTTTTTAGAATGAAAGGTATTAAGGAGAGAAAATTTATGGATCAAACATTAAACAAAAGAAAAATCACCTTTGCATTTCTGTAGCTGTAGTCACTGCCAGGTACTACAAATGCTTTCAAGGTTCTCTCCTAAAGAATCCAGATTTGTGCTGAGCATGATGGTGCACAGCTTTACACCCAGCACTGAAGAGATGGAGGCAGGTAGATTTCTGTGAAGTTGAAGATCGGCCTGGTCTACACAGAGTTCCAGATCAGCTAGGGCTACTTACTCAGACTCTATGTCAAAAACAAAAAAATAGAAGAAGAGGAATTATTCAGATTTTTGCCCCCACACCAGTAGTAGATTGCTTAACACCTAAAGCAAACCATGTACAGATTAAATTATATATCAAATTCCAGGGATACACTTGCTGTTTGAAGGTAAACAAAAGCAATCTGTCCTGTTTGGGATATTCTGGAATCTTGTGATAAAGCACCTAATTGAAATACAGATTTTTCTGTACTTGAGAGATGGTTCAGTGATTAAGAGCACTGGCTGCTCTTGCAGAGGATCCAGGTTCAATTCCCAGCACCCACATAGCTGCTAACAACCATCTATAACTCTAGTTCCATGGAATCCAACACCTTCTTCTGACATCCACAAGCGTTGCACAACACAAGTGCACTTGCGTACATAGAGGCAAAACACTCATACACATAAAAATAATAAGATATTAAAAAGGAAATACAGACTTTCATATGCAAAGTCTTTGCCTGGGATCACAGGCTCAGTCACTGGCATGTTTTCCTGCACATTATGTTCCTTATTAAGAAAAACTTTGGTTAAACCTATGCTGAACTGTACTGGTCTGCTCCAAGCTGTGCAAGGGAGGGCAGACTGATGGGATCCCTGAAAACCGATGAGATTAAAGGTGCAGCTGCACACTCAGTGACATTTTTATAACTACTAACATGGAATAAATAACATAATAAAGCAAAGGAGAGCACATCAGCACACACATTAAATAACGCTTAGTATTACTGTGCAGTAAAAGACTGAGGTTCAGGCTTACGCTGTCAAGGACGACAAAGCACCTGTACCTAGTTTCCATTTCAGAGCTTAATGTTTCAGCCAGAGGTTTACAGGTGAATTTTAAGTGAAAGCAACATACTATGATTTTCCATATTCTATCATGTTTTGATATTTTGGGGTCATTTCCATTATAACCCAAAGTAATTATGCTCAGTGACAAACTTTGGGTAAACTTAGTTGTTGAGCAAACTAGAGATGGGATGTCTCTACAGCGTCAACATGTATGAATTTTCCATTCCAGTTTCTGAATGGCTTTCATAGTTTTGAGTATTTGTTTCTCAGTGAAAATCCATCACCTTTGCTACACCTACTGTACCTGTAAAGGGTTTGCTGCAGGTCAAAGTTTTGAAACTCGCATCCCTTAAGATCCAAAGTCAGATCTGTGATTTTGAGGAACCATTTTACAAAAGTTCAGCATTGAAAACAAATGTGTTCTTTAAAAGTGATTCCTGGGACTGGAGGGGTTGCTCAGTGGTTAACAGCACTGGCTGCTTTTCCAGAGGTCCCAGGTTCAGTTCTCAGCACCCACATGGTTACTAACAACCATCCATAACTCCAATTCCAGAGGATCAGTGCCCTCTTCTGGCCCCTGCAGGCATTGCACACATATGGTGAACTTACATGCAGGCAAAACACTCAAACACATAATTTAAGTGATTTCTAGGCCTGGCTAGATGGCTCAGTGGTTAAGAACACAGACTACTCTTACAGAGGACCCAAGTTTGGTTCCCAGCACCCATAATGGATGGCCCACAATCACTGTAATTGTAGTTCCAGGCAATCCAACACTCTCTTCTGGCCTTAGTGAGCACCTGCACTCACATGCACATACCCACACAGACACATACACAAAATTTAAAAATAAAATAACCTTTTTTTTTTTCAAAAAATTGACTCCTAATTTACTTAATCCTAAATTTAGTTTTGGTCATGTTGGATTTCCAAAGTCCCATTCCTCCTCCTGTGTTGATCACATTGTGTATAAGATTATGTTCTGTGTTTGGTTCCCCATCAGCATATGGGCAGAGAATGTCTAAGAAGCCAAGTGTTCTTAGACAAACGAATATTTTCTTTTTCCACATTTAAAGTTTATAAACCTATATTTTTTAACTGCATCAAGCCTTGTCCTTCTTGCTTTAAATGTTATTTTCTTAATTCATATAGCCTAAGCTGATGAACTACTAGAGATTTAAACCCAGAAAAAGGAATATGATACCACTTAAGACTTTCTATGCATCATAAATGTTAAGATCTAGAAGGAAATCTTGTTTATCATTTTAAAAGGAAGATACTTATGACTTTCTCTTCCCAGTCACATGACTAGCATGTAATGTAACTAGAAAATACTTGGCTTTTCATTTCAGTACAGTTTTTCCCCATTTTAACATTTTACCTTATGCAAAAGAAAGATCATTTGGAAGTGTACAGAGAATGAACGCTCTTGAATATCAGCCTCATTCAGATTCTGCAGAGAAAGGCATTACAACAGACACTATCATCCCTACGCTTATTTCAAAATCTAAACCCAAACCCAGTTTCCTAGAGAGGGTGCAAAGAAGAACATCAGCTTTACCAAGGAGAGGTAAGAACATTTAAGGAAATCCAGAGAAGCTTAAAGAAGATCTAAATGATAAATGATGACTTTAAATACCTTCAGAAAACCTGGGTTTGAATCCAGCAATGTGACATACTAGCTGTGTGGTCCTCAGTAAGTAAATTTAATGTGGGTTTCTTTTCCTCCTTCACAATTCCTTTTGCCTATAAGGGAAGAGCTCCAATGGTGTGTGCCAAGGATCTCTATGACCCTGACTACAGATGGGAAAATGTCCCTGAATCCAAGTCAAGGCAACATTGTCTTGGGATCTCCATTGGTTTAAATTCCACAAATTTTTTTTTCCAGTTGATTCAGTGCCTCTTGACCTAAATACTACACAAGAGAATTAGGCATGCTAAAGAAAGTCAGGGCTTCTTCAGAGTGGAAAGTACTGGCCCCAGTCTTGAGTGGGCAACAGTGATCCAATGCTGTTGATCTATTATCTCTTGTTCTACAGTGTTTGTTCTAGATAAGGATTTCTAAGCCTGGCATGACTGACTTTTGACCTGGGTGATTTTGCTGTGGGGAGCTGTCCTGTGGCATGATTCTCAGTATCCTTGGCTTCTGCCCACTAATTGCTACTGCACACTATTTAGCACCGCAATCCATCTCAAAACATTGCAAGCAGTTTCCTGGGTGATGCTGGCAAAACAGCCTTCACTTTATATCTGTTTTTCTGGACTAACAACTGTGTAGGTACTATGAACACAAAGATGACAAAGCCCCAGGGACTGTGGAAGTGGCTCAGCCGAATGCTTGCCAGAAAAGCACAAGGACCTGAGTTCAGATCTCCAATATCCATGGAAAAGATTAAGTACAATAGCACACACCTGAAATCTGAGTCCTGGGAAGACAAAGACATGAGGATCTCTAGGGTTTACTGGTCAGTCATTCTAGCTGAATAGGTGGGCTCCAGGTTCAATGAGAGACCCTGTCTAAAAAGATGAGATGGATAGCAGTTGAGGAAAACAGTTGATATCAACATCAACCTCAACCTCTGGTGTGTGTTCACACATACACACATGAACTCATACATAGGAACATACACACATGCATATACATGAATACACACACAGGTACAGAGAGAGAAAGAGAGAGAGAGAGAGAGAGAGAGAGAGAGAGAGAGAGAGAGAGAGAGCGCCCTTGAGCGTTCTTAGTTGTCTGAGCCTGACATGGATACACATAATACTGTAACCGGATGCTTATAATTTGGTTCTGGTGTTTATCTCAAGACCCCCAGACAGTCTGAGTTCAAGGGTTCAGGAGGCTTTGAGAGTTGGACATCCCAAAAGAGCAAGGAGACATCAGGCAGCAATCAACTCTCATCTCTTCCCATTTTCTTTTGACTGTATGGGCCAAACTGTGTGGCGCTCAGAGTGTGATCCTTAATAGAAAGAAACAGGGCATCTATGCAGGTGAGCCCTCAGCCTATCTAGGTGTGCCTGGAGAGGCAACAT
Source organism: Eospalax fontanierii (assembly GCA_035773235.1). Taxonomy (NCBI): domain Eukaryota; kingdom Metazoa; phylum Chordata; class Mammalia; order Rodentia; family Spalacidae; genus Eospalax; species Eospalax fontanierii. Next base: position 53,062,519 of record CM069536.1, on the reverse strand, counting down.
TCTCCTCCTGTGGTAGGGAACCATGGGGACCACCAGCACTTCTTCCCTGTCCCACTCCCATCCAACAATAAAATAGGTGGACGTGGACGACACAAGTCCCCTGGGCTGGGGGCTCAGTGCCCTTCTTCAGCAGATCAGCAACACAAGGGCAGCGTGGCCGTGTCCACAGCTCAGCTTTCACTGTCCAGAAAAGCAAACTCCTTAGCACTGTTAAGTTAATATTCATCCCCGCAGCAGTCTGATCTGAGGGGGTCTGAGCCAGCGGGGAAAGGGATGAGAAGCCAATCAGCTGTGCTGGTGAAGAGAGCATGTGACTCAGAGGGAGAAAAGGAGTGCTGGATCAGGAACACTGAATCACAAGCTCCAACTCCTACGGAGTAACGCTTTCCTCTAGAACCCTTGAACCCTAATTTTGGTAAAATATAATGGTCATGGAATAAAACGAGCCCATTGCCGGGTGTTCCGTTCGTTGAGTTTTGATGAGTGAGTGCACAAATGTAAACATCTCACCAAATGACGTGTAGATTTCCAGCAGCCTAGAGAGTCCCCTTGTAGTACTTTGGAATCAGTTCTCTTCTCTGACACCCAGGCAACCACCGCCCAGTTCCTCCTCTGTAGATTATTTGGCGTGTTGCTTGCACATCATATAAATGGAATCCAAGTATGTGCTCTTTTGTATCATGCTTCTTTCTCTTAATGTCTCTGAGATTCATCTACCTTGGGCGTGTATCAGGGGACTGCTCCTTTTACTGCTGAGTAGTATTCCATTGTGTGAATGCAGCACGATGTGATTGCTTTCCTGTTGATAGGCATTTATTTGCTGCCCTGTTTTCGGCTATTATGAAGAAGAAAGCTAGTAGTGTTATTGCATGTGTCTTTTGTAAATGTGCTTTCATCCCTCGTCTTTAAAGTAGCAGGCTGTCCAGGATTTGACTACCACAGGGGATGGAACAAGAACAGAGAAACAGAACAACCAAGGCAAGACCCTTCCCAGCATGTCTCCACAAGACCTGTCCTTCAGCCTGTGTTTAGATGAGGTGCTTGTAAGGTGTTACTGAAAGATTTCCTCTGTTAAAAATGTATATGGAGGCCTGGAAAGATGGCTCAGTGGCTAAGAGCATTGACCACTCTTGCAGAGGACCTGGGTTCAATTCCCAGCACCCACATGATAGTTAACAACTGCCTGTAACTACAGTTCCAGGGGATCCAACACCTTCTTATGACCTCCATAGGCATTGCACGACACAGGTGCACTTAAACACATGCAGGCAGTAATACATAAAATTGATAAATTAAAAAATGTGGAACCTACTCAATAGACAGCCTCTAATATTCTTTGTAGTTCAAAAAACCTTATAATTCCTCAAGAACTTCCAGGAAACTACTGCGTTCATTGTGTCCTCTAAATTTCCCACCGCATTCCCCTATTCAAATCCTTATAAATTGGAAAATCCAGCACAAATCTATCAGCAACACCTTCAGAGTTGCTTTTCTACCTCTCCGACACATCTAATCACGGGAGTGTACCAATCCACAAAGCAAGAGAGCAGCCCTCAGCTCTGTACCTTGGCCTGAGCCATTTCTGACTGCTAACTTCATCTATCAAGGTTTCATTCTTTTCTCTTAAACCAAATGGAAATCCCCTCCTTCTAGAACCTTCTTAAGTCTAGAATATTTGGAGATGCACATTAGGAAACACTAATGTGCACATTTTATGTAAGATCTGCTTGTGTATATGCAGACATATTACTACCAAATTATAGGCGCCCGACTTGAGCTTTCATAGGACTTGTGCATGTTGTCACCATTGCTGAGAGTTCATATAAGTAACTGACCGGCTGTCTAGAAAACTATGTTTCCTTTTGGTCATCCACCACCTCTGGATCTTACAATCTTTCTGCCTCCTCTTTCACAATGATCCCTGAACTCTGAGAGGTAGAAGTTTGATATAGGTGTCTTATTCAGGGATGAGAACTCTGCAGCCTCTTACAATCTGCACATTGGCCAGTTGTGGGTTTCTCTGTTAATCACTATCTGGTGCATAAGGAAACTTCTCTGGTGACAGTTGAGAGATGCATTAATCTATGGGTATAACAATAAGTCATTAGAAGTGAGCTTAATACAGGAACTATTTAGTAGAAAACCAGTTCTCTCCTATGCCCCGTGATGTATCCAGCCTCCAGTTCCTGATATCAGTGTCAGGCATGGGCTCTACCCTAAAAAGTGAACCTTAAATTCAATTACAGAGTGGTTTTTACTCCCATTTTATTTGTGCCACTATTGAACCAGTGGGCCTATCTGACCATGCCAGGTGTTGTGGACTACAGGATTCATAGCTGGGTAAGGCTATTGATTAGTTTTTTCTTCTGGTAGCATGCACAGCACCTTCCAGCACTGTGATTGCCAGCCAGCAGAGATGAAGCTCTGAAGTCAGCACCCGCTTGATTGCTCCTTGTTTGTTCTTCAGAACATGTATAAAGAATCTTCATCAATAGGTCTTACCATCAGTTTCCGGTGGGAATCAGGAGCAGGGGCCATGGTCAGTAGTGTGTGGGGGTGGTCTATGGAACTCTGGCCAACAGCTTGTATAAAGGGACTTCATACCTGGCACTGAGATATTTTTTCACTAGTCTATGGTGTCTGGTAGGGGAAAATCTCCCCCTGTTAGGTAATTCCTTTCAATACCTTGTAAAAATGTATAGGTATATACCTTAAGAAGCTTCCATATTGGTAGGTTTCCATATAGACTTTTAGTATTACTTACCTCCCCAGACCCCGCCCTCTGCCCTGCCCTCCCATGCCCCACCCCGGTTATCACATCCTGCTCTAAAGTTCCCCTTCCTCCTTCACATCACTGCATTCTACCACCCCTCCCATTGCCCGACCTTTTATCAGTCTCTTGACTCCTCTGGATTTTCAAATTGAAACATGCATATCTAGGATCTCAAAGCTTGCACCCAGCCATGAGAGGGAACATGCGGCATTTGTCTTTCTGGGTCTGGGTTTCCTCACTCAGGATGAGTGTTTCCAGTTCATCCATTTACCCGTGAATTTCATTTTGCTTTCTAAAGAGCTGAATAACATTCCGCTGTATATATGTACAACACCCTCATTCACTGGCTGACTGACATCTGGCTATTATGAAAAGGACAGCGATGAACAAGGATGAACAGGTGTTTCTATAGTAGGTTATAGAATCTTTTGGGTAGATGCCCAAGTGGTATGGCTGGATCGAGTGGTTCTACTTCAAGCATTTTGAGGAATCTCCACACTGAGTCCCATAATGGAGCACCAGCCTGCACTCTCACCAGCACTTACCAGCAGTGGGTAAGTGTTTTCCTTTCTCCACGTCCTCAATATTTGTCTTTGTTTGTGTTTTTGAGCTTAGTCATTCTGAACAGGGTAAGCTGAAATCTCAAAGTGATTTTAATTGCATTTCCCTGATGACTAAAGATATTGAACATTTTTTAAAGTATTCAGTCATTTGCTTTTCATCTTTAGAGAACTGTCTGTTCAGCTCCTTGTGCCATTTTTCATTGGGTTGTTTAGGGGTTTTAGCTGTTTACTTTTCTGAGTTCTTTACATATTCTAGATGCCAACTCTCTGTCAAAATTATAGCTGGTAAAGACCTTTTTTATACCCCAGAGTATCTTTTCACTTGAGTAATGCTGTCCTTGGATGTACAGAAGTTTTCAGCTTCATGAGGTCCCATTTTTCAGTTGTTGAACTTAATGCTTATGCTATAGGAGTGTTGTTCAGAAAGTCCTTTCCTGTGCCTGTGAGTTCCAATGTGTCCCCTACTTTCTCCTCTATCTGATTCAGGGTATCAGGTCTTATGTTGAGGTCCTCGATCCATGTGGAGTTGAGTTTTGTGCATGGTGAGACAGAAAACTAGTTTCACTCTTTTACATGCTGCTATACAGTTTGACCAGCACCATTTGTTGAACATGCTGTCTTTTCTCCAGTGCTTACCATATAGCTTAAATTTTTTGATGTATTTATTTTTATATTATGTGTATGAGTATTTTTCCTGAATGTGTATAAGTGCATCTATGTCGTGCAAAGCCCAAGGAGGCCAGAAGAGAGTGTCAGATCCTCTGGAACTAGAGTTCCAGGCCTTTGTTAGCCACCATGTAGGTTCTGGGAATTGAACCCAGGTCCTCTAGAAGAGCAGTCAGTGCCCCCCTTATTTTTTGAGACCGTGTTTCACAGTAGACCTGGATCTCACTGTTTCAGGATAGACTGACTAGCCAATAAGCTTCAGTATCCTCCCATTACTCTCTCCCCAGAGTTTGAGTGACAGGCATGTGCCACCAAGTCTGACTTTTATGTGAGTGTTAGGGATCCAGATTCAGGTCCTCATGTTTTTGCAGCAAGAACTTCATCCTCTGAGCCATCTCCCCATAACTCCTAGTTCATACTCTTAAGAGTACCAATTAGTTCCTGAAACTACCTTAGTATTTATCCGGCTCTTTCTTGATATGGTAGTCTAGAGGTGATCCAATAGTCTAGGAATGATTTGTCCAATGTGACAAACCCTAACCCTAAAGACATTTTTTATTGTTTCAGGGAGTGTGAGAATAAGGCGAGGGCAGACAACCCGCACCCACTAGGTAAAGGCCAGCAGTAGTGTTCAAATATCCGACAATGCATGGGACTCCCTCACAATAACATACTACCCAGCTGAAACATCAACAGTGCCATGACCAAGATATCCAAGAACAGAAGACAAGGTCCATAGAGTTGTGAAGTTGTAGCCCTGGTCTCTCCCACTGCTCGACACCTGGTAGAGGCTTATCAACATGCATTAAGTATCTGGGAAAGTCCCTCCTGTCCCAAGGTTCCTTGGAGTGCTGACAGGGGCTGCCTGGTATCACCGGTGGATAACTGTATCAACATGTATATGTTACCTATAGAACACATTGCATATGCAACATTCATATCTGATTACATTTATGTGTGTCTATATCAGATATAAGTGCAGCTTGTGACACTATACTAGTCTGTCTGAAGCAATCCTTTTAATGTCACTATAAATTCAAGAGTCCAAAAATTCTGGGGCTGAAGAGATAGTTTAGTTAGGCAAGCACGAAGACCCGAGTTCAACCTCCAGAACCCAAGTAAAAACATTTGAGCATGGTAGCACACACTTATAATCTGGAAGGTACAGATTATAAGTGGGGCCGGGGCTTACTGGCCAGCCAGCCTAGCTTACTTGGCAAGTTCCAGGCCAATGAGAGAGAGTTTGCCTCAGAAAAAGTATACAGCACCTGAATATGACACCCAAAGTTGTCCTCTGGCATACACACACACACACACACACACACAAGTTAAAAAAAAATTATCGGGTAAGCATATGCTTAAGAGAGAATGTGAAACTGGTGTTTGCATCCTGAAAACTAGTGCCATGAGGGGGCAAACTCAGTAAAGACTTATGGGACAGTGAAGCGAGTGGGATTATTCCACAGGTGACAACAGGCCCAGTGACATTAGATATGACAGATACATAATGTCAACCTAGCTAAGTTGGAACTGTGTCTCCAAGCCTTCCCATTCCAACCTGACTTGAGGGTCCCAGAGCACTCTGGGAGATACAAGAGAAGGACCAGAAGCAGCAGCTGTCATCTTTCCAGTGCTCTGACAATCACGTAGGATGTTGGAAGGCTTGAGCTCCAGGATATAATTCTTGACTTACAGGTCAGCAAGCAGCAGACAGACCTGTCCATCCCTTTCCATCTCTCATCCTTCCATCCTCTAAATCTGCCACATGCATGTCGAGTTCCAGCTGCTCCTGGAGGTCACCCCTGTCATGGAAGTTGCCTGAAGGTAGTGAGAGACCAACACAAGTTCTCCTTGTCCTCCTGGATTTCAGCTTGTCTGCCCAGGTTCTCTTTTGTCTTTGGTTTTACAGCTCCACATCATCCACTGTTACTTCCCTCCCTCTGACACAGCTCGGGCCCCAGCATCAGACACAGATGAAGGAGCCTCCATTGACTGTGTAACCAGAACCCGCCACCTCACACTAAGTCCAGTTCAGGTAATAAATCCTGTAAAAACTAATCTGTGTGGTTCTATTTCTCTATCAAACCCTCCTGTAGATACTATAGTTGATGACCTGGTGGCCTTTACAGAATGTCCGGCATTCTGAGACCTGTCTGAGTCAACAATGAAACTAAAAATCAGGATGAAGGTTTCTCATCAGAAGGAAATGGTTTTAGCAAGTGAACAGACTCCACATTGACTCCAGACAATTAGAAAATGATCTATAAGATCAGATAATGCAGTCCTTCATACCTACATTATGTCTGTGTTTGTGATTCATCCTTCTTCCTAAATGCTGTGGAAATGGGTCTTGGCTGAACAGATTAGACGCACGGTTTTCTTATGATCCTGTTTCCCTGTATCATAACTCTTTGTCCCACAGGGTAGTTGCTCTCCCCCTCAAGATAGTTGCTCTCCCCCTCAGACCTTCAGTGAAAAGCCTTTGGCTCACTTGGAACCTGTGACGTGGAATGTTCATCTGTCACTCAAGAAATTCAGCTCACTGGGAAAAGTCTTCAATAAGATGGGGTAGTCCTATCTGCCCCGGTTGTCTGGAATTCATTCTTATTTTGTGACTGTCACTCTGTGCATTTTAATATTTCACATGTATATTTAGAAACTCCTCACAGAGACCATCTCAATAAATATTCTGCTGACTAATCCCTGCACTACTCTTCCTTCCTGCCCCCACTTTGTGGATGGAGTGATTCGGCATCTGACACAGATTTATCTACAGCAGATTTCTCGTTATTTGGCCTCTTAATCAATTTAGCTTGACCCATGTTACAAAGAAGACAGAATTAAATGACTTTACCAGAACTTTATAGCTTAGGAAGGCCAATTAGCCAGGAGGAGGTCACAAAGTACAAACGACCATAGGTTTTGGTGACTGAGCTAGCAAAGGTTTTCAACAGGTAGCCTCAGAAGTCAGACAAGGAGTGACACTGAGGCAACAGGCAAGGAGATGGCAGCGGGGAAAGAAGACCCATAGACCAGTCTCAGGGACATATTGTGGGACAGCAGTGACAGAGGGAAAGCGAGGTACAGAATAGCAGGGCTGGTAGCTGAAAAGGATGGTAGATGGAGACATGTTTGTATGGTACACCTTTCTGCCTCTCATTTACACATACACACAACACACACACACATAACACAAATACCTAATGATTCTTGAGTGGTCTGTGCTGAGTTCTTTGGCAACTTCTCTTATAGCTGTAAGAGGATCAGCTTTGATTACTGCTCTCTGTGGGTCACTGTCAATTTCCCATGGCTGGTCACTACACACCTCATCGTCAAGGCTTTTGTCTCCTTTGAAAGACCCGTTGCACTGTATAATTTTTAGTTAGCTCTTGGGCCAAAACCCTCGTCAATGTTGTGAGTTACCTCTACTGCTTTACCACCCATTTTCAATTTGAACAAGAAAATCCTTCAAATGTGCTTTTTGCCTAACATCATTTATATAATAAAAATGAATATAAAATAAATAGCACATAAGTCATTAGCAAAAAAATAAAGGAAAAAATGCACATTAAAATGTCTGGGGCTAAAGAGATGGCTCAGTGGTTAAGTGTACTGGCTACCTTTGCAAAGGAGTTGGGTTCTGTTCCTAACACCTATGTGGCAGCTAACAACTGTCCATAACTCCAGTTCCAGGAGATCTAACACTCCTTCCTGGCCTCCACAGGCACTGCATACATGTGATACATTTACATACATGCAGGAAAAACACTCATGACATAAAATTAAAATTTTAAATGCATTAAATGATGTAGAGCACAACCACATTTACTAAGAATTTGTTTCACTAACAAATGACAAATTTCAATAATGCACAAATTGTGTTTGTTATGCTCAAGGTAACAAATGATCTGTAAGTTTGAGCCTGGGTAAAACAAAGGAAGGAACCCATAGATGGAAGAGAGATCAGGCTGTGGGGTCAGCTTGGTCAGAGGTACTGAGCTTCTGTGACAGTGCTCTCATCTAAAAATGGTAATGATGTTGCCCATGTACAGAATTGCAGGAAGGATTAACTGAAATGTCTATAAGATGATTAGCACAGTTTCTAAAGACCCAATAACCAATTACTATTGTAATTATCATGGAATGATTGACTATTTCATGCCCATTATTTTGCCCTATGAGAACCATTATGATTTCTATGACATGACAGCCTTCCAATTAAGAGCCTTAGCTCTGGAACTGATGAACAGCAAGGCTTGAATTCTGCATCATTGCCACTCGACAGCTTTGTGACCTTGAGCTTCCTGCTGAACCTCTTAACCTCTTGAGTACAAGCCAAGTCTTTGCCCTGGAAGACTTAGTAGTTCATGGGGAGCATGCATCAAAACAGACAATTAAAACAACCGCCAGCAAGTATCATGAAAGGAAGGCAAACGCCAGCAGCAGAGGGACAAATGTGGAAGCAGCTATTGGAGTGTGCAGGAAAGGGTGCCGTGTCGCACTGGAGGGCTTCCCAGGCCATCTGTGGCTGAGAGTAAAGCACTCCTTGACGATTGCTATGGTAAATGCCACCATCTGCCCAATGTGACAGGGACCATCAGAATAAACCTCATGTATTTTATAGCTCCATTTCTCTAAGATACAGATTGCTGCCAGTGGATTTGGGCCCCTCATCAGAAAGATTACACCAAAGAGCCAAACAGCACTATGCCAAGGAAGAAAGCAAGTGAGAAACTGTTGGTAGAGAGGCACCCGTTAGCACTTTCTCAGTTTAAATCCAGAAGCACCCTGGACCTGGATAAACCAGATTGTTGGCTGAGGATACGGCTTTGCCATTTTTGTTCAAGGCACATAATGATGTAGACTGATCGTCTTACTTCTTCTCTGTGACTCTCCTTATCAGGCCACATTGAGAGACTATTCAAAACTTCTTTAAGTCAGATATTTCCCCATTGAGCACTAGTCACACATGTGCAGGTGGCATCTCCTAGGCTTTCTAGATCGCTGCAGGAGGTAACCATGGTCAAGAAAACATTTATCAAAACTGCTGATACTAATATACAATGGTAATCAAGATTTTTTGAAGGTCCTACCATGTTCTGGAACATTACTGTGTGTGTGCATGTATGTGTGTGGTATGTATGAGTATATAGGCATGTTTGCATGACATGAATCCACATACGTGTGTATGAGCATGTATGAGTGTGTGCATGGAGGCCAGAGGATGATGTCAGGTGCAGTCCTCTCTTGCTCTCCACATCATACATACAGGCATGGTCTCTCACTGTAGCTGGAGCTTGCTGATTGAGCTAGTCTAGTTAGTTAGATTGCTTTGGGAAGTCATATTCTCCACCCTTTTTCTGCTTCCGAAGTGCTGGGATTACAGGTTGACTGTCACATTCACTCAACATTTATGTGGATACTGAGGATTCAAACTCTGGGTCTCATGCTTGCATGGCAAGCACATTACCCTTTGAGCCATCTTCCCAGCCCTCCAATGGCATTTAAAAGCCATAAATGTGGATTTGTCCCAAGGCCCATTCTAATCTCCTATTTAAGATTTTGCTGGATTTGTAATTTGTACATAGAAATTATACAGAAATACAGTGTATCCTACTGGGAGCTCTACTACTTTGGTGTTAGTTGCTTTCCTTCTGTATGGAATGACTGTTTACCAGCTAAACTTTTTTCTGATTCCCCTGGAAGGAAAGCAGCAAGAATATCCATCCATTCCCAAGATGGTATCTGTCAGCACCTTACAGTATTTTCCCATGTAAGGAGAGTTGGATTTAATTTACTTTAGCTGAAAAGAATTGATTTCTTTTTACAGTAATGGATGGAAAAGGAAACGTGACTCAATGAAGGGAGCTGAAGGAAACTGGAAGGAAGAAAAGGCTTCATGTTCCAAACCCAAGCCTTCCCCTGCGAGGACTCTATGAGCTTGATCATTAGAAAAGAAGGAAGGATTAGAGGCGGTCTTTGAAGTTAGACATAGGAACCTGGTTTTGATCTGGGAAACAATGAGAAAAAAGACCCCAGCAGTTTCTAGGGAGAAAGTAACCTAGAGGAGTCGATTCTGGGGGCCTGAGACGTTAGTGTGTGAAGTGGGTCTGAGCGGGGCAAGGGTGGACAAGGAGGCTACTGAAGGGGTTACTAAATGTGACGAGACCCTTGAATGAATGGAGGTAAAGGCAGTGTCCTCACTCCAGGCTTCACACAGTGGCTGTGATAATTAGAGTCACTGGTTAATTTGACCCCAACACAATAGACTGCAAGCACCCTATGTGGAAATTTTACTCATAAAATGTCACAAAATATATTGCATGCCGGCAGGAGTGAAGGAGAGAAACGGTTCATGCTCAGATACTCAATAAGCTAATTGATAAGTAGGAAGGTGTATTAATCAGGGTTCTCCAGAGGGACAGAACTGATAGAATGAATATACATATATATATATATATATATGTGTGTGTGTGTGTGTGTGTGTGTGTGTGTGTGTGCGCGTGCGTGTGATATATTATGCGATTGGCTTACAGGGTGTGGTTTGAGCAGCCCAACAATGGCTGTCTCAGAGCTGAGAGGCCAAGACTCTGGCAGTTGCTCAGTCCATGAGGCTGGGTGTCTCAGCAGTCCCTATCTGGCACTGAAGGTCTGGAGGATTCCTGAGGAGCTCATGGACTTCAGTCTTCAATGGAAGCCTGGAAAAGCATTTCTAATAACAGTGAAGGGTGCAGCAACAAGACCGATGAACTCGGCAGCACAAGTGCGTCAGGCAGGGACGGCGCAGAGCTTTCCTTCGTCCATGTCCTTTCACCTGGGTTGCCACCAGAACGTGCCACCCGTAATTAGCGTGAGTCTCCCAACTTTAAATGATTTGGCCAAGAAAGTCCCTCATAGGAGTGCTCATTGGCTTGCCTTTTTGTTGATTTCAGATCCAGTCAAGTTGACAACCAAGATTAGCCATCACAGAAGGGAAAAAGAAATTTGATGAAAAGGAAGTATTTTCCTCCATCCTCCGTGACCCTTTAGACAGGATAGGTTCCCTCTCAAGAAGCCAATCAGGGTACTTTTCCTGAACTTCCCTCCATTCTCTTGTGTGTGTGCATACAATGGAACACAGGCCACAATGCCCAGAGTGATATAAAGAATCTCATATTTGCTGTCAGAGCACCTTAAAAAAATAAAAGACATGTCTATTTCCATAGAGCCACAGTTTATTAGCAGAGTGATTTCGAGTAACACACTCTAAATTGTGGTGAGTCTCCTGATGTGTACTGTAGGGATGGCACTAATACTTGGTCAGGTGGTAAGGGTTGTATAATAACGTGCATGTTAAACAGCCGACAAGGTCTAAACTCAGCAATCTCTTGCGAATGGTGATGGCCCTGTGAGAATGAAAGGACAAACTTCACAATGAAAGATGAACTCCTCAGCCTTTAAGAATGGAGGATTCACAACACTCTTCAAAAACCCAGTGTGCACTCCATGACACGGAGTTTTCTGGCTAATCAATCCATCCCCTTAAAGCTTAGTGGTAAGGTAGAATGCCCTGAGGGAGGAGTTTAGGACTGGTTGCCATGGATACTTGGGCTGTGGCCCAAAGCATACTGTCTGTGTGATGCTGAGAAGGACACTTCCTGATCTTCCTTTGTCACATTTCAGGTGCTATGTGGATAACTATGGAATGTGAATCATCATAAGGCCAAGCAAGAGGCCCACTAAGTATTTATAAATCTCTTAAGACAGCATCTGACCAATGCAAGTCAGTGTATAGAAATTTCTTTATCCTGAAAGAACCCTAAGTCAGGCTGATCAACCTACTTTTGCCCAGATCGCATTTACTTCTTCTACACTGGCCCTATGCTGCCCTGAGAAAGAAAGAAAAGATTATACACTTACCCAACTCTTCAATATAATCCTTTTCATTTTAAAAGACAATTGTTTTATAATTCTTCATATCCTCATAATTATACTTATAATTTTTTGTCAAAGCTCCAAAGTGCTCTGGACTTTTAGAGGTGCATTTGGTATGTGATGAGTTTGTGAAGTAGTCAAATAAGTTCCATGTCAGATAGATCTCTTGGGTCCAAAGCTACATAATCATCATTTTAAAAACAGAACTTCTGGGCTAGGGAGGCAGCCCAGTCAGTGAAGAGCTTGCCATGCAAGTATGAGAACCCAAGTTTGATCCCCAGAACCCACTTTAAAAACACAGAGGCAAGTGGACTCCTAATCAGCTAGCCTCGCTTACGTGGGAAGTTCTAGGCCTGCAAGAGAACCTGTCTTGAAAATGAATATGAGTCTGGGGCCATGATCAGTTGGTAAAGTGCTTGTCATACAGGTATGGGAACCTGAGTTCTGATCCCCAGCACCACATAAAAAGCCAGATATGGTAGTGTACATATAATTCCAGTGCTACAGATGAGAGACAAGAGGATCCATGGGGCTTGAAGACCAGAGAATCTAGCCAATCAGTAAGCTCTGAGTTCAGTAAGAGACCTTGTATCAAAACCAGTAAGGCAGAGAGTGATTGAGGAAGACATTCAATGTTGACCTATGGCCTCCACCTGCATGCACACATACATGTATGTGTATACATGTGTATACCCATGCCTATACACATACACACACATACACACATACACACCACACACACACACACACACACACACACACACACCATACACCAGGTATGGTGCCTGATAAATGACACCTGAGATTGTCTTCTAGCCTCCACATGTATGCATACATATGTGTACTTACACACTCACATACACATACAGAGATACACACGCACACACACACAAACAAGAAATTCTGAGAAGATGGTAGAGGCAGCAACAACATAGATTTTTTTAAATCTATGCAAATCCCCACGTATTATCAGACAGAGCAATGAAAAGTTTATGAACAAAACTTATAATAAAGTAAAAATATACCTCCCGCAGACATCAAAAGACAAGAAGGTAAGGACAATTAGCCAGTCTCAAGCCAAGGCCAAAGCATCAAGCTGGAGAGAAACTACTGGGATGAAAATCAAAGTTGAGCAAAACAAAAATGAAAAAGGGGAAATCTAGGTATCGGTAGGGAAGGAAAAGCAAACCAGAAAATTTCACACAGCACGCTATTTTGTTAACACTACACAGAAACACACAAGAGAGAGAACCATGAAGCTAGAAAGAGCTGTTGAACCAAGCCTCTTTCAAACTTAGGAAGATGAGCAACAGAAAAGCAAGGTTATCAAATTATGCACAAGATTACTGGAAAAAAAAGAAGAAATGATCAATATCTCATGGAGATCAAATTCCACACAAGTCCACTAGGAGAGAAAGGAGAAGTGATCTCTGTCTCTATAGATGGTGGAAGTACGTCCAGAAGACCAGCTTGAGAATCAGATCAGAACTTAGCAGGTAATTCCCAAATTTGCCAATAGACACTAAGAAAACATACTGGACATGAAGGAACAGTGCAAATCAGAACCAGAACAAGAGGTCACAAATCAGATGAAAGGATTTAGGAGAGACGCAAATATTTTAGAAGTTTAGGCTTAACTCAGAGCAACTTTAAAAGGGAATAAAAACTGAATCCTTCAGAAAGAAAGAAAAGGGAGAGATGTAACATTCTACAAGGCAAAAGAAAGAATGCTCTGGTCTGGGGATGTGGTTCAGTTGGTACAGTGTACAGCATGCACAAAGCTCTGAGTTTGGGACTCGGCACCACATAGATTGGGTTCTGTGACACAGAATTGCTTTAGAGAGTTCAAGGCTAGCCTGAAAAATAAGGGAGAAGGGTAGGAAAAGAAAGGAGAAGAAAAGGGGAAAGCAAAAGAAAAGGAAAGCAACCAAATGTGAAGACAGTGCAATGAGATACAATACAAAGACAATGGAGTCTCTAAAGAGGAGGAACAGAGGAGCAAGCCAGGGACTGTGGCAGGGGCTCCTTCGAACAGTTTTTGTTTAGTAGTTGTCCTGACTGACTCCACTTCCTTCCTTGGGTCTGTTCTTTCTCTGAGTCCTTCCCAACTTATCTCAAATTACAGGAACAGCAATCCCTGACAACTGCACCATAAAACAAGAACTGGAAGTGCCCCTGCTGAAGGCAGAGCAGCTGAATGCTTCCCCATCCTTAAAAACAATTTTCTATGCACCAAGAGGACTTCCCACAACCAAATCTGACACAGTGATCACAGACTACAATTTGACCGAGACCATTTGGTTACACACGCCACTTGGCTGCCCTATGTGCAACTCAGACTCTGGTCAGTACTCCAACATCAGCGCTTCAGATGCTTTCCCTGCTCCCGCTCCATTCCCTCCCATTGTACTATATGTTATAAACTCTTGTTTCATTATCAGTGGTCTCTTGGATTGGTCTCTTGAGATAACAAGTAACCAAATCTGATTTATTGGGACTCCCAAGTGAGATTCCTAGCCTTAGACTCTGGTAACTATTATATAATGTGTTTTTTTTTAACAATTTAGAATTTAAAAAGTAAGTTTTCCTGAAATACAATAACTTTAGTATGTAGTGTAAGAAACTATAAGTGTGAGAAATATGAGAAATAGCAACTAAAAATGATTAATATCCAGTTATACATTAATAAAATGACAAGACAAGACAAAATGACTTATAAGGAAAAGTAGGCTGAATTATCATCAGAATAATACATTTGACAATGTATTATCACAGAGAAAATAGTGTATCATATTCAGGACACTAGGAAATAAAACAAACCAAGAATTTTTATACCCAGCAAAACTGAACCTCAAGCAAAAAGTACAAAGTGCTCACCATGTAAGAGCTCAGAGCCTTTTATTCCTGTAAGTCCCTCCTCAGGTAGCTGCTAGAGAATGAGCTTGGGACCCAAATGATCAGCAAAGCATTTACATAAAGATGCTGGTGACATTTAAGTATTGAAAACTAAGAGCTAACATTAGAATATAAGCGGAAGGGGATGTAGTATATTACAGCCATTATGTGATGACAGGATGGGTATAGCTATAAAACATCAGGAAGAGGTGCACTTAGCTCAGGAACAAGTTTTAAGTCTATTTTGGAACACGTGTCAGCAGTAGTAAAGCTGTGTATACGATGTGAAACACGGCAAATGTAAGACATTCTAATCTAGCAAATTCTTAGAGAACCAGGATTCTTGGGGTTTGAAAAAGAGACACAGATATTATACAGAAGAGGCTGACCCCTACAATCCTAAGTCAGAATATCAGTACAAACTCATGAGGTATTGTAACTTTAAATGCATGTAAATATATATTTAATCATCAAAAATTAAGGAAAGGATCAAGCCCATAGTCATTAGCCCTCAGTTTGTGATTTAGGCACTATTACTCATTAAAAGAAACAGGAGATTCCTTGAGAAACGGCCAGCTCTTTATGTAAAGCAGAAAATGCCTAGAGGAGCCTGGAACCTAAACCAAAAAGGAAGGTACCAAAGAGTTTCACATTACAATTGCCAAAAGTGAGACAATCTCAGCTTTAGCAAGAATGAGATTCTTTATAGTTTGATGATATCTAGACATAACAGTTGGTGATATGTATGTATGTGTATATATGTAAGTATTTATATACACATGTATATAAACTAGTCTGCTTCTAAACAGGTGACCTCAGTTATTTTATTTTATTTTTTAAATATCTTATTATTTTTATTTGTTGTAGTATATTGTCTGCATGGATGCAAGTGCACCTGTGCTATTCAATGCCCACAGAGGTCAAAGAGAGCATCAAATTCCCTGGAACTGGAGTTATAGACAGTGTTAGCTTCCATATGGGTGCTGGAAACTGAACTCGGGTCCTCTGCAAGAGCCATAAGTGCTCTTAACTACTGAGCCATCTTTCCAGGCCCCATCAACTCAATTCTTAAAAGCAATTCAAAATCTTAAAAATTAAATAAAAAGAAAACCGTAGCATTTTACCTGCTTCTTATGTATGAAATCTATCACTAGACAGCAATATAGTACTTATTATTCCAAATAAGTTTTTCCAACTAATATATGAAAATGGAATAACTGGATCTTACCATTATGCACTCCAGAAATACTTAAGTATTGAACATTAATACCTACTAATATTTAAAAAACAGTAAAAATGAGATGTAATGTGTCTCCTCATGAAAAAATAAATTTTAGTGGCACCTGTAGACTTAAAGTCTACAAGTGTCAATGTGCAGGAAGTAGAGAGGAACACAGTGACTGTGCCATGAGTGCGTCAGCAGGTCCACACTTGGGGAAACTACAACAGATTCAACAGTTCAGTTTCATACCTGTATGAAAAAAGACTGTGGAACATGTAGAGGAAAGGACAAAGTTGACCTTAATTGAGAAGATTAAACTATAGCATCAGCTGATGGGCACTTCAGTAACAAAACTGCCAGGAAGGAAGAGAATGATAACTGCAGCCCTTGGAATAGTGATAAGTTTGGAAGGAGGAAGCAGCTGTGGCTGAGGAAAACATACACACAGGACTTCTGAAGTGCCTGGCAAAGTTTATTCCTTGACGGAGGTGGTGGCTACAAAAATGTCTGAGATCGATGTTTCACACTAAACCAGTGGTTCTCATAGTCAGGGATGTATGGCAATCCTCTGCATGACTGTTGAAGCCAATGCACTACGTCTCCAGTTTCTGATTTAGTAGATCTCCCCGGGAACTCAAACACTGACTTCGTTCTCAACTTCTAGGGCAACACGCTGCCCTGGAGACATGCTGAGATTCCTTGCATTAACTATACCTATTTTGTGTTGGTTTTATGTCTGTGTTTTGCTTTTTAATAAACAGCTAAAGGAATGCTTACATAAACAGGGTGGACGGGAAGGTACATGGATGGATAGACAGGTATGTGGATATATAAATGAAATCGCAGGCAGACAGGCAGATTAGTAGACCCAGGAAGACAAGTTCTGGTCTTCCATGAAAAGATTGCCTTATCACAAATACACACCTTGTTTCTCTGTGTTTGCTGATGTGTTGTACAACTAACTTAGGTGCTTGTTAAGGCATTCTACTATGGCCTCTGCATCTTTTTGCTCTTAACCATGATCTGACCATTTCAGTTCCACAGAAGTGAATTATACTTGGAGCCCACATTGAAAGCATCTTATAATGGTTTATTAATAAGATTAGGCACTCGGCACTAGGGTCAATTCTTACTCCTAGAAAAAATATTTTATGAACAAAGTCCACATCGGGGTAAGCTCTCTACAGTTGTGTGCTACCTATTTCAAAATCCACTCTACTGAGTCTTCTGAAGGGGCTTCTTTCCAGAAGACTACTATGAGACTATTTAGGAAAGATAAATTCTGGCTACACAAAGTATCAGTTTTAAAAAGTGCTACTAATCTCAATAATTATTCTCTGACCAAAATTTGAAAAAATGCATCTGATAACCAAAGAACAAAGAACAAAAATTATAGTATGTATCCAAGTACAAAAGATTAAACTTCAGCCATTTTAAGGTTCAGGAATATTTCCTAAAGATTAAAAAAGAGAAATAGTCAATAAAATAGCAAAATTGAAAATATAGTAGAAAGAGCAAGATTCCTAGAATTTTCAGAAAATTGAACCTGCCCTGTGCAAATAACAAAGGGCACACAAGATTTATCTAGCTAATGAATCCAGCTCTACACATGTTAATAAAAACTGCAAAACTGAAGAGAGCACAGACTTGTCCCCGGGACACTGACCTTGAAAAACAAAGCCATACACATTTTAAACTGTAAAAACAGGCAGATATATGTGGTAATGCAAGGGAGGTATTCATAAGATTTATCAGCATAAGGAGAGAGGTTTGACTTGTAGGGGCAGAAACACCGCTAGACCATCCAGTGGCATCCCCAGAGTCATTTTTGAGTTACAACTGGAGGATCCAGAGAGGTCTCTACACCATCCTCATTCCTTCCTGTATCTCTGGCTGAAGCCTACCACTCAGTAGAGCCCACACCGAGAATGTCTTATCTTTAGCATCATGAATGCTTCATATTTGGCTCAGGATTTGATTCCTACAAAACCAGATTCTCTTAATTGCTGAAGTACATTTTACGTTTTAGTGTGGCAACTAATTCTTCACCTGGGAACCATGGGTACCTCCATAAACATAACAGTTTAGATATTTGTGTATTTCATGCAAATGTCAATCTTTAAAAAAAAAAATTCCCAATAGAAGGCTGGGATTATACCTGAGTTTGTAGAGTGCTTTCCTAGCATGTGTGAAGCCCTAGGTGCAATCTTCAGCAACTCATAAATTAGATGCTATGGTTCATGCCTGTAATCCCAGCACTAAAAAGGTTGACACAGGAGGATTAGGAGGTTAAAGTCTTCCTTGGTTACATACATGAGTTCAAGGTCGGTCTGTCAACATGAAAAAAAAAAAAACCATCCTGAGAGTTCATTTAATCCTCAAAATCAAGGTATCCTCTCTGGACCAACAGCAATAGTATAACCTGTGAGTTTATTTAAAAATCAGAATCCTGAGGCTAGGAATACAGCTCAGTGGTCAACAGCTTACCTAGCTAGCGTGCACAAGGCCCTGGTTACAATGCCCAGAACCACAAAATATATAAAGAAACAAATAATAAAAGAAAAGGCAGAATCTTGAGCAAGGCCCCACTACTAGTATGTGTTTTAGGAGGGAAAGTAACAGAGTGCCATCCTTGGGGCAAAAGAAGCGGCTCTAGCACCTCACTCCACCTGGGGTGGCAGAGGTTATCCTGAAAATTCAAGCCTAAAACCCCACTCCCCCCGCCACATCACTTCAAAAAAATAATAAAGTGGGATAAGGATCTATTCAGTGTGTTTCAGGAGAAATGCCTAAAATAATAACAATACTAAATAGAAAAATTGCAATGACTATGCATGAAGCATTCCTCTAAGTACTTTGCCCACGTTCATTGATTTATTTTTATTCACTTACTTGAGACAGGGTCTCACTAAGTAGCTATTCTCTTCTGCTCCTGAGTCCCGAGATTATAGGCATGTGGTACCACATTCAGCCATAAGTGTCTAATGCAATGAATAACCCATGACAACATCACTCCTTGGGTGAGTTGTACAAATGCCCACACTCCTTCTTTCATGGTGACACCTGTCTCTTCATATCTCGCATCTGGGCTAGCCTTCATGAACAAATGTAATCACAAGAATGTAGAAAAAGTGACAAGGTGCCATGTCTGAGCCTAGGCTCCCAATGGCTTTGAATGCTTCTAGAACATTCCAAAAGAGCCCTGCTTCAACCAAAAGAGCCCTGCTTCAACCACGGGACAAGCATAAGTCTACTGTACTCACTTCAGCCTGTTGGGGGTGGGAATCATTCATGATCTGATTTTTTTCTCAACACACCCATACCTATGATTTTCTGTAATCCTTCTTATTTAGGGGAAAGCCACCTTTTAACATCATACTTTGCCCCAAGCTGCTCCATGCATATAAATATATGAGTTTAAGAGACTAGGGACATGGTTGGCTTAATGGCACAATGACTATAGTTAATTAAGATGCATTGCATTCTCCAAAGATGCAAACAGAATGTGTTAAAAGCTTTCAGGACAAAAATGACAACTATCAGAGGTAAAGCATTACTTATATTTAGTCTTCCACAATGTATATACATTTCAAAACATATTATACAAGAAAGGCTGAATTTTATCTGTCAGTTAACCAGAAAATAATTTTAAAACAAAACAAAAAGCAATTGGCTTGATTTTTGCTATTGGGAGAAAAAGTGACAATGAAAAGTGACTGTTTTATTTTCAAGCTTTCAAGAAGTATCATGAAATTGCACTAAAGGCATTAAGTTGCATAGATAAGAGAGTGATTCTCTACCACTAAAACATTAATTTAACAATCATTTTAAAGAGCTGAGGTTTTCACTTTTCTTCCTAAGTGATACTTAAATACTGTATATGCTACACTTGACACTCAGATATCCAAATTGTCGTTTGGAGACATTTTGAAAGAAAAGTCAGGCTCAGGCTTCTAGTGGGGAAAGAGAGATAGAATGACTGTACACCACTGTGAAGGATCCCCAGGCAGAAGTTAGCTCGGTAAGAAATAACTGTCTTCCCACAACAGGGAAGACTGTGTAAGAACTAAGGAAGTGTTTTTTTTTCTCAGTTTTAAATAATGGAACTATGGGATTCTTCCTAAAATATTTTGTACAAAGTGTTAGACTCTGAGCAATGAGCAAATCTTTCATTTCTCTGGGCTTTATAATGATTTTGTGATCAGAATTATCTGGAACATTTATAGCTTTAAATATTCTGTTCCATTGTCAAATTATGGCTCCTTAATCAGACCCATAATTTTATAAACTAGGACAATTATGATCAGGGGATCTGACATTTGTCTGATGTTAAGTTTCCAATTTTAGCCATTAAAGGTTAGTTTCAAGTAATTATTGGGTTTTAAAAGTTAATTTTGCTTTGTTTTGTGAAAAAATTTCTATTTTTTTGCCTTTTATTTGTTTGTTTTGGTGTATAGCTATAAAACTTCATCAGGAATTGTTGCTGGTCTTCAGACCTACCTAAAGTGCTTGTGATGCTTAATACTAATTGTCAACTTGGCAGGATCAAGATCTAGGATCACCTAGGAGACAAACCTCTGGGCATTCCTGTAAGGGATTTTCTATATCAGGTTAGGAAGGAGGTAGGAAGATCCATCCTTAAATGTGTTGGAGTTCTTGAACTATATAAAAAGAGAAGGAAGGCTGAGCGTCAGCATTCATCTCTCTTTCTGCTTCTAGATGTGGACACAGCATGAACTTCTGCCTAATACTCCCACCACCACGTCTTCTCTATGACAGACTGTATTCTCAAACTGTGAGCCAAAGAAACCTTTCCTTCTTTAAGCTACTTGTGTCTGGCATTTTGTTACAACAATGGAAAAATAACTAGGACAGTATCTTATGGTCAGGAATGCTACACTACACTCTAGACCCTACCATGTAATAATTAAGCTTCAGCTTTCAAATTTGTGAAACAGGAGCAGTAACATTTACCTTGTATAGTTCTACAACTAATGCAAATGTGATGGGTTCTTCTGCCAACTTAACATACACTAGAACCACTTGGAAAGCGGGAAGTCAAACTGAGGAATTTCTTCCACCAGACTGGTCTGTGGAAGATTTTATTTATTGATTGATTTTTGGCGTAAGCTTCAAATATGAAATTTATTACTAGGGGCACCAGAGTAGTGCCATATTACCTGTTAAGACACCCTATTGGTGGTGAGTGCTTTACAGTGAAGGCAGTGGCTGCTGAACAACAGTTTCAAATAGGCACATAAATAGCATTAAGAAACAGTAAACACGTAAGATAACTCATTTGGAAACATTTACATGCAACATGGATAAGGTTTAAAATAAAATTCTGCGGGGGCATTTTCTGGATTGCTAATTGATGGAGGAGAGCCCAGGTTACTGTGGGCAGTGCCATCCCTAGATAGGCAGGCCTCAACTACACAAGAGACAACCAGAGGAAGTAGAGCAGTAAGCAGGCTTCCTCTGTGGTTTTTGCTTCAGTTCCTGCCACCAGGTTCCTGCCCTGACTTTCCGCAGTGATGGGTTGAGACTTGTAAGATGGAATGAACCCATTCTTCCACAAGTTGCTTTTGGTCAGAGTGTTTTATCACACCAGCAGAAAAACTAACTGGAACAGCCACGTACCCAAAACCTCTATTCCAGAATCTGATGCATTGTAGTACAAGAAAAGAATAGAAAGAAAGCCTTTTTCTCTCTCTCCAGGTCTAGTTCAATTTTGGAATTTTAGGCTTCCTTTCCAATTCTTATATTTTTTATACATTCATATTATATGTTCATATTTCCTACATATTTATATTTTTAAATATATGGTTTCATAAAGCAACAGAAGAAAAACAGAGCAGTAAACAGAAAAACAGTAACAGTCATTGAGTCCAGAGTTAGATCTTTCCCAACTTACAAAGGGGACCTTCTAAAGAAGGATATGGTTGGAAAGCATGCTTCCCAAAGGGACAGACACCATGCACACGCAGACTGACACACAGATGACTTGACACCACTCCTTATCAACTACAGCAGACCAGTTGACAACAAAAACCACTTCCCATATAAGATAACCTCATCCCAGGCCTCAGAGAAGGAAGTAGCAGAAACTGACAATCATTTGCCACTAAACCCAGTTTCTAGCTGACCTTGTCTCCAGCCTGAGTATAATAAGGTTTGTCAAAGCCAAGAGATGGACCACAACAATGCAGTCAGAGGTTAGAGTCACTAGGATTCTTTTAAGTACTTGAAATCCTAAAACATTCACTTGTTCTCCAAGCACTTATAGCGTACAGAGGTACACCAGTGAAAGCTCCCTTTGACATGGCATAGAGCCTTAATCATGATAAATACCCCAAACAGAAACGATGAATGAAAAGAACCTTCGAGTGTTAAGGAAGGCAGGGTCATGTGTATCCAGAGAGCGGAAAGGGGGCTACTGAGGGTAAGGTGGGCACAAAGGAGGGACGGGAACTGGAGAAGAAGGGGAACACCAAAAGCAAATCCTGTTTGAAAAAAAATACCGTAGTGAAACCTAATTCTTTGTAAGCTATTTATAAATAAATAAATAAATAATAAAGTCCAGTCAGATACCTTTTCATTTCCTGTTACATTACAATTAAAGCAGCACCCGTGAGATCTGGATACAAATCAGAATAACCTGTGGATGTAAATCAAAAAGTGCTAATGGCGGGTCCCATGCCCCAGAGACAGTGATTCCATTGGTTGAGGCTAGAGTCTATTGGTTGGGACTGGAATTGATATGTGGTGGGAGGGGACACTGATTATTTATAGGTAGATTCATTTAACACACAAATACTGGGTACCTATAAAATTCATTCAGGGAACAAACATTTACAAGGCCAAGCTAGTAAACCAGAGTTTCTTATGGCTGCCTTTTAAACCTTTCCAACTAAAGTATCAGAGTTCAAAACTGAACCTGTGATGGATGGCTCCTTCCCCTTTCACCATCATCCCTTCTCATTTTGTCCCTCTCTCCTGCTCTACCAGACCTTGTTTTTTCTAACCTTATACTCCCTCTGAAGTCTACCCTTCTAGCTCAAGCCATCCCTTCATTTCAAGCCCTTGGGAGCCTCTCTCCCATACATAGCAGACTCAACCAATCTCCCTCCATTTTGATATGGCTCCACAACCACCCTCCTCTTGGCTGGAGACACCAACTCCACGGCACAGCAGCCTGATTATAGCGTTCCTGTGTTGACTTCTTCAGAAGTCCCATCACCAATAGGATTATATGTGTGGTGGTGGTCCTGTCTCTGCGACAAGATTTTAAGGCATACTCATTGGGGAGGCTCCAAACACCCAGCTCCTACCCATCCTGAAACAGCCATCCTAAGTGAGCTCCCTGTAGTCAGAGACAAAGAGAGATGCTGAGAGGGTAGATCAGCCTCCTGTAAATTACTTATTGCTTTGAAGTTTTCTCTCAAATGCAACATTCATCCTTAGTGAGTCGAGCTGTAACTGGAAGACTCCCTCTAAACTGAGTTGCTAGGAACCTATTAAGAAGCTCATTTTCAATACTGCCCAGAGGAATGCTCCGCTTCTAGCATGTACTGGTAAGTAAACTGCAGAGCCTAGCTTAGCTCTGTGTATTCTATCTATGAAGTGAGAGGAATAGGGATAGAGAGAGGGCTTAGTCAGTGAAGCACCTGTGCCACAAACGTGAAGGTCTGAGTTCAGATCCCCAGAGCCTATTATAAAAAGCTTGGCACAGTGGCATGTACCTGTAATCCCAGAGCTGCATAATGAGAGGCTGAGACAAGAGAATCCCCAGAAAAGCTCTGGGGCCAGCTAGCCTGGCCTACATGGTGAAGTTCTAAGCCATGTCTCAAACAAAAGGGTAAAAGGCACCTGAAGACTGACACCCTAGTCATCATCAATGATTAATTGATGATTTTAATCAATTAATAATATTAGTCAATGTTAATCATCCATTTGACAGGATCTAGAGTCACCTTGGAGGCAAGTTTCTGTGCATGTCTGTGAAGGATTATCTTGATTAGGTCCATGGAAGTGGAAAGACCCATCCTAAATGTGTGTGGCACTATTCAATGAGTTGGAGTCCTGGGTACATAGAAAGAAAACAGCAAGCTAAGTCTACAGGGGATACCTGACACCTAAATCACAACACCAGATATACACAACACTCTCCATTTTCTGTATAGATAGGACTATAATAAATGAACCCCTGAAACTGATTGTCAGATTCTCCTGTAAAATAGTCTTCAACTGTGTAAGCTGAGAAAGACCCACATGAGCTGTTCACAGTGCCAGGCCTCCAGTGCCCCACCTGAGATCTTTATTCGCTTAGCAGTCCCACAACATACACAATACACATTTTCTAGAACAATTTATTTAGGAATCTGGTAGATAATACAAGTGGAAGAACTTGAGGTACAAATTCATAGAAAGTGAAAGAAAAGATGGACTCCTTTCTGTTCACAGCTTATAAAGGGGGACCAGGGCTCAATTTTCTAAAACTTCCACACTTGGGAAGACATTAGAACTGTGGATTTTACGTACAGCCTCCTAATTGTCAAATATCAGCAACTTTTTCCATTGTTTCTACAAACTCTGTGCAGGTCAATCAAAATATGTCTCGGACAAATGTAACCCAGACTCTGACTGAAGAAAAACAACACCCTTAACTTCTCTGTAGTTCACACCTTCAAAAGAGTGAAGCTCCCACTATGTGCTAGTGTGAAGGCAGGAAGACAGCTCATGCTTGGCAACTTTCCACACTTTGCTGTGAATTTCCCATACCCAGGCTCCCACAGTCAAGGACAGTAGCACTGTGCTCCTGTCATGGACAGTCAATACTTGGCCTCTTTCTGCAACAGAGAAACAGGACAGGACAAGAGTTTATTATCAACCACAAGGTCAGGCAGACATCAATAGAAGGACAAAGGGTGTTAATTACAAATATCCAGGCACCAGACAGACCTGGGAAAGGACAGACTGTGGGTTTAACAAACTCCAAGAGTGCTTCCAAGACAGCAGTCCTGAACCAACCAGCCAATGAGGATGGGAGTAGGTAGCACTCTGGAACACAAAAATGACAGTGAGTTATCTGTGGATATGACAACAGTTGGCTTGTCCTTGGCTTTGGAAAAGTCTGTGTGGTCTAGCCTGCTGTTTTCAGTTTGCTCTCTTTTATTCAGGGAGCAGTAGAAGCCACCAAACACAATGGTCATGGACCACTAGAGAAAGGAGCCGCATGTCCTCTCTGCTGACTGTATTTCCACGTTCCAGCTGTACTGAAGTCTCTGTATATACACTTTGCTTGGCTGCTGTTACCAGGCTAGGAGTGAGTGTCTGGCCACACTCCAGGGAAGCATAGGCTGTGTAGAGACAGGCATGGAATCGTGGGAGAGGAGGATGAGAGAGGCATTCCGAGCTGGCAGATGAGGTGGGCTTTACACGGAAGCCACCAGCTGGGCTGCATCTGGGGGAGAGTGGGAGTCTGCCAGGCAGGGACAGGGAGGAAGGGTGTTCCAGGTAGTGGCAGTGACAGGGACCAAGCCGGAGAATGGTGAAAGCTACTTGTTTACAGCAGCGAGGCACCCGCCCTCTGTCCACCTCTTCACTCTTGGTCTGTTTGCTAATTATGGCCTTCCTAAGTCTTAGGAAGACAGGAATCTCTGGAGACCCTTAAGGAGTCGTAGGCCTAGCTCCATTGCCATTCATCCACATGGAACACAGCGAAGACACAAAGAACAAGATGAAAATCAACATGGACAGAGTGAAGTGACTCCAGTCTGTCAAGATGAGCCTTGCTGTGTACAGATGCTCCTGGCCCAGAGACAGGCAATGCTGTTAACAAAATCAGTTCTGATTCGATTTGTTTTGGCAGAGAATGTTCTCTGCCCCACCTCCAAGCCAAGAGGAGATATCTACACATGAAGGATGGAAATGGCACAGCAGAGATTTGGTTTTGATTTGAGAGAGAAAGAATAGAGAGAGAGAGAGAGAGAGAGAGAGAGAGAACATCTGTCTCATGTCTCATGTATCCTAGGCCGGCCTGGAACTCACTATGTAGCTGAGATGACTTTCTGATCCTCCTACCACAACCTCTGGAGTGCTGGGATGACGAACACATGTTGCCACACGCGGTCTAGCATACACGAAGCCATGAATATGATGTCTGGCATCTCATAAAGTAGGCACTGTGCTGCATCCCTGTAATCCGAGCACTTGGATCTCAAGATAGAGTGTAGGGGGTCAGAAGTTCAAGTCAGCCATGTGGCCAGATTAAGGCCAACCTAGACTACACGAGACCCTTATCAAAAGCAAACAAAGATACTTTGCAACATCTCCCTTGATGTCTTGGAGCTGCAGCTTCAGAACAAGAACCTGAAACCCCCATGAGAACCACTAGCCAGGCTCAGGCAACACACAACATTATAGTTTATCACAGAGCAAGACCTAGCAGAAGAGGACTGTGAAGAAATCAGGAAAACCTGAGAAAGACAAGATTTTTTCTACCTGCAGCCACCCAGCAAAGGATGGAAGTCCTCTAGTGGACTGAGATGCTCCATCTTTTTCTGGGAGGATGATCATGAGACCTCCGTCCCTCGCGATCTCCTGAGAACAATCACAGCCTGAAAGTATGCACATCCTGTGAGTGTCTACAGAATTAGTAAGTTCTATTTCAGATGTCTGTGTTTTCCTTCATTATTTTCAAGGTTGGAGTTTTAGCTGAGAGAAACAGAAGCCAATTTTCTGGAACAAACCAAGATTAGCTTGCCTACACCAACATCCTTCATCGTAAGGCTAACAGCTAAATGCGTGGATGTGGGTGCTGACCCTGCACTTCCTGTCCTTCTCCCTAATGGCATGCCACACAGAGTGCGATGTCTACAGCTCTCTCAGCCATGGCATGAATTTTTATATCGATGCCTGACAGCACGCTTTCATGTCCGATATGTACAAGGCTGATGATGGGTAGGTGTCAGGCCATGAGCACCGGCCCCCTCTCCCCTCTCAGTGAAAGCCCTCTACTTTATTTGAAATCTTACTGTGTCAGCTGAATCCCTACCATCTGAGCTTTAAAACTGGCGCAGCCATGTTACACTGCTGTGGCCATTGTTAATGAAGAGAGCAACATGTGCTGGGAAGTTTCTGCGAAACCTTTGCTATCCTGACAAAGAGGGCGAGCTGGGCCAGCATGCTCCACACTGCCTCCCCAGCAAACCTGCAGCCTGGCAGCCATTTTGCAAGCATAAAGCAGTGTGCTAAACCAGTATGAAGAACGAAGCAAAAAATACAAAAGGACCTATGCATGAGGTGAGATGGCCAGAAGCTCACCCAATCCTAGAAACTAGATTTGTCACACGAGAAAAATAAATTGTAGGTACTAAGAGCACCACAAATTCCCCTTCCCATTTCCTGTAGTCAAATGCGTTTCTTCTTCAGGGTTAGAGAGATGGCTCAGCAGGTAAGAGCACTGAATGCTCTTGCAGAGGACCCTGGTTTGATTCCCAGCACTCCCACGGCAGCTAACAACCATCTATAACTCCATTTCCGGGGAATCAAACACCCTCTTCTGTCCTCCACAGGCATTGCACAACATAGGCGCATTTACACACATGCAGACAATATACTCATACACATAAAATGATAAATAAAATATTTTTAAAACAAAATAAATGCACTTCTTCATTTATAACAACATTGATATAAGCAGGGAGGCAGCTTAGTCGACTGGGCACCTGCCCCACAAGCACGAGGGCCTGAGGACTCCTCCAGAACTCATGTGCAAAGCCAGGGAGGATGGTGTGCACTAATAATTCCAGGCATGGTGAGATGGGAGGCGGAAACACGTGGATCCCTGGAAGCTGGCCAGCCTGTCTGACCTACTCATGGAAATTTCAAGCAAGTAAGAGACCTTGTCCCTGTCTCAAAGAAAAGATTGGAAGATCCTTGAGGAATGACACTTGAGTTTGTCTTCTGACTTCTACACACACATACACATGAACACACAAGCATGCATACTGCTACACAAACGTGCACCTGCACACATGCACACACAGGCAAATAACGCCCCCAACCCGATAAGCTGTTGTCATACTGAATTCAATCATGGCTGTTCAACAATTTTCTTCAGACTATGGTTCACTTGGTAGATGATGAGGTTCCTTTCTGGCCTCTTCAACACTATTCTTAAAAATATTTTATTTATTATTCTTTATTTTATGTGTATGAGTGTATTGCCTGCATATATGTAAGTGCGCCCATGTTGTGCAATGCTCACAGAGGTCAGAAGATGGTGTTTAATTTCCCTGGAATTGGAGTTATGAATGGTTGTTAGCCATGTGGGTGTTGGAAATTGAACCCAGGTCCTCTGCAAAAGAAGCCAGTGCTCTTAACTGCTGAGCCATCTCTCCAGCCCCTTCATCACTCTTTTAGATAAGTAAGATATTAGATATTCACACTGAAGATCTGTCCTTTACATACCACTGAACCAAGGAGAGTCGGCCATTCATACTGCTGTCAAAGACACCTTAGATAGAAGATGGCTGAGCTCTCAGAAGCACAGGCAGTAGGGAGCACCATCTGAGTGACTAGAGACTTGCTCCCCCTTTGGCTTGTTAGAGACAGCAGTCATGTGGTGGAATTTGGAAAAATAATTTGTAGAAACAACTGCTCTGTGTGTCAAACATCTCACGTTACTCTAGCATTTAGTCACCCACAAACCTCCACTTACTATCCCTCCTGCTCCTCCATGGCTATCAGAGTCCCATAATTAAGGCATAATGAAAGTAAACAATGTCACAGCAAACGAGATGCCTTTAAAAGGAGAGTAGTTAAGGCAAGACAAATGTTCCTAAAGAGAGCAGCACAGCCACTTGGAATTGCTAAGGAGTTCTGTTTGTGTGTGTGGCGTGTGTTGGTGGTGATTAAAAAAATGATCACAGGCTAAGTATTTACAGGACAAATTGGCTCTTGATCAATACTAAATTAACTTAGAGAATTCACTATGTGATCAAGCGGGCATGATAATGCAGACAAACCACTACACAAACACGGCCCCCAAACAAAGGAAAAGAAAGACTTTTGTCACAGAAGAGCCAAAGTCGGGATGATCCACAGCTTGCTAAGATCTTCCCACCAAGATCTGCCCCTCAGTTCCTTCCAAAGTGATTTGTTATGCAGAACAAGATATATAAAAAGAAAACCTTTTATTTAAAAAGTGACAGTTCAAATGTACAGATGTAGTTATGATATTCCAGCCACTGGGGCTGAGGACAAAACTGAGACATGAGATTCCTAGTAAGTGGGAGAAAAGAGAAATACTTTGCTGGTTTTGTAAGCACAGTTTGCAATGACGATGAAAATAACAGAAAGGAAAGCATGCGAGGGAAAGTCGCGAGGGAATGGACAGACGGGAAGAAAGTGGATTTAGGAGTTAAATAAACTGGAGTAACATAACTCTTTAAAGATGCCATGTGATAAAGCAAACTGTACAACAATGCTTACAGGATAACGTTCTTGTTTTAAAATATGCAAAGCAGCAGTGTAGTTTCAGATAGTGGTTGTTTTGGGAGACGAAAGGAGATGAAAATGAGTGGGAGACATGTGGGTCTTCAGATACCCCTGTAGAGTAGCTGAGGCGAGGCGGCAGCTGCTTATTTCTCCTCCCCCTCCCCGTCTCTCCCTCTCCTTCTTCCCCCTCCTCCTCTTCCTCCTCCCTCTTCTCTCTCATGTACACACTTTTTGCATGCTTGAAGTGCTTCATAATCTTTGAAGAATTAAAAGGAGCTGGATATAGCATTGCCTGTAATCCCAGCACCCAGGATACCAAGGCAGGAAGATCACCACAAGTTCAAAGCCAACCTGGTCTACATACACAGTTTTAGGCTGTACAGTGATACCTTGTCTCAAAAACAAACCAAAAGCAGAAAGCCTGAGAAATTGCCACAGAGGAAGCCAGGAAGTCATAAACACAACGTACTGTGACATCATGAACAGGATCCTGGAATGGAAAGGACATCAGGTGAAAACTAAGGAACTACAGGCAAAAACCCAATAACTGTGGGGTGTACTTGTTAATAATGTCTCCGTATGAGTCCATCAGTTTTAACAAATGCACTTTGCTAACATGCTCATAACAGATGTGGGGCTTTGGGAGCTCTTTTCACTAGCATTGCAATTTTCTGTAAGTGGTAAACCATGCCAATGATATATGAGTTTCACAGGAGCAAGAAGTCCTGGCACACTGATACACAGCTGGGTGACTATGGCATCGGTTAGGAGGCGAGCATCTCAAAGAAGGTGAGAAGAAAGGTTTGGAAAGCTTTCACTAGAAAGAAATGGTATATGTTTGGAGAGATGGATGCTTAACCTGCTTTAAACATCACATAGCACATAAGCATTTTGAATGGGTACATAGGTCCTTATCGATATGCATTTTATGTTTTAATATATCAATTTAAAACTATAGGGGCCAGGGATTTAGCTCAGTGGTAGAGTGCTTGTCTAGCAAGTGCGAGGCCCTGGGTTCAGTCCTCAGCTCCAAAAAAGAAATACACACACACACACACACACACACACACACACACACACATAGAAGTATAAACCAAGCACTTGTGAGGCTCAGATAGGCAGGCTGAAAGTTCAACATAGCAAGACTTTTCTTGTATTTGTACATCTGTACATGTGTGCATGTGAAAGCTAGATGTTGATGCTGTGTGCTTTCCACCTTATATTTTGAGACAGGGTACCTCACTGGACCTAGAGCTCATCAATTTAGCTAGACTGACTGACCAGCAGTCCCAGGAATCCTCTGTCCCTACTTCCCCAACACTGAGACTCCTGGAGCACACCATTAATCGTTTTTTCACATGGGCGCTTGGGATCTGAACTTGGGTCATCATGTTTGCATAGCAAGTGATTTACCAACTGGGCCTCCTCCTCAGCCTCCTCTCATAGCAATTCTTCTTCAAAAAGGCATAAGTGGTACCAAATATCTGAAGGTGGTGAAGGCCTTTCCTGTCATAAGTTAATATAGTATACAGTGCCAGCTTCAAATGATGGAATTTTTTTCTAGAATTTAGAATTACAGAGCAGTGAGTTGGATTGCTGTTTTTCTCTTGGATATCAGATGGCCCCAACCAACACATGTCAGAGATGACTCGTAGTCAAAAGTGATTGTGTTTGCACGAAGTAAGCTCATGAGGGCCTGCAGTAAACTTTCTCAACAGCTGGGCATTTGCACAGCCCAGCCTCCCCTTGCAGCCACTACCCTGCTACCTAAAGCCACTTTCGCAGTGAGATGCAGCCAGAGTGTGAATCTTATTTCTAAAACAAAATTGAAAAGATTCCTCAGCAATACCATAGCACCACATGGATCCAGTGTATTTAAAGATGATTGCAAACCCCAGATCAACCTCAGATAAGATGACAGTCACAGAAGCAGTGCCAGATCCAGCCTGGCACTCCACAGGAGACTGAATGATGCCAGGCTGCACTGCAGATAGACTGGTCCCAGCGCTCCTACTCCGATGCCCATTCAAGGTAAGGGCACCTCATAACCCACGCGTGAGGAAAGTGAAGGTGACCTCAGCCGGGTGACCTGATCCAAGAGTCACCTAAGTCTTGCTGCTTATAGCAGAGGGTATCAGTGGCAAGGCAGCCAATGGGGAGTGGAGAAAGGCCCAAGGCCTCTTCATGAGCAACTAATACATCCCCCTCGCGCAGGACTGGCCGTCGAGAAGGGAGAAGCTCCCACCCAAGATATACTGTGAGTGTGACAAACAGGAAGGGCCCGGTGTGCTCAGGGGAGACAGCTGGGGATAGGACCAGAGCTGCCTACTTTGCCTTCTGCCATGGAACTCTTCCTCAAAGGAACTAAAAAGCCTCGCCATATGAAAAATACATGGAGCATTTAAATTATGTGTATAGTAAATATTTTGCCCATTAAACTGTCCCCATGAAAAGGAAAGGAAACGAGTCAGAGAAAGCACTTTTTACATTCAGGAGGGATTTCTCATCTAAGGAAAACAAATGGGATGGAGCTGATATTCTCTGTATTTGCAATAAGAAAAGACATGTTGTAAGCTAATTACCCCAGTTTATCATGAAGAAATTTATACACAACGTGTATGAATACAAACTCGGATCACTGGATGTTGGCCTACTTCTTGTGGCAATATTTACTGAAGTGTGTACTGGTGGGTCACCGTGTTTAATTGCCATTCAGAACATCCCGATCTTTTCCATCCTAAGACCATTTCAGAAACGTGGGAAGCTTTCCCTCAGATTCACTGAAAGCAACATAATTGGGTTCTGTGTGTGGCAGGCATACATAGCAACAAGTGAGTCTCGGCCTGTAATTCCACTTCCATCTCCTAAATGCTTTCTGTGTGACAGGTATGGCTCTGGGCACCAGGATTCCAGTGGCGCCTGATCCAGTTTCTTCTTCTCTTGGAGATGAGCTCTAAGCAGCAAAAGCGTAAACATATAGGAGGACAGGATGACTTGAGACAATGCAAGGGGCTGCGGAGAAAGCAAAAATGGAATGGGGTGGTGTCCCTAGAGGCAAGCACAGGACACTGCAGGTCAGGTGGAAGAACCGCTGGGGCGGATGAGGGCACACCACCGCATTTGCGGAAGTATGAGCGTGGAGTGACTGAAAGACAGCCAGAGTGTGTGAGCAGCATTGATAACGGGAAAAGGATAGCAAGACAGCACGGCTGGGGCCACATCTGAGAGAGCTTGAAGCACGTGATATAAAGTATGGATGCCCTTTTAAGAGCACTGGGAATCTGCGAGAGGATTCTAAGAGGACAGCAATCTGGTCTCCTTGAAGCCTCCCATGTCTCCGGGCTGGAAAGGGACAGGGTGGGGTATAAAGGGCTCAGGGCAGCCTGAGGAGAGATGATGGCGGCCAGGTGTCAATAACGATGAGTGGCACCTTCCCCTCTTCATCTCAGATGAAGTCCCACTTCTCTTTTGCCAAGAATAGCAGAGACCTTAATAGATATGTAGTGATTCGCAGTGAATGTTGAGCTGAGATAATCCCTCAGGCAGCCATCAGAGCAGGCAAGAGAAGCTGTAAAATCAAGGAGCCAGGCACTCAGAACACATGGGTGGGATGATGGGAAGAGGAATGCTTCATGAATACAGCCTTCCCTCAAAGAAGACTGCATGAGCCACTCCATCAAGAGTGGCCAACCAAGGTAGCTGGGCGACCTGCCGCAGCTGCCTTTATTTAGAAAGGAATTCTTATATGCAGAGAAAGAGATGCAGTGGAAAGAGAGGCTCTGGACGTCCCTCTACTCAGCCCCAAACTGCCCAATGGACTTTCTTATCCCACATGACTTTCATCCCTCCTATTGGGAGCTAGAAGCCTGTTTGGTCCTGAGAAGCTCAGCTAGAAATCCAAAGAAACACCAGGAGCACAGAAGGCCCAGCAATCAGAGATTTGGAATGGGTGAGTTCATCTTGTGTCACAAGTTCATTTGACTCAAGCCACTCACAAGAACATCACCGATACTTACCTTGTGCTCACCTGCTCACAGTATCCACACCACAACCATTATCCTGAACTCTGTGTTTCCTTCATTGAAAAAGAATAGTGTCATGTTGAGGTTTGCATGCTTCCAAATTCTTTTCTTCTAGAAGCTCCTTTCAGTCACCATTATTGCTAAGATTCGTTGTGCCTTGCATAGCTATAGTTCACTACTTTTATAATATTCAATTACATCTCAGAGTGCTCGTGACTTTTTAAAACCTTATTTTTATTTGGGGTGTGTGTGTGTGTGTGTGTGTGTGTGTGTGTGCATGAAATGGGTATGTGTGGTGTGTGTGCCACATCAAGTGTGTGGGGGTCAGAGGACTTTTGGAAGTTGGTTCTTTCCCTCCACTGTGGGTTCTGGGAACCAAAGTTTGGTCACCAGGTTTGGCGCAGCAAGCCTTTTTTCCAGCTGATTTGTTTTGCCTGCCCTATATTTCATAGTTTTAATAAATGACTTTCATCTTACCTGATGAAGGAGGCAAAAATATTCAGGGAAGAATACTATTGGTCAGTACTTCACAATTATGGAGAGCATGGAGTTTAGCTACTTATTACTCGGGACAGTCAGTTGTCTGGGAGACTTCACTCATTTGACTCAACTGTCCAGATGTTATTAAGCTGACTGATTAGAAACCAGATCAAGAAGAAAATTTCTGTGTTGAACTAACAGTTACAAACTTACTTTTAGTATATCATGTTTTTAAGAACCAATTCACAGGTTGTACTGTGTGTACACATTCATGTATGTGCATGTACGCACATAGGGAGATGTGACATGGGTGTGGAAGTCAGTCATAGGCTGACACCAAATACCTTTCTCAGTCAGTAACCACTTATCTTTGGAGACAGGGTCTCTCACTGAACCAGAGTTCACCGATTATGCTGGCTGGGCTGTCCAGTGAGCTCCAACAATCCTTCCGATTCTGCTTCCCCAGCACCAGGTTACAGATATATGTGCACTGCCTTGCCTGGCTTTTACATGGGTTCTGGGGCTCCAGACATAGGTCCTCATTGCTTGTGTGGCAAGCACTTTACTGACCAAGTCATCGCCCCAGCTCCCAGGTTTTTATCTCTACCACTTAATTACAAAGGAACAAGTCAGCTTCATATTTGTCAGTACATATTTTCTAACCACCCCGTGACTCTCCTGACCATGATTTCACATATGCATTGGAGTTGGGGGGAGGCAGTAATAAGGAGATCTGTGGTTGCAACCAGAAGATGAAAGAGTCCTGAGATGACATATTCCATCTGAAAGAATAGGGCTGAAATCAATTGCAAAAATTAATCTGCACAGGAATTGGAGAAGAGCGGAATAGGCCTGATACAGTATGGGAGGGTGAAAGGGAAAATGTGAATGCAGAGCAAATTCACTGTCAAGGTCACACAGTGGAAATGCTCAGATTGAGTCTGCACTCTGTCTTTTAGAAGTCAGTGAAGTATGAATACAAAAGGAACAGCCAACTCTTATAAACTCAGAATAGCAAAGCGAAATACTGTGAGAGAAAAGCTCTGATGCTTGAGACCAATGGAGGAGGCAGGTATCCATAGGCAGACACCTCTGAGGCCCAGCACACTCTGGAGGAACTGCTCCATCTCCTAGCACATCCTAGCAGCAGGGAATGGGAAACAGAAACTGGTCAGCACGCCTGCTTCTGGATGAGCACAAGGCTTAATTGGAAGCTTTTCGGAGACAGTAATCATTTACCACGTTTTATTCCTGAGATGTTTTTTAAGTGGCTTTAGCAGGTCTCTATGGGAAAGAAGCAGAAATAAACAGCACAGCCTTGGTATCCTCAGCAAGAAGGGGTTGGAGAGAGACGAATTGAAAGAGGCTAAAGAAGGCGAACTTCCCTTGTTATCATCAGATGAAGCAAAGACAGCTTACATGCTACGAGGCAGGAAATTCCTCTCTCCCGAGTGTCCTTCAGTGACATGTCTGCTCTGCTAGTTATCACTGAAGGACACTGCTTAAGTCACTTTCCCACTCTGGGCAACAATACAGACAGATTAAGGCAATAGTAATGACCTATCATGATTAAAATGAGATACAGGAGAAAATGGGGTCTCTTTCGGGGTTCTTATTCTTATTAATAAAAGGAATTAAAGAATGGACTCAAATGGAAACTTTAGGACAATTTTATTAGAATTTAAATAAAAAAATCTCTGGGTAAGCAAGCTGAAAATCTCAGTAGCTGCCTTGAGAAGGAGAGTGGAGGGAAGAAGGAAAAAAAACATGAAGCCAGGTGGGTTTAGAGGCTACATGGAGGTCAGGCATGTGGTGGACTAGTAGCTGCAAGGCAGGGAGTTTTAAAGAAAGAGTAAGAAATCCCAAAATGTGGGTACAGCCCAAAGTATTGGGGAAAGTATGGTTAGAAAATAGATATACAGAAGAAGAAAAGGAGAGGTTACTCTTTTCTGAAGAATTCAGAAAACCAGGTAGACAGACAAAGATACATATCTGAGGGCCCGTCCATATGCACTGCATTAGGGGGTGGGGAATCCAGGTGGGAAAAGTTCACCATCTCATTAATGTACTAGATGTTCCTCCTATCTCTTTAGCATGGCAAGGTGAATCCCACTTTCTTGGGGTAGTCTTGTGACCAGGTGATTGACCAGAAGACACTGGAAAGTTATGTCTTCATCCAAGCCAGAGACTGTATTCTTTTGACCAATTTTCTCTTCAGGGGCTTTTTGCTACTGTAACATTGTCATGCAGAAGGCAGCTAATGAATATTCAAACCTTTCTCTTGATTCCCTACCTTCACACTTTACTGCTGCAAGGATAACTACTCTGAGTCATTCTACAAGGATGGAGTATTCATTGTGCTGTAAGGAACTTAGTCCAAGTAAGGAACATAGCAAGTAATCACCAGGTGTCCCATACTGACAGTAATGTTGCCCAACGTGGTGGGCTCCTCTTGTAGCAGACTTCCCCTGGAAACAAGCCAGTAATGAAACTAGAGGACTTAAGATTCAACACTACGTGCCAAATGGATTGTTCTTCTAGGCAGCTTCCCACATGTGCAGATATTTTAAAGATTCTTCACCTTAGTTCATCACTGGACAATAGCTTAGGCTTCGGGGAAGATGAACAACCACAGTAGTGTATATACTGAGCTAGTGAAAATTAATTTGGGCCTCTCAAGTTTTTTAAATACATGTGAGTTTCAGTTGGAAAAAAATCAATAAATGAGCTTTTAGCCGATAAGTAGAGGTATGAGACATTTCACCTACTCCACTTCCCACTGAAGGCAGTAAAAGCAGGAGCGAGAGCTAGCTGGAGCAACCATCCAAAGATACGTCCCTCAAAAATTGAGACCAGGATCTAATTTTTATATGGGGGTGCATTGTAAAATCTGCAAGACATTATCATTCTATTTCTTTATTTTATAGCTATATCTTTGTGCTTCAGTCTTCTCATTTAGTAAGTAAAGGGAGTAATACACAGAAGGCTGTGCGGAGTACCCACCATCTAGTACTTAGTGTTGGTGCTGGCCTTTACATCATCATTACTGTTATTTCTTTTCATTGCTGTCTATGCATGGATTTTCTGCAAGATCTGGCAAGGCCACCCTGCATCCACTGTATGGTTCTGAAAGGTGGAAGAGATCTGCTATAAAACCTGAGCACACTGCTTTACTCGGGATAGCTCTCTCTTCAGTCCCCTTTCAGCCACAGGAGTTGGTTCTCTCCTTCCACCTTTACATGGGTTCTGGGGATCAAACTCAGATCTCTGGGTTTCTATGGTGTGATGGCTAATCTTGGTTGTTGACTTAACTGGTTGGAGAATCAACCAGAACACAAGCCACTGGTATTCCTGTGAGAAATTATCCCAGAGATGTGTCCCAACTGTTCAAAAGAGCCATTTTTGCCCAGAAAGCAGGAACTAGAATTATCACTTTCTAATCAATAAAAAATAGAAGAAAAAAAATCATCCAGGTCCTTTCTTAAGGCAAAACTCAATCTATGGACACACTGATTCAGAGAATAGGGTAAGGAAAAGAACCTTCAATGCACCATCAGCGCAGGAGATCATGGATCCTGAGAGCCATCCGTGGACTCAGGGGAAAGAAAGTTTGGTAGAGGGAGATTTGAGCATTTTTATCCCATCCTTGAGAATTCAAAAGAAATTAAGGAATAAAGAGAGAGTACCCAGGCACTAGCTGAGACTGAATGGGTTCAGACTACAAAGATGCCAGCTACCCCAGGAACTGACTAAACTGGGACAAGAACAAACACCTCTGGGACTGTCCTTGAAACATCACAGAATGTCTAATGGTACTTTGAAAGAATAATCATTCAAGACTTGGGGGAGTTGCTGGATCTCTTGTCCTTCTCAATGTGGTCACACTGAATAAATCTTCTTTTTCTTCTTTTGACTCTTAAAACATAAGAATAATCATTCAAGAAAAGGCTGATTTTTTTGTTTAAAAGGAAGATAACAGGTATGCTTCTGTTAGATAGACATATCAATTTGCCATTACTCAACACAGTAAAGAACAAGAATAGAAAAAGACAGGCAGATTAAAGGAATATAGCTGGAGAGCTTTCAAATTTAAAGAGTTATGCAAGCCATTTAGAAAACAATACAAGTGACATTTCAACATCATTTTCTAAGAGTCTGGTAACTGAGAAGGGAAAGGACTGGGAACATCTGCCCTCAAAGCTGGAAACAATACAGGAAAAGATGAACAGGCATGATTATATACAGCTTAGCATTTATGAAAGAAGAAAATAAAAATAAGGCTAAAAGAGTAACAGGAAACTAGAGAGACTGTCTGCACTCTTACTGTGAAAGAGCAAAGGCACTGACCTTACTGCAGTGACAATAAATCAATCAGCAAAGCATGACGGGAAAGTGAGCAAAATTATGAAGATGGAATTCACACAGGTCTCATACAGACAGGGAAAGACTTTGCCACTAAATAATTACTAATCAATAATAAACTTCTTTATTTTTATTGTCTATACACGATGTGTGGATGTGGGTACCTGTTCCCCATGGTACATGTGTGGAAGTCAGAGGCCAATATTACGGAGTTGGTTCTCTCCTTCCACCTTTACATGGGTTCTGGGGATCAAACTCAGATCTCTGGGTTTCTATGGTGTGATGGCTAATCTTGGTTGTTGACTTAACTGGTTGGAGAATCAACCAGAACACAAGCCACTGGTATTCCTGTGAGAAATTTTCTTGTTCAGCTTACTTGAAGGAAGAAGACCCACCGTAAACATGGGCAGCACATTCTGCTGGCAGCCCTGGTAAAAGGACAGGAGAGAAGGAGACTGCCTTTTGCATGTCTCATTCACTGTTTTTGGCAAATTTATCTGTCCTGTTGCTGTAATGTTCTTCCATTGATGTTAGAACCAATGTAGACTGAAGACCAGCAGTTCTCCAGGAATCCTCCCAGCCATCAGCGACAGACTGCGACTGCTGAGACATTCAACCTCGTGGACAGAGCATCTACTGGATCTTGGTCTTGCCAGTGTGAGATGGTATTTTTGGACAACCTGGATCATATTATATTACATTATACTATACTATAAACCATGTATATGAATCCCTACATATACATATTCATTCTATTGGTCCTGATACTTTACAGAATCCTGACTCATACCTATGACAAACACCTTCACCGGCTGATCCATCTGAACAGCCCAAAATAAGTTTTTGTTTAACTTAATTATGATGTCTGAAAGGATTGAAAATAACCAGTATTGTCAGGCTCTGGCAAAATGAAATTCTTATGCCTCTTACATGAATAGAAATTGGTAAAATTCTTCAGCATGAAGTTTGACTATACAGTTGTCCCTCAGTATGTTCAAAGATCTGATTCATGACCTCAGTGGATACCAAATTCTTCTTTACACAAATGGACTAGTGTTTGTATAAGTGTATGTGCATCTTCCCATATATGCTAAATTACCCTAGATTATATAGAATGCCTAATCCATGTAAATACCATGTAAATTGCTGTTTTGTTGTATTGTTTAGAGAACAATCACAAAAAAGCAGTCTGTACATATTCATTACACATGCAACTTTTTTCAAAAATCCCCCATCCATATGTGATAATTTATTCATATAAAATTTATATATAAATATATATACAAATGTATACATGTAAATTTTATATATTTTTTAAGTGTGCATATCTTTTAAACAATCTTCTAAAAATAAATCTCAAATGGAAGGCTATTTATTTCAGTGATAATTAGGTTATTGAATAACTAGAAATAAATGCTAAAACAGTTGATTCAATAAACAGAAGCATGTTCATATCCTAAAAATGTTATCTAATTGTGGATATCTGGCTGAGGCCTGTTCTAAGCAACTATACTGCATAATGGAGCAGCTTCCGGGCCGTATCTGAATGACTCCATCTTCTAAAACAGCAGTTTGATCTATTTCGAGTAAAAATGCAGGGGAAAAAAATGACCCTACATCTGGCTTGTACAAGTGATAAACTACCATCTGTCTGGCACAATCGATAAATAACTTACACAAATAAAGTATTAATACCTATGGATTTATCAGTTAAATCAAGAACATGTGTTCACATGAGCTTATCAAAACTATATTGGAAACTATACTGGAAAAAAATCAGACCTGAGAACTTAACACACCAGACCAAAGTGTAATCCTACCTTCTCACCCAGGACTATAAAAGGAACCCAAGACTGAGGTGTGCAGGCACTCTGGTCCACTAGTCATTTGTCACAGGCCTCGTCCAGGAAAATTGCTACAGTAAAAGACCTCAGCCTCTGCCCCTGGGCTCCAGTTTACAGGTGATATACAGTCCGCTTGGAACTGACACTTTAAACTGCCTACCAGCTGCACCTGTATGAGACAAGTCTGCACCTTAAGCCAGCTCTACATTTCAAACTAGCTCAAAAAAACTCTGTGAAGGTTTGTTGATACCTGATGTAACCACCTTGGTGACTCCTGCAGCTTATATTAGCTCACTGGTCCTGTTGTTAGTAATAGTTCTTTGAACCCTGTGTGTATATATACATGTGTGTGCATGTGCATATGTATATTACTGTATGAAATGTGATCTGGAGTTATATCTATTAGTGATTAAGACTGGAATAAAAGAACCTGTGATCAATCGTCAGTGATCATGTCTATGTAGCACAAAAGTCAGTAGCACCTGATGAATTAAAGCCAAAGGAATTGATGTGGCTTATGAATTTGTTGTTTAATAAATTCTGACATCATGGAAAGGTACAAATATGTTGAGCTATATTACTGACATAGCTTCTTCACAACAGTAACTACTAAAAACAATACTGAATAGGTGAGATATACACTGAAATTTAAAAATTGATAAGTAAAATTAATTGGATCAGCACTAAAGTTAGAGTGAGAAAGACAAAAATGGGAGGGGGACAGATATAGATAATCCCCCCCTCCTTAGCAAGGTGGAGCAAAGGACAAGATTGGGCTGCATGTCAAGGTTATATAAGGAATCCTCAGCACCAGCTTGCTGAGGACAGGACAGAGTCTCCCTTCAATAATGGCCTTCTAAAAGGAGGAAGATGAAAACACTAAAGATAAGCACAGAGGTAAAGTTACACATGCTCAGGTTGGAGTTTGGGGAGATTTTATCTTCTAACAAAGCAAAATGGCTTATAATTTGAAGGGAGAATTTGAGGAATGCATCAAAGTTAATAGAGCCATGTGCTCTCCCTCTGAGTTTGGTCAGATGAGTAAGGACAACAACGGATGGGTTCCGTCTCAGCATGCTCCTGCCAGCCCCGCTGCCTGTTCTCACACCAATGGCTCAGCCCAGAGATGCTCAAGGTACCCAGCATTGACAAAGACAGGCACTCAGCCCAACAGCTGCATAGCTTCTGTGAGACTCCCAGTAGCCAGTGAACTCACAGCAAAAAAATCCATTCGGAAACAGGGAGGGAAAGGCAATCTATGAGCACACAGAGAAAATTAGAAAATAACAAGATGTTAACAGCAGAACTGGAAAATTAATTTCTCAACCTTTGGTGGTCCAGAGGTTATGAAATAAAAGAAATGTGGGTGAGGGGATCCGGCTAATGAAAGAGGATGTATGAGAGGAAGCTCACTGGGAATTTGGACACCACCCCTGTTTACTAAGGTTGCATAGTTCCTCTGGTCAAGTCACAAGGATTGGTCAGCTGTCCTAACACTGGAGGTTCCACTTAGCATGCAGATGGCATCCTAGTAAAGTTCGATGCTGTCTGTTGGTCACTCTGGCAACCATCTTAGATCTAACAAGTTTCAATTAGCCCAGCTAGGGAAGAACTTCTGGTCTACATGTATCCTGTCCTCAGAGGTAAACAAGGTTAGGGCAGGTCACCTCAGTCAGGTTGCTGAGGCAGGAGGCTGGGTAATAAATGACTCCTTTTAATTTCCACGTCTCATTCTTAATGGTTGCAGAAGAGTGACGGCAAGGCTTCTGAAACTCCCAGAGCAGAATTTGGTTATAAAGGAACTCATTAGAGGGGTAAAGAGTTTCCCTAGTTAATCTTAAGTGTGTTTGAGATTGTCTGCTTGTAGGTCTAGCTGTTTATACTCCTGAAGGGCTATCACAGTTTATGGCCTCTAACCTTTTAGAAGAGAGACCAGACAGTTGAAGATGCCTGGCCCAAGAAACAGGAGAAGCAACATAGCTATCAGAGGCCCAGACAGGGCAAAGGCCAGTCTAAGATTTGATATATTTTTTAAATATCTTGGGCAAAGATCACTAAAGTTTGCTCATAGAACCAGGTTGTTTTTCCTAAAAGCCTAGGAGTGTTGCGGAAGTCTGTTTCTAAATGCCACAGTGTTTATATGAAAACAAGAGGATGATTTGGGTGTCTAGCCTTGTTTGGGGGCAATGTTACCTTAAAAAGAAGCTAGAAGTTTAACCTAGAATAAGAATAATCAGTATAAATCACAAGACAGAGCACAAAAAGGAGCCGGGCCTGGCAGGAGGCCAAATAAAGACATCTGTGAACCTACATGACCATCTGGCCGTTAAACACCATAGGCATTTTGGTACAACTTGTGTTTCAGGCTCCAGGCCCTGGAATCTGTGCAGAAATAGATGCTTATCTGGACTGGCTCAATGATTCCAATGTAGGAAGCCTAAGATAGAGAAAAGGAAGTCAGTTTAAACAATGAAAGCAACATTAGGTAGCTGGATTGGTACTTTTATCCTATAGGCAGACCTACCCAACAGGGCAAATCTTTACCAGGGGACTATTTCAGGCTAAGTGTATAACAAAATAACA
The DNA here is from genome assembly GCA_035773235.1 of Eospalax fontanierii. Classification (NCBI taxonomy): domain Eukaryota; kingdom Metazoa; phylum Chordata; class Mammalia; order Rodentia; family Spalacidae; genus Eospalax; species Eospalax fontanierii. Next base: position 53,019,692 of record CM069536.1, on the reverse strand, counting down.
TACTGGGGCATAGGCTTAGTTGGTACAGTGTTTGCCTACAGAAGCATGAAGACCTGAGTTTGGATCCCCAGCACCCATGTAAAAGCCAAGCACACTGGTACACATCTGTAAGTCCAGTACTGGTGGGTAGAGACAGGTGGATCCCTGGAACTCACTGGCCAGCTACTGTAGCCAAATAGATGAGCTCTAGGTTCTGTGAGAGATCTTGTGTTGAAAAATAACATAACATGGTAGGTGACTGAAGAAGACATTCAACACTGACCTCTGGCCTCCATATACACACTCACATGCATGCACACACATGAACATGTATACATACATAATAATAACACATTATAACAAGCTGAAGAATGCAGTAACTAGTGAGACTTGGACTCTGGGCCTCTTCTAGCTAATAAGGCCTTTTACTGTTCAATGCTAACCAATAACGCACCCTCTCTCAAAGCCCATCTTCTCCATGTCCCTCTGTACTGATTCTTTATTAATGCATTAAGTCAGACAACAACAGTAGTTCTTTAATTCCCAAGTATTGGGTAGGATGGTGAGATGTGGAACTCACGGTATTGATAATCAATCTTTTAGTAATTACATGGTTTTTTTTTTATCATAAGAGAGAATCTTTATTTAATACCACCTCTCACTGAAGCCAAATGTCTTCTGCGAGTCACATTAGACCTAGAGAATTTGGTGGGTTCTGTAGGCCTGGTCCAATAGTGCTCAGGTCATCTTCTGTGTGTGTGTTATGCAGGTGAAGACACCACAGGATGGCTGGGGATTCTCCAGCCTTTCTCCCTAAACAGTGAGGCCCCTGGCGCCCTTCCCTTGAGTAGAGCAGTCTCTCTTTAGATCCTCTTGGTCCCTCTCCCTTTTCCCCTTTCCTCGCTGAAGGCCCCGGCATCTCCGCCTTTCTTTCCTAGGTGCTTTGTGTTATCACCAATTGCACCATCTTTTGGGATCCTCCCTACGACAAAATGATCAATGGAATGGAAATGTTGAAAGAAACTAAAACTGCATGTATTACCTGTTAACTATGACAACTAAATAGCAGTAGACCTAGATGAGAAAGCTTTCCAAACCTAGCAATCCAACAAAATGATAACAATGAAAGTGACTCCAGTCTGAGCTTGCGCAGTTACCAGAAAGACATTGATAGAAATTCTTGGTACATAAGGCTATGATAACCTCTCTGCAGGTTTGGGTTTTTTTCCTAGCTTACAGAATTTATTTAGAAATCATGTTTTATATGCATTCATTTATGCGTATGTCTGCATATATATATATGCAGTTTGATAGTTCTTTTAAAGTTGTATTTTTAATAATTACATATAAGCGGGTGGGTATGTGCACGTGATCTCAGGTGCTTGTGAAATTCAGAAGACAGTGTCTGATCCCATAGAGCTGGAGTTACAGATGGTTGTGAACTGCCAACAAGAGTGCTAAGACCCGAGCTTGAGTCCTCTGTAAGCAACAGGCACTCTCTCCAGCCCCCTCTGATAGTTCTGAGGAGGTAATCATAAGTAACCTCCGTTAGAACCTCCTGGCTCTAGATCTTTCAGTAAGGTTGACACAAGTGACACCATTTTGATTCCATTGAGTCTTGAGTTCTGGAAGACCTGATGACATCTTGAATTCCATTTAAAGAGACCAATGCTTTTTCCCTTTTAAATATGCATGCACAGCATTTCCCTTCCCCTCATAATAGCACATTTGATGCTGGTTACACTCCCCTGCTGGGTGTTTAAGATCAAGTAGTTGGGCACGATGTCAGCCCCACATCGACCTTTCCCTTTCCTACTGTTGGGGGTCAGATGAGCTCCCTCGGGGATTGTTTTGGGGGCCAGCTGCTGGAGCTGCTCCTCAGCTGTTTTTCTAGACTCCCTTTCTTCCAGATTTCTTCCTTTTCCAGCATGTACACACTCGCTACAGCCAACCTCTGGGGTCTCTGTGTCCTCTGTGATTGAAAGGACAGGTGGCTTATCCGAGTTGTAGAGCCATCTTCCAGTGACTGTGTTGACCTCAGATGCTTGGTCAGCTATGAAGTACAGGCACCCAAATGCTAGCTGTCCTCTTGGACATTCTGTCTCCCTTGGTGTTAGTCTCGTAAGTCTTAGTTATTGAACACTGAGTAGACCAATTCCACCAGCCTTACAGTGGGATTCCTGGGCTTTAATTCTAACATTTTTAGTTTCTTTGAGGGAGCTGAGATACAGAGAGAGAATGGAGACAGTTCACCACCGTTCTTGACTTCCATTTTCTCTTAGGTCTGTATTATACTCCTTTCTTCACACAGTACTCTTTAGGATAAACCTTTATTCTTCTGGGACAACTTTAAAGGGGGTTAACCTCAACTTTTAAACTTTAAAGGGGCCATCCTAACACAGAGCAGGGGAAGAGCCAGAGCCTTGACCCTGATAAGACTGTCCTTGGACAAATCTTAACTAAAGTTTCTCCTTATTGCTTCCTTTTTATCTTGAACATGTATTATGTATATAATGAAAAAGTAATCCATTCAGCTTGATGGGAAAGAAATGATAGACTAGATTATGATGAAGATAAAATAGGGAAGTGTTTGATTTGGGTCCCACCTTTATCTTAAGTTTGTTCATCTTTGGACATAATATAAATATAATCATGACACAGTTCTTAAGTTCAAGGCTAAATCGAGTTTATTTGTATGTTGTCTCTATAAATAATGAATAAAACAAATGAAATTATATTTCCTAAACACTCTGATTGGCCTATCACAAGTCCTGGCTTAACTTTTAACACCATTAAAAAAAGCTCTAACTAAGGCCAGGTATGGTGGTGTACGCCTTTAATCCCAGGACTTGGAAGGCAGAGGCAGGCAGATCTCTGTGAGTTTGGGGCCAGCCTGGTCTACATAGTAAGTTCCAGGCCAGCTAGGATAACAGGAGACCTTGCTTCGAAAAAACAAACAAACAAAGAGAAAAAAAGCTCTAACTTTTTCATGAAAATAGCCTATAACTAGAGAGATTGGACTGACTGAGATTAAAAATAAGAAGCTATGTTTGCACACTCTATGCACACACACACACACCAAAAAAATGAAAGAAAGAAAAAACCACATGCAGGCACATCCATTAAAAGCTTAAAAGAACTTGACAAATTTCTAGAGAAAATAACGAACAAAAGATAATCTACATTACAAATGATCCAGCTTCACTGAAATATTTCTGTAAAAGGGAGTTCATTTAAAAGTATGTTTCTATGTCAGAATGAGTGGAAGCTGCATAAAGGAGCCAAGATCAGGGCACTGCTGGTTGGAAATGAGTTAGAAATGAGAGTAAAGTTTCTCCAACATTACAAAGTAATACAATAGGAAGACATAATTTACAAACACAGCCCATGTTGACGACTGTATTACTGTCAACTGAAGAGGAAAATAAGATAAAAGCAAGCCAGACATTGTTAAACCTGCTTCTCCAGGACAGGATAGAAAGAAAAAGGATAGTACTGGAAAATAAGAGGAGCAATTCTATGCTGGTGGAACGGGAAAAATGAATATCCTTTATGTTAATGACAATTTCATCTGAAAGCCTGAATACTTCAACAATAATGACATGCGTTAAGCTGCTTGGAACGTGCTGACTTCCATCTTAAAGTGTGCTCTCTACTGCGCCACCACTTTGCTGTTATGGTGGGAAGCACGTTATCTAGTCTACCTACAGGCTGTCAATCACTCCCCTGCAAACTTTCTGGATTTAACTTCTGCAGTCTTTTGGAAACAAACATCTCACATGATTCCAACAGGGACTTCCTAAATTCAGAGGATGGTTAGAACTGACTGATAAATAAAACCATAAAATAAAACAGTAAAACCATGTTGGAATTACATCATACTTAGTTTGATTTAAATGCTAAGCACTTTAAAATGCGTTTGAGACACAGAGCTTCCAACAACAGTGATTTTTTTAAATCAATAGCCTATTTTAAATTGCTAACAACAAATGTTTGTTTTATGCTGCTTTATTGGTCAATGTTCTGTTACTATGATAAAATACCTGAAGTAGTTAATCTATAAAGAGAGAACAAAATTAATTGGCTCATATCTTGGCTATCCAAATCCAAGATCAGGCAACTCCACTGGTTTTGTATCTTCTGAGAATAGCAGGTATACATGTGTTACCAAGTCACACCATGATCCAGGAAGAGGGCCAGGCGGGCCAGAGTCTCCAGCCCTTTAGAGGCATTCTCACAATGGCCTACATCCTTCCTACTAGGATCCATGTCTAAAAGTTCATAGCACTTCCCAATGTACTATCCTGGGGACCCAACCTCTCCATGTGGACTCCTGCAGAGTGGGGGGCCCTCAGACTACACCCTCAGTATAGCAGTCAGCCACTATGCTAAGCATCTTATACACATTTTATTCCTTGTATCATTAAAACAATGCTTTAAATATCAATTTTTACCATTCATTCCCAATTTGGGGAACATGAACCACACTGATAGGAAGCAACTTGCCTAAGGTTACGTATCCCATGAATGGTAGAGGCAGGAATTTGAACCCAGTAAATCTGAATGCGACACATGTATAATCATGTGGAATCTTATAACCTTCAACCTTAGCTGTTCAACATTTGGGGAGTTTTAAACTGTCTGGTATCTCAGACTCCACCCAGAGCAGATAAGCCAGAACTCATAGGAACAATGACCAAGCAGGCATGGTTTTTACTGCTGCAGGTGGTGTACTGTGCAGGCAAACCTAAGAGTCAAAGCACACGCCGCAGCGCTCTGTCATTACAAGGCTAACTTTAACCCATGGTGCAACTGTGTCACACACTTTCCTATTGACATGTAGTGTTTGTCAACGTCAAACAAACCTAGACATAGCTAGAAAAAGTGAATCTCAGTTGAGGACTTTCCTCCATCAGATTGATCTGTGGGCGTGTCTGTGGGGCATTTTCTTGATTTCTAATTAATGCAAGGAGGGCTCAGCCCACTGTGAGTAGTGCAAACCCTAGGCAGAGAGTTGTGAGTTGTATAAGAATTCTGGTTGAGCATGAGTCAGGGGAGTAAGCCCATAAGCAGCATTCCTCCATGGTCTCTGCTTCAGTTCCTGCCTCAAGTTCCTCCCTGGACTTTCCTCAGTGATGGATTGTGAACTGTAGGCCAAATAAGCCCCTTCCTCCCCAAGTTGCTTTTGATCACGGTGTTTATCATAGCTACAGAGAAAGTAACTAACTCACACATGAAAATTAATAGTGATTTGACATTGATTTAACCTGCAAGACATATGTTAGATTTCTGATTGAAGAGAGGATTCATTTGGATTACCTAAAAAGACCATGAACTAGTAAGTAAGCCACTCCCTCCCTAGGGTAGAGTTTCTGCTTCCCCTAAAGACAATCTAGCTATCGATTTAAAATACAAAACTGCTTCCACTCCAAAAATTAGAGTTATAAATTAAAGAAGAAGGTCTGCAGAGGAAAAAACGATGAGACTCTTAACCTCTGCACAGTTAAGTTCCTTCTTTTATGAAGAAGGGCTAAAAGTAGGGCTTGCTCCAAAGGTTATAGAGGAATTAAATGAAGCCATATATGCAATGCAATTAGCATAGTACCTGGCTCATAGCAGTGTGGAAAAGAAAGTTCTGCCGATATTATTTTTTATTATTAATATAAAAATTAATTTTCAAAATGCCTTATTGCTGATAGCTGTAGAGAAGGAACTTCAATACAGTATAAAGAACAATGAGCTTTCAATTTCTTTGAGTCAGAGCTATACCCAAGCAATTGATTTGGTCTATAACACAAAAATTTCATAAAACATGAAGTCTGATATGAGTCATCTTGAAAGCATAATTGGTTCCCACCCAGAAATTGGACCAAGTGAGGATCAAATATATCCAGAATATGTATATCTGCATTAAGCATGTAAAAATGTTTTCTCATGTCACTGGAACCAGTTCCCAGTAGACACTGAAGGACAAGTATACTTAATTTTGCATGTACAATCCATACTCATGTAAATTTAATCATCTACTGCTTTCAAATATAACAACTGATACAGATGCTACTGTGGTTAGTTTCTGAGTCTGCTATATAATCCTGTAAGTGCCTATAGGAGATAAATATATACTCATATGCTTTTAATATAGATATTTAATGAACAAGTTATAACTGTACAACTATAAAAACAAATCAACGAAGTCGACCGACCTAATAGGCAAGAATCAAGCACTTTGAGGCTGGGGAGATATCTCAGCCCAGCTAGTAAAGAGCTTGCCACACAGGCATAAGGACTAAGTTCAATCTCCAGAACCAATGAAAAAGTCAGTGTGGTGGTGTGCTCTTGTAATTCCAGTGTTAGAGAAGCAGAAACAGGATCCTTGATGACCAGCCAGTCTAACCTACTTGGCAAGCTCCAAGTTTCAGTAAGAGACTCTGTCTCTAAAACCAAAGTAAACAACCCCTGAGGAATAATATCCAAGTTTGACATCTGGCCTCCACCTTCACACGGATGTGTGTGTGCACACGAAGACTTAAGAAATCTGAGAATATCAAGAGTTGGCAAAGAAGTGGAATGAAAGAAACTCTCATGGACTGTTAATGAGAGTGGAATTTGGGAGACCCGCTTAGGAAACCCATTAGTAATTGCCTCATTTAGTTGAGCCTGTGCTAATCCAGTACACCAGCAGTTCTGTCCCTAGATATATATTCTAGGATGCATGCACTACAGGTACAGAATGTTCTCAGCAGCATCATCCATCATAGCAAAACCAAGAAGAATTCAAGTCCATCAACTGTGCTCCCTTGACCACACCACATTTGTCTAGGCTGAAATCTTTTCAGCTCCCAGAAGAGAGCCAAGTTAGTTAGAAGAAGCCGTTTAAAGAGTTCAGGGGTCCTGCAGCAAAGCCCTGAGCCTCTAAAACCAGCATGCGGGGGAGGGAGGGCAGCAGCAGGAACACTAAGTCGTATTCATGGAGGAGAGTAAGAAAAGTTGCCTGGCTCAAATCTTAACCAGGGATAGAAAAGAAAAAAACAAAATAACTAGTGATTAGACTCATTACAACAAGCCACAACTCATAAAGGTTTTCAGCACAAATTCACACCACCATCAGGTACCAAAAGAGCAAGAAGCAAAAAGCACCTGCTAAGGGCCACATCAGGTGGCAATTCTGGCATCAAGCAGGGCAACCTTAAGTATGTTCTGCAAAAACTCTTCTACACGCAGGCCTGGAAGAATCTTTACAATGTCATGAGAAAAATTAACAACTCAAAGTTAAAAATTAACCAATTAGTTAGTTTACACATGTGCTCAAACCAGGAAGCGGAAGACAATGAGGGAAAGCCAGTAGGGTCAACCCCAGAAGGACCCACCGCCAAGACTTTCACTTCTAAAAACATCGAAAGGAGTCCTTACAAAAAGATAATTCCAGAGAGAAAAGATCAAAAATGAAAAATGAGCAATTAACAAATGATGAGGCAAATGTGTGAATAAATGTAAATAAATAATCACTACAAAATGATCACAAGACTTCAAATGATTGATAATTTAAAAAGCACAGTGGCATATGGTGTAAGCGAAGACAGTAGAAGTTAAAGTGCTCTGAGCTAGCATTTTGGAAGAGGAAGACACTGATTAAATTTAGACATGTATAAGTTCATCTACTAAAATTTCCAAGACCATTGCTAGAGCAGAGAAATGGAATATCTAACAATTCACTAGAATGAGCAAGACAATGAAAATGCTTATCAACTCATTCAAATATAAGAAAAAGAAGAAAAGGCAGAAAAACTAAAGTACAAAATAGAAAGCATAAATCCAAATACATCAGGATTATGGTAACTATAAATGAAAGGTTAAAATGATCCTTAACATCAAACATCAGATTGACCTTTCATAAAAATGGGAAAAGGAAGGAAGGAAGAAAAGACAGAATGGGAGAGAAGAAGAAGGTAAGGGAAGGCAGGAAAAAGGAAATGAGAGAGGGAGGAAGGATGGACGTACTGACTTCTAAAATTAAAAATCTAATAGAGTCATTTGTGTGTGCATTACAGAGAAGAGATACCACTGAGGAGAATACAGAAATCTTCATTCCCCAAAGATCTGAACAACTGTAAGAATTCCCACACTGGCCTTTGTCTCTAAGACTTGGAATCTGAACGAAAGCTGTTCTATGGTTTGACTGTGCATGCCTCCCATTTGTGTGTTGGAATCTTGAACCTCCAATTCCTATGTTAATAGTGTTGAAAATGGGGTCATTGGGAGGTAATCAGGGTTAGATGAGGTTATGAGAATAGAGCCCTCAAGATGGTGTTTAGTGGTTTTATACAGGGCGGAGAGACCTGAGCTAGCACAGGTGATGCCTGCATCTGATGGCCTCCACCATGCTCAGGGGCAGCGAGAAGACCCACACCAATCAGAGCAGATGATGGTACTGGGCTCTTGGACTTCCCAGCTTCAGAACTCAGAAGAAAGAAACCTCAGGTCTTCTGCTAGTGCACAGAAAACAGATGAAGACACAATTCTAAAGCAGTGTTTCTTGATCTTTAGCACGTACTCCAATCATTCAAGTATTTTATGAAATGCTCACTTGGTAAATGTAATCCAGAGAAACACAGGGACAAGCCCATAATGTAAATGCAAGTCTAAACTCCAAAAGTTTTGAGAAACAGTTTTATGATTGAATTTTTTAATTTTTATTTTTTAAGATTTCATTCAGTACCAGGATTCAGACACATTCAGGCACATTCAGGGCAGTATGGTTATAGACCAGTACCAGGTGTCACCAGGAGGCAAAACATTAGGTCAGTCAGCGGATGTGAGGTCATTCATCATCTCTATCTCAATATAAATATTCACATCTCAACTGTACAAATATTATGTGTCTTTAAGGTAATGTCTAACCCCTGCTAAACTCAAAATATATTATTTTCCTAAAATTCAGAAACTCTTGAATTCTAAAATATACCCATTCTGGAGGTCTTAGAGTCTGTAAAGTCACAGTGTATTTCTTTCTTTCTTAACTAACCAAAGTTTTTATGCTATATTTTTAAAATGTAGCTCTAAAGCATAAGAACACAGGGAGAAAAGTGAAAAAAATATAATTATTCAGCAGTATAATAATTATTTAGTCTGAAAACTGCATTTTTTTTTCTTTCAGGAAATTAAGTACTTAAGGGAAAATCCCAATTTGTTACTCTTGGGGTTTTATTTTTGTTACCAAAAGACAAAATAACACTGACCTAATTTCAGTTTTTAAGTGGACAGCTACTGAGCATGCTCCAAGCAGAGTTGGTCCTGAGAGACAGCAATTTATGGAAATCGAGATGTCAAATGAGCTTTAAGCTCCTCCTCACCCCGCAACAAGCTTGAGTAAGATTCATCTACACAATTCCCATTCAAGAACTCTCATCTTGTATATTTAAAGAAAATACAATTTCTATGAAACCAGAGTTACTGGTTGCTGAGTCTGAAGTTGTAGCATGCAGCTGTACATAGACACAAAGCCCTTTGGAAAAAACATTTGGCTTCATACAGGACTCTCTCTGCTTTTGATTCTCAAAATGTGGAAGCTGTCGAGGGAGCAAAGTCAAAGCTTCCAGGGTCTGACCTCATCCCACAGTCAAACTACACAGCTTTGGATGTTAAAAGTACTTCAGGGGACCACAGAGATGGCCCAGTGGTTAAGAGCACTTGCTGATCTTTCAGAGGTCTTGAGGGAGACACACACACACACACACATAGAAATAAAAATAAATATTTTTAGAGAACTTCAAAGAAGGTAATAAAATGGTCACATTGGGCATTGTTCTGTGTGTTCCCCTGGCAATCCAAGCCCATTTTATGAAAACCGTTTTTAAGCATCACCTACACAGAAAGACAAAACCCCCAACTTTGTTGTAGCCACTCTTCCCTCTGTCCATAAAGTAAACAGGTAGTTCACCTATCAATCAACAGGCAGAGACATGACTGAATAGCAAAGACCACTTTCTGAAACCAAGGGACATACAAAAGGCTTCTACTTTCTAATTTGAAGATGGTCAATTTGAAAATTCTCCTTATGGGGAGAGGCCTTGGGAAAGGTTGGAAGATAAACACCCTGATGACCAAAAGGACATTTGTGTGTTTGCTGTCCCTGTTATCTTGAAGAGCATAATGACAGACAGAGGACATTCTACTGGGTAGGCAAGGATCGATGAATGAAACAATGATTGAGCCTCATTCTACCTGCCGAATTAAACCAACAGTCGAGAGTTAAGGGATTGACTAGAGAGGAGAGAGGAGAAGAGAAGGGTCGGAAGTTGTATAGCATCTCAAAAGACACATTAAAGCAGGAATCAGACTCGAGTTACTCCAATAAGGAGGTACTGCCAATAGTTCTAGGAGAAAGCCCCTGAAAAGTCCACAACCCTTGATCTGTCTACTGGATAAAAAAACAGTGATGTAGGGGAAAAGGAACTTTGGGGACTCAGGTGATGGCTCAGTCAGTATTTGCGTCTCACTTAAACATGAGAACCTAATCCCTAAGACCTAGACCACCACCAGCGCTGGTGAGGCAGAGACAGGAGGATCCTTGGGGCCTGCTACAGTGGTGAGCTCCAGGTTCAGTGAGAGACCCTGAATCAAAGAAATAAGGTGAAGGTGAAGGAAGATTGAGGAAGACCTGACATCAGCCTCTGGACAGAGAGAAAGAGAAAGAGAGAGACAGACAGAGAGTCAAAGAGACAGAGACAGAGAGGGGTGACACAAAAAAGGAAAGAAAAAAGGAAATTTCCAAGCCTGACCCACATCCCCTCAAAAAAAAAAAACAAAAAACAGAATAGAAAGAACGGAAAAATTGGAAGCCAAAATAAAACCAACGCTAGATACTAGGATTACATTTTCCAAGTTTGCCAGCTGGATATTTAATAAAAGTGGTAATCATCACACTTCAGTTTCAGTTCATGTGGTTTTGTTTCTAGTATATGTGAATAACTAGTAAAAATTTCCCCTAAAACATAGAGTATATGAAATATCTACAGCAGATTTTCAATAAATATGAAATTAACCTTATTATTATACTATTTCTGGCTAGTAATGTCCAATGTATTATAAAATATAAGATTCACCCATTACTTTATTTATTTATCGGTCTCTTTGAGACATGGTCTCCTTGTAGCCACAGCTGGCCTGTACCTCACTATGTAGACCAGGCTAGCCTCAGTCTTGCAGAGATTCACCTCCCTCTGCCTCCCAATTGCTGGAATGAAAGGCATGTGCTACCACCCCTGTCAAGACTCACCTATTACTTTAAATAAACAACCTCAGAAAAACATATTTTACCACTGATACATCTTTGATGAGGAAATTTTTATAATTCTAAAGTAAGTTCTTATATCTAATATTTTCATTGGTTCTTTAAGAATTCCGTGGATATACGTGATGTATTTTGATCATATCCATCCTCACTGCCTTACTCTAACTCCTCTAGGGCCTCCCTCTGAAAACTTGTCCCCCTTTCAATTTCATGTCTGCTTTTTTTTCCTCTCTCTCAAATAACCCACAGAGCCCAGTTAGTGCTACATCCAGGCACATGGAGGCGGAGTCATCTGCTGGAGCATGGGCAACCTAACAGTGGCCTTATTCCCAAAGAAAGAACTACTCTCCTTCTCCCAGCTCCATCAACTGCCAACAGCTTCCCAGCTAGGAGTTGGCATCTCATGAGCCCCTCCTCCATCCACGTCAAAGAAGGGTTTCTTTAATTCATTGATTATTAGTGATTCTTTGAGAATTACATACAACATACTTTTTAGCATATTCAGACCCTCTCCCCCACCTCCATCTCTGTCTGATTACCCCCACTTCATCTTCTCTATTATTTTTAAGGCCTACTGAGTCCACTTTGCATCACCAAATACTCTTGGGTATGGGTCCACACCCTGGAGTGTGTCCAATCTACCTACCGTCATATTCTTAAAGAACACTGACTTGCCCTCTCCTAGAAGCCGTCAATTGCCAATAGCTTGCAGCTAGGACTGGGGCTTCTTGCCCATGTCCCCTATCCATGCTGGGATTTTGTCTGGCTTGGGTTTGCACAGGTCTTGTGCATATTGTCATAAGCACTGTAGGTTCATATATGTAACTACCCTGCGGTGTCCAGACAACAGTTTCCTTGTATTCATCTACCGTGTCTGTTTCTTACAATCATTCCACCCCCTCTTCCACAATAGCCTCTGAGCCTTGGGAAAAGAGGATGTAATATGGTCTCTTATTCTCTGCACATTGACCAGCCATCCATAGGGTTCTGCATTAATCACCATCTGCTGCAAGAAGAAGCTTCTTTGGAGAGAGCTGAGAGATGCATTAATCTATGGGTATAAACAGTGAGTAATTAGGAGTTGGTTTAATACTATGTTCCTTTAGTAGAAAAATAGAAGGTTCTCCCTACAACCTGGGATACATCTAGCCATAGGTCCTTGGCCCTGAAAAGAGGGCCAGGCCCAGGCTCCATTTTATGAAGCAGGCCTTAAATCCAGTCAGGAAGTGGTTGGTTACTCCTTCGACACACGTACACTTCACTGAATGAGCAATCTCGCCAGCCTAAAGTTAATCACTCATCTTATGAAAAGTCTGTGACAAATCTACAGTGGAGAGATTTTATGCTATTATTTAACAATAAAATAGATCACTCACATGTGACACGCCAAAGCTTCCTTTGTTGTGTCAACTCGGATCTTATCCTCCAGTTTTATCTCCTTCAATGAGGGTTGGTGACCCAACAGCAATGACAGCCATGAAATTCTTGTCTGACAGTCACATTTCCACAGCTCAGTGACACTCAGTGGGTTCTAAGGATCACTGAGTGCTCAGCTCTGCTTCCCTCACTCATCTCCTTTTATGGTTGAAGACACAGAAATAGTTGACTAATTTGAGTGACTTACCCAGGAATATCAGTATGAATATACTGGTATAACAATGAGTTGAACTCATACTTCCAAAGCACATTCTCCCCAGCCATGCAGCAAAAGCAAGTAATTTTCAAATGTCTTTTTTGAAATTAAATTTGAAAAAAGCTGCCAACTTTTCAATTCAAAGGTATTTCTAGCTCATTCCCTCAGGTGTCTCAGTTTGAACAATTTAACTTCTTATGGGCTCTAAATCCATTTGATCACCTCTGTGGACCATCTCCTTAGCCTCTGCATCCTCCTCTTTATCCAGTCTGGCCTAGGCTGGACAGCCTCCATCCCTGTTCATCTCTACATCCACATCATTCAGTTGGAAAAACTACTATCATGATTAAGTATAATTCTTGGACTGCCTCCCTACCCAATTGAGAAGAAAAATAAACAATTGTACAACCTGGCTTGTTTGGCTCTAGAGATCTGACACCAGTCTCAAAGGGCTTTGAGCTCCATTCAGCCACTATACTTTCTTAGCCAACGACTGCTAGGAAAGAATTTCTCATATTCACACCTTCCTCACACTCATCCCAGTATCTTCTTCCAACCACATCCAATCACCTATACACATCTGCCCAAATCTGGAGCATGCTATGCCTGAGCTGAATGGCCAACTCACTGCTTGATATCTTAGATCCTATCCCTCCTGTGTCCTTAAGAAAATTCCCCCATCAATTCCTTTATCCCTACTAAATATTTCCCATTGTTTTTCAAGTATATTAAATTATCTACCATATTTTTAAAAAAACTAAATTTTTCAGACTACCTATTCTAGATGGTTATCCCCCCACCTTCCCATCCCACAGGTAGCAAAGAGCCGTGTATTCTTCCTCTTCTTCCTCACTTTCATTCCTATCTGAACCAGCTCTTTTCATCAGACTTTTCCCCACCGCTGGTCCTGGGGTTGTCAGTGGTTCCATGATCTGCACGTAGCCACATGGAGATCTGAGAGCATTCAGGTCTCGAAGTCACCCACCTCTCAGCAGTATTCGCAATGGTCACCATGCCACCTTCTTTATATGTTCTTAGTGTACAGTTTGGAGCCACTTCAGTTACCTGACCGGATGATCCTTTTCAGTCCCCTCTACTGGTTCGTCTTTAGCTCCTCAAGCTGTAGGTGCTGGAAGCACTCAAGGACTCAGTCCTCAGGCATCTTCTCCTTCTTTATTCATTCCCAAGGCATCTCAAATCACCTTGGGGGTTAAAATGGAACTACCCAAGGCAGCAGGCAAAGCGGTGCACTCCTGAAACTGCAGCATTCAGGAGACAGAGGTAGAAGGACTGGATGTTCAAGACCAGCCTGGGCTACATAGAGAGACCTGTCTCAAACAAACACACCTACCCCCTGAATGTTCAACCTTATTTCTTGAGCTCTAACCTTCATTGTGAGCTCTAGGCTCCTAAACACAATGACCATTTTCTTCTTTATAAGTAACAGCATCTTAAATCTTTTGCTCCTCTAGGACAACAACATCATTAACCATCCAGATGCTCTCAAAACAGCAACTCTCAATTACATACTTAAAAAACACAGCCTGAATGAATTACTTGTCCCAGCTACCCCATACCAGCTACATTCAACTCCACCATCAAGTCTCCCTGTCTGTTCCCTTGCCTTCTACAGGCTTCAGAGTCATACTAGATCATGACTCTCCCACAATCAAAACCCTGATATCCTCCCAGCATGAGTAGGCCCACCAGCCCAGCTACATGACTCCTGACATCTCTCACCTCATCGCCTGCCCACTCATTCCTTGCTCACCCATCTCCAGTTACTTTCCTTAATGTTCTCCAAACACTCTGCAAACTCAGGTCCTTTTCAGTCACTGTTTCTTCCCCCTAATATACAGTCATCTCTCAGTATGAATGCAAGACTAGCCTCAGAAGCCCTCACAGATATGAAAATCTGAGGATGCTCAAATCCTTCCTAAAAATGGCACAGTGATTGTGTGGAGTCTACTCACATCTTTCCGTATACGTTACACTATCTCTAAGTTACTTACAATATGCCGTGCAATCTAAGTGCTATGTAAATAACTGTGATAGCTTATTACTCAGGGAAAAACAAGGGGAAAATAAATCTCTACATGTTTGGTACAGTCACATTTTTTTTTTCCCAACCCCTTTTAAGCTGAAGTTGAATCACTGGACGCGAAACCCACAAATACAAAGGGCCAACAATATTCTTCCCCCGAATATCTGCATGGCCTTTCTCCCTCGCTTCCTTTAATTTTTTATTCACATGCCTCTTGGCCTTTCCTGACTCCCTCTCTAAAATCATGTACCTGTCAACTGTGATCTCATTCCCTCTCTCTGCTCTCTTCCCAGAGCTCACCACTGATGCCACATTGCGCCTGCTTTGTTTGTTTAATCATCCAGCTTCTTTACTGAAATACACAATCGGTGAAGTTGGAAACTGTGTTTTGTTCCTTGCTGCACAGGCAGTCTCTAAAGCTGTACCTGGTTTTTCAAGATGTCCAATAAATGTTTGTTGAATGAATTACCTGAATTACCAATTAAGGGATGAATGAATTACCAAGTTAAAGCAATATTAGCTATAAGTATGCCTAGTCCAGCAGGCTGCTCCCACAAAGTAAAAAGGTGAAGGACAATTCAGTTGACAGATATCATGACAGCAAATCTATACTACTATAATAACTTTCATTCCATTTCCTATGTAGATAATGACATACTGATATAAAAACAGCAAAGAGATTGGTCATAATTGAATTATGGGCATCATTTTATCATCAACTTCAGATTAATGATGTAATATGCCCCCTGACTATTAACTGCACATTTTAAACCTTTGCATACATGTTCTGATCAGTTGTGACCTGAGAGTCTCAGAAAAAAGAATCTTAAAAAATGTTATTTTTTTCCCAATTGAAACTAAAGTCTCAGGAATGCCCTTAATCACACAACACAATCAGCTTCTCTCTTGCTCAACAATAAATGTGGCCAAATACTGGGCACGGTGAAGTGGCTGAATCTCTGCATTATGTAAACGCATCTTCTCTGCCGTATTAAATCCAACACTCTCTTGAGAGAAGGACAGTTCTTTGATCCCTGTAATCAAGATAGATTAAGTTGCCGCTAAGCATGCCAAACTACACTCCCAAATCCCAAGAAAATATTATTGCTTGAGATACATGTTTTGTGCCTGGTGTGGTAGTACACACCTTTAATCCCAGCACTTGGGAGGTAGAGGCAAATGGATCTCTGTGAGATTGAGGCCAGTTTGGTCTACAGAGAGAGTTCCAGGCCAGCTGGGGCTATCGGGAGACCCTGTCTCAAACAACAACAAACAAAAAGATATATGCTTTGCATAGGTTGGTATAACTTGGCTTATCATAGTCAATTAAGAACTCACAGAAAAGGCTCCATCTCACCTTACTTTTCCAAACTCATTGGCAATGGCAGATCACACACTTGGCAGATCACACATAAGCTCTTAAAGCTGTCATTTATTTGTTCTCATTTCATTGGCCAAAGCAAGTCACATGGCTCCTCAGAAAGAGAGATCCTGCCATACAGTCTTCCCAGAATGTCTGCAGCCACACTCCTTTACAGAGCCTGGAACCTCTAAGAAACACAGGCTAACACATTATTGCTTACTCTTATCTTACCAGTTACATATACACAGAGACAGCCACCAAAGGATAGATCCCAAATCTCTGGAAAGAAAAAGGATAAAAACCAGCTCATGTTTAAAAAAATTAATGGCGTCCTTTTCTTCCTGAATCCCTGGGTCAATAGCTCTTGCCACCACTATCCTCTACTGAGATTAGCTTCCCTGGGTTTTGAATAGCGGTTGAACACCAAGGGTCTCCACGGAGCTCCTGGCTGTCCTCCAGCCCCAGTTTGCTGCTGAGGCATCCAGCTTTGTGGAATAAGCACCTACTGTGTTCTCAGCCCTTCCAGCAGGTTATTGGTGAACTACCCAATGCCTGTCATGCAAGCCAATTTAGTAAACTACTTTTTGTAATATATTTAAAAATTAAAAGCAAAATTAAACAACAGTACATTCCCTGCATTCTACCAACAGCAACCAAAAGCTTCCGCTGCCAATACGTGTATTGGAGAATGAAGCCTGGGTTAGCAGAGCTCTACTGCACTGCTTGCCTGGCAGGGCTTCTCATTCTGTGGGCACTTGATGTGAGATAGTTTTTGGCTGTAAACCAGGTTTGACTGCACCCAATCTATTTGGATGAAAACAAGTAGTGACCTTAGATGATTTCAACTTCAGCAAAATGATCCAAGAGCCAGAACAACAAAATAAGATTAATGAATAGTTAAAAAGAAAGTTGGTGTCTACACAGAGTCTTGCACATGAGAGACTAATTACTCTCAGTAAGAAAATGATAAATGCGGTGGAGAGATGGCTTATTGGATAAGAGCACTGGCTGCTCTTGTACAGGACCTGGGTTCAGTTCCCAGCACTCACATGGTGGCTTACAAATACCAGTAACTTGAGTTCCAGGGACTCCAATGCCTTCTTCTGTCCTGCATAGGTTCCTGCACACACATGGTACACATAAACTCACACAGGCATGCACATGTACACATAAAAATAATAAATAAGTATGTAAATCTTTTTCATTCAATATATATTTTATTGAATTTTTGTGCATTTCATACAATACTTCTTAATAGTATTTAGACCTCCTCCCTGTGGTCAGCCCCAGAACCCTCCTGCCATAGATGTGGCAGACAGTAGAAAAGTGAAAAATGTAAATGGACCCTGAGTTAAAAAAAATTAGACCCTGGTAAATATACATATATAAAATAAAATGTTTTGTACTTTTGTAATACATAAATATATTATTTAAAAGACTATGCACCATTTTATAAATGTAAGCAAAGGCTTGATTACTTAATACACAATATAACACAAAATAACATTATTAAGTTTTTGTATTCTATACAGATCCATAACCATCATCACTTTCCCAACTCCTTATTTAAGAAGTTTTTATCACTACAAACTCGTGAAAAGGCCACTCCTACATGAATTCTGGCCCAGTGTCACGTCTAGCCTTGGGCCTGATGAACGGGAAAGGGAAGGTACTGGGGGGCATCTGAAATCGCGCCTCTCCTTTTGTGGAGACAGAAGATGGCACACAAGGAATCAAATCCCATGAAATTCAGCAGAGGCATGACTTAGTAGAACAGCAGTTTATTTTCTCACAGTTCTGGAGTCTGGGAAGGCCAACATGAAGATTTCACAGGTTCGGTTTCCGGCAGAGCCTCCCTTCCAGGCTTGCAGATAATACCTGAGTCTTCACAGGGGCACAAATGCCGTCACAAAAGCTCCATCACCTAAATTAACCCTACCAGCTTCCTGAAGGCCCATCTGAAGACCATCACCTTGGAATTGGTTCCAACCCATGAACTGGGAGAGACATAAGTGTCCGGAACTCAGGCCCTGGTTAGGTGATGATGAAACACAGACCCCTCTCTGAAGCACATGTTCAGAACACAGTGTGACCAGGTTTAAAGCACAACGTGGCACTGGTGTGAAGAAGAAAAACAGCATGGGAAACTTTTCATCACACTCTCCCAATGGCCTCAAGTCTTCTACCAAGCTTAATCTTTCTAGGTTGCACCAGAAAAACCTTAAATAATAGAACAAACACAGACAAGCAAGGCTTCCAAACAAAGCCATTGGGAAAGCTAAAAATTTGGCATTTTGCCCTGGTTTCCAAAGCGCATGAGGAAAACAGTAATAATAAAGCATTGAACATAAATGCAAGTTGTGAATAGCTTGCATAAATTGGCTATTTATTTGCTAGTAGGCATTGGGTTACTAGGGCTTTTTAATATTTGGTCAAATTAAATATTCACAATAACCTGCTGTACAAATAGAACAACTCAGATGTAGAATTGTTGGAAGGCTGGTACATCACATGTTCAGAAGCGTGACTTGGGTTTCAGACAGTGCTTCCCTTCAACCCTGTGATCACTGCTGACCCAGAAGGTAACTTGTTGGGCTGTTAATTATGGAGTTATAAGAAAGTAACTTAATCTCTGAAATTGAAGGTCTTCATCTGTAAAGTCAAAGAATTAGATGGAGAGTAGTTTTCCTTTCTCACGTTTTATAATACTTATAAATAACACTGGGTCCCATGGGAGATTTAGTGGCAGTCACTCATGTAGACCGTGTTTACTTCCGGGCATGCACGGCTGCTTTGACCCTGAGGTATAACCCAACACAGAGGCTAGTTTATCCCTCAAGAGACTGGGCAAAAGTGGAGCACTCATCCAGAATCCACTGCTGAGCCAGACTGGAAGTATTACAAAGACTGAAATTGTAATTTTCCGAGAACTTGAAGAGGTCATGGGTGGAAGGCTACTTCTTAAGCTGCTGACTGTACCATCTCTAAGTAGAAGCACAAAATAAACCTCAAAGGGCCTAGAAGGAAGCAATTCAAGGATGCTAGCTAGTGGCAGGTTACCAGAGCACCTCAGGGGAAGGAAGGTGACAGAGAGTAGAACTTCCCAGGAAGCACCTCGGCAGTGAGTGTTGTGATTGGAAGCAGCATCAACTGGCAGATACAAAGCTTGTGTCTATTACCTCAGCCACAGGGGAGACTACCATGTAAGAACTACAAGTTCAGGGATGGAAAGATGCTTCAATTGTTAAGAGCACTGGCAGCCCTTGCAGAGAATCTGGTTCGATTCCCAGCACCCACATGGCGGCTAACAACTGTCTGTAGTTCCAGTTACAGGGAATCCACTTCTGACCTCCGCAGGCATTGCA
This sequence comes from Eospalax fontanierii, assembly GCA_035773235.1. Lineage (NCBI taxonomy): Eukaryota > Metazoa > Chordata > Mammalia > Rodentia > Spalacidae > Eospalax > Eospalax fontanierii. The sequence continues at coordinate 53,000,018 of CM069536.1, read as the reverse complement.
TGACATGAATGTACTTATGCATGTGTAGGCAATACACTAATACACATAAAATAAAATAAAAAAGAATTGCAAATTCAAGGCTTACCTGGGCTATGGAGTAAGTTCAATGCCAGCCTAGGTAACTTAGTGAGACCCTGTCTCAAAAGTAAAGAACAGGCTGGAGATCTGGATCAGTGGTAGAGTGCTTGTCTAGTATGTATAAAGCCCTAGGTTCAATGCACAGTGTTGCTAAACATACAGACACAGACACACACACACACAATAAATAAATAAATAAATAAATAAATAAATATCCCAGACACATTTTGCCTGGAGCCAAAAGAACAAGTGATTCAAATGGAGAAGACATTTATTAAGTCCGCAATACAAACTAGAATACACCCTTGCTATATCACACAGTGTGGTCACAATTGTGTTTATAAATGCATTCATTCTTAGAAGAATTGTCTCTACATACTATGTTAGTTTCCTGCTGCTGTGACAAAATAGCTGAAATAAAAGAAGGAAAGGTTCATTTGGGCTCATGGATTCAGACATTTTAGTCCACGGCCACTTGGACCCACTGCTTTGGGGCCACTCATGGAAAGGCAGAATATCCTGGTCAAGTGTGTAACAAAGGAAACTGTTCACTTCATGGCAGCTGATTGCAAAGAAAGAGAGAGGAAAGAACTGAGCTGCAACATCGCCTTCAAGGGCACATTCCCAGTGACTTAACTTCCTCTCACAGGCCCTATCTCCTCCTAATAGCACCATACGTTGCAATCAAGTCTTTAACAGGTAGAACTTAGGGGACATTTAAGGTCCTAACCTAAGGCTATGTATGAGGATGCCCACTCTGAAAATAACATTGATTTTAGCTCACCTGTCCTGACAATGGGGTGTCATTATTGACAGCCATTACAGGATTTTCATGGCAAAGCACAAACACCAACATCATCTGCTGCTTCCTTGACAAACCGCCATCTGCTCACACTCGGAAATACAGACTAAGCACATATTGCCTTTCAGTGGACACGCACAGCTGTACCACACACAGTTGCAGATGTAGTACAATCTGAACACAATTAAAAAATACACAGGCAAATGCCAAAATTTCATGGTTAAAGGCCTAAGCTAGGGGTGGGAGAAGCACCCACAGAGCCTAAAGTTTTTTAAACACAGGCAAAAGTAACTTTCATTCACTTGTATCTAAGTTTAGAAATCATCTGGAAGGCCACAAAGAAGCCATTCCCATCTAAAGCTGTTGTTTGGGGCCAAATAAGCAAAAACATCACACACCTGACTTTTTTGCAAGTTCAGTTTCTAATAAGAAATTGTCTCTATACAGTTTTCTCAAAAAAAAACCATAAAACCAAATTAATCTACCTTAAAAACAAAATTAAGAGTGTTGGGCCAATGCCAGGGAAGTCAACATCTACGGCCTGATTGTGTGCAGCAAGAGAATAGGTTATGCCAAAGAAAGCTACTAATAGACACATAAAGTTCAATGGTTTAACCACAAAAAAAAAAAACAGACACACAAAGCCACTGCCTACCTCCAAAGTTACACACACTGAATTATACATCTCTTGGTTTGTCTGCTTAGCAGTCCTCCACCTCTTTACCTGGAAAACACTCCCTCTCCTCTTACAGGAAAAGTGCTCCTTTATCCATCCTACCATAAGGCTGATAATCACAATGGCCTGCCTTCTGGGCATGGTTAACTGATCCTGAATCAGACATGCGGTCAAAATCAAACCATAGCCTTCTCAGGGTACGCTCCTAGTCTGAGACAGGAAACACACTCTGCAGTGCTGGAGCACTGAAGGACAAGGCAGGCCTCCAGGCAGAGGCCACATCCACTACTAAAACCGGGAAAGGCAGTAGAGAGCGATCGAAGCTCAGGGCCCTGAATGTTGAGGGCACGAGTCTCAGCTGTCCCCTCAGCTCTTTGTGACATACTTCAGTGAACTCCCTTTCCTTCACTGGGTTGGTGTTCATTCCCAGGAAATCCACGGTCTCCATCAAAGTAGAGGGGTAAATAAAACTTATATAGGCAAGTCCAAAGAGAACACTTGCTTTTGATTACCAATCTATGCAGCAAGGCACACACACAATATGGGGCAGCCCAGGATTGGATTCCATGTGCAGTCCACCTTGAGACCTATGGGATGAGGTAAACTTTGATAGGAGATTTAAGGTCATTGTTTGGGGACTGGAGAAATGGTCCAGCAGCTAAGAGCACTGGCTGCTCTTAAGAGGACCCTGGTTTAATTCTCTGTAACCACATGACAGCTAACAGTCAATCATAACTCCAGCTCCAGGGGATCCAGCATCCTCTACTGACCTCCAAGGGCACTGCATGACACAGGTGCACTTACTTACATGCAGGCAATACACTCACACGCGTGAAGTTAAAATAATAAATAAAATATTTTAAAGGCCATTGTTTAATGGGGAGAGAAGACCTTCCCAAGTTAGGAAAGAATGCTAATCAGATAACACAGGCTCCCAATTCTGGCAGATTTCCCCAAGTTCCAGAAGATTGTCAAGGATACATCAGGAACAGAACTGAGAAGACCAAAGGTTTAACCGCAGGGGTCACTGTGATTTGATGCTGTTTCTTAACTTCTCTGAGTCTCCCATTCATTCCCTTAGCTGTCGATGAGGACACCACCTGCACTGTAGGATTCTTGGGAAACAATTTTCTCCAAAACTGATCCTAGAACCACCTGTGGCTTCACCACACATCACCACAAACATTCCCGAGCTCATGTCTAGACCCCTTGGGTCAAAGTCTGCATTGAAAACAACAAAAGCACTTCCCAGCTGTTCATCATGGCCACTGAAGTTTGAGATTTATAGACATATCTATATGCCAAACATACTTGCTAACCCACACTAACTTTCATTGCATAGAAATTAGATTTCCAAGCACCTTTTCCCCATGACATCTTCAAAGGCTATTTAACATAAAATTAGAGTAAAAAACGAAACCAAAAATACCTCTTTAAAAATGACACCAACTTCATACTGTTCATACTGTAGAGATAAGGAAATGAGCCATTTTCCATGGCGTGTGATTGCAACCTTGACTGATATGAGAATCACATGGGAAGCTTGTACAAGGCCCTGTGTTCAAGACTGTGCTCCAGACACACAAGTCAGAGTCTCTGGAGGTGGGGAATAGTCATTTGTATTTAAAGAAACTTCCCAAGTGATTCATTGTGCTTCAAGGTTTGAACATTTCCAGCAAGCATGGGAAAAGCATGTCAACCGCCAGGCATGGTGGCGCTCACCTTTAATCTCAGGACTCAGGAGGCAGAGGCAGGTGAATCTACATAAGACCCAGGTTGGCCTGGTCTACATAGTGAGTTCCAGGGCAGTTGGATAAAAAGTCATGTCAACCTCATGCAATAGAATAACCGGGAGACAAACTTGGTGCCAGAAAAAACAGGCAGTCACAAGAATTCAATTGCTCTCTAGCCTCTGTACAGAAAAGGAACCAATCCCGTTTCCTACCATGTGCCTAAGAGATCGATGGAATGCTTTAAAAGTCTACCAGAAGATTTGTCCTCACAAAATTGGCACACACAAAAAATAATGTCTGTAAAAACAGGGTTGGCGCGTGTGTGGATGTGTGGGATCTTCATGAAAGGTGCTGTCCTGCTACCTTTTAGTGGTGAATAATATCACACACTGCCGCAGGGCAGTGGTTCTAATCTTCTTTTGGCATATGCCCGAGGGAATCCTGGTACATGCATTCAAGGAGACTTAAATACTTACAAGCAGCTCTGGGGGGTAGAAACAAAAATCAGAGATATCTAAATGCCCAGAGAATGGGTAAATCCTGGCGTACTGTACAGATAAACTGCGTGTCACCACAAGTCAAAATGGATCAGCCTTAGAGTACGAGGCTGGGAGGAAGGGGAGCTCGCAGAGACCATCTATTGCCACTCCCTTACTGTAGTTTTCCTCTCTGTGGTTTTAGTTACCAGTAGTCATTAGGTGGTCTGAAAATATGCTGTGGAAGTTACCAGAAATAAATAATTCATAACTTCAGCAGAACTTTTACTCTACTTTGTTGTTAAAATTGCTCTCTTAATTAGTTGTTATTATTGCCAGTCTATTGTTGCTATTGTTATTGTCTTATAAACTAAACTTTAACATGATGTGTATGCTTGGGAAGAAAGATCACACATCTAGAGGTCAGTATTAGCTAAAATTTTAGACACTGGTAGAATTTCTTGGAAGGTATCTCCCAAGGTTAAAGGGGACTACTCTATAAACTAAGATACTTCCTCATCAAGTTCAAAGCCAGGCTAAATGAAACAGTGTATTTCTCATGCAGGCAAGTGCATGGAAACCGTAAAGCAAGAGACAATGCTCAGCATGGTGGCTGCCTCTGGAGGGAGAGGTGGCAGGAGGGAGGGATCGAGATTCACAGTGGTAGACACAGACAGCAAAACAGGCTCTGATTCTTGGGCAAACCAGGCTGCTCACAGTCTTCACTTAAATATAAATAAAAGACAAGAAGGCTGCGCATGGACAGTGATGACCTGTCATGAACCAAAAATCGTAGGGCTGGTTAGGTGGCTTCACAGGTAACGGCTCCCGTACTGAGCCTGATGAGCTGAGTTTGATCGCACACAGTGGAAGGAGAGATATGACTCCCCTAAGTCATCCTCTAAGTTATCCTCTCACCTCCATGTGCATACTATGGCATGTGTGCACCCTCCTCCCCCAGCTAAATAAATAAATGTGATTTAAAAATTGTTTTAATTATAATTATTCTAGTTCTGTATACTAGAGTTGCATATATAGAAGGAAAAGAAAATTCTGTCAGCGAAGAGGACAGAACCACCAGTGAGCAGAAAATTCTAAGAGCTTCCCATGACTCTAGCTGAAATCAAATATTTAATTTTAATCTTCAAGAATCATTCAGTCTTCCACACTCTCTCCCATCTAAGAAACAAAGGTCACAATAAGGTAGAACATCATCATCTTGGAGCACAAAGGTTCCTTCCTGATGCCAGATACACCCACAAGTTCCCCCAGTGTGGCTGGCCAAAAACAGACAGTCATGAAAAGAAAGAAATGCCTAATAGCAAAAAAAAAAAAAAAAAAAAAGTCTAATTTCTAACTCAACAATTTGCAGGTTTTTTGAGAGTCACATTCTTTGTATTTCTATGAGAAATTAATGTACCTTAATGACCAGCACAGCAGGAACCATTCGGCAGAACAGCCTTATTAATTATTCATGCTGTTGGCTAGAGAGGGGAGAGTTATTTATGGCAAGATACCCTCAACCCAAAAGAGAGGCAACGGGAGGTATGAAATGTTTATCCTTCATGCCTCTGCTCCTGTGACATGAAATTTGTCCAAATCATTTTGCCTTTTTTTGGTTTCCTTCTTTTTAAGTTAAGTGACAAGCTTAGTTCTTTCCTATCAGAAACTTTTGAAAATATATCTTGACTTGCAGGAAGTATTTGAATACCCAAGTCTGAGGGCATTGATTCTGACCAGCAGGAGCCGGAGAGAGGACAGATCTGTCTTGCATTTGAGTCACTGATCATTTTAAGATCAATTTCATAGAGGGATTTGAAGACAACATTTCTCCTTACACAACCAGCCTGTAATGAATTTGAAGACTGGTTCCAGCTTTACCCAAAATAGGTTCTGAAACTCCTACTTTGTGTGACATCAAATGAAGAGAGAAAGCAGACCTACCTGAGGAAACACAATGGCCATTTGCAGTGGGTTCTCAGGGTTTAGTGGGGCTTTAAACACCCCTAGAGTCCATATTAAAATACAATGCAGATTCCAGAGTCTCCCTCCAAACTTTCTCATTCTGAAACTGAAGGTGAGTCAGGAAGCCACCCTCTTCCCAAGCAGCTCAGCCCACTCTGATGCCACAGACCCCAGAACCAGCTGCTGAGAACACTGGCCCACAGCTCACAAAAATCCGGCACCAAAAGCCCAAGGCCAGGGAATCCAGCTCTGCAGGTCTTAGTAGATAAAGACACCCAAACTCATAGAATTCCAACCACTCCCGGCTCTGTTTTCAGCCCACAGGGTGGAGTAACCCTGCCTCCTCTCTGCTCTGCCAGCCAGGTCCTCATTGGGTTAATCTGTGCGAATTTCAAGCTTGTCTCAATCACTACTTTATGAAAAGTGGGGAAGGGGAACAGGAAGCCACTTTTGTCCAGTCTAGTAATGCACTAACACTGTCCTTTGTAGATTTTTGGCAAGGCAGAACACTGCTAATATGCTCTAAGTAGCAAATTACCCAAAATATCAATTGCCTATTGTAGTAATATTACAACAATGCTATGTAATAAGAGGTTAAAAAAGGAAGGAAGGAAGGAAGGAAGGAAGGAAGGAAGGAAGGAAGGAAGGAAGGAAGGAAGGAAGGAAAAAAGGAAGGAGGGAGGGAGGGAGGGAGGGAGGGGGAGAGAGAGAGAGAAAGAAAGAAAGAAAGAAAGAAAGAAAGAAAGAAAGAAAGAAAGAAAGAAAGAAAGAAAGAAAGAAAGAAAGAAAGGGTGTTCTCTGGATTAGACATGGAATTCTTTCAGATCTCCAGTGCTAGAAGAGGTAGCCTGATGCTCCAAGCACATTTTTGTGCATTTCAAGTGCCTCCCTCCCTCCTGACCAGCCCCCCACCTGACATTTGCACAAATTCCTAGCAGACCTTCTTTGACTCCTCTAACCTCAGCTTCCATTATAGGAAGCAAGTCTTCCCGCTCAATTTTTTTTTTTTTCTTCCAGACCAGAATCTACAGAGGCAAAAAGGGTTGCATGAAGAAAGGTCAATAGAATCATTTTGGGGAGATCAGGTCACATTGTTTACTGAGGTGGAAAAATCAGTGATCTTGGTTCTCAGTGACTCACTGATAAGAACAGAGTTTAGAGCTCATGGACTAAAACTGGAGACTGTATCTGCAGATAATGCCTCTATCACAAAGTTCTCAATTGGATAGGATTTTACCATGAGAAAATGTCAGAGAGATAAAACTTGTCCTTCTGTCTACTAGGAAATAACTGGCTCCTATGATCAGGATACACCACCTGCCCCCTCCTACCCTCACACCTCTCAACCTCAAGAGCCCCACTACTCAAGTTTCTTCAGTAAATATGGATGTTCCTAAAGTATATTTTATTTTTATATAATAAATGTAACTGTTTGGGGACTGGGCATATAGCTCCATTGGTAGCGTGCTTGCTGGCCTACAGAAAGTCCTGGGCTCAGTCTCCAGTACTTCATAAAACAGCCACGGTAGAGCAGTGTAGAGGTGAAGGCAGGAGGATCAGAAATTCAAGACAATCCAAAGCTACATTGTTAGTCTAAGGCCATCAGACCCTGCCTCATAAAAACAAGCAAAATAAAATTAAGCCATTTAATTATTCTAATTTCCTATGTACTATCATTGTCTTGCCCCCTTTTTAAATTCTCTTGTCTTTGAAAAGTTTTTGCTTTTCAATTCATAGCACTGTTTTTCCATATTTAAAGATTTTTGGCTCTGGGACCAGAGAGATGACTCAGCATTTAAGAACACCAACTGTTCTCGCAGAGGACCCAGGTTCACTTCCCAGCTCCCACATGGTGACTGACAACCATAGTAACTCCAGTTCCAGGGGATCCAAATCCTTCTTTTGCTCTCCCCAGGCATGATTATATGCACACAGTACACTTACATATATGCAGGCAAAACACGCAAACACATAAAAATAAATAAATAAATAAATAACCAGTTTAAAGATCCTTGGCCACATTCGCTTCCTGGTGGGCTGTACCTTTTACATTATAAAGTCTCTTCCCCTCCTCATTGGACACTTCTCAGTAACAGGGTCTTCTGCTCGCTTGCTTTGCTGAATTTGAAATCCGTCTTTTAATAGAAGTTTTGAGAGTGTGACTTCTTAGTGCACTTTCTGATAGATCATGTGTTCACCTTTGTTCTTGTTGTTTCTATTTCAGAACACATATGAATTTTTTTTTGTGACACAGTCTTCCTGTAGCCCCAGCTGGCCTGGAATTCACTGTGTAGACCAGACTGGGTTCATTCTCTCAGAAATCAGATATGGATTTTTTTCTTAAAGAAATCAAAAGAAGAATAAAGGGAAGAGTTCCAGCTTGCTTACTTCCATCTGCCCATAAGAAAATATAATGTCTCCTTTCCCTCTCTGCCCACTTCATCATATTTTGTTAACTTAATCATGTCACTATATTCCTAAATCTCTCATTTCTATTTATCAAATTATTAAAAGTTAGCATTTAATTATCCATTATGAAAAAGGGAAAATATGCTCTCTCACTCTTCACCCATCTTCAAGTCCCCTCTCTCTCTTTTATATTTTATAATCTCTGACCATTATTTTGCAATGTCAAAATACAGTATTTCCATTTTGTTCAAAAAGTAGAATTTACCCTTAATTCTTGTAAATAGGCTGCTTATGAAAAATGAAAGCAAAATACTTCTAATGTTATAATCAGGTGAGTGTTATTATTCATTGCTGATGCAGATATTGAAACTAGAGAGGAGTTGGAGGAGGCATGTTCCTTTGCCTACACTAGTTCCAAACATCAGGCTTCAGTGTATTTATTTATTTACTTATTTATATTTTATGTATGTGAGTGTATTGCTTACATGTGTATAGTGCACCCATATAATGTAAAGCCTTTGGAGGCCCGAAGAGGGTGTCAGATCCTCTGGAACTGGAGTTATGGACAGTTGTTATCTGTCATGTGGGTGCTGGGAACTGAACCCTGGTCCCCTGGAAAAACAGCAAGTATTCTTAACCACTGAGCCATCTCTCCAGCCCCTAGGCTTCAGTATTTATTTTTTTATCATCACGCAGAATTCTGTCCCATTTTATTACTTCATAATAAAGCTAGGTTTCTTTCGTAAGTTTTGTTTCTCCAAGGATTTCTAATTTCCTTTGCTTTTTTTTATTGACAAAAGAAATATCTTCATTTTTATCAAAATTGGCTAGCTGGTCAGTTTTGGACAGATCTACTATGGAAATTTACTTACTTGGATGGTTGGTTTTGATGTCACTGTTGGATTTTGATTGTGACACTTTTTACTGTCTCCAATTGCTTTTATGATACAATATACAATAAACCTGCAAAGTAATTTTAGAGACTGCGTGGTACAGAAAATTGCTAGTCCCTCCTGTCTGAAAAGCAGTCCACAGGAGGTTTTCCATTCAGAGTTTCAGGAACAGGAAGCAGTCACCAAAGGGGACAGATGACTCAAGGGGACCTTGGGTACAAAACTCTAACTATACTTAAGCTTATCCAGCAAGGGAATCCTAGAGGCAAGTGCTACAGCCAGACACACTGAGGGCTGCTGGGGTGACATGTGACTCCCATTTACTTGCCGCTTTGTGAACGTTAATGATGCACAGCTCTTGTACTTTCTACCCAAAGAGGCTTTATACATTTGCAAATTAGATCTGTTCTTACCATAGGAACATAGTAAGCATGTGGGCAGTGTTCATAAGTACTTAACACTATTTTTCCAAGCATTCCAAAATCCCTGTTCTGTTCCTCTTATGTCTCACTTTGAGTGTTTTTCTAGGTTTTGTTGGGAAAGTAACCCCATCTTTTTAACCTGTTGTATTCAATACAGATTTTTCTTGGAGGTGCTGGGACTTGAACTCAGAGCCTAGCACATGCATAGCACATGCTCTACGACAGAGCTACTCAGCCCCAACTCCATCTGTTTTGGGGACTGAACCATGAAAGTAGGAGTTACAGAACTTTTGGTGTCTTAAAATCAGAACGACCCAACATATATATGTACTTAGAAAAAAACATTTTCACTATTACATTTTTTCCTTTCCAGAAATGAAAGAATATAAAACCCCTGTTTTTCTATTAGGTTTATAATTTCAAATCTTTGTGAGTTAACTCTTGGTAATTATTTATAAATTATCATCATAAGGAAAGCAATATTAGTCACTTGATATTTAACGAGTAGGCAGCATGAAGTACCAGAGCACAGAACTCTTGATGAACAGGCAGGAATTATATCCAGACTGTGGGAGTGTAGAAGGTTTTTTTTTTTATGTTTTAAGCTCTTAACTATTTTTTAATCACTGTAATTGCCATGCATTATTGGTCAAATTAAAAGGTTTAATAAATTGGTTAACAACAATTATGGGTGTCTGGAGAGATGGTCCGGCAGTTAAAAGCACTTGCTGCACTTATAGAGAGGACCTGAGTTTGGTTCCCATGCTCCCAGCCACTTGTAACTCCACCAGGTCCGATGCCGTCATCTGCCTTCCACAGGTGCCTGTACCCACGCGCGCGCACACACACACGCGCGCGTAATTTAAAAAGCAAAATTAAGCAATGAAAAAGAATAATTATGGTTTGGTCTGTGAGTTTAGAGGTGACTGAAAGAACTTTATACTTCTCTGTTTGCTCTTTAAAAGAAAAAATAATAATAAAAACCCCTTTGTGAACAGGCAAACCTTCCCTGGGGCAAAAGTCAGTCTCAACTGGAGTATTTCTCAAAGCCAATGAGAAGCACTGACGTGAGCACTGATTGCCTGGAAACTTCTAAACACCTGATGGAAAGTAGCCGGGCCATGCATCTCTATTCTAAATCAAAAGGAAAATCAGCCCACAAAACTCCCTCATTTCACACTGAGCCATGATTTGTCTCTTTCTGTTGAATTGCAAAGGGAGACAGAAAGCAGTGGGATAGCCAGGAAAATGGAAAGGAAAATAGGTACTTTCCACTAAAAGAATGTGAGCAGGAGGCAGCGAGGACTTGCCCACCTCGGCAGGGAAAAAACTTAAAAGGGTTTTCGATATCAGAAGGAGTGTGTAAGGGCCTCAGTTCCGTCCATTTTCCTGCAAATGACATAATTTCATTCTCCGTTATGACTGAAGAAAATTCCATTGTGTACATACACAGTGTTTTCTTATCAGTCCCTCTGCTGATGGACACCTAGGCTGATTCTATAGCTTGACTGCTATGACTCGTGCCACAGCAAGCAAACATCGATGTATGGCTCTATGTCCCTGCTTAGGTGTACTTCAGGTCACCTGCGTACATGCCCAGGGGTGTCAGCTGGATCACATAGCAGTTCTTTGTTTTCTGAGGGATCTCTGTACTTCTGTAGTGGCTGCACGAGTTTATGTCCTACGAACAGTGTCTGATAGTTCCTTTTCCCTGCCTTCTACCTAGGAATTGTCATTTTCCTGAGGACAGCCACCCTGCCTGAGGAGATGGCATCTCAGTATTGCTTTATCAGATCTAGCACTGGCTGAATCTAAAGCCAGCATATTTTTTTTTACTTGCTGTCCCAAACAGATCTTCTTCCCCAGGACTAACGTAGTGGAGAAGCATCAAAGTCCCTCCTAATGATGCTGAGCACAGAGCTAGTCGGGGAAGCAGTGAGAGGTCAATCAGAACCTCCTAAATAAGGCTCTACGAGCATCAGCACCAGAGCCAAGCTACATCTCTATTCTCCTCCTCCTGTCCAATCACTGCCTCCATTTGGTCCTCTTTCCACATCATTTCTGTCTCTCCAACATGTCAACCTGTGTCCTGTGATGTGTCTCCTCCTGGAAACAGTCTTCCCATGGATCCTCAGAGATGCCGACTTTGAATTATCCAAGTGACTCAAAGCTGCCCCTCAGGGAGGCCCTCCTCAGTGTCCACGGACTGAGGAGTACTGATCTCCAGTCATTCCTCAAGTCCTTGTCTTTATGGTCTGTTTACCTCGTGTCTCCCTAACATCCCTGCCCTTCCAGATACAATCTGGAGCATGTGGTACAACTCACAGACCAAAACGCTTCACTTCCTGCTTTCTTCCCAGTGGCTGGCACAGTGCCTCAACACCATATACCTCCAGAGGAGGAGATACAAGATGACCTCAGAATGTCTCATCGTGCAAGGAATAAACAAAGAATCAAACAGCACTATGGGCTGTCAACAGAACTTGGGAAGAACCATCTAGAAGAATCCCCAGTGGGATGAGGGAGGGTGGTAGTCAGAATGTATTACACACAAGTATTAAATTTTCAAAGAACAAAATTTATTAATAAAAATAAATAAATGGCTAAGAATTTTTTCTTTAAAAAATGGCCAAAGCTCAAACAATTGGATTTTTTTAAGTTGTATGGGGTCATGATTTAAAACATCAAGTAAATACCTATGAATTGAGACTAATAATAAATAAGTTACTGGATAAAGAAACAAAGGAGAGAGACCTCCTGTGTAGAAGATTTCCAATTAATTCCTATAGCTACTCTGATTGCAAGGATGGAGCACAGCCCTTCACTCTAAGTGCAGACATCCCATAGAGACTTCCTTCCAAAGAGTACTTCATGGAAGGGGGGCGGTGTTATAAGAGAAACCTTACAAAGGTTATTTTTGTTAGGTGGTCAAGGCCAGTATCAACAAAGATAAGTCATCCTGGATGAGATGCTGGAGCTTCAAAAAGTCAGGAAAATTAAGGAAATATGGATAATGTGTGGTTTGATAATTACAGCAAACATACTATATTAACATTACACCTATTATAAGAGAACTGATATGGGAGCTCTTTGTATTTATCTGTATAGTCTTTCTGTGGATATGAAATTCTTTGCTTTAAAATTTTTGCATACTAAAAACAAAATCTGTGTGATTTGACTTACGGATACCCTGCCAGGTAACCATATATCCTTAAAAGGCTCAGCTTAGTTCTAATCCAGCTCCCACTAGGGTTGCTTTGGGAAGAATTAGAGGAGACAATAAAAATGGCCACATCTATCTGGAATAATATTTAGTGGAGAATGGAAAACTACAAGCAAGATACACTGAGAAAATGTCTGTTCTTCCTTTTGACAAAACATATGATGGTGAATAAAAAAATATAGTAAGTTAGAAATTACTAAAAAAAAAAATGCTGAGGCAAACAAAAGAAAATGTATGTGTGTTTAACGTGGTAAGAAAACATCATAAATCATTAAGAAAGAGATGGATTATTTAATTAGCAATTTGTGAGAAAACTCAAAATACCCTTGACTGTAGAGCACGACATGCTCCATGAAGCCTGGAGGAAGATACTCAGACTCCAAATACAGGCAGACTTTCCGTGTCAGCCCTGATGTATAAGGAGGTTGGATTTCCTCACTCCTAGCCTTGTCTCAAGTTTCTAACGAGTTTCTTGGGCCCATCAAGCACCGGGGTTTGGGGGTAAACAGCTGTCTCGAAATCTGGACAGCCAGCAAAGCCAAGGCATTGTCATCAAGCTCTGATGACTGCAGCTGAAGTGGTTGCAGCCTCGGCAGGGAGGGACATGTGGATGGTAATTTCCCCACATGTTAGAGGCAGAAGGTGGATTGTGCATGTGAAATTCTTGGGGGCTGAGGTCTTAAGGAGACCTTCATTCTTTAATGGGTGTTTCCTCTAAGAATCCCACAGATCCCTTCATTCATGACCCCAGCAGGAAGATGGGAGGAAGCAGCTCAGGCTAACTTAATAAAACTCCATAGCCTGGGAGGTTTAAACAGGACAATTTATCTCCTTCCAGTTAAGGCTTCAAGTCCTCTGAGAGCCTTCTTTCTGGCATACAGACAGCTGCCAATTTTCCAGATGTTTATGTGGCCCTTCCTCAATCCTACACATGGAGAGATGGAGAAAGATGGAGAGATTGGGAAGAAGGAAGGAGAGTTGGGGGGAGGTCCTCTGATGTTTCTTCTTCTTAGGGCACTAACCCCATCAGTAGGTCCCCACCCACATGGTCTCATCTAATTCTAATCACCTCCTGAGGATCCTGCATCCAAAACGTCATCACATTGAGAGTTAGGGCTTCAGTAAATGAATTTTTAGGGGCATAAATATCCATGGCAACCACTGTGAAATATGCCTAGGGGATTCTCTGTGATAGAGGCCTACTTTCCAGAGTGAAATGGAAGTAACCTTTTTCAACTCAAAGAAAGGAAAGAAAGGACAGTTCTAGCCTTCTGCCACTTTAAAATGTTATCTAAGAGAGTTTTTTAAGAGACAGGAGAGAGAGAGAGAGAGAGAGAGAGAGAGAGAGAGAGAGAGAGAGAGAGAGAAACACATAGCCCAGGGGCGTAAGCCAACCAAAAGACTGATGTTTAATCCCCTTTCCCACAGCTAAATTCTATACTTTACTCGTATAATAAAAATAGTTCAAGAGCTGCAAGATACAGGCTCACCTGAAAGGTACTTAGGGAATTCCAAGTACAAAGGCCGAGCCTAAAAAAGAGAGATGCTAGAGGAATTTGAAGTCTCTGGAATTTGCAGCCACAACAAACACTAAACACAGGCCAACTCCTGCCTGTGATTAATCTGCTTTAGATTAGCAGAAAACCACACACTGCAGACCTATTACCCGATCCATTATGCTCAGCTTTCAATATGGTGACAAGGCATGCTGAAAGGCAAGAAAGGCAGTGTGATGAGACAAAGCAGCAGAAGCAGGCGGATGTTAGAAACATCAGATGGGAAATAATAACATAACTGAGATTAACATCTGTTACGATGGGTTCTCCAGAAAAACAGAAGCGACACAAATAGCTGAGTAGATGAGAGTGGGTCATTAGAGGAACTGGCATGGACGTGGAGGCTGATGACATGGAGGCTGATAAGTCCCGAAGTTTGCATTAGCAAAGTAGAGAACTGAGAAAGCAGGGCGTGTGGCTTGGTCTGAGTCAAAGGTCTAAGAATGGGGCGGGGGGTGGGGGGGGCAACATTCTGACTCTGAGCCTTGGACGAAACTCCTGAGAGACTGCAGGGAAGGCAGTAGGGCTACTTGTGCAAGAGGCAAAGCCTGTAGGTTAGAGAATCGGAAGTCCTGATGTCCAAGGTCAAGCAGAAGATGGACATCCTAGTTCCTGAAGCATTTTCTTTCCTCTCCCTTTCTGTGCCTGTTATCCTCAGCTGACTGCACAGTACTGCTCCACCTTGCACACATGTGAATCTTACTCATTCAGGCAATCGATCCAAAAACTAATCTCTTCTGGAAATGTCCCCATAAACACAGCCAGAAAGAATGCTTTACCAACAAATTATCTTAATTCAGTCAAATGGAAACTTAAATTAAACCATTCTAATGCTCAGAGCACCGTACATGCAAGATAGGTAGTGTCCTAAGATTAAGGGAAATTCAAAGAAAGGATCCAAAGGAAATGCTAGCAACAAAACACACTGAAACAGAAATAAAGGATGCCTTTGGTTGTCTCAGGAAACTAGCCATGGTGAGGACTCAGTGAACTTGACTCCTTCCCAAACAGAAATGCAGAGGGAGAAGAAAGGAGTGGGGAGAGGGAAAAGAAGGCTAAAAGACAAAAAGAAGAGGAAGAACTGAATAGAACGGGTAGGAAATAGCCTTCTCATCATTTCAAGAATGTACTCAAATGCGTATTCAATGCCCCAGTTTTTCAGGGAGATGTCAGAGGTTTCTCTCCGGCTTGGCCCAGAGAACCTACGTACTATGGAAACTTGGAGACCACAGACAACAAACAACAAAGGACAAGTTGGGTTGTTGCTTTTCCAGAGACCGTGTGATACCGTGGAGCAGCACCAGAGGGAGCAGAAGGTTATAAACTTGAAACACTGGCAAGCCTCTCTAACTGGGAAATTGCACATACCAGCCCAGAGAAGATGTATCTCCAAAGAGGGCTGGAGCAGCCCTCGCGTCTCTAGTCAAGATGCTTGGAAACAATTCCCAAATATAAAGTCAGCCCATAAAGACTGACAGAGTTGGGTATTTTCTCAAATGCCCAAGTTCCAACAAGACATACAAAGAAACAAGGAAGCATGCACCAATCAGACACTAAAATAAATTTCTAAACACCGATCAGAAAAACAAAGACATAATGTATGAATCAGCTGACCAAGAATTGAGAACAGCCATCTATAAGACATTCAATAAGCTAAAAGAATAGAAACAACGAAGAAAATCAGAAGAATGAAGACTGAGCAAAAAGAAAATCAACCAAGATAAACAATAAGAAAAAAAGCAACCTAAACTTATAAATGAATTTTAGGTGAAAGAACAACAGTCAAGAAGAGTGAATAGCAGATCTCATCAACAAGAATGTGGGAACTTAAACACAGGTCATTTGAAATTTGACAAAGGAGCGAAAGAATAAAATACCATCAAACAAATCAATATATGCATCCTGAGAATCCTAGAAAAAGAATATAAAATGAGTCAGTAGAGAACTTAACTGAAAGTCAATGACCAAGGGCTTTCCAGTCCCAGAAAAGAAATAGACATTCAAATTCAAGATCAAGTTACACGGAGGCACATTATAATCAAACTGCCAGTATCAATGACAAAGAAGGGACCTTAGAAACAGCAAAAGAAAAGTGACTTCTCATCCATAAGGAGGATCCCATAAGATCCTCAACAAATTTCCAGGCCGGGAGGAAGTTAGGCAGCATATTCAAAATGCTTAGAGAAAAAAAGCAAACCCAGAAGTCCATGTCCAACAAAACTGTCATTCCAAAACAAAGGAGAAGAATGGCCTTACCAGAAAAGCCATCTGTCCTACACATGACACTAAAGGAAGTGCTTCAAATGAGGAAGTGCTGGACAGCATATGAAAATCTGAAGCTCTCTAGTAAAGGCCAGTACCTCCACCAGTCCTGTAACAGCATGCTGGTGGCAGGCACATTAATCCCTTCTAATTCTGGTATAGAATTGAGGCTGGAGAGATGGCTCAGAGATTAAGAGTGTATACTGTTCTTGCAGAGGACATGAGTTCATTTCCTAGCACCCACATGTGACAGCTCATAACCACCCGTAACTCCAGCTCCAGAACATCCAATGCCTGCTTCTGGACTCAGCAGGAACATGCACTCATGTGTACATACATATATATGCACATATACATACACACATATACATACTTTAAGAGAAAAGTAAGTCAGGTATGGTGGTACACATCTTTAATCCCAGCACTCAGAAGGCAGAGACAGGCAGATCTCCATGAGACTGAGGCCAGCCTGGAATACATAGGCAGTTCTAGGTCAGCTGAGGCTACAGGAATACCCCATCTCAAAAAAAAAAAAGAGGAAGAAAGAGAAAAAAAAAATTTTTTTAATTAAAATAAAATACATATGACACTACTAAAAGACTAGGGGAGATATAAGACACATTAAAGTTTAGTTGTTAGCAGTTTATAATAGATTATTTATAAGTATAAAATGCTGTATATAAATCCAAGGGAACGACAAATGTATATAAGGGAGGTATAGAAAATAAAGAAAGAAATCAAAACATGTCACCACAAAAAAAAAAAAATCAAAGATATAAAAGAAAGAAAAGCAAGAAAGGCAAAGAGGGACCAATGTAATCATCAGGGGTGGAAAAGAAGCCAAGTTTTTAAAAAGCAACAGTAAGTCCTTCCTAATCAGCAATCATTTACATGCAAACGAGTTAAGTTCCTTAAGTTCCCCATTTAAAGACTGAGTGGTTGAGTTTGGATGAAAAGAAGGCCACCATGGGAGACTTGCTTTAAACACACGGATGCCAAAGAGGAAAAGGGACCCAAGCCACGAAAATACGAAAATACGCAGACAGCAGAAACCCACACCAGAGAACCGACCTAGAGCAAAAAAGAATAAGAAACAACGGACTTCAATGATAAAAAATTCTTATGAAAATAACATAAAATTGTAAATATATATATATATATATATGCATCCCCTATCAGAGACGTGAATTATGAAGTAAGCTGACAGAACCGGAAGGAGAAACAGAAACACAATTATAGAAGAGCCAGAAGATCAACAGGCCAACAAGGAACTTGAATAATACTGTAGACCAACCGGACCTATCATATAACACTCTGCCCGGCAACCGGAGCACACACATTCTTCTCAAGCACAATGCAGCACTCCCCAGGACAGGCCATGTTAGGCCACAAAACCAGTCTCAGCAAATTTAAGAGGACTGCCATCACACCAAGTATCTTCTCTGACTTCCATGATATGAAACCAGAAATAAATAGCAAGAGAGAAAGAAAATCCAAAATTATGTGGAAATTAATCCACTCTTTCTTAAACATTTATTTATTTGTGTATTGATTATAAATGTGTATGTATATATATATTATATATAATATATATTATATATAATATATATATATATATTGTGTGGGTCCCAGGGACTGAACACAGGTCATCAGGTTTATTGACAAGCACTTTTTTCCACTGAGTCGTCTCACAGGCCCTCTTCCAGCTCATATATTCTTCCCACCCCTCTTCCAGTGCCCCAGAGCCTGACGAGATGGAACGGACGTCTGGCTTCCGGCTTAGCCCTGCCGCCTCGCTCTCTCCGCACCTTGCGCACCCCTGGCCTCACATTCACCACCATTCACTGGAAACAGAGGCGTCTCTAAATGAGGCTGAGTGTAGCACTTGTCAGGGCCCTTCAGGCCTCTCAGAGGAGGGGTGAACAGGGCTGTTTGAGGGCATCCCAAGGGGCAGCGTCCGGGGAAGTGGTAGGAGGGTGGCAGCGGGCTATGGGTCTGGTAGCCGAGCCAAGGGTGAAGCAGAGCTAGGTGTTGAACACGAACTTGGCATGTGGGCTGGGCACTACCTAAAATCCTGCTGGATAATCATGTGACCCTGGTGAAGGTACCCTAGAAGGAAGGACGGAAGCCCTAGAGAGCAGCACAGTCATGTGCTGCGGGTGAGGTTTCTGGGGAAGGGCCGACAGCAGTAATTCAGCCTCTTTCTTTGAAGGGAGCTCTGCAAGGTCTCTAACTGGAGCACCACTAGCGTATTCCTAATCAAGACAAAGATTACTTGCAAAAAGCATTGAGTGGTCACAGGAGTCAACATGCTAATTGAAGTCATCACTGAGAGACCAACAGACACATCAGTTAGAAGGGTTCCTGTGAGACAAAGCCCAGAAGGCATTTGATTCCATCACACTACTCAGCACAGCATGACCTCTGAAGGGTTTCATTACTCCATTTCTGGAACCTTCTATTTGATATTTTCTGACCATAGTCGACCCTAACTATATAACTGAAACTTCAGTGAAAGCAGGGGATGATCAGGACTCGAAGGAATGATAGCTAAAGTGGACTAGGAATAAAATCATCTCTGTTCACAAATGACAAGATCTAACACATGGAAAGCTCCAAAGACTTCATATAGCCACACAAAATGATCAAAGTTGATTTATAAAATCAGTACAGAATTGACATACAAAACCAACATGCAAAAACAATAAATAATCATTAAAAAACAATAATTCCACTTATAATAACACCAAAAATGACACTACTTGGGAATAAACTTAGCCAAGGAAGCAAAGGACAGGCTGAAGAAGACAAAAGATTCCTGAAAGAAATTAAGAAAGACACATTAAAGAAAAGACAACTACATTTATGAATCAGAAGGCTTACTACTAAGACAACTATACTACCCCAAATGATCTACAGATTTAATGCAATATCCATCAAAATCCCATTGACATAATTTTATGTCAAAAAACAGAAAGAAATCATAAAATTGATATAGAGTCTCAAATAACCTACAACAGCAAAACTTATCTTGAGAAATAAGAGCTGGAGGTGTCATATTTCCTGATTTCAAACCATGTTATCAAGCTATAGTAATCAAAACTGTACAGTAGTAACAAAAAGGCAGATAGATCAACAGAACAGCACAGAGCACAGCATAAACTCTCATGTACATGGTAGAGTTGTCTTCAACAAGGATGTCAAAACAGCACAAAGGGAAAAGGATCTCTTTAACAAATAATGTTGAAAAACTGGGTATCCATATACAAGGGACAAAACTGGCTCCTTCACACATAACTGAAAGTGGATTAGAAACTAAATATAAAACCTGAAACCATAAACTTTATAAAAGAAAACATATAGAAAAGCATACCAATTATTTCTTAGTTATGAAACAAAAGCACAGACAACAAAGCTAAAATACACAAACAAAATTAGATCAAACTTGAAACCTTCTTGATAGCAAAGGAAACTAATGCGACCTATAAAATAGGAATTTTGCAAATCACATATCTGATCAGAGAATAATAGTCATAATATACAAAAAAGTCCCAAAATTCAATAGCAAAGAAATGACTGAAAATGGGCAAAGGACTTGAATACACACTTATTCAAAGTAGATATAGAAATGGCTAGTAGGTGCTGTGGAAAGCTGTTCAGCGTTGTTCATCACCAAGAAAGTGAAAATTAAAACCCCAGCAATGTATGACCTCACACCTGTTAGGATGGCCACTGACAAAGAAAGGAAGAAAGGAAGGAGTGAGGAAAGAGGAAAAGAAGTCAGAAAGGAAAGGAAGCAATGAAGGGAGGGAGGGAAGGAAGACACAATTACCAAGTGTTGGTGAAGATGAGGAGAGACTAGAGCCCTGTACAGTGTGGAAAACACTATAGTCTCCCCTCCCCATTAAAGTTGCCTGTTTGTGGGTACATATTCAAATGAACTAAAGTAGGATCTCGAAAAGGGATACATACACATCCACATCTAGTACAGCAACCTAAATGCCTATTGGCAAATGAATGAACAAAGGTAATGTAACACATACAGTGGAATATTACTCAATCTTGAAAAGGAAATACTGTCAAATGTTACAATATGGATGAGCCCTAGGGAATTATGTCAAACAAAATAAGCCAGTCAGAAAAAGACAAATATGTCAGATGTGGTGGTGGCGCATGCCTTTAATCCTAGCACTCAGGAGGCAGAGGCAGGCAGATCTCTGTGAGTTCAAGACCACATAGTGAGTTCCAGGACAGCTGGGGCTACAGGGAGATCCTGTCTCAAAAAAGCCAAAAAGAAGAAAAAGACACATCTGCGTAACACTGCTTACATAAAGAATCTTAAGTAGTCGAACTTTTAAAAACAGGAAGCAGAGTGGTGGGTGCCAGGCACTGTGGGCTATGAGTAGGCAGAAGTCAAGTTATTATTTGATGGTTATAGATGTTCAGTTGGTAAAATGACAAATTTTCAGAGACCTATTAGACAACAATATACTCTTCACTATACCATTGAAATTGTTAAGATTATAATGTTATAGTTTTTAATACAAACCCAATGCCTAAAAGATTAATTTTTAGTAATCAAATATATGTCAATTAACAATGCTTGAAAATACTGAGCTGCTGTGTATTATAGATAGCCAGCAGTGACGATGGATAGTGAGTTCATGAACCATTGCTGATTGGCATGCACATTGCCATGTTTCCTCAGAAAGAAATTAGTCAATGTACAGAAACAAACACTACCTTTAGCATTTGCTCTCTGATAAATTCCTTTCCCTCTTCCGGCTTATTCATTTCTCCATTAGTGTATATTTAACCTCTGCTAGGTTACAGTTACAGAGTGCGGTACTGGGAAAAGAGGCAGCTGTGAAACCCAGAGCTCAGAGGCAGGAAGGAGTCCTTCAGAGCTGATGCAGAGCAGGCCATTCTCTGGGTCTGGAATCCGTGAGAGACAGCCCATCTATCCAGAAAGGGGGAGGGCCGACGGCACCAAATGTCGGTTTCAGCTTTACTTTAAAAATACCGGATTAGAAACATGAAAAACTTCATTCTGTAAACTACGGCAGAGACATTTGTTGAAATATTATTCTAATCATTAAAAAATCATTTTCCTTGGCAATCTGGGGTAGTCAGTCATGGGAGCTGTCCGTCCGTACTGCAGTGCACCTGTCCACCTTCTTCTTCAGCCTTAACCATGTGATCTGATTTGGCCAATGAAATGCCAGAATGTGGTAGACGCCTTTAAGAACCAGTTAAAAAATTATTCCATCTCTGCGACTGGAGAGATAGCTCAGGCTAAGAGGACTGGGTGCTCTTACAGAGGACATGGGTTTGATTCCAGTACCCACAAGACAGCTAGCCATCCATAACGCCAGTGCCAGAAGAATCCAATGCCTTTTATTGACCTCTGCAGGGATTTCATAACATGGGTACACTTACATACATGGAAACAATACACTCATACACATAAAATATTTGTTTCATTGGTGTCTTTGAAGGCCTGACTGTGGCCCAAGCCACCCACAGTGTCGGCAACAATCCCCAGGCTAAAGGAGCAGATCTTTTGCTGATCTGCATCAGACGTGTAATGTGTGCAAGATTTGGGGTGTGAAACCATAGCATCTAAATAATAGTGTTCCTACCACATGAGAAAAGATGCTAATTATATTAAATAGTTTTTAAAAACACAATAAAAAATCGTCCTGGGTACACTTCTATTTCATAGACATTTTATTCATAGGCAAGGCCCAAATGTCTCGATACCCAAATATTATAAACGGCCATCTTTCAATGCACAGGTAGAGATGTATCTACAGGCCCACCCAGCACATGAGTCCATAGTTTTCTCTAAGGAAGAGAAGAGTGTTTCTTAAAGGACATGGAAGTTGTCATAAAAGGTTTCAGAAGGGAATTCTCTCATTTAACATTTGCACAATAAATTTTTCCCAGAAGAAGCGCTTACTCCTTTGTGCAGACAATGTTCTCTTTTAAAAACACTGACATGTTCACAGCTGATGTTTGATCTACTCAGTAGATAAACTTATTCTTAATTACTGCCTAAGGCTGGGTGATCTTGTTTCCTGCATCAACTAATAATCTCAAACTCTAGATGATTTGTGTTGCTGAAGGTCTTTTTTTCTTTCCCTTTTGAATTCTTACTTGAACACCTAAGTACTAGTCAGGCCCTAGACCCCTATCGGTTACAAATGAATCGAATCAAATTTGCTTGCTTTGGAGAATGACACTGGTCTTTTCACTCTGAAATAAGCTAAGTCCCTGGTGAGGTGAAATGACTCTTCTTATGGCCATAGAGCCTGATCCCTGGGGAACTCGATTTCTACTGCGTTCCCTGCCCACCTCACCATTACCATTACCATTGTTTGAACAGGATGTTCTTATTAAATTACAATGACTCGAACATAGTCTTCACTTCTGCTTATGTTATGTAATGGTGGACCATTTTACATTACATTACATTACATTACATTAACATTACATTTACATTACATTACCTCTAGATGCCATCCAAAGCCCCTGTCATTATCTAACAAAAATAAAATCTTTCCCATGATCATAGAATTTTAACAGCTACTTTCTAACGACTGTAAAAACTCTGATTGTGGCGATATACATATTCACATTTTCTTGAATTCATTTGAAAGTCTTTTCTCTTTAATTGCAATAGTTAATCCATTTAGATATAATATGATTCTGAAATATGTGTTTATATTACCATTTTCTGCAGCGATTCTGTCCCAGTGTCCAATTTTTTCTTTGTTGTTATTGTTTGACTTACTTGCTGTTAGTTATTTTATTTTTAACTTATTATCATAAATGTCATATATTCTTTACTATTCTTTTATTCGAACATTTACATGTATTATTAATTTATTAAGACTAATGTTGATTAACATTTCTACTTCTTCCCAAACAATGCAAAGATCTTGGAATCTTTTACCCTTTAAGCCAATCTAGAATGAGGAGGGATTGGTCAAACAGAAATCAAATAGAAAAGCGTGTTTGGAATACTACATTTGGAACTCAAGTGCCTGATGTGGGATGGTGGAGTACTGGCTTCCTCAAGGGAGAGATACAACCGCTGTTGCTAAACACCTCAACATAAGCTCCTCATTTAAATATAACAGCCAATAGTCACTTAATTCTTTAATGAGCTGACTCATCATGGAGAAGAAGCATTTGACCTTCTCATCCAGAGGCCCGGCTGCATTCTTTTCCTTCCACAATTCTTTACACCATCCCAAGGAAAGGGGGAGGGAGGAACGCTTTTGACCATGTAAAGGTAGAGGGGACTTCCAGAACGGATTGCCTGGAGAGTATTTATCACATCAGACCAAATTCATAACTCAGAAGACTGATTAAGGAGGAATCAGCTGGCACATTCCCACCGCAACCACCCGGAGGTTCAACTCCTGTCCTTGCAGCAAGGGGGACACTGTGAGCCCTGGACACAGACTGTGCCAGAAGCAGGACATCTCTGAGAACACAGCTCTGGACACCAGTAAATTAAACCTGGGGAAACTGCACAGCAGTGCACCTCCCTGAGCATCAGGTAGTCTCGATACCTTCAAGACCAAGAAACTCAACAGCTGAATGCCAGCCAGAGGACACAAATCTGGGAAACAGTGAGAGCGGCCATTTTGTGCGTTCAGGTGGCAAGAAGAATTCAGACCAGCAAGCAGCAAGGCACTGATGTACAGCTCTTTGGGACCTACAGTCTGCAATTGACAAGGCCCAAGATAAAGCCCAGCTTCAGTCACTTCCAGGGCATCATAGAAAACCTGCTCCTGCTATGGGAGACACTCAATATGGTTATCATATTGAGTTTTCATGCGTCTACTCTGACTTACAAGCAATGAACATATCCAACATGTGCTGACCATCACTGTAGACTATTCCACTATGTAGCCTTGGCTGACCTAGAACTCATGATATAGACCAAGCTGGCCTCAAACACACAGAGCTCTGCCTGCCTCTGCTTCTTGAGTCCTGGGATTACAGGCCAGTGGTAAGGCCATTCTTAAACAAGCTTTAACCCTGCCTAACTCGCATTAGTCACAGTTAAGGTGTGGTAACAGACTATTGTCTGTTATATTTAAAGGAGGGGCTTCTGCTGAGGTGTTCAGTGAGCGTTCATGGGCATTAGAAAGCAGCTAATTTGTTACAGGGATCCCGCTTTCGACTCTATTCCCTTTACAGATCTGTGCTTGTCACATTTCACCACCAGAAAGACTTCAGGAGACTCTATCAGGCTTGCTAGATGACTGAAAGCAATGAGGAAGGGCCAAGACAGGATGAAAAGTCAACTACATTTCTAGAGAATTTCAGTAAACAAGCACTAAATTCTCTCTTGCTGCTTCAGCTACACACCCAAGATTCGAATTCTTACTAGAAAACAGGCAGCTTTAGAACAAGGTGTCTCAGGCTCTGCTGGTATAAAGGATTTGCTGTGTGCTCCTGAGGACTTGAGCTTAGACCTCCAGCACCCCTGGAAATGCTGAATGGGTGGGAAAATGCAGGTGGCCGTCTGCCTGTAGGGCCAGCGTTTAGAAGGTGTAAACAGGAATTCTGGGGCAAGCTGGCTGGCTCAAATAGCCAAGGTGAGCTCCAGGTTCATTTAGAGACCGTCTCAGTGAATAAGGTGAGGAGCCATCTAAGAAGACACCTAACATCAATCTCTGGCCTCCACATGTATATGCACGTGTACACATGTTCATGCACACCTGCACACACAAGTGTCCCCAAAATGAGAGCATGCATGTACACATGTGTATGTCTTGCACACATACAAAAAAAGGAATGGATTCTCCTTACTAATTACTGAAAAACTGCATTATCACTGTGTTCCAAAAGGCTGAGCATCCTTGGAAACAGTATTATGGGGTATTTTTCTTTATGTTCATTCATGGTGCTTTGCAGACTGGTATAATCACAACAGGCATTAGAGCATCACTGTCAAAGGTGCTGAATGCATTTGGCCAAGTTTTCCTTTTGAGATAACTAACACTGGTTCAGAAGAAAGAATAATAAAGGACAACTTTTTAAGTTCTGTGACTTTCTTATTTTTTTGCAGTTGATACATAAAACTTCGACTTTTTCCTGGGATACCATGTAATATTTTTCTACATATACACGTTGTATAATGTTCAAGTCATAGTGAACACATCTGTCTCCTCAAACATTGATTTCTTCATGGAGAAAACATTCAAAATCCTTTCTTCTAGAGTTTTGAAATCGCCATTCCCCTACAGTGCAACGGGAAACCAGAACTCATCCATCCTATGTAACATAACTTAGTACCCTCTGATCACGTCCTCCTCTTCTGTCCTCCTCACTTCTCAGGCTCTGTTAACTACTCTCTTAACTTTATGAGGCAGATCCCACATATAAGTGAGACCATGTCTTCGTCTTTCCGTACCTAGTCTGTTTCACTTAACATAAAGACCTTCCAGTTCCATCTGTGCTGTTACAAATGGCAGGATTTCATTTCTGTCATGGCTGAAGAGTAGTCTATTGTGCTTATGTACCACATTTTCTTTCCCAGTTCATCAAATGCTAGACACTCAGATTAATAGTTTATTTCCAAGTTATTATGAATAATGGTGCAACAGACACAAGTGCACACATTTTTCTTAGATATACTGATGTTATTTCCTTGGCTACACACCAGTAGTGGGATCGCTGGATCACTGGGTGGTTTTATATTCAGCTCTTGAGGAGACTTCACAATGGTTATGCAGATGTGCGTTCCCCCAGTGGCCTGTCAAGGCTGCCTTTTTTCACCACCCTCCCGTCACGTGTAGTCTTTTGAGGTCTGGGTGACAGCCACGTGAACTGAAATGAGGTGATCTTGGGGTGTATTCTAACAATCCATGATGTGACATGCAGCATTTTCCACATACTGGATGGCTATTTGTTGCCTTCGTTTACAAACATTTCTGTGCAGGCCCGTCGGCCAGTTTTTAATCAGATTTTGTGCTGTGTTGCTGTCGTTCTGACATTGACTCTTTTTTAGATTCTGGATATTGACTCCTTTGCAGATGAGGAATTTGTAAATCTCTCCTTGTCAGGCTGTCTCTTCACTCTTCTGATGGTTTCCTTCTCTGCACTTGTCTTGGATATAATCCCCATTGTCCATTTTTTGCTTCTGTGACCTGTGCTTTTTCGTTCTTTCCCCAAAGCCACCCCACCCCTCTCAGGGTCCAGATGCACTTCCCCTTTGTGTTTTCCTTGTGACCTCATAGTTTTAGTTCTTATATTAAGTCTTTAATTCATTTTGAGTTGAGTTTTTAATGTGGGAAGATAGGAGTTAGTTTCATTCTTCTGTATTTTAATATTCTATTTTCCCAGCGCTACTCATTGAAAAGCCCCCCCATACACACACACATTCTTTCTCAAATCCTGGTTGGCTATAGACACATGGGCTCAATTCCAGATTCTCAAATCTATTCTACTGATTCATGTATCTGTTTTTAAGTCAGTGCTGTGCTGATCTGATTACTCTGGCTTTGTATTATATTTTGAAGTCAGGTAGTACGATGCTTCCTGTTTTGTTCTTTTTTCCCTCAAGATTACCTTGGCTATTCTGGGTCTATTTGGGGCTTTTAATGGGCTTATTGTTTTATATGTGGTTCCATAGGAATTTTGCTATTTTTTTCTAGTTTTTTTTTAAAAGAATGCAACAGGTGTGTTGCTAGAGACTGAATGTACTCTTAGCTCACCTTGCAATCATGGATATTTTAGCAGCATTGATTCTTCCAGTCCATGTACGGGATGTCTTTCCACTTCTGAGTATCCTTGTCAGCTCTCATCAATGTCACATCTTCTCTTATTTTACTCATAGGTATTTTTTTTGGTAGTCATTATAAATGAGATTTCTTTCTGGATTTATTTTTTAGATCACTTGCCATTAGCATACAGCAGCCTTGCTGATACCTGCATGTTGGTTTCTTGTCCTGCAACTTTGCTGAATTCAGTAACTAGTGCTAGTGGGTTTGTGGTAGTGTTGTTGGGTTTTTCTCTATGGAGGATTGTGCCATTTGCAAACAGTGATACAGTTTGGCTTCTTTTCCAGTTTGGATGCCCTTTATTTCTTTGCTTGATTGCTCTGGCTAGACCGTTCAGTACTGTACTCAATGAAAGTGGTGAATATCTGCCTCCTTGTCTTGTTCTAGATCATAAGATGTTTCTGATTTTCCTTATTCAGTCCACTGTTAGTTGATAACTTGCTATGTCTTTGTTGGGCTGAGGCATCCTTCTTCTATGCAGCTTGCTCAGCTTCCACACTCTTGATGTGTGCACATGTCTGTTGTGCCAATGGACAATGGGAGCATCACTCAGTAGGCAAACCTGAACCTATTGTTCAGTCATCAGAGAGGTCCTGCTGGCCAAGGTTCTTCCAAGCAGAAGGTTCAAGAATCTGTAGAGGAATTTTAATTGCATAGAATTCTGAGATTGGCAGATACTCAGATTTCTTAGGTGCTCAAGTAAGTCTGCTGCTGATTGGCCGTCACTCCGGCACCAGTGCTCAGAGAGTATCCATTCTTGACTAATGGGCTTTCTGAAGAAAAGATCTGGCATTGGTTCAACCAGGTTTAAAACCAGCTTTCACTAAGTTGTTGACCAAGGGAACAGATTTAAAATTGGCTTTGATGGCTACTTGTAACCATGACCACAAAACAATCAAACTTTTCCTAAGTGCGTGGGAACTTTCTACTCTACTCCCTGGAGATGTACTCTGTGGATTCAGTTTCTGCTTTCTCCCTTCTGATTCCTAGTGCCTACTCCAGAGTCCACCAAGCTCCCTGTTGGATGACGTTGGTACGTGAATTATGTCATTGTGCTATTGAGAGTGAGAGCCTTCCTGTTCTGTTACATTATCCTCACAGCATAAAATCATGGCTAAGAACAAGGCTTTATAATCATACTGACTGGGCTTTGAACTGTGGCTTTGTCATGAGCTGGCATATAGCATTTCCATACCTCTGTTTCCGCATTTGAAGAGTAGAGAGGAAAGAATAACAGTGTCTGCCTCCCAAGGGTCCTCTGAGAAAAAGTAAAATAATGTCCAGCTTCCGTCAGACTTCCACATCAGACTTTCATTACATCAATAACTCAGAGTTTCAGAAGGGCTCAAAGGAGATATTCTGGACTATTAAAACGGGATGATCAGGCTTGGCCCTACAGAAGAGTATGAATAGTGTAAGGTCTGATATGAAAAACTCCCAGAGTGTCTCCTGGCCCTAAGTGCCTCATCTCCTTCCTGAAAAACTTCCCTCAACCACAGTTCCCATCACCACCTAGACTTCTGCCTCCTCTGAATCTCCCTAGCAAGTCATCACTCCTGACATCCCAACATTAAAATCTTCCATACTTGGAGGCATGTTAACTGAGCTAAATCATTTTTACCAAGAGAGACATATTAGGTGCATCTGTTGATCTATTATTTCATGACTCCTGTCCAATTCATTGTTCACTTAAAAAAGAGTTGAGACCTAAAACAGAGACACAGGACAGATGGATTTTGAAAGCAATATTCAGATACTGATTTGAACCCATGCGGGGAGGGAATCTACAAGTTTAAGCAAGGCAAAGTCCATTCACTCTGCTGTTCTGCCTAAGCCAAAACCATTGTAGAAGCAAACATTTTCCAGTTCTACTTATATCTAACTCAATTTCTCTCAGTATCTTCCTGACCAAATATACACAGGTGAGGACACAGGCAGCCTCAGTCAGCATTTCTGTCCCCAGTTCTTGGCAGTCAGAATCTCCAGTGCCTTCCATTAGATTATGAGTGCCAAGGAGCCTTGGGCTGAGCATTTAATTCTTTGCGGCTCTCTGGGAATGGAGGAGTGTTGAGTGAATCTACTCACGCTAATCTGAGCGGCATTCCTTCTATAAGACACTGCTTCATGTTACCTGGATTCCATTAAATTATTGTTCCCGGATCCCACTAATACAATCTCATTAAACTGCATTCTGCATAAATCATGATACAGGATCACTGCAAAGTCTATGGGCCGACAGCCCTGGCCTGGGTCCTCTCTGCGTCCCTCACTTTATCTGTGCTTCTCTGGAAAACCTGCCTAGCTGGTTTCTTTATTTATACTCTCTTGTGGAAATGTCCTGGAAAGTCAACTTAGAAACCACAGGCACTGAACAGAAATACACAGAGCTGCCCCATTCTCCCCATGGCCTGTGAGAGCTGGATGCGAATCTGCACGTGATGTTCGGGGAATTTAGGAGAAAGCAGGGAAACGATATGGTGCAGGCTCTCTTAGAGGACCAGCCATAAGCAGTAACAGCTCAGAAGGAACGCACCCCAGAGTCCCGGAGTTCAGCTCAAAATGGAAACCTGGGAAGGTTCTCGTGGGTTACCTGTGAACTTAAGGTTCCTGTCACACGCCCCAGGGACAGTTTGTCCTTCAGTGCTTCACCACAGCCACAACCTCATTTGCTCCTGTTCTGGGAAGGCACCACCTGGTGGTCACTACCAGAAATGAAACAGGACAATGATCAAGCCCTCCAACCTCTCCTCGCAACCATCTTTTACTCTAATTCAACAGAATTCTACTGAGTCCTCATTATGTGCCAGAGAGTGTGGTAATGAACAGACAGGATAAGACTCAGTGATCTCATCACCAACAGAACCTCTGAGCAAAGATGATGCATAAATAGAGGAGTCCAGGTTTAAGATCTAACTTGAACCAGACACTTAGCTTCTTAGTTTTTCATTGAAATCTCTCCCTTACCCGAGAAGAATCATTTGCAAACAAATGACTTTCCTTTCCACCTTAATCCTCCTCCCTCCATCATCTCTCTTTCCAATCACAGCCAAGCAGGCTTCCTTCCAGTTTTTAAATGAAATGTCTTGCCCCGTCTTTCCTGGGAAACCCTGAAATTGCAGGAGCCATGCATTCATTTACTTTTCTGCCACTGAAATTTTTCTACTTTCATTCTTAGGCTTTCTTTTCCTTCCTCTAAGAAGCAGATAAGTGGGGGTACAAGAAGTTAAAACACAGGAGCACTATCCAGCCACACTGGGCCCCCACTTTGATCACAACTCTGGTTTCAGAATATCCTGTAGCACATTCTAGTGAACATCTAGTTTTAATCTCTTGGGAACAGATCTGACTGGTGCAGGAAAATAGTCACATCTTAAATGGAGTGCCTATTGATGACTCAGATAGGTGACTGGACTAGGTTCATGCCATCATGAGTCTGAAAATGAGTCATAGCTATTAAAAAAGGAAATTAACTTTCTTGGGTAGCTGGAGGCAATTTAGAAAAAAGGAGCTTCAGCAAATGGATTTTAGTTCTGGCAAGCTCCAGTAAAATGTGTTGATACGTCGTCCTATCACTGTTTAGAAAAGCTGTGCTCCTTTGGATGTGGAAGTATCTGCCATAGTCAGGATCTCAGGTGAAAAGGTCTAAGGACAGGAATGGGAATGGTAAGTTGGTGATGGGGACGAGAGAAACTGCAGGTGCTCAGAGGATGGCCAAGGGCAGGAGTGGCCTCAAACAGGCAGGACATCCCTTCTAATGCAGAGCAGAGGCTGGAAGCACAGACTGCCATGGAGAAAAGGAAGAATGAAAATGAAGTGTGAGCTGAGGGGTCGAAGCAAGAGTAAGTTTAAGAAGAAAGACTTTTTAAAAGACTGTTCTTGCCTTCCCTTTCCTGAAACTGCCCTTCCCCATCTCCCAGCTCAGACAGGCTATCCCTGAGCAGCCTCAGGCCACGCAGTCACTCTCCACCCAGACCTCCTCTCTACTTCAGATCACAGTCACCTCCTGACTCAGTCTGCTTACTGATGGGTTGAAAGACAGGCTGCAAGAGGAATGGCTGTGTGTTGATTACTTCATACTCCCTGCACCAAAAGCAGTGGTTGGCATACTGCTTAATAGATGTCAGTTATTATCATCAAAGTGCTTTAAACAGAACCTGGCAACTTGAAACAAACTCAACAAATATTAGTGTTTATTGGCAAATATCTCTAAAAACTAAGAAAAGAGAAAGGCAGCTGGGATGTACGGAGCCTTGGAGAAGAGATGTTAGTTTGCCAGAAAGAGGAAAAAGAGCAAAAGACCAGCCAGGGACTTGGAGATTAGTAAACATGTTGTCCTTTGAGACAGAGGTAAGCCCTGTCAAGCGTAGAGTTCACACACCAGACTGTGGAGCCCTGAAACTGTTCAAGTGCTAGGAAGGAAAACAGAAAAGGGAGCAGAAACCAGTTGGTCCTGGGACAGGCTAGCGGTCCTGAAGAGGAACAAATGGGATGCTCCAGCAGATGAGAAGGAAGGTACTCTGGCGGAGCAAGTTTCTTGCTGGAAGAAATTGACATGCAGTGACCGCTTTGACCCACTCTTTCCCTTTCGTCTTGTCAGACTGCTTGGGATCCAGAGTCTGGCAGAGTTCACAAGAGCTCACTTAACTGGGAGACCAAACATCAAGCTAATTAGCAGATTTGTAATTGGATGCTCCAGATAGACTAGAATTGCGAACTCAGCTCGCCCAGCAAATGTGCCTACTGTGCACGGACACGACAAAACCACTCATGTAACTTCATAGGGATCCAGTCACTAATAGGATAAGCGTTCTGCCCCTTCTCAGCCTCTCACAGATTGCTCTGGGATGAAAGAAGCTGTGACTGCCCCAAGCACCTTCCCTCAGGTAGCATAGGGCACTCCAGAACACTCTTAAAAGCACCAAACACCGACAGTTCCCAAGAGTATCTTTCAATCCAAATTAAGATGCTACTGAATTAGATTGAGCACAAGAGAGAGCTGAGATGAAGTTACCTTCAGTCTATCCTCAACCATTAAGTGTCAGTCACTTTAATTCTAATAAAAAACATAATGATCCCTAACTCCATTTTAACCAAAGACCTGCCTTGATGTCACAGTATGGACAAATAAATCAAGAGAAGATATAAGCCAGGGGTGGTGGCACACATCTTTAATCCCAGCACGCAGGAGGCAGAGGCTATCGGATCTCTGTGAGATGCTGGCCAGTCTGGTTTCCATAGCGAGTTCTAGGCTAGCTGTGGCCACAGGGAGACCCTGTCTCCAAAAAGAAAAGAAAAAAAATGGGGACTGGAGAGATGGCTCAGTGATTAGAAGCACTGCCTACTATTGCAGAGGACCCAAGTTTGGTACCCAGCAACCACATGGTGGCTAACAACCATCCATAATGCCAGTTCCAGAGGATCCAACACCCTCTGCTAACTTCCACAGGCATTGTGCAACATGAGTGCACTTACATACATGCAGGCAATACACTTATACACATAAGATTTTAAAAATGATTAAAATATATTTAAAAAGAGAAGCTTTAAGAGGCTTCCATAATTGTGCCAATATGTTCTGAAAACACATCTAAGCAGACTTAGGAGTAAGATGTATTTCTCTAATATTTTGTCAAAATAGTAAACAACATGCCCTGGAACTGGAGAGATGGCTGCTATTGGTTAAATGCCTGCTTGAGAAACGTAAAGATCTAAATTCTGACCCCTAGCACCCATGAGGAAAGACCTATACTCCTAGGGGAGGCAGAGACAGGAGGTTCATGGTGCTCACTGGCTAGTCTTGCCCAATCAGAAGCTATAGGTTCAGTGAAAGACCCTGACTCAACAACTAAAGCAGAGCCAAACTGAGGAAGGCACCACACATCAACACACGCATGCACACACACACACACACGCAGATCCTTATTAATCCCAGCAGATCTACCTTTCTCAGAAGGAATCGCTAGTGGTGTATCTATGTTCCTTTTTCAAAAACATTGTTTTGCTGACTTTTCTTGAACCGAATGAAAAATTGCAAATTGTCACCATGGAGTAATAACAATCATTATATTATTTTAGAATTACCAGGTGAGACTAATGTGTTTTGTTTTCATTCTGAATATCAGAATTATACTTAGAAGGCAGCCTCTTATTCCAGCAGGACAAGACATACTCCACACATGCCAGTTATAACAGTTGCAATATCATACATTTAATTCATAGCTGAACTTACTACACAGGAGAAACTGTCAGATGCTGGAAACAAAACAATAATTAAAAACCAAAAGCAAGCACAAGAATCGCCTGGGTATCTGCCCCAGAGAGTGAGGGGGTCATGGGGAAGGGAAATGAATGGAAAGAATTCAGAACCAGTGGAAGAAAGGATCTCCACCAGCAGGTAAGAAGGAGAGGCAAAGCCTGTAGGGACTGCCCAAGGCCCAGGACTGCTGTCCAAAGTGAGTTCCTTCAAGGAACAGCAACATCAGGAGCTAGAAGAGGCTGAAGGCATCTGTCATCAGTCTATTCCCAGCCTGCCCCTGTCCTCTGAGAACACAAACAAAAGACTTACTACAAAACGTAAGCTCCAGACCCCTGCCTGGGGAACGCTGTGGGCTGTGGGGGGCACCACCTTCTGTCTCCCATGTAGTCCAGTAACACCCAACCTGAGCAGTGGGTCCTGGGCCAGTGACGGGTGTGGGAAAAGCTGGAGCGGAATCCACAAGAGCCATGCTTTGGACAATTCCCAAGAAAAAGGCAGTCCCACTAAGTGCACCCATGAAAAAGTCAGACTAAGCAGGAGGATTCCCGTCCCAAGAACTGGAAGTATTAGAACCATTTAAGAGAACACAATTGTGTTTAAAGTGAGAAAGAGTTCATTTCAAATGCCAAAACTACATTTGATAAAACTCAACACCATTCATCACTTCATTCTTTAAATTTGTTTTTTAATTCTGAGTGTATGACTATATAGTGCCTGCATGTATGTAAGTGCACCTATGTTATGTAATGCCTGCAGAGGTCAGAAGAGGGCATAGGATTCCCCTGGAACTGGAGTTATGGACAGTTGTTAGCTGTCATGTGGGTGCTGGGAACCAAACCCAGGTCCTCTGCAAGAGCAGCCAGTGCTCTTACTGCTGAGCCATCTCTCCAGGCTCATTCATCACTTCTTAAAGTAACAAAACAGCAAACAACACTCCTTCCAAATCTAGGAATAGAGGATATTTTGTTAACCCAATAAAGGATACCTGGGAACAACCTATAGGAAGCATCATCCATGGTGGAGAACCATGATCAACTCTCCTGTTACAGCAAGGAATGAGAAGAAGACAATGAGTAACTAAAGCTGACTTTGTTCAAGGGTCAGGAAACTTTTGTGAGAGCTCAATAGAAAATATATTAGGCCTCAAAAAACAAATCATCAATAATTGTCAATACCTGCCACCAGAATGCAAAAGAAGACATAGACAATGTAGCTGTGTCTGTGTTTCAATAAAACTTTATTTACAACAACAAAAAAACACAGATGGCATAGAGAAAATCCAAGTCGATCCATTATGCCAGGAAAAAGCAAAAGGAAAAGTCATGTGACTTTCAGAAGCCTCTTCTTATTAAAAAAAAAAGTATATATTCACATAATGTGCAAAACTATCTACAAATCATGGAAATTAAGAAAATAAATGGAATTTCAGCAGTTATACAAAAACAAACACTGTCTCTATGCAGCAGTACTAAGGGGAAAAGACAAAATTTAAGACAGTTCCATTCACAACAGACTATGGGGATTTGTATAAAAAGTTGAGTAAAAACATATGAAATTCTATTGAATCATTTAAAGAAAGAAAGAAATTAGTTATACCAGGTTTAAGAATGAAAAGGCCCTGTACCATAGAGGGAAAATTCTCAGAATTTATGTGGAAATAGTCCAGGTAATTCTAACAAAAGCCGAATGGGTTCCATGTTCCTAAAATGGAATTGAAATATGAAGTTCCTACAACAGCTGAGACAAATCTGAAGGAGAGAAATAAGACAAAAGTTTACCAAAACCTGTCAGTTCCAGGTAACTAAAACAGGGTAGAGCTGGAGTCAGAAGACAAAGCCACAGTTTAACAAGAGCCAGACTGAGCCTGGAAGAGCCACTGTCCCAGGAGCAGCCTGTGATATCAGCACTCCAGTGGCTGAGACACGGTTGTGAGTTCTAGGCCAACCTGGGCTATAGAGTGAGACCCCCTTCAAAACATAAAGAACAAAACAATCAAGAAACAAACAAACAGGAGAGAAAAGGGCCAGGCATGTGGAGATATGGTACATGGTGGTGGGGAACAGACTCTAAAAGTAACCAAGACAACTGGACATTTATATGGAATAAAGCTCCACGTAGATTTCAGCATTACATACTTATACACTCAGTGCTAAGTGATTGCAAAACACTGTATTTCAAACCTCTTACAAGAATTCATAGGAACCATTTTTAAGACACTGAGCAGAATTCCTTATATCACATGCACACAAATTCTACAGCATAAATGGAGAATTGATATAGATGACTATATAACACAGAGGGCAGAGATGACTAACAATGTTCTGTTTAACATCACAGAAAAGGGAAGACAAGCCAGAGACTAGAAGAGAGCTGCAGTCCATCAAACTGACAAAGAATCGACATCTATAGCATTACTATACACACTTCTTAGGTCTTAATGAAAAGGCCAATGGGCATAGAACAAAGGGTATAAATGACCAGAGAATAGCAGGCAAAGAGTATAAATGGGCAATTCACAACAGAGGAAACTCAGAAGGCCTTCAAGTACAGAAGGGATGCTCAGTCAAACTCATAAGCCAAGAAATGTGAATTAAATCCATGAGATACTGGGGAAATTGTGGACAGCAGTGTTCTGGTTGGACTGCAAAATATCCCTCACAGGACTGTGTACTTGAACACTTGAGATGGTGCTGTTTGGGGAGGTGGTTGTTGAACCTTTGGGATTGGGTTCTAATGGGCAGCCTGGACCAAGAAGAGCAGGCCTTGAGGGTGACAGCCTGGCCTTATGTCCTATTCTATCTCTTTTTCATGGTGTGCCAAAAATATCTAACAAGCAGGAACCTTGCATACACGCTGCCATGGAGTGATGCCTAAATATCTAAAATATTTTCTTCCAAGGAGAAAACATGGAAGATCAGGAACTTGAAAGAACATGTGCAAAGAGATACATCAAAACGTTAGCATTTGCTCCGCGTTAGTGCTGGGGAGCATGCTTGTCATGTAATGTTCCACACTGTTCTGCAGGCTTGAGATATCTCATCGTTTGAAATATTATTTTCAAAAGAAATCATGTTTGGATTGGAACATCACTTCCAAAAGATATTATGTTTGGAACAAAAATGTCCAAGTCTCATGACATAGAAAGAGACTTCTAAAAGGATGCAGTGCTTTGGACAAAGCCAGGACTCCCTGCCCTGGCCACTTACCTCAGGTACTGGACCTCACACCAGCAATTCTTCTCTTCCCAAAGCTTTCTACAAAGAAGGCATGTTTGTCCAGCTAGAGAATATTCACAAGCATGTGCCCTATGCTCTGAAGACACTTACAAAGAAGGATTCCAGAAATATTTGGGGCAATAGCAACAGCAATGAAAGCATCAAAGAATTACATCTATCCCAAGGTCACTCCTTTGAAAAGAGAAAAATCCATTTATTGTAAATCTTGCTTTTCTTTTTTTTTAATCCAGCAGCCGCATCTAAAGTCATTTCCCCTGTGACTGCCAATGCCGTCCACTACTGGAGTCTGTTTTGCATAGAGAATGCCCTGAGAGAATGTTCCTATTACAAATTACAGCACATCCTTACAAAGAGTTATGTCACTCAACATGGGGCTCACAGGGTATCTATAAATTACTGCAGACCCTTGCATCAACCAATGGGGATTTACCTAAGTATTTTGCTTGGAAAATGGGAAACTTTTTAATCAAACACGGAACCCCAAGGGCTGGCAGAAAGGCAACACTTTTCACAGTGAGATCAGATCCGGCCGCCACAATAAGGACAGAGCACACATGTGGGAACGGCTGAGGAATTAAAGAACATGACCGGTATAGAGTGAGGACTGCATAATGAACTCAGCCTCTTGCCTTACTTTGGGAATCTGCTCCCCTCAAATGCAGTAATAATCAGGGGGAAATCCTGAAAGGATCCGTCCTGCTTTGTAGACAAAAAGCTCATCTTCAATTGTCAGGCCAGCAAAGAAAGCCATCATTATCTTTATAACATAGACTGCAATCCATTCAACAAAGCATAGACATGTTTGATTATGAATATTTATCTACTTTACAATCATTTATGGAGTGCCTGCGGCTGAGAGCTGGACCAGTATTCAATTGGAACAACCACATTCCTGCCCTCACTTAGTCTGTGGTAAATGAATGACATTGTTCATAAAGTGAAAGACAAGCTTCTTCTAACAGGATTTTAACTCCCTCTCCTTTCATTTGTCACATGTGAATCTTTCTACAAACTGGGTCCTATTTGCCTCTGAAGTCAGCGACATGGCCCGTTATCACTACCAGTGAGCACAAGAGAAGGTTGCTATGCTCCTAGTTGCCAGATGTTGGGAATAATAGCACAGTCATTGGCCTGTCTCATCTTGCCAGAGGAGACAGTATGCTTTATTTACAGGATCAGCTGAATGATTAACAATGCTTACTATACAGGGGAAGGACCCTTCGAATAACTGCTAAATGTTGTTTACTTACACTCTATCATGCACTATTAAGTACCTTCCACCATTAATTCATTTCATCTTCTCAAAACCCCAGAAGTATGGATATTTTTAACCCTTGCTTTACAAATAAGGGGAAATGAGATCTATATAGAGGTCCACAACTTGACCAAAGTCGCATTGGTACTAGGAAGTTGAGGCACATTTTACATTTTTTCACCACTCCATAAAATTGCCTTAAAGACTGCTGTGATCTGGATCTGAAACGGCCTCCAGAGGCCCATGTATGAAAGGTTTGAGTTCCCAGACTGGAGCAGGTGATGGAACCTTTAAGAAATGGGACCTGGTGAAAGAAGTTAGGCAAGATTCAATAAGGAAATATAAATATCTTATAAGGTTCTGAAACACTTGGTAATTAATTTTTCATCAGGAAGAAGTTTGCGTCTCACTGAGAACAGCCATTACCATCATGGCATAGAGAAAAAAAAAATCAAGAAACTAAAGAAGGGAGTAACAGAAAAGAGCTAGGACCACATGCTAATTCTTCTATTTTTGGGTCTCACTCAGATAAGAATGTGGAAACTTCCAGATAAGATGGCAGATTAGAGGCTGCCTCCATGTGACCCAGTGAAGGAGAAGAGTCAGAAT
Organism: Eospalax fontanierii; assembly: GCA_035773235.1. Lineage (NCBI taxonomy): Eukaryota > Metazoa > Chordata > Mammalia > Rodentia > Spalacidae > Eospalax > Eospalax fontanierii. Next base: position 52,961,362 of record CM069536.1, on the reverse strand, counting down.
ACAAAGAGAAAGACAGAAAAATAGTGACTCCATTCCAAGCAGAGAAGGAAAGGAAGCACTTCAGAAATCCACAAAGTAATAGGATACCTGAAAAGGATGGAGAAAAGACAGGGGATACATGGCAAGAAGTCAGGGGAGACACAGCTCTGGCAGCACGGTTCCCCCGGTGAAAGAAGGTAAGCCAGGTATCCCGATGGAAAGAGACCGGCAGTTCTGCCCTCAGGATAAACCCACAGCCCTCGCAAGCCTCAGCTCCAGCTGTGGATTTTTGTGAGACAGGTTTCTCCTCGGTGAACAGGTCAGTAGCAGAGAGGAAACCTACTGCGTCACTCTATATGACTTGGTGGGCATGGCAGGGCACCATCTTGAAAGAGATCCTATTGTTTGAAGCTGAGCTACCTTGGGGACCTGAGAGTGGACAACAATCACCAGTCGCAGAGCCTGAATTTAAACCATCACCCAGCATCCCTATGATAGACAGTCCTATGTTGATAAGCAAGCAATGGGAACCTCATTTCAGACTGTTAAGTGCATAGAGACAGGTAACCTACCTTGGATTTTCATCAGCTGAGAATAACATAAGAGTCTGATAGACCTGAGCCGGCAGTCAGGGGTGGATCAAGCTCTGGAACCACCTACTGCCTTCTGCCTTCACTGCAATAGAGATGGGGAACTCTAAAGCTCCAGTGGTCTACTTGGCATCCATGGATTCTTTCCTATAGCAGTGATTAATACTCAGGAGGTACTGAAAGCATGAAGACAGGGTCTCAGGTCTCAACCTGCACAGACAGACCTATACTTAGACACTCCAAGTATACTGGGAATCCCCAGGCTGTAAAAGCTGGGAGGTGTGGGGATAATAAGAAGACATACCTAGCTCACAGACTACAAAGCTAAGTACAGGCAGCAGAGACCCCTGCTATGAAAAGAGGGGAAGCTACCAACTGAAGACAGCTCTGGCGGACATGAGACATCTGCCAGATACAGGCCTGCCACCAATATAACCCACAGAAATGACAACTGAACCTCACTCCATGCGTGTAACCAGCAGCCTCCGACTTTCAAGGACCCAGAAAGAAACTCCCCTAACTCTCCGTCTTTTTTCTCTTGTTTACTTGATATTTATACATCTTCATTATTTTCAATATACTTTTATTTTTTTACCCCGCTAAAAATATGTTTTTATTTTTTATTCTCCTTCATACATTCATCTAATTTTATTTACATGTTTTGTATTATTGAGCAATCTTTCTTTTCTTTTTTTTCCTATTTTGCCCTTGTGTTTCTCCATTTATTCTCTCCACTGTACATGCAGGAATATTTAGGCTTTATCTTTTATTGTCTTGTTTTGTTTTGCTTACAAGATTTTACATATTCTTATTTTATGCATAGGAGTGTTTCATTTACATGTATGTAAGTGCACCACATGGCACCCAATGGAGGCCAGAAGAGGGATCCCCTGGAACTGGAGTTACAGGTTGTTGTTAGTCACCATGTGGGTGCTAGGAACCCAACTCAGGTCCTCTAGAAGAACGGTCAGTGCTCTTAACCACAGAGACATCTCTCCAGCCCTCCTGGATTTGATTTTGTTTCATTAAAAAATATATCATGAGTTCATTTTTGATTCCCCATTTGTGTTTACTTGTGTTTGTGAGATTCTTCACCACTGGGAAATGTGTTTCTTCTTTTGTGTCCTTCCTGACCTCTTGCTTTCTCCCGTCCTCTCTACAGCCTTCTCTACTCCCCATCTCCCTTGTCTTTTCATCTACTAAACTCTTTCTCCTCAACTTACCCCTTTCCCAGCCTCCTTCCCAATCTCATGCTGCTTCCACATTTTCCCTAGACAATTTGTGACATCACGGTACATTCTACATTAGCCATCTCATTTTCTGGATTATGGTCATTGATGATGCACTGGCGAGGTGTAAGCAATTAAGTGCGTTGCCGTTTCTTGTATGGTTTGCTAGGACTTTGCAATCAGGGATGCACAGCAGCTGTGGCTGCCCGCAGGAGACCTGCCCAAGCAGAAGGGGATCCAGCTGGGAAGAAGAGGAGGGCCTGCAGGAGACGGGACTAAGAGAGAGGATGAGGGAGTGAATGTGGTCAAAATAACACTGTCTCCACGTATGCCTGTATGAAACTCTCAAAAATAAAAGAACATTTAAAAGTGCATAACTCACAGCACATAACTGCAAACATGCTAAAAGGCCGGGCAACGTGCTCCTCCAAAAGATCCTAACTCCCGATGCTGAGTTCAAAGATTCTGAAATAGATAAAATGTTAGTTGAAGATTTAAAATGTTTGCCAGTAAAAATGGCCAATGACCTCAAAGAGGGTAGCGGAATTTAGCAGACGAATTCACCCTCCAACCTTGAGAAGTCAGCCATCAACGAAGAAGAAGAAAGAGGTCAGCAGACGGGTGAAATGAAGGCAGTGTGGGTGAAAAAGACAGCAACGCAGACGACAGTCTCAGCCAGGAAACTCAGACTCAGAAAACCATGTAGAAATGTTGGAAATGAAAACCTCACTGACTAAAAAGCACAGTGGAAAGCATCACCCACAGGCTCGGCCAAGCAGAAGAAACACTACAGTGAATGGAGGACAGGCTAATGAAATTCCACATCAACAAGGGAAAATAAACACATAGGCATGACCTTTGTCCAAAGACTAAAGGACAGATCAAAAGACCAAACCTAAAAATCCATGGGATAGAAAAAGGAGTTGAAATTAAACCAAAAGGGAAGGCAGGCACGGGGGCTCATACTTTTACTCTCAGCACTTGGGAGACAGAGACAGTCTACACAGTGAGTTCCAGGATAGTTGGGGCTACAGGGAGCCCTGTCTCAAAAAACAAATAAATGAAAAAAACAAACAAACAAAAAACACTAACAGCATAGGAAATCTATTCAATAAAATTATAGTGGAAAATCTCCCAAATCTAGAGAAAGAAATGGACATCCAAACTCAAGAAGCACTTAGAATCCCATAGACAGGAAAAGAGAAGTATCTCCAGGACACACTATATCAAGATATCAAAAATACAATGCTGTGTGTGTGTGTGTGTGTGTGTGTGTGTGTGTGTGTGTGTGTAAAGTAAAAATACCAACTCACCTATAAAGAGAAACACATCCAAATAACATATCTCTCATCAGCAACCCAAAACACCAAAGGGAAAAAATAAAACCACGTATTTCAAGCATTGAAAGCAAACAGCTCCTAACAGAAATTGGCACATTCAGCAAACTTGTCTTTTTTAATTGCTAGAGAGGCTGGAGAGATGGCTTAGTGGTTAAGAGCACTGGCTGCTCTTACAGAGAGCCTGGTTCAATTCCCAGCATCCATATGGTGGTTAACAACCATCCATCCATAACTCCAGTTCCAGGGGAATCTAATGCCCTCTTCTGACCTCTGCAGGCATTGCATGGCACAGGTACACTTACATGTATAGGCAGTACACTAACACACATAAAATAAAAATAATAAATAAAATATTTAAATTGATAGAGAAAAACATTTCAAGACGATCACAAACTAAGGTAGTTAATGACCACAAGCACTGTGGAAGATCGATACTTAAAGGATTACTACACACAGAGGAGAAAGAAAGACAGTCTTAATCATAAGAGCACAAGAGAGAATAAATTTCATGAGAAGAGCAAATAAACAGAAGAAAGCTAAAAGGATTCTCTCATGTCTACCATAGTAAACCAGCAAACCCACAAGACTAACAGGGAAGAAAGAACCACCAACCATCCAACTAACCAGAAAAATAACCAATAAAACTTCATTGATTCATAAACATCTGTCAATAATAACCTAAAATGTAAATGGCCTCAACTCGCCAATAAAGATCTCAGACCACAAGATCCAGTAATTTCTTGTCTCTAGGAAACATATTTCACAGTAAAGACACTCAAAAAATGAAATTCAAAGGGTAGATTTATTAAACCAATGCACACTAAAAAAAAAAAAAAAAACCGCTGGCATAGTTATTCTGATCTCTGATAAAGTTCTAGCTAAAATCAGTTGGAAGAGATAAAAAAAAAGGTCTCTACATATTAATAAAGAGAACAGTTCTTAAAGAAGGTATAAAAAATTTCAACTTATCTGTATCAAATGTCACACTAAATTTCCTAAGACACAAAAAGTTGATAGGTCCTCATGTAATAATAGTTGGGACTTTAATACTCTTGGCTTTAGACAAGTCATCTAAACTAAAAGTCAACAAAGAAATTGCCAATTTAAACTTATGTCATAGAGCAAATAGACCTAATAGATATTTAAAGAATATTCCACAAAACAGATATAGTGCTAAGAGTCTTAGAGCAATCAGACAGGAGGAATAAATAAAAGATATAAACAGGAATGGAAGAAGTCAAATTCACCCTGTTTTCATATGACATGATCCTATACTTTAAAGACCTTCAGAGTCTACCAGAAAATTCTTAGACATAGTAAACACCTTCAACAAAGTAGCAGAATATAAAAATTCACATTAAAAACCAGTCATCTTTGGATTTATAAATAGAAAACTTACCAAAAAAAAAAAAAAAGAAGAAGAAAGAAAGAAAGAAAAGAAATCAGGGGGAAAATTCCATTCACAACAACTTAGAAAAATACCTGGGAATAAATCTAACCAAGGAAGAAAAAATATCTCTATGCTGAAAACTTTAAGACATTCAGAAACAAACAGAAACAGACCCTGGTAACAGAAAGATCTCCCATGCTCATGGATTGTCACAACTAATTTGTAAAAATAGCCATATTACTGAAAGTTATCTACAGACGTAACAAAATCCGCATCAAAATTCCAATTACTTTTTTCAACAAACTGAAAAAAAAACCACAATCCTAAAATCAAATGGAAAAGGCAAGCAATACCAAGCAGAAAGAGAGATCCTGGAGGACACAGAAGACCTAGTCTCAAAGGACTCTACAAAGACACAGGGTTCCAGTTTCCTCTTTTGTTGTGATAAAACACTTTGTCCAAAAGCAATTTGGGAAAAGAAAGAGTCTATTTGGCTTATAATTCCAGGTCACAATCCATCATTCAGGGAAATGAGGGAAGGAACTCAAAACAGGAACCGGAAGCAGAAAGCAGAGCAACACAGCTTACTGCCTCACTCTGGCTCATTCACAGGCTCATGCTTAGCTAGCTTTCTTATACAGCCCAGGACCACCTGCCCAGAGAAAGGTGCCATCTGTGACATGCTGGGTCCACTACATCAAACAGTCAACCAAGACAGTCCCTCACAAACATGTCCACGGAGCAACCTGATAAAGGCAATTATACAATTACTCTCTTTACAGGTATTTCTAGGCTGTGTCAAGCTGACAGTTAATGCTAATTAGGATACATAGTAACAAAACCAATATAGTAATTGCACAAAAAAGGACATTCAGACAAACAAGACCTAGAAATAAATCCACACATTTACAGCCACCTCATTTTAACAAAGATGTCAAAAACATGCACTGGTAAAAAAGACATCCTCATCAACAAATGATTCTATCAGAACTGGATATCCAGATGTAGAAGAATGGAATTACCTCCAAATCTCTCACCCTGCACAAAAATCTGTTCAAACTGGATCAAAGACCTGAAACTTTGAAACTGCTAGAGGAAAATATAGGTAAAACACTTCAAGAGGTATAGACAAGGACTCTGAAAAAGATTCTAATAGTACAGGAAATAATTCCAATAACTGAGAAATGGGGTTATATGAAATTTAAACGTTCCATATAGAAAAAGAAAAAAAATCATCAGAGTGAAGAAACAGCCTACAGGATTAGAATAAATCTTTTCCAACTATACATCAGACAGGGGGTTAATATCCATGATATATAAAGAACTGCCAAATTTAAACATCAAGAAGAAGCCTAAAGTATCCAATCAATAATGACTGAATAGACAGTTCTGAAAAGAAAAACGCAAATGGCCAATAAATATTTGAAAAAGCACTCAATACATTTATCAACCAAGGAAAGTCACACTAAAATTGCTTTTAGGGCTGGGGAGATGGCTTAGCCCAGGTAAAAGTACTTGCTGCCAAGCCTGATGATTTTAATTCAATCCACAAAACCAATATTGTGGAGGAAGAGAACTGAACTCTTACAAGTTACCCTCTGATCTTCATATATGTGCCTTGGCACACAAAAACCCATTACCCCCCCCCGCCTCCCCCCGCCTCACACACACACACACACACACACACACACACACACACACACTGATGAGTGTCATGCCTGCATGCATGTAAGTGCACCCATGTTGTGCAGTGCCCACAGAGGACAGAAGACAGTGTTGGATCCCCTGGAGCTGGAGTTAAGAACAGTCGTTAGATGTCATTTGAGTGCTGGGATTTGAACCTGGGTCTTCCACAAGAGCAGTCAGTGCTCTTAACTGCTGAGAGAGACATCTCTCTAACCCCAAATTTTATTTATTTTAAAAATATTTTGCTTATTATCTTTATTTTATATGTATGTATGCTTTGTCTGCACATGTGCAAGTACACCATGTGCATGCAATGCCCTGCAGAGCTCAGAGGAGAGTGTCAGATCCCCTGGAACTGGAGTTACAGACTGGTGTTATCGGCTATGTGGGTGCTGGGAATCAAACCCAGGTCCTCTGGAAGAACAAGTATTCTTAACCGCTAAGCTACCTCTTCCATCCCTAATTTAATTTAATAATTTTAAAACTGCTTTTCATTCTATCTTACCTCAATCCAAATGATTATCATTCAGAAAACAAACCACAAAAAATGTTGTTTGCCATGTGGGGAAAGAGAAGTTCTTAGAAACTGCTGGTGAGGGTGTAAACTGATACAGCCACCACAGAAGTGAGGATGGTGTTTCCTCAAAACACTAAAAACAGAACTACCACATGACAAAGCCTTACACCCGGTGTATATATATAAGGCGCTAATCAGCATACAACGAGACATTTGTATATCGCTGTTCATTGCTGCACTATTCACAGTAACTAAGGGATGGAAACAGTCTAGACATCTGCCAACAGATGAACGGCTGAAGAAAACATGGCATAGCTACACATGGAGTTCTATTCAGCAGTAAATACAAATGAAATCAAGAAATCTCCCAGAAAGTAGGTACAAATAGACACCATTATGTTAAACAAAATATGCCAGGTTTAGAAAACAAAGGCCAAGTTTTCTCTTATGTGTGGACTCTAGATTTAAGTCTCTCTCTACTCTCTTTCTCTGTGTGTATGTTGTGTATGTGAGAGACAGACAGACAGAGAGACAGACAGAGAGACAGAGTTCTGAAAGTAGAAGACTCAAGGCAGGGAAGGTTCTTAAGGGGGGAGAGGAATAGAGAGAATTCTAATGGAATACATGTGACAAGGCAAACAGGAGATCTATTTGGGGAGAGCGATAGGGAGAAGGGGAACAGGAGTGGGCGGAAGGAAGGAGGATGGATGAGAATAAAGTATGATTACATTATAGGAATGAAACTGTATTAATGAAACGTGTTGCTTTGTTTGCTAACTTAAGAATAAGAGTGTGGCTGCACCTGATAACTTCCAGGCAGGCCACTGACACTAGGGCTGATTCTTCCAGACAAAAGAAAACGAGGACAAGCCTTCTTCATTACGCCAAGTCGAGCTGTGCCCTTCTCCAGCAAAGAGGCGTATACCCTATAAAATTCTTCAAAATCAGATATATCCCCAATTCATTCAATTCTTTCTTGAACACCTGTTGTTTTCTACCCTGTTTCCACACTGCCACACTGTAGACGAAGCCTCCATATGAGGCTCAGGGGCACACTCAACTCATAATCAAATCATAGCCACACCTACAGTCCAGATTCTAAACCAAATTCTGGGAGAGGGAAATGACCTACTTTTTAGGCTGAGTGGCCTATTGCTCTGAAGCAACCAATTCCAAATTTGAATGACTTAAAAAACATCATCTCAGTTTCTACGGGTCAGGAATCCATGAGGATCTGGATGCTGCTTCTGGTTCAGGTGCTCTGTTCTGGGGGTCCCCAAAACCTCTGTGGGGATTCAAAGGACTCTCAGAGAGTACTGTTCATGGCCCTGAGTCATCACAATACATGTAAAAGCAAAATCAGCTGGAGGAGAAGCAAGCTCAAGCTTCTGAGACTCTCACCCCTTGTCTCACACAGCATGGGCTACGTTGTTTCTCTGACGTCCCTCTGCTTCCAGCTCCTGCAGTTTCTTCAGGTCTAACTCCTTAAACTCTGTGTCTTCTGCAAATCCTTATAGGTTTCCGGTCAGAGAAGGGGAGTATCCAGGAGTCTCTCTGGAAGTGGCTCTTCCCACATTTGTTCTTGCATTTCTAGGAAGCCTACTGTCTGCCAGAGCTGTAAGACACACCCCTAATCCCTTTAGAGGGTCCTATCTACCTGAATGCACTCAGACACACTATCTCTGACTTCTGAGAGTTTAAGGAAAGATTTTACAGTCGAAGTCCTGGCTTCCTAATTGGAACTTGTTTTGCTAAAAGTGCCTGAATGTGATCTTTGTTCAGAAGCCATTTGTTAATTAAAGTCGGGTACTCTGGAGAGAGACCAGAGATTTTCAAAACCAGCCAGTCTTGGCTCCTTTTTCTTTTCTTTTTTCTGTGAGACAAGACATAGCTATAAAGCTCAGGCTGGCTTTGAACTCATGACACCCCTACAGCAGCCTCCCTATTGCTGAGATTATAGGCATGTACTAGCACACCTGGCTGATCCTTATTTAACTGCTTTGCCTTTAGAAACTATCTATCTTTCTTCTTGAAATTATATAGTACCAGGAAGGGAAAAATCAGAAAGCATTTTCAGCTGTCTGGCTACATCTCCTCCATTGTACCACCCTGTTCAGCATGCACATTTTCTCCCTTCCACATGACTGTGGCTGACCGTGTTGCTAAATTCATTTTGCCACTATATCATAAGGATTCTCCCTTTTCTCATTTCCTTTAAGCCTTCATAGGCAACTCCCTCAAAGTCTGAACTTCAAGGGGCTAAATTCAAACCACTTTAAGCTTTTACTTAACACATTTCTCAGTTACCGCCACTCTCCCACTGCCCAGTGCCCTGTTCAAAACCACATACACATTTTAGTTTTTGTTACATCAAACACCCTACTTCTGGTACTAAAACTTGTAGCAGTTAAAAAATAACATGGAAGAAATTACCCCCAAATTCAGAACTTACACAGCAAGCGTCTATGGCCTCACGCAGTTTCTGAGGGTCTAAAATTGGGATCTGTGTAGACAGGTGAGTAAGGCTAAGCTCCTCTCAGGAGGCTGCCATCAAGCTGATGCTTCAGCCTCACTGACATGGTTCTTGGCCACTTGTCCCCATTTTATCAGCAGATGAGTCTGTCTCAGTACATTGCCTCATTTTCTTCCCCAACATGTCAGCTGGCTTTCCACAGGGGGAAGAGCCCAGAGAGAACATTTGCAATGAAACACTCCAGGTTTTATAACCTCATCTTGGAAATGACATACAATCACTTCTGTTGTCATGTATTGGTCAAGGGCATGAATGTAAGGACATAAGGATAGGAGAGAGGCTCCCACATTTCCAATGCGGAGATCAAATAGAGTGACAGACATCAACAACTCCTTATAACATCATAAGTGCCCTGATAAACATACAGAGCAGTCAGTTCCGCTTACCCTGTCAGGATGGATATCCCAGAGGTTTTGTTTAGGGCGTAAGGGATGCTGAGCGGTCTCACTCTGCCTGTGGGTGTGTCACCATGACTGTCTCTTTATCCAGATATATCCTACCTGCCTGATCACTTTATGATCTCAAAGCTCTTCCCAAGGGTAAATTTGGAATGATTTAGTGCAATATCAGTATTTTTGGAGGACACATTACCATGTAATGGATAAATCAAAATCATAGTTGCAGATGATGGATACCACCCCTAGAAATGCCTTATCTAAAGGTCAAACTTTACTTAAGAACAAGTAGTAAATAACCCAAAACGCACAGCTGAGTAACACAGGCAAGAGGAGGACGTGTCCCTCACCAGACAAGCACAGAACCCTTCGGCACATAGGTGGTTATTGAAACAAGAAGGCGAGAAGAAAGCAATGTAGAAAGACACACTAACTGAAGGGCCATCACATCAAATGAGTGACAGCAGACGGGAAATGGGCCAGGCAAGCACACTGATATAGTATGAGTCACCTTCTATTTCTCATTAGAAGTGATATGATCTTATTTTTTAAACCCATAAAGTATAAAAGAAGGAAAATACAAATTGCCCTTTTAAGAGAAAAATAATTACCCATGACCTCAAATTTCAGAAGTCACCACTACCTGGCTCATAGACTATTCCCTTTAGGCTGGTGCAGGAATGGGGGCAAAGGGGTGAGCACATGTGTGGGCAGAATTTTAGAAACGGCTCTATGCTGCGCGTGAACAGAAAATCAACACATACAATGAAATCAATACAGGTGGATTTTTAGAGTTTCTATTCTACAAAAAAAGAAGTGGACAATAAGATTCATCTGGAATTCTTTGATTTGGGAGTTGGGGAACACTAGTATTAACTTGTGCTGTTTTCCTGAGGTCAGCATTTTGAAAGCAAATGTTTTTAAATGTCTCTGCTTTTTTAAGTATCAAGATATGAACTGGGACTTATCGAATCAGCACTCCATTAATAAACATTTATGCCGCCTCTCGTTTCCCACAGTTATCAGCAAGCTTCAGCAATGGCTCCTAATGAACTCACTTTTAAACATTCATCTACTCTTTCTCAGGTTAATTTTTGGAATTAGATCTTCTATGTCAAAAACACTTACTTTTATCAGGGCTGGGGAAGTAGTTTGGTGATAGAACACTTGCCTAGTAAGTACAAAGCCCTGGAACCCAGGGCTGACAATAACAAAAAAAATTCACTTGCCGGAGCCCGCCGGCAGAAATCAAACCGCACCGGAAGCGGGGAGTGAGGATGAGAAAATGGAGAGAGAGAGAGAGAGAGAGAGAGAATAGGACAGACTCAGGAGGACTGTCAGTCACACTGAAGCAGCTTGCCTTTATTAAGCCCCCCTATTTATACTATGAAATGAGCAAAACAATGGGTGAAAATTTCAACACAAAAACAATACTAACACAGGCAAAATATCTTAAGATGTGATTGGCTTCTGTTGGAGGCCACAGGTCAGAGAATAGCCAGCTTAGCCTGCTTGCCCTTCTCTCTTAGTGCTAGACTCTTGGCCAAGGGTTAGCCAGGATCTTGTCAATTGCAAAGCTCAAGTAAACAACTTGACCTTTAAGCTAGCCCAACCACAACTTCCTTTTTCCTGTTTACAACTGTGTATCATTGATAGAGGAACCTCCTGCAAAGCCCCGCCCTCAGGGTATATAAGGCTTGCTGCCTCTGAATAAAGTCAGTCAGTCATTCTCCTTTCCTCCTACCCAGGGTGTGTGTGTCTCTCTCTGTGTCTATGTGTGTACTCTTCTCTTCAACCTCGACGTCCCTCGCAGAGACTCGGACCCAGGGCTGTGCAGGCGCAGCAATTGCTTCCTTCAAAGATCTTCAGGTGACCTCAGTCTTGGGTGTAGAATAAACTTCTCCTTAGGTGTAAATCATTTGCATAATGAAAACTCCTGCTTCCAACAGCACTTCTGTGCACGAGATTGACTTCTGCCTAACCCAAAACTAGGGCATAGTTCAAGGCAGGCAAATGGCTCCCGACATTCACTCTTTTAAAAAATATTTTTTAATTGTTTGGGGGTGTGGGTATGTGCACACATGAGTGGATGTGTCCATGGAGGCCAGAAGAGGGCATCAGATCCATGGAATTTTAGTTACAGGCAATTGTGAGTCACCCAAAGTGGACTCTGGGAACCAAACCTAGGTTCTCTACAAGAGCAGTGCATGCTTTTAACTGCTGAGGCATCTCTTCAGCCCCAGACATTAACCTTTAAAGAATTCTTGTGCATATTGCTATAGGTTCTACCATGAATGTTATACCAATGTATATTCCCCCCAAGAGTACAAAAATATTTTCTGCCACCACCCACTTCATTGTTAACATGCAAACAAGTCTTTTTACCTGTGCCAGTATAAGCAGAGCTTTATTTATTTCTCTTATTCCTATTATAACAATATATTTTCAAATATTTAAAAATAAATTTCTTCATTGTGAATTCTGCATTTTGGTTTTACGAAAGTGTCCACGGTTTTTGTATTGAGATTTGTAAATTCTCCACCCACCCATCCAAATGCACCATCCACTCATAGTCTCAATAGTAAAGACTTAGCAGATCATAAATTAGAACTCCAGGACTTATAAATGGTTGAGCCAGGTTCAAACTCTATGGGATTTGAAGTTCAGACATTTCCTACTATTGTGATGAATGCCTGCCTCTAGTTTGGGAAAGCACATGAATATTCAGAATGTGACAGTGATTGTTTAAGTAGGAGAATATAAACAGTACTTCACCAATCACCACGGAAACAGTTTGTTCCAATGGGCTGCTCATTATAACTTGGGAAACTCGCTCAACCTTCACCTTTCACACTGTACCAGTGAATTCAAGCACAGGCCCTTTGTTTTGTTTGGGGTTTGATTTCTTATTGTTTGTTTCTTGGGGAAATTTTGTGTGTTTGTTTTTGAGATGGGATCTCACTATGTGGCCTAGGCTGACTTTGAATCCACTATGTAGCCCAGGCTGGCCTCCAACTTGCAGTCCTCCTGCTTTGACTGCCTAAATGCTGGGATTACAGGTATACACCACCATGCTCTACATGGCATAGCATTGTTGAGGCTGCAAAGGTGACTTCCAGGGGAAGCAGAATTTAAGGAAACACTGAGAACATTTAAGTCGCCAGCTATGAACACTGCTGACTCAGCCCTCAACTTTCAGCCTTCCTCTTGCTCGTGGTTGAAAGTTACCTACCCAAGCATCTGACCCTTCCTGGTGGCAGTATGCTACACCTTTCCACTGAATGATATGAAAGTAGAAAGACCCATCTCTGTGTAGTCATCCTTCAGTCCATCCTCCACTGTTAGAATACTGTGGGCTAGGTAATTTACAAACAATAGAGGTTGATCGGGCTCACCATTCCAAAGGCCAACAAGTCTAAGACCACAATGCCAGCATCTGGCAAAGGCCTTCAGGCTGCATTTAACATGGAAGAAGAGCATGAAAGTACATGGCTCAGAGGGAAAGGGTGGTGCACAAGTTCATCCTTCTATGTGGAATTTATTCCCAGCAGAAATAACCCAGTCGCAAGATAGCAGTAACTGGACAGTAACAACACTGAAGATCCTACATCTTAAGACCATCGTCTTGACAGTTAAGTTTCAGTGTAAATTTTGGCAGGGACCCAAGTACCCTAAATCAAGAATTCAGTTTCAAAGTTCCATTGGGCAGGATGAAAAAGGAAGCCTCATGACTGCAAGGGGCACATCTGCTCCTGGCACCCTACTCAGCTTCTTCCTCTCCCTCTACAGCATCCTGAGAGGCTATTAACATCCCACATGCTAGTTTTAAAGGCTGCTTCCTACAAGAATCCGACCTGCATTACATACTGTTGTGAATGAGGAATGTCTCCCAAAGGCTCATGTATTTAAACATTTGGTCCCTGGTTGGTAGTCCTGTCTGGAGAAGTTAGTTGGTAGAGCCTTGTGGAGGGAGTATGCCACTGGGGGTGGACTTTGAGGAATTATAACCTCGCCCAGCATTATTCTCTCTCTCTCTCTCTCTCTCTCTCTCTCTCTCTCTCCTTCCTGTGTATGGAAGAAATGTGATCAGACAGCCCCTATTCCTGCTGCTGTGCCATCCCCGCCTTGATCCAGTTATGGACTCCAACCATCTTGAATCATAAGCCCATAAAAACTCCTCTCTGAGTTGCTTTTGGTCACAGTATTTTATCACTGCAACAAACAAGTAACTAATACACACTCCTCCGAGCACAAACTTCCTTTTAAAGACTAGGTGAAGAAAAATACCCACTGTGCATGGTAGCACATACTTGTAATCCCAGCACTCAGGAGGCTGAGCCTGGAGTATCCCTAAGTCCAAGGCTAGCCTGGGATTTTTAGTGAGACTCTGTCTCAAAAGGACAAAAAAGAAGAAAGAAAGGAAAGGACAGATAGGAAAAAAAAAATCTTCCTTATAGGTCTAATGCGCAGCTGAAAGAAGTAATCAACGATGGTTCAAGATCTTATAATGGGGAGTTATTATTTAATGCTATAGAGGTTTTTTTGGAATGATGGAAGGTTTTGAAAAAAGTGGTGATGGTTGAAAAAATTATTAATAATTGATGCCCCTATATTATACAATAAAAATGATTATAATATACCAAAAACATTATTATAATATACCAAAAAACACTGAATTGTATGTTTTACCTGTGTAAGTTGTATTCTAGTGAATTATGTCTCAGTAAAGCTGTTTGAAAAATCCTTTCAGTCCAGGATAACAATGGTGGTCAGGAAATGAGTTAAGTAGCAGCCTGGACTGTATTAATTCACAGAATACTGCTACTTTGATCCGTCTTTCAGGGGTTTTCTTTCACTCATTGTCTCATTCCCCAAAATACAGGAGCAAAAGTGCTTATTGATTTGTACTGTACATCTCTTTGGTCAGCAGGAAGTCAGGATTTATATGCTGAGTGGTACAGGGAAACGGATAAGCAATTTCTTGGGCCAGCTCCCGGGGTTAAGAATATTTAAAGACTACTTGAGGGCTAAGATATTGGCAACATCACTAAATCCAGTTTTACAGCAGGAAAAGTCACAAAGATAACTGAAGTGCAGGCTAGAAAGCAAGGAAGGCGCCACAAAGCCAGGTAACAGACTGACTTCTAAAGCATGGAGAAACAGCTTGCGTATAAAAATAAGTGCCATCCACCCTCAGTATCCACTGAGAAACAAATGGGTTCAAGGCTCCACAGAGACCAAAACCTTTAGATGTTTGGGTCCCATATCTAAAGTGACACAGAACTGGCATAGGCTCCATGCATATCTTCTCATATACATTGAATTGTCTCTAGATTACCTAATTCCATGTAATGTCAATAGCTCACACACTGTCGTTTTCAGATAACAACAAGGAAAGAAAGCCT
Source organism: Eospalax fontanierii (assembly GCA_035773235.1). Lineage (NCBI taxonomy): Eukaryota > Metazoa > Chordata > Mammalia > Rodentia > Spalacidae > Eospalax > Eospalax fontanierii. The sequence goes on along the minus strand of CM069536.1, from coordinate 52,946,298 downwards.
GCATATGTTCAATACAAATGCATTATCCCTAACATTTTCCATCTGAGGTTGAGTAATTAAAACAGATGCAAGATGTCTGGGTACTGGGGCCTGATATTTGCAGTAACATGCAGGTAATTGTGCAAAAAAAGATATGTCTCCCCAGAAATTCATAGCGACACCTCTTCTGCAGGGCTGTCCAGGACTTCCCCCTTTTGTGAATCTCCATGTGTACTCTCATGGGCCATCCCTGACAGCTCTGAGTCCCACTCTTAGACAAACTAGCAAGCCTCTTGCCTCAACGTATACCTTTCCCAAACAAGTGACCTCCATTCAATAAAGGTCAAACCTCTGGTACGGGCACTGTCATTTAAAGTCTGTGGTTTCTGCTTCTGGGTCCTCCAGAATCATTGTACTTCCAAAAGTCAGCATGATGTTATAACATAGCATAGACATTAAAGGGCTGAGAACAAATTCAAGCACTGATTTCAAAATTGACATCCAAAGATGCCGGAGAGGTGGTTCAGCAGTTAGGAGCACTGGCTTCTCTTCCATAGGACTTGAGTTTGGCCCCCAGCACCCACATGTAGCTAACAACCATGTGCAACTCCAGTTCCAAGGGATCCAACACTCTGGCTTCTGTGGGCACTGCGCAACACAAGCGCTCTTTTATGCATGCAGGCAAAACATTCATACACATAAAATTAAAAATTTAAATATGCCACCAAAAGTCAATGGGAAAAAAAATAATAAATTTGAAGTTATAAGCACTGGCTTTCAGCTTTGACCATTAGTAATGAGCTGCCAGAAGCAGGCTAATTCAGGAACCCTTCAGAAGCCCAGCTCCTTCACCTGCAATAGAGATCTAACGACAATATACGGGCTGTGCATCTCGTGGATTCTCATGAGGTCAAATGAGATTAATGTATCTCTAAACACTTCAAAACTAAAGTTGTAACAAATTCAAGAACACTGTAATGCTTCTAATCTCTAAAGAGTTCTAGAGAATGCTGGTCTAGGCCAGATTGGTACAACATAGCTGTATAAATATGAAAATGATGGAGAAAATTCCACCAGGACAAAAAACATAATTCAAGCCACCTCTTCATATACCCATTTTATAATCCATTTGAGAGAAATGATAGTGTCATAGAAGCCACAGATGATGGCATGGAAGAAAGAGCCAGAACCATCTTGTTTTAACTGATGAAATCTCCATCTGAAGCTACAGTTTGCTTTGCTGACTGTGATGGTCATTGTGATGTAATGTGTGTCTCTATTTTCATTTATCGTCTTCGAAAGCACCGGTTTGAAATGTTCAATCCTTTCGGGACTCGGTGTATGTAGCTTCATCGCTCTTGTTGTTTTCTCAAAAAAGACCCAGGAGATGACTAACTTTCCACAGCCCTGCACAGCGAGTCCCTGGTAGATTTTTAAAGGAACCTGGGAGGTTAGAACAGTTATCAACACAGTGATTTCACCTCCCGTGAATGGGCCACCTCTGAAATTTCAAAATCAGGCGCTTGCTGTCTTTTGTGGACTTTTTTCCACTGAATAAAGAGTCGATGGAGACTCGGACACATTCCAAATTTAGCAGGGCCGTGCGACTGAAAGCGGTTGCTTCACCCCCCGCGCTGGCATGCAACCCCACGCGCAGCGGAAGAGGCCATAGGCAGTCAAAGCAGCGTCAAGTCAGATACGAACAACTTCCCCTGAAATCCAGAGGGAAGAGCTGAATCCTGTCCCTCTTCACACCTGCTTTTCCTTCCCGGAAGTTCTGGGGAGAAGTCAGGTACTGTACTAAGCTCAGGTCGTCTGCAGGATTTCCACACTGGAAATGAATCAGCTATAAAACCAATTCCAGCCGCCCCTTTGCCCAGCTGCTCAGGAGCTCACACATGAAACAGCTCCTGGGGGTCACCCACAGTGGTCGTGTGATCACCAAGACTAGAGGCCTTTTGTGAAAGAAATCAGCACTCTCGAGGTGTCCAAGAAGTCAACCAAGGAACAAAAATATTACTTTAATTACATCTGCCCTGAATATATACAGACTTTTCTTTTTACATAATATTTTCATTGTACTAGATAGTATAAGAGATCTGCAGATGATGTAAAGGATACCAACCATGTGTAAAGACTATTTACAAAGCTGCTCCATTTCACATAAGGAACTAGAATCATCTCAAAAGGTTGGCAAATGGTTGGCAAATGGGAGTCCTAGGACCAGTCTTCCACAGATGCTGCTCTAACCTTCTGACCTTCTAAGGCATGCAACCCAGCAGTTATCCCTTTACCTGGAAACAGCTCTTCCCTAACTCCTCCAGGGATATGCCAGCCTGGCACGCTGCCTGTCCCATCTCCACGTTCCTCTCGTCCACTCCTAGTCTTGATCACCCAAGTCCCCTGGGCCCTCTTTGGAGCAGCCTCGGCTATCCACACTCCTTTGGGGACCTGAGTGCTGAGGCGGCTTTCTAGTCACCAGTAAGACCCCACATTTCTGTCAGTCTGCTCTATGTTTGTACTTCTCCACCGTACCTCCCATCCAAGATGGAACCCACCACTGTCCCTCAAAAATAAGCTCTTGGCTAGCTTGCCAACTGTTATTATTCATCTCGTTTCTTCCTACCAAAAGCCATTCTACTCCACCTATCCGTTTCCAGGTCCCATGAATGGCTCAAGAACCTGTCACCTACACCTGCCTTTCATATCATCCATCATGCAAAGACACTGCAGAAATTTTCCAAGCAAATTTTTGTTGGTTATGTCATCTCCCTTAAAGCATTCTGCACAGCAAAACCAGACTGTTCTTCCTGAACTAAAGTGTGTGTGTCACGGTCCTGCTCAGACATTGTCAAAGCTTCTCCCAATTTCAAGTCTGGATCCTAATCCTCACATCTAAAGTTTTCCATCATTCAGTCTTATCTCTGCTAACACCTGAGGTTGATTCCCAGATATTGTAAACTTGCCTTGAATTTCTCCCTTCACCTAGAAGACTCATTTGATCCCTCCCCCACCAAAGCCCATCTCTCCTGCTAAAGTTATACCTTTCTTCAACAGCTCTATCAAACTACTTCCACAGTAAAACTTATTCTAAACCCCCTTGTTATAAACGCCTGTACTCAGGGCTTGGCAGTTAAGAATACTTACTGCTCTTCCAGAGGACCTAAATTCAATTCCCAGAATCTACGTGGGGCAGTTCACAATCACCTACAATTCCAGGTCCAAGAATTCGACCTTCCTCTGACTTCCATGGGCACACACATAGCATACACTCACACAGACACATACACACGCACACACGTACACACACAAATAAATAAATAAAAAGAAAAAAATAAATGCCTGTACTCTTGCTGGACACTCTGATTCACACCTATAATAGCAGCATTTAGGAGGCTGAAGTAAGAAGATTGTCACATGCTTGAAGCCAGGTTGAGCTACAGAGTGAGATTCTGTCTCAAAAGCAGAAATAATAAAAAATAAAAAAAAGTCAGTACTCAAAAGCATCTTGTACCCATATCTGGATCACTTGCCATGGTCTGCGACAATAAGATACTTGTTTTATCCTCTTTTAGGTCACAGCTTTGTAATAGGAGGGGCAAAATATCATGGCTTGCTAAAAAGAACATGAATTTTGACACCAAAGTTGTGTTTTCATCACGTTGGCCAAATAGCTGAATCTCTTGCTTTTAATTCCCTCATCAGCAAAAAGATTCTATAGCACATCTTTTCAATTAACTGCTAACCTCAGAGGCAAGCAAACTGTGATCCATGAGCTAGATCAGGCCTCCCACCCAATTTTATAAAGTTTTATTGGAACATAATCATGATCATTCACTTAATTTACTTTACTTTACAGACAGTCCTTTATAACCATTTTATGTTCTCTTGGACTTCCTCAACCCCCACACTTTCTTCCTCAACCCCTCCTCATCCTTCAGTTCTTAATTTAGATGTCATTTAATCCCCTTATTCATCAAATGTCTATTGAGTCTGTAGTAAAACAATAAAAAGACAGTCATAGGCTAGGAAGATGGTTCAGTCACTAGCGTGCTTGCTGTATAAACATAAGGACCTGAGTTTGATCCTTAGAATCTATGTAAAACAGACAAGTGGAGTGGCACAGGCTTCTAATTAATCCCAACGCTGCGGAGGTGGAGACAGATGGATCCCAGGGGTCCTCTAGGCAGCCAACCTAGCCTACTTGGCTGAGTTCCAGGCCAGTGAGAGTCCCTGGATTAAAAAATAAGGTTGATGGTGTTTGAGGAATGAGACTCAATGTTGATTGCAGGCACACACACACAGACACACACACACACCCATACATACACACAAAATGAATTTTAAAACATGTTAAAGATAGTCACAATCCTTGTCTTACAAAGCTCAGTCTTACAGAGATATCGGATTCATAATGTCAAATATACTGATATCCCAATAAGCCCAAGTCCCAATCTCAGGTTCAGTCATAACCTCTGTCCTGGAATCCCAGAGCCCCAGATTCCCAGTGACTGAGCTGTCCACTCCTCACAGGAAGTCTGTGTCTTCTCTAGCCTTTTATTTATCACTGATGCTCGAGGATGGATCTGGCACAGGGATGAGCTTAATAAATCCCCACAGAAAATGAAAACCAGTCAGTAAATACAAGCTCAATGAGTCAGCATTGCTCAGGAGTGACCCCAAAAGGGGTCAGTTGGGGAAAACGGTTTCTGGGGAGAGGGTCCTTGCTATTGCTTGGCTGGACTCTGCCAACACCCCAGATCACAGGCAACATGCTTCAGCCAGCGCCTACCTTGCTTCCTGGATTTCATGTGAAGCAGCTATTCCACAGGCAAGCGCTGGCTGAAGCATGTTGCCTGTGATCTGGGGTGTTGGCAGAGTCCAGCCTGCGGGATAAATACCTGTGTGCTCAACAGTATAACTAATTAGAGAGACCCCTGGGGACTCTGAAGGCCCCCGGAGGCCAGTCACCAAGCTGAACCCTTAGTCCCTGGAACCAAAACAACAGGGAAGGCAGGTAGCATAGGAGAGTTTGCAGCCAGGAGAAGCCCAGGAGCTCAGCCAAGTTTCATCCCAGGAGCCTTGCTGCAAATTCCCTGCTAGGCCAGCCCTGTGCCTGTGTGTGTGTAAACTACAGTCACATCTCTTAATGTGTATGACTCTCAAGGGGCTTGGGGAGGGGCAAGGAAAAGCAGAACAGTTAAGGAGACACTTCTTTAAGGAAACTAATGTGGCACTTTGGATAAACGGTGACAAGATTTTCCTGAATACAAATAATACCAGTGAGCATTTATGGAGCTCCTGCTATGCGTCAGGGCCTAGTCTCCTGACATGCATGAATTTATTTCATTCTCTCAGCACCCCTCTGAGGTGAGCACCATCATTGTCTCCATTTATAGATTAGGAAACTGAGACTCGGGGAGACTTAAGGAGCCTGCCTATGTCTGTGCCCCAGCCAATAACCAACACAGCAGGATGCAAAACTAGCAGTCTACCTCGGCCCAGGACAGGAAGCTGTCTGCCTAGATCCACTTGATGGAGGGACAGGGTCCTACCTCCACCCTGCCAGAGTGTTGGGCATGTGACACTAAGAACACCAGGACTCCTTTTCTGTGTAGGGGAAGTTCCTCCATTCAGCAGGTTATTGCTGTGCAAACACCAGGGTCCAGGACTGCAGGATCTTCCCATTTTCCAAATCAAGACAGAAATCCAGATTTTATTTTTAAGTAGGGATGAGAAAAAAGTGGAATCATGGAGGGACTATAAGGGGCTTGCAGCTAGCTGGGCTATGGGGGAGTGGAAGACTAGAGATGTGCCCAGTATTGGGTGCTGATGATGCTGAGAGAACAGAAGTCCCAGACTAGAGAAAGATGTCAGGGAAGGTTCATGGGTGCCTCTGGCATCCGGTGTCCCACCTTAGACTCTGAGTTCACACAGGGTCATCTAGAGTAGTTCTCTGATGGCTGCAGGGAAGACTAATGCATCAGGCTGGGGGTACGGTAGCAAAAGGTCACAAACCGAGTGGCTTAAACAAAGAGAATAAGGCTGAGTGCTAAAATCTAAGAGCAAAATGCTGACAGGGCCGTGCTTACCCTGAAGGAGGCCGGCATCTCCTGCAGGCCTCTGTCCTGGCTTCAGTCAAAGCCCTGCCTGTGGCAGCAAACCTTCAGCCTACAAGTGGCATTTCCTCTGTGCGTTCCTGAGCCTTTGTCTATAAGGACACCAGTTATATACTAAGTAGTGGCCCACCTCACCTGACATAACCCATCCTAACCAGTCACATCTGCAGCCATCATACCCTCGAAAACAATTGCTTATGAGGGTTAGGGTGTCAGCATATGAATTGGGCAAGCAAGAGAGCATCATTGAACCCAATACAAGACTCAAAGCAGTGCCTGGTCCAGAGCTGGGATTCTAAAGAACTGAAGCAAGACATACCAACATTTGCTTTTGGAAAATGACCATATTCCTCAAACTACAGAAGTCCTACAGGGAGTACAAAGATGAATTTAGATCCCAACTCTTAAAGGTTTCCCAATGCAGTTGGAGGGAACGATAATTGTATTAAAAATAAATAAATAAACAGGCCACGATTGACTTGAAAGTCCAACAATCATAAGAATCAGAGACCAACGTCCCTTTGGTCTGTGCAGATCAAGAATTGAGCCTCGGGAAGCATTTGACTTCTGTATTGAGGGATGCCCAGAATTCTGACCAAAGAAGACTAGGCTGGGGCAGAGCAGCTGCAGCATTCTAAACAGACAGAGCAGGTCGGCAGAGAGGGAGGGAGCAACACAAGCCATGTTTGGATGACGTGTTTGCGCAGAGACATGTGTGTATGTTTGGAGTCATGTGAGAGAGGATGTTCCTGCAGATTAGTTCAGTTCATTTTGGCAACATAAGGAGTTTCAATATAAACTGTTAGGTAACTGGGAATAATTCAGAAAATAAAAATAGTTCTAAGTTGGCAAACGGCTCAGCAGATAAAGGTGCTTGCTGCTAAGGTGATGTCTTTGATCCCTCAGATCCACAAGGTGGAAGGAGAAAACTGGCTCCCACCAGTTGTTTCAAGTTGTCCTCTGACCTACACACATGCAAAAATAAATAAATGCAATAAATATATTTAAAGAACAGTTCTTCTGTTACAGTATCTAAGGCCTTTTTCCCAGCAGAAAACTTCTTCCATTTGGTTGTCTTCAAGAAGTCCCAAACAGGATGTATTGGGGGCAGGACCCTTTGGGCTCTTAGAGTCCCATCAAATCATAACCCTGATTCTTATATGAGCATAAATGATAACGTCCTGAAGTCATTGAGCTGCTGTTGTCTCAGATCCTAGTCAACTGAACTCCAGCTTCAACAATCAAAATTTGCACCTGCCATGTGATACTCCATAGTCTGTTGTGTAATGACCCTAAGACTCAGACAACAGGAGATGAAGATCATAGTCAAGCTCCATGGCTTGCTGCTGGGTATCTCAAGCCATTTTTTGACGTTTTGGTGACTTCATGTATAAACTATGGACAAATAACAATCTACACATAGAGAGCACTGTGAAAACCAAAGGACACAAGAACACTAAGGATGGAGCCCAGCAGGCAATCAATAGATCATAACTTAATTTCACTATTGTTACTGGCATAAAACTATGGGTTTATCATTATTAATTCATCTAAACTCTTCACGGATACATAGAATAATGATTTTCATCTAAAAGGCACTCCCTGAAAAAACATTTTGTCAAGATATGTGTTGCTCATGGCAGCTAAGATGTGTTGCCATGGCCACAGTAAGGCTTGCATTCCAATTAAAGAACACAAATTCCAGTGCCTTAACAGAGAAACGAAAGGGATACGAGCCTTAAGAATGAAGTTCTCTCTTAAAGTTTGGAGGTCTTTCTTTCTTTCACTCCAATTGTCTAATGAGTACTGCTAAAACCAAAACTTTGGAGCTGCGGATGTAGCTTAGTTGATGGAGTACCAAGCACACATGAAGCCTTAGGTTTGATTCTCAGCACTAGATAAAACTGGGTGTGATTCTTCATGCTTGTAATTCCAACACTGGGAGGTGGAGACAGGAGGATCAGAAGTTCAGGGTCATCCCTGACTACATTGCGAGCAGAAAGTCAACCTGAGCTACAAGAGACCCTGTATCAAAAAACTGTTAAACAAACAAGCAACCATAAGCTTTCGTTTAATTGTATGTGACTGCAAAGACAACACCTTTTTAAAGGAAAAGGGCCATTTCTGCAGTAAACAGTATAAAGTTAACTTAAATACCTTTGTATGAAAAGCTCCATAAAATGAATAAAATGACAAACTGTCTCTCTGACATGATGGCAAAGGAAGAATATGAATGAGATTTTCATCTAAGGAGGAAAGATGATAAAACTGTTCATACAGTCAGTGAGCGTCTACATGCATAATCTTTAATGTGATTTTTAAAATGGTGCAGTTCATTTGCTATTAAATTAGCAAAGGTTAAAAAGAGTCATTATGGATAGGTCTGCAGAAACACCGCCGTGTTACAGCATCAGAGGAATGAGACTTGACTATACCTCCCAGCCTAGCAACACGTACCAGAGCCCTAGATTGCACCTGCCACCCTAATTCTAGGAATTGACCCTAAGGAAAAAGACTAACGAGTTCTTATGGGCTTGGCTTCTAAAACTCAAATTTAAATTTTGATTTACCAACCCACTTTAGGCAAATTATTTATTCTTGATCAGTTTCTGCGTCTGGAACACACAGAGAGTGAAACCTACACCTCAGTGTCCTGGGCAAGAGTGAGAGAGAAAATAAACAAAATCAACCAGGCAGTGCCAGAGACTGAGACCTCAAATGTCAGCTGTTGCCAGTAGAGCCTTTGTTTTTTCTCATCTTCTCTTTCTACCTGTGAGATAAGGTTGTAAATGGTAGGGAATGGAAAGGAAGAAAGCAAGGATGTGGATGTAATGTGATATGATGGGAAGCCTGTTACATGGCGTGGAGAGCAGCCCAGCTTGGTAACTCCTGTCACAGCAGGCTTCATGAAGTTCAGAGACACAAACAAAATTCCAACCTCGGTTTCACATTATGTCACTTGACACAAAAATCTCACCAGAAAAGTTACTAGGGGTGTCTTAAGAATGCCCAGACTAGTTCTAGTTCGCTTTTTACTGCTTTGGTAAAACACTGCTAAAAAACAACTGTGGGAAGAAAGAGCTTATTTCATCTTATGTTTTACAGTTCATCGCTAAAGGAAGCCAGGCAGATGCTCAAGGTAGGACCCCGGAGGCAGGAATTAAAATAGAGACCACAGAAGAATGCTGGTGACTGGTTTGCGTCCCCTGACTTGTCAGTAACCTTTCTTTTTTTTAAATTTTATTATTCTTATTTTTGTGTATGAGTGTATTGCCTACATGGAAGTGCTCCCCTGTTGTGCAATGCCCACAGAGGTCAGAAGAGGGCATCAGATCCCCTGGAACTACACTTACAGATGGTTGTTAGCCACTATGTGAGTGCTGGGAATCAAACCTGTGTCTTCTGCAAGAGCAGTCAGTGCTTAACCACTGAACCATCTTACCAGCCCTGGGTTACCTTTCTTATACATGCTCACAGTGGGATGGACCCTCCTACATCAATGCCTTATCCTCAGTTGAGGTTCTCACTTCCCAGATATGTCTAGATTTGAGTCAAGTTGACAAAAAACTAACGAGCACACCATGCAAAAGGTCTTCCTGTCAAGCATTTATTTATGGCTTCCTTGGAGCCAAACACTTACAATATCCTAATGTAACCACATGCAACACAGACAATCAGAACCATGGAACAACCACATAGACGACTGTGGTCTTGAGAGACTGATTATAACAAAGCCAAAAATCCCTGTCCATAGGTGGACATTGTTGTTGTAAAATCAGTGCAACACATTCCTCACGTTTGTGGGAATATACATGCAAAGAAACAAACCTTCTGCCCTGTCAGTCATATGAAAGCATGGCACATGCACTTATACCCAGTGTTCCATGGGCATAGTACCCGTAACACACCATAATGAGAATAAACGAGGATGCTGTAGGTTTCTAGACTCGCTGTGCTGCAGCATATAATTGTTTTAAAGTATACCCCTACTCATAAAAATCATTGCCAGGCATGGTGTCACCTACATGCAATCTCAGTGCTTAGGTGACTGATACAGGAGGATTGTTGTGAGTTTGAGACCAACTCGGTTACAAAATGAATTCTAGATCAGCCTGGACTATACACCTATCATCTAAGCTTTGTGTACACTCTAGGATGCTCATTCTACCAACAAAACCACCTAACTATACATTTTGCAAGAGGCATTCCTCACTAAATTACATATAGCTATACAAAAATGAAAGTATTCACATGGACAGGGTCGTGAGGGTGACTCTTATCAATAGGATCAGCTCAGGTTTTTATTCAGATGCTATCTGGGTGGAGACTGTTATATCAATCATTGAATCCTAGAAGGATTCTGCTATACCTGGGCAGCAGGTGGTTAAGTGAGAAAGATTCAGACACCTGTCCTTTAGGCAACTCCAGACAGTCATTTGGAGTTTGGAGGAAGGGTAGCTAGCAATCTGGAGATCTCTGAATGAGCACACAGAGAGGACGAGTTTGCTCCACGGCAGCATATGGAAGAGTGTGGGGCCAAGACTCATAGGGCACGTGAAAGTCTGTGCAGAGATTGAGGAAAGACCAAAACAGTGCTTATTAAACGTACCTGAAGATGATCTCATCCAAAATTGAAAATTTGCTTCAAGTGAGGTGTTTCAATAAACACACTTGCAGCCAATAGTGATTCTAATTAATGACATATCCTGTGACCAAAGAAGACAAATTTTTTCAGAGGATGTGTCCCTATGAGTTCTGAGTCTGTCCTTGCTCAGTTCGAGCCATGTGGCAAAGAGAGCCAGGAGTGGGAATCTGCTTTGGTTTATTGTTTTGGGCTCAGACTCAAGCGACAGATGCGTTGATATGGAAGACGTAGGGTCCCAGGGCACAGTAGGTGCCGCACTATCACAACTGTCACACTGTTACAACGGTCACAACGGTCACACTGTCACAACGGTCAGGTATGCCCCCCAATATCTAAGACATGAAATTGGTGTTGGCAAGTTGTGACCACCATTGGAAAAAAAAGTTAATCGCCAACATGATTGGACTAGAGCAGAGTCCTCCGGCAAGATGGGCATCAGTGGCATGATTCCATGGCTGCAGATCTGGGCCTGCTTCATGAAAGAACCATGGGAAGGAACCTTCAGAACACCAAATTCTAGATCAGAAAGTCTGACTCTGCCACTGAAAGCTGGCTGGCCCTAGCTAAGTCTCTTAGTCTCTGAGCCTCAGTTGTTTCCCAAGAAGAACTAGAGAGCATCTCCCATCTGTATACCACAGCACTTTCATGAACACAAAACCATTGTCCCTTGGTACCCAGAAAGGATCCAAATATCAAAATCCCTGATGCTCATTGCCCTTATATAAAATGGAATTCAATTTGCGTATAATCCATACACATCCTGTCTTATACTTTACATCCTCTCCAGATTGCTTTCACTATCCAATACAATCTAAAGGCTATGTTAAAAGCTGCTGTACTGTATTGTTCAGAGAATAACAGTAAGCAAAGGGTGCAACTACTTTTCTGAGTCCTTTTGTTCTGTGATTGGCTGAACCCATGGACAAGGAATTGTACATGGGCAGAAGGAGGGCAACTCTATGAAGGATGCAGGGTGCCAGAAGGAACTCCCCAACAGTTTTGTCACCAGACAGCATAGCACTACAACTCAGGGACATTTTGTTTGTGAGGCAGTGACACCCTCAGTGACACTCCTATGTCAGAGAAAAGAATGTGTGCAACCTCTCCGCAGATGGCTGTCTTCTTCCCCCACCCCGGGTCTCATGTTCACAGCCTGTTGTGAAAAAAGGCAGACCAGTGGCAGCCCTGTGCGGGGGATCCCAGGCACTGTTTACCCACCTTCAGCCCCCTTCCTCACACACACAGCATAAAGGACAACCGTGCAACAGCCTTGTGAGTGTGAGCCATTCCTCTGCCCAAAGTCCTGGCCCGATGCCTGGTACAACATGGATCCTGAAGAAAGGAGAGCACTTGGGCACTGCATCTAAAACAGAGGCAGCTAGCCAGCGGGTGGCATGTCTGCCTGGGATAGTTCAGAATATATAACGGAGCACTTGTGAAAGCTCTGCATGCTCTTTTTGTACTTAAAAAGCAAAAAGAAAGATCAATCAATGATATACTAGGGTTAATACACTAATCTCTTGGGAAGGAAAACACGTCATCCAAAGATGGCAACTCAAACATCATTAATACACTTGAACATGGACTGGCTCTAAACACTTCTACATACCCATTTCCAGCTGACCTTCTGTGGGTACCTGGTAATGAGTTGGCACAGTGGGCACTGCTGGGGCTAGTAAACAGTGCAGATATTACCCCAAGAAGGACCTGTATACACACTTCTCCAGTCTCCTCCAAATCCCCTACCACTTCTCTATAAAAAGTCAGTTAGTAAAGATTTTAGGCTTTGCTGATCATACTGACCATCTCCATCACAACCATTCCACTCCTCCCTTGCCCTCTCCCCCTTAGCTCATAAAAATACGACAGGTAATTCATAAACAAATGGTGTGACTGGGTTTCAATAAAACTTGATGCAAGAACACTGAAACTCGAATATCATACAGTCTAAGATACTGCTTCTGTTTTGATTTCCTCCAGCCATTTCAAGATGTAAAAACCAGCCTGAGGTTGAATGGTACAAAACCAACCAGCAGAGTAGGTGGTGACATGCTAACATCAGTCCTCACGTTTTAACTCATTGCAGGCCAGCACAGATTTGTTTGTTCCCCTACTGACCTCTCCTTCCCAGAAATGTGGTGAAGTTTAATGTTAGCAACTTGTGCAAAGACGGGAAATCTTCACTGGCTTCTCATGGATGACAGGTTTTATTATCTGCTTCCTGAGCTAGCGCTTTGAAGGGGCTTGACTGCCTTGAGCCAAGTTACTGTTCGAGTTCATGGTCTCCCCTGGAAGTTTCATTATCGCTTTTGCACCTTTTTTGTCTGGTCACTCTACAGGCAATAAACTTCTCAAGCTTTGAAAAAGTGCACACTGCCTGCACTGCTGTGCGCTGTTTTCAAAAACTGAAACAAAGTCCACTCCATCATTAGGGATGGAGTTGAGTTAATAGACTGCTTGCCTAGCATGCAGAAAACCCTGGGTCCACTCCCTAGCACTGCATAAACCACGCCTGGTGGCACATGACTGTAATCCCAGCACTTGAGAGGCAGAAGCAGGAGGACCAGAAGTTCAAGGTCGTCTTTGGCTATATACCTAGTTCAAGGCTAACCTAAGCTATATGAGACCCTATCTTGATATTATATATTTTTTATTATTTTTATTTTATGTGCATGAGTGTATTGCCTGCATTTGTGTAAGGAGGTCAGAAGAGGGTGTCAGATTCCCTGGAACTGAAGTCATGGACAGTTGTTAGCTGCCATGTGAGTTCTAGGATTTGAACCCAGGTCCTCTGCAAGAGCAGTCAGTGCTCCCAATCACTGAACCATCTCTCCAGCCCCAATATTATATGTTTTAAAATAGAGAATAATTGAAGACAAACAGTGTTGTAAGGAAGTCATACTGGACAGGCCTAAAGCAAAATGAGATTTCCCTTTATTCATTTTGAATACATACACTTGGAAAAGTGTGGTCACTTTTTCATGACATGGGCACGTTTATGGCTAAGCTGGCTTCGATGAGTAGGTAGTGAGGTCTCCAAGACCAAATCCTATCCTCACTGCCTGTGTCTGGAACTCTTCTTTTCTGCCCTCTTGTGAACTTCAGCTAAAACAAATGGCTATAATCGTTTAGTCTGGTATGTGTCTATCATGACAAACACAGGAAGGAAAACCAAACTCTCAGCATTTCTCCTGCCTAGCTATGAAAAAAAGAGACAAAATTCCAAAAGGATTTTCCTTGTCTTTTCCCAAACAGATCAAGTGGCAGATAGAACAATGTTCCTCCAAAGACGCCCATGTTCTGATGCTCAGGATCCACCACCACGCTCCTTACAACTCGTGAGTATGTTACCTTACATGGCCAAAGGGGCTTTGCAGGAGCCGTTGGGGTAAACAGGCTATCCTGGGCTAACTGAGCAGACTTCCTGCTATCACGGGGGTTGTATAAGAGGACAGCTGAAGCATCAGAGCCAGAGAGAATGTGTGATCAATGGAGGGATCCAACTGATGTGGGTCTGTGTGCTCGAGAAGCAGGCAGCCTCTACAGCTACGGTAGAAAAGGAACTGGATTCTTGCTAGAGCCTGGAGAGGGCATACAGTGCTGCTGAGTCATTTCAGACCTCTGACCTCCACAATTACGGGGGAATAAATTTGTCTTGTTTGAAGCCTCTGCATGGGTGGCAACTTGTTACAGCAGCCATGGGAAGTTAATGCACTCAGCTGCTGGAGATGTTACAGATAAAGGAAAAGCATCATTTCTAAATCAGCTCCTCATTGCACCTAACCCCGAGGAGAAGGAAGTTCTCCTCTTTCATGCAGGGTCCCTAAACTCCAAGACAACTAAACATGGAAATAAAAGCAGGCATAAAATGGAAGGTTGAAAGGGTGAGTGGGCAGTTAGAGAACACTGTAGTCACACACAAAAAGCATCGCCCAAGAGGACTGCAAAGGACGAGATAGAAATGGAATGCGTCTTTATTTATAGCGCAGCCTGCCTCCCCTTGCAAGTATGTGACAGAAGAGCTGTTTTAAAGTTTTAGTCTTCAAACTTGGCTGCAGAACTTGGCTGCTTCTCAGAACTGTGCTTTTGTATTTAGCTTTAAAATATAAGAAGCTACCCCACGGTTAGATTGTAGGCAGGGCTGGGGTGGGGGGGAATGGGGAGAGGTTGATGGTATTCTTATTCAGTTAGCTGCTTAAGAAAAACAAATAGAGGATAAAATAGCAAATGGCTTGGAAAGGCTCCAAATTGAAATTTTTCTGGATACCCTGGCATCCACAAAGTTCTCAATATAACGGGGGCAGGGTTGTTGTAGAACTAGTCAGACCACAGGATGGGGATGTGGCTTAGAGGTGGACCCGAGCTCTTAGGAATCCCCTCACTGGTATTCTGCCAAAGACAGAGAGCTTCAAAACCCAGGAAAGCCAGTCCGTATATGTAGAATCAATACTGACCTTCTAGAAAATAATAACCTGGAGCAGGAGTCACACATGACATAAGTCATGCCTTTTGATCTAAGGATTTTAAATGCTGGTGCTAATAACAAATACACAGATTAAATTCTGGTACCTAGGCTAGGAATATAGCTCAGTTGGTAGAGTGCTTACCTAGAATGTATGAAACCCCTCATTTGATCTCCAGCATGGCAGGCCCTTAATTTCAGCCCTCAGGATAGAGAGGCAGGAAGATGGAGAGTTCATGGTCATTTTCAGCCATATAGGCCCAGGATAAGGAAATCCTCCATAAATGAATGAATGGATAAATACCATTTACTTTATCAAATATTATTTTACCTTGAAAATTGATGATGATTAAGATACAGCCTGGCATTGCTTAGGAGACAGAGATTCATACAGTAACAAGTAACTAGGTTGGTACAGTTTAACTACTGCTGATGCAAATTCAAGACAGATCATTTGCATGATAGGAACATAGGAAGTTTCTTTTTTCTCTCTATGCTTTGATTCTTATGTATTTGGATTATTCCTTTTAAAACGGAGACTTCTTACTAAAGAAAGAAAGAAAGAAAATCAACTTCCAGGAACCAATGCATCTTACCATTTGAGTTTAAGAAGTAAAAATATTTGTTTTCTTGTTTGGGGGTTCTCGTACAAAGTTTCATGTTATAATTCCATCGTGTACATCTTCTAGATGTAATACAGATTGTCCCCAATGTAGCAATGATTTTATTTAAGCCTTTTTTGGCTTTCTGGTGGTGCATGTGAAGATCATACATCGAAGTTTGATCTTCTGGCCTAGTCCCATGTGGTAAGGTATTTTTTATAATGCCGGGCAATGGCAGTGAACCATGCCTCTGTCAGTCACATGATTACCAGAGGAAACAACTGAACTCTGCAGAGTGCTGGATAGCCAAGCTAGGGTATTGATCTGGTGTTAAATATATTATACACATTTTTGATGGACCATATTTTCAACTTACAATGGAGTTACAGGAACATATTTTGGGGAACATAACCTTATTGTTAGTCAAGGAGCCTCTGGATAGAAAGCAAATACTTTGTGATAAATATACTGTCCCTCTGTTCACATAGTCCAGTTACCCAGGGAATCATTTGTTGGCTGTTTTCATATACTTTCTTAAAGACTTAGTTCAAGTTGTTTTTCCTCAAAAGTCTTCCTCTTCTGTAAACTGCATGGTCTACATTAACTCTCTTCTAATTAATTAAAAGTAGTGTTGAGGTTTTCTTTTTACATAATCCAATATCTTCCCCCAAAATTAGAGGCTTCAGAATAAAGCAAACCTGGATTCAAATCCTCATTTAAATCCACTCACTCCCAGGCATTGCTCCCTCTGGCCCTCAACTTCTTCAGCTGTAGCACAGAGGGTATATTACCCAACAAGCTCTTCTGATGAGTCAGTGACTCAGTATGAGCACAGCACTGGCCACAGAACCTGGTACAAAGAGGATCATCCATAAACCTTTACTTTCTTTTCTAATCTTGTTCCACTCTTGCTCTCCTCCATGAGGCTAGTAAGCTTGGCTAGACAGACTATGTTCTGTGCTCTCCTTTATCTCAGACAGTGCTTTGTCAGAAGCAAGAGTCCAATGAGTACAGTATTTGTTGATTTGATTTGGGCGGGAAGCACACTAAGCCTAAGGCAGACCTAACCTAGATAACATTGTGGACTGAATTATAGTCCCTGAAAAGATATGCTGAAGTCTGTATAGATGACCTTATTTGGAAACGCTGTCCTGGCAAATATAATTAGCTGAGATGAAGTCATACTGGATTTGGAGTGTGGAGACTAAAACCAATGACCGATGCTCTTATAAGGACGCCAGGTGAAGATACAGAGGTGAATACAGAGGAGGAAGGCCTGTGGGATAAAGGCAGAGATGGGACCAAGGGATGATCCTTCAAGTCAAAAGCCTGGAAGAAGTGGGAAGAGGCAGGGAGGGGTGGTCATTGTAGTGACTCCTCTGACTCCGGCCTTCAGAGGAGAGGGAGCATAGGCCGCCAACACCTTGATCATAGACTTCCAATCTCCACCGCACTGAAAACAGTTTCTATTCTTGTGAGTCACAACAGAGTGTGTGATAATTCATTACGGCACCCCAAGAGACTGACACAGAAATGTCCCACACATGGGCAGATTGCCAAGAGCTACTTCCTGACCACCTGCCATCAGGTAAGCAAGCCTTCTTCCATGTAACACACCTTTTCAGGAGAATTTCATACCAGAGGTGTTTTCCTGGACACACCACCCACTCCAGATAGACTTTACGGAACTAAGTCAAATGATAAAATGCCATTCTGTGGCTGACAGCATTATGCTTAAATGTACTACTACTGTTTCCCCTAGTGACTAGCATTGCCAGTTACTGAGGACCGGATCTTGACAAATAGCCTTGAATTCTTCTCCCCATCCTGCATCCAAACATTAATCACAGGTCAATTACACCTCATAAAAGTACTGAAGATCTTCCTAACTCTTCTTCCTCTCTAGCAGGAGTGCCCTATATCAATGAATTGCTTAGAAGGTGTGTTTTCTAAAACTCGTCTTAAGAGTCAAGCACAGAACAGCAAGCCTATAATCCTAGCACTAGGGACGCTAAGGCAGGAAGAGTGTAAGCTAAAAGCTTGCCTGGCATATATAGTAAAACTCAGTCTCAAAAAGCAAGTAATAAATTTGAAATGTAAAGCATTGTAAGAAAAAACTGAGTCTATACAAGGCAGATCCATGTTCTTTCCAAGCCGGTGTTCTAGGTGTCTACGATTGGTGATGACTAGTTAGAATAAACCTTTTGGTAAAAGCAACAGAAATGCCTAAAACCATTTTGATAAGGATGATTGAAGGTGTTAGAGAGCTACCAAGGAAAGGCTTCATCCCCTGATCTGAAAGGAGAAAAAGGCTAAGAAGAAAGCTGAGTCCAGAAACTGGAGCTGCTTTCTCCCCTCAGACACTGCCAATCTCTGAAGCAAAAGTCTTAACTGAGAAGCTAAACAGTTTCTATCAGCTTCCAGAATAAACACAGGAGGTCACAGTCTACCAAGGTGGGGGAAGCAGAGTGAACGACCCAAGTTTGGGTTGGACCCAAAGGACTTCCTACAGAGAGTAAAGGCGGCCCAGAAGCATCCTTGTCCTGTGAAGAACTAAGAACTGCTGATTAGATTCATCCGTCTGGGTTGGGGAGATGGTTCAGTGACTAAAGTGTTGGTTGCACAAGTGTGAAGACCTGAGCTGGAATTCCCATCACTCATGCAAAAGCCAGGCAAGGCAGCACATGTATGCGATCCGTGTTGGGTAAACTGAGACAAGCAGAGCCCTGGGACTCACCGACAGGCTAGTCTATCTAATCAGTGAGTTCATGGTTCAGTAAGAATCCTTGTCTCAGAAAACAAAGTGGAGAAGGACTGAGGAAGGTACATCTCACGTTGTGATGTTGACCTCTGGCTTCTACATGCACATGAACACATGTGCACACACACACAATACACACACACTACATAAATTCAAGAAGTAGGATGCCATTCCTCTGGAGCTTTAAACAATTTTCTTTTTAAATTACATTTATTTATGTGTGTTTGTGTGCTTGTATGTTGTATATGCTTGTGCGTGTCATGGCACCTGGGCAGAAATCAAAGGATGACATGTAGGAGTCAGTTCTCTCCTTCCATCATGCTGGCCGAAGGGATTGAACTCAGGTCATCAAGCTTGGTTTCAGGCACTTTACTAAGCCATCTCATCTGTCCACGGAGCTTAATGATCTCTTTAATGCTAGTTGTATCAATAATGCCCAGAACTTAATAAAATACCATTTGGAAATACAGAATCAAAGAAGAAAGAAAGAGATAACAGGACTAATCATCCTCACTGTACCAGGCTCTGCGGCCAGTGTTATGCTCATCCTGAGTCACTGACTCATCAGAAGAACTCGTTGGGTATATAGTTCCTGTGCTTCAGCTGAGGAAACTGGGCACCAGAAGGAACAATGCCTGGGACTGAGAGGATTTAAATCAGGGTTTGAATCCAAGTTTCTTTTATTCTGAAGCCTCTAATTTTGGGGAAGAAAGTGGATTATGTAAAAATAGTCTGATAACTAGATCAGGTATGGAACTTAAATTTATATGATTTATATATTTAAGGAGTTGGTCGACAAAATAGAAAATATTTAGCAGGAAAATTAAGAATTAGATGAAAATATTAGAGCCTTAAAATGCAACAGCTAAGAATGCAAATTAAAGGGATGAAGGGAAAGAGACTGTCTACTCTGTTAAAGAAGGTGCTATTGAACTGAAAGACAGATCCATAGAAAAGAGCCACACAGGAACACAGAACAACAAATAAATTAAAAATATGGCAAAGAGTGCAAAGTTTCACAACCAGAGGGAAACTGTCCTAACCTATGAATAGAGCCCCAAGAAGAGAGAAAAGAAAAGGCAATGGTTAAACTTGAGTATGTGGCTGAGGAAATCTTAAGAACCAAGTAAAAAGATGTGCTATAAACTCCAAGGAGAATAAATTGAAAAGCAAAAAAATCACTAGGGTTGGGCAAATGAATTAGTGGGTAAAGGATGAGGCATAAGGATGAGGGCGGGAGTTCAGATCCCTGAACCCACAGAAAGCCAAGTGGCCATGGAAACCCGTAATCCCAGCACTCAGGAAGTGGAGATGGGATCTCTGAAGCAGCTGGATTAATGAAATCAGTGTGCTTCAAGGTCAGCCAACGAGTCTGCCTCAGTAAGTAAAATAAAAAGCAACTGAGGAAAACACCCGACTTCCATCTTTGGCCTCTACATACATCTGAACATATGTGTATGTGCACCCACAAACATACATGTCCATATACATGTGAATACACATACATGTACACATGCATAGAAACAAAAAAAGATCACAACTTTTAATGCATGCAACTGCAAAAATAACAAAGTAAAAGTTATCTTAAGAACAACCAAAGTGGGAAAAAAGTAGATTACATTCAAAATAGCAGCACTAAACTAACAGAGACAAACGACAGAAAGCAGATACAAGGACAGTGACCAAAGTGTGGGAGGAAATCACCAACAGTCTAGACGCTTGTGTCCAGAAAAAGTGCTCTTCACAAACAAAAGAAAAGACTGTTCATCTTCAGCAGATTTTTGCTGAAGAAAAGGTGGTTCTTCAGACAAAAGAAATGTTCCATTTATCAAATGCAATAAAAATGTTATGGAAAAGTTAAAAAAGAATCTTATAGAGTTTAAAAGGGAAAGAATATGTACCCAACTTTATCCCAGAATCTCAGTAACCACCATGCTTTTCAAGGAAAGATTAGCTCTACCAGAGCAGAAATCCAGAAAACCTACAGTAGCCTCATCCAAATAGGGATATGATCGCCTACAATCGTTTAACCACTTGTCCTCAATGGATATTTGGTTTCTTTCCAGTCTTTGGATGTGATTTGCCAAGAGCTGTCAGTATTCTTTTGGCTCAGGAATATGTCTCTATGTATATCTGGGCGTATGCTTCCCATTCCCTCCCAAAAATACATTTCTAAAATTCGGCATGCTCATCCAAAGGTTTGGCCATTTTCTGTTTTGACCTGCATTGCAAACTGTCTTTTAAAATAACCCTCCAGTCCCCATATGATTTTAAATTGTTTATTTTCTTGTCACAGATATTTATTAGCTTTTAACTTCTCATGTTCAAAATTGTGCCAATGAGGAATTGATGGCCATTTGCGTTCTCTGTCACGTAAGAACGCAGCAGAGGGCTGTCAATACTGAGATAAACCGTCAGCCAAAATGCAAAATCTTAGACTGTTTGAAATGAAATGGGGAGGGGATGGAAAGACGAAATGAAGCCTTAAGCATACCAAAGGCTTTTCAAATTAGAAAGTTCTGCCCATGGAAACACATCACATTATAACACACTGAGCTGTTCCCCACACTGAAAATGCCATCCCTTTTCATCTGTGGATACTAACTCCATTGGTCAGGGACTTGCCTGCATGCCTGTCTCCTATCAACTGAGATAATGTGATGGTAAGTTTTTCTTTCCAACAAGTCTACATTGGGACAAAAGGGAGTCAATAGTTTTTCCCAAGGTAATAAAAAATAAATCCAAAACAATAGAATGTAAAGAATCTTAAAATGTCATCAGAACAGTTAAGTAAGCTGCCCACAAATACTCTCTGAAGTTAGCCACTGGGACTCATATTTAATGTTAAAAAAAGAAAAAGAAAAGGAAAGAACTAAAGAAAGAAAACCCTTGTATTAGTACCAAAGAAGCATTTGTTTTCAATATTCTGACCTAACTGCTTTTAAAGATTTGTCTGTGTTTACGTCATAAAGATGCTTTTCAAGAAAACTACAAGAGAATAAACAGATGCAAACACGTAGATTGTTATTTGTTTATTTGGTTTGGGGGGCAGTTGTTGTGGTTTTATTTTGAGACAGGGTCTCATTATGTAGTCCAGGTTGGCCTGGAATTTTAGCTTTGTGCTACCACACCCAGAAGATTTCTTTTGATTTTTCCCTCTCCCCTTCCCTCCCTCCCTCCCTCCCTCCCTCCCTCCCTCCCTCCCTCCCTCCCTCCCTCCCTCCCTCCCTTCTCTTTCCATCGTTTTATCAGCACACAAGGGATTGAACTTAGGCTTCCAGTATGCCAGGCAAACACCCTGTCACTGAGCATACTCACACAGCTTCAGTCTCTTTTTAAACATTTTATTTTGAGACAGGGTGTCACTAAGTAGCCCAGGCAGGTTTTGAACTTACCATCCTCTTCCCTCAGTCTTTCAAATAACTGAGATTAATAGACCTACAGCACCAGGTCCAGTTGGTTTTGACAATGAGAACCCTAGAATGTTCAAACTAAAGCATAGTTCTTAGATCACTCAGCCCAATCAGCCCTCACTTTGCAAACGGAGGAACTAGACCTAACAAAAAGCAGAAATAACGTACTCAGAGCCAAATGTGAGCTGACAGGGCAGCCAGAGGTTACACTTAGATACTCGGTCCCGATCCAGCCCTTCTCCATGGCACTTCCCGTTTATCTCCACACAGGAAAGGGGCAAACCAACAACCCGGCTCTACAGGTATTTGATTTTAAATTGTTATAGAAGACTTTCTGAGAATCCCCAGGTGTAAGCTAGCAAATGACCTCTTTTCATTCTAGATACATCCTCTCCCCATTGTATCTGTCACTGAGTCCTCCTGCATCTCCCTGCCAAACACAACCCTCATCAATAGTACTGCTGCCTCTGGTATGACATCATCATCCCCACTTGAATTCCTATCAAAACTGTTCTCCTGCCTACAAGTACCACATCTGGGGCCTGGTTTCATGCTGAACTCTCTCCTGGTTGACCACACATTAAACCTCCACAGTGACCTCTCAGCTTCAAATCCCATTCTTCACATTGTACATATAACTTCTCTGCTTCAGATCCATTCATGAGGAATTTTCCACTCAAAAAAAAAAAAAATGAGGTCTCAGTGATCTACTCAGGCTTATGGAATGATACTGCATGAGTCAGACAGTCTTTTCCCTATCAAATGGCATAGATTACCAGGAAATTTAAAGAAGATTTATTTCCAAAGGAACCCCTACGCGGTAGAAGCAGAATTGAATAACTGATGCCTTCTTAAATGATCCACTATCATTTCTTAACTTCCAATGTGTTCTTGTGTTAATCCCTCCCTTTGGGTAAGGGCTGGATTCCATGACTTGTTTCCAACAAAAGAGATATATCATATTTAATATTAATTGTAAAAGACTGGGACTCTGAGCACCCATCTTTCTGCTTTCTTTCAGTAAGCTGACATGTTGAGCACCACCTAAATACAGATGCAAGCAGCAAACAACTTAAGAGACCTGCTGCCAACAGACAGCATGGAACTCAGGTCACCCCTTCAACAACCATAAATGACTAAAGTCACCCTGGAATCTAGACGTGGACTTTCTCCTATTATTAGCTGTTTTTCTTGTTGCTGTAACAAAATACCTAACTAAAGAACCATAAGGAAATAAGGATATATTTAGGTTTGTGATTCGGGTGTATAATCTATCACAGCAGGAAAAGCACGGGGCAGCTGGTCTCACCACATCCATAGTCAAGAAGCAGAGCCATGACTGCTGGTGCTCAGTTTGTTTTATCCTTCTATTCAATCTTAGATCCCAGCCCATTGGATGATGCCACCCACATTCAGGCAGATCTTCCTCCTCAGTTAGACCTCCTCAGAATCACCTTCACAGGCACACCCAGAGTCCTATTTCTACGCAGATTCTAAAACAAGTCACGTTGACGATAAGATTAACCATCACACCCTCAGTTGAAACTTCAGATGAAACTATGAGCCCTGCTTATAGGTTTATGAGAGACAATGACCAAACAAGGCATCCAATCTGCATCTGTATTACTGACAGCATAATGAATGTCCGTTTCAGCCATTACTATTTGAGGTAAGTTGTTATATAGCAATAGAGAGCTTATACCACTGGAATTGCTCCAACGTCCAAAAGAACGAATACAGGATAAAGGGGATCATGACCCGGAAGAGAAGAATATTCTGCCTCGAGAGACTGTTAATGACCCCTCAGGCAGTGCAAAGGGAGAGACCCAAGGGCTAACTTGGCTTTTTTCTCCGTTCTTCCTCTTTCTCCATGATTTTGTTGACCAAATTCAACTGCAAATAGAAGTCCTAGAAACCTGGTAGATGGATGCATTCCACATGGCTCAGTCTTCTGAGGCAGAAAACAGCATGTGGAGTGACAGAATACAAGTGTGTGAATACACAAGGGAGATACCTGTGCCACACTGAACACCTTGAGATAGTGCATTAGGTCTCTCATAATCTAATCCTACTCTGTCTGCCCAGTTTTATGTCCCAGTTTGTCCTTGCAGAAACCTAAATCCACAAAAGCAGCTGCATGAAGCTTCCAACTCTACATAGCACTGCCCCTTAGCATGTGCCAGTCCTTCAGCTCCTCAACTGCCCCCGCACTGCCACCAAGTTAATTCCTATTCATCTTTAGAGGAAAAAGATATGTGCCAAGTCCTCTAGGTGTCTTTTATGATGCCTGTATAGACTGTATAACCCTCATGCCTTCCCAGATGACTTGGCTTACTTCTATCAGCACAAAACTGTCTAGTTACCCACCTTTCCCCTGCTGGCTTATAAGCTCATTCAGGACTCAGCCTCAGCCCGCATTTCTAGCATCTAACAGTGTCTGGCCCACAAATGAGAATCAATATCTATCTGCTGATTAAATGGTTTCTAATCTCATCATACCTTCATCACCAGGACTTGCAGGTCCCCAGCCTCTTAGCTACCTTGGCTTCTACCACAGCCTTCTACCGATTTCAAAGCAATATCCTACTCCAGCTTCCTCCAAAGCTCTGCCTCTTCCAAGCCAGATCGTCCCTTGTCGCTGCATGCCACTCCATGGGACCAAAATAGCACTGTGTTTTCTTTCTGGAAATATGCCTAAACCAGTCTCTGCCCTAAGACTTCAAGGGTCCTTGATAACTAGGGAAAGTGACTGTGCGGTATCAAAGCTACACAGGCTATAATCAGATGCCAGTCAAAAAAGGAGTCCATGACAGGGGAAGACGCCATCAGTGACAAAGCCATGTGACCATCCTTTGACACGCCAGAATGCTGGTTCTTTCTTCTTCCTCCAAAACCCCTAATTCAACACGCAACACTCTGTATTATTGACAGAGTTGTTACTTAAAAACTGTTTCTGCTATTTATATAGCACGCAATTATAAATGAAAATAATTATACAAATGTCACAAGTATCCTAGCAAGCCCAAAGAAGCAAGTTGTCACCAAAAGACTTCTTATTTATTGTTTTTTAACATATTGTATTTATTATTTTTATTTATGTATATGGGTCTTTTGTCTGCATGTCTGTAAGTATGCCTCTCAAGGGCCAGAAGAGTACGTCATATCCCCTAGAACTGGAGTGAGCCACGATGTGGGTGCTGGGAAACAAACCCAAGTCCTCTAGAAGAACAGTGTTCTTAACCACTGAGCCATCTTTCCAGCCCCAGTTGGTTTCCTGTAGCCCAGGTCCTCCACCTCTCTGCACTTGGAATCTAAACCAACACACACACCAAGCAAAAGTCTCCCACTGCAAACATCTGTGATAAGAGAAACAACCAACAAAAGAAAGAAAACAGAAATGAAAGTTCAATATTCTAAAATGTAAATTTCAGTTGTAGATATCTGCGGAAAGGTTTGGGTTTATGGTTACAACCTTGAAAAAATGACCACGCAAAAGGATGTCCATAGAAAATGCTTGGAATTGACCTTGCCTTTAGGATTCACGCTTCATTGGCAATAAGCCATAGGAGCCAAGTTCTTTTGTATACCTTAGCTACAGTACTTCAAGAAGAACACCCTGTGATGATGGTGACGGTTAAGCATGCCTATGGTTTAATGTGGTTCCAGACCTGAGCTCATGCTGAAAAATAAGCATGAACTCTTTCTTCCTAACTGATTGAACAGATTCAATTAATGGCCTTTAGAACACTTAGCACAGGAACTTATATGAACACATATACAGAAATCTATCATAAACGAGTAAGGCATAGCCCACGACTAGTGGCCATTGCTCTAAAGAACTATAACAATTGATGTTTCTTTTCAAATTAATCAACAAAAGAAAGCCCCTGTTACCGCCCAAAAAGTCAAAGTTGTCACAAACCTGTAGAAAGTTTGTCTACCTTCAACATAGCATTCTAGTAGAAAGGTATTCAGCTTGCGTAATTTTACATTTCCTGCAAATCTTTTAATAATCTATAGATTTATAATCCTCTGAATATTTGTCTTATTTTCTTTTGTCTCAAAAAAAAACTCATTCCATCAGCTGACTTTGATCACCTTAGGAGCAACAGCAACATTCCACATCTTATAATAAATTCCTTCTCCAAGTATCACTGTCCCTATAAGAACTAAGGACAAAAGAAAAAGAAACATTCATTCCGGATAACATACAGGCCAAGGTGGGGAGGTGTTTCACCTTAATGAAATGGACTTTTATACAACTTCCTCCTGTATTTTTTTAACTTTTACAGATAAAAAAACAAGACCAGCAGAAGTTAAATAAATAACTTAAGATGGAATTTGAATCCAAGCCTTACTCCAAAGCCATGCCCCAGTTCTCCTGTCCTGCAGTGGAGTAACTGGTGATGAACAATCATCTTTCTGCTATTCTGTGTGCTTTACTAACTGTTTAACTCCATTGATGAATTTGTATGTTTTATGCATCATACATAATTTTTATCAGATGTATTACACATAATTTTATGTCTTGCATATTATGAATTTAATAATCACCTTTCTTAGAGATAGGCTTTCTCAACATTCTCTTGCAAAGCAAAGAATTGTAGAAATTTGTACCCAAAGCAAGAGTAACATAAAAGTTCTATTTTTACAAAGAAAAGAAAAAAAAGTCAGCATATTGATCATGTAAGAATATCTAGTTCAACAATGTCCCTTTGATTAATGTAGATGAAACAGTTGCAGCAGGTACAGAACCAAGCAGAGGTATGACTATCAAGTAGTTGCCTGTTAGCATTAATAGCATCTTTCTAGTGCCCACGGTCAATGACCTAGTGATCCTTGGTCCTGTATATATGCCTCCTAATCCCGTATTCTCTCAGATTTTCAGGCTATTTATAATTCAGACTCTATGCCTTTGTACTGGTTCTTCTCCATCCTGAAGGATGCTCTGGCCAGAACAACATCCTCCTCACCCTATTCACAGATGCAGAAATATCCTCACAGGATCCCCCACCTCGCCTTGATACTAATCTTTTTGGCATCCTTTGAGGGGAAACCCTCAAGCCTAATGAGATATTGATTTTATAACTCACAGCACACAAGGTTTTCATGACTTAACCATCCAGAACTCAACACTCTCCAATCTAGCTACATCCAGCCTTATCTCTCTTCACTCCTTGCCATTCATGCTGTAGCCAAGCTGATCCGATATGGTGGCTACCTAATTTTGCTAGTTCCATGCTTTTGCAGAACAGATCTCATTACCCGGTAGGTTCTTCCCATCTGCTTTTCCCATAACACAATCCTACACAACCTTTAAACCTGCATCCTTTGAAACTATTCCTGCACAAAGTCATCGGATCTGAGGATGGGAGAATTCTCTTCCTCCTCTGACAGTACAGAACATTCTCTATTAACAGTCTTTATTCCAGGTGTGTGTGTTTCCCATGATTGCTACCAGCTTTAAGCTCCAAGTAGTCATGCCCCTGTACCTCCCCTTGACACCTACCCATACTCTACATACTGGGAGATTGAAAAGCTTTCAATCAACAAATCTTGCATTGGGCTCTGAAGTCCACTGAAGGAACACACACTTCCAACTCCCAGCTACATTGCTTAGGCAACCTGGAGGGGCGGGGGAGGGGTCAAGCAAAGTTAAATGGAACAAAATGCTCCAAGAGATCAATATCAAGTTTTATAAGCAAACCTCACTTCCTTGAAATTTTAGAATCAGACAATAAGAAGAAAATACTCCTTTATCAGTCAAAGCAATTTAGGCTGAAAACATCTGTCTTGCTGTCAGCTATCAATCAGTCCTGACAGAGAACAGGACACAAAGAGGCAGTGTGCCCAGTATCTCACTGGGCTTCTTACTTTGCAGTAGACAATCATGTTCGGAGAGCTCTCCTCTGGGTCAGCAATCCCCACTGCTCTCTGGTCTCCAGATCCCTGAGCCATCCTGGGCGTCTTCTCTCACACTACAAGAATAAATGAATACACCATTAAGTCATGAAGAAACTGTTTTTTAAAGAAAGCTTTGAAATATAGATAACTCAATCTCTTTTGCCCAGGACAGTGTTTTAACCTCAAAGCAACAGGTCATTTACTTTCATCTCATCATGACAGATACAATCAATGGTTTCGATACTGATTTTGCCTTACCAAAGCTTACTTTCTGATTAATTCTATGCTGTGACATATGAATATTTCATTATGGAAATGCAAATCAAGATCCCAGGGAAACTCTGCTTCATATCTACTCCAATGATTGTAATCATAAAAAACAAAATATGATGACGTGTTGACAAGGACATGAGAAATAAGAATTTTATAGAATACTGATCAAACTGTAAAAATGGTACAATCACACAGGAAAACCAGTGAGTGTTTCCTTGAAAGTGAAACCCAGAATTAGCATGTGACCTAGCAAATTCCACTCTTATGTATAAACTCCCCCAAACTGAAAGTGAATACTCAAATAATGGTACTAAAATATCTATAGCAGTATTGATAGCACTAGTCAAAAGATGGAAACAACCTAGATGGCCATCATTGTATGAGTGGAATATTCAATGGAGCATTATTCAGCCATAAAAAGGAATGAAATTCTGACATGTGCTACAGTGTGGACAAACTTTAAAAACATTCTGTTAAGCCAGTCAGAAAGTCATGTATTACATGAGTCCATTTATATAAAATATCCAGTAGGTAAATCCATAGAAACAAAAACACTGATGGTTGCTAGGAGCACAGGAAAACAAGGCAAGGCGTGATCATTCAGTGATGTGAAGTCTTCTTCAGGGATGATGGGAATATTCTGAAGTTAGAGCAACTTGAGGGGTGTAGATCGCTGGGAATTCCTAAATGTCACTTGTTCTGATTTTCTTTTTATTGCTGCGATAAACATCATGACCAAAAAAAAGCAGAAGAAAAGGTTTACGTGGTTTACAAGTCACAGTCCTTCCTTGAGAGAAGCCAAAGCAAGAACTCATGGCAGGGAACCTGGAGGCAGGCGCTGAAGCAGAGATCATGGAAGAATGTTGCTTGCTGGCTTGCTTGCCCCCTGGCTCAATCAGCTACTTTTCTTAAACAGCTCAGACTCACCTGCTCAGGGATGACATCACTCACAATGGGTGAGCCCTCATACATCAATTAGCAATTAAGAAAACACACTACAGGGATGGAGAGATGGCTCAGTGGTTAAGAGCACTGGCTTTTCTTGCAGAAGACCTGGGTTCAAATCCAGAACCCACATGGTGACTAACAATCACCTATAACCCCAGTTCTAGGAGCTCCAACACCCTCTTCTGTCCTCTGTGGACACTGCATGACAGAGATGCGCTTAAACACATGCATTCATACACATAAAATGAAAATAAATCAAAAAAAGAAAATATGGACATGGTCACAGGCCAATCTGATTGAGGAAATTCCTCAGTTGAGGTCCTCTCTTCTCAGGTGGCTCCAGTTGGTATCAAGTTGACACAGAGCAGCTCACCACTGGATTATGCATTTGTGAATGACTAATTATGTGTCATGAATTTCACCTCAACTATGAAAAATGAATATGGGGGTTGGAGAGATGGCTCTGTGGTTAAGACCACTGGCCGCTTTTGCAGAGGACCCAGGTTCGATTCTCAGCGCCTGATGGCAGCTTAACAACTGTCCGTAACTCCAGTTCCAATGCATCTGATGCCTTCTTCTAACTTATGTGGGCATTACACAACACAGGTGCACTTACATACAGGCAGGCAAAACACTCATACACACAAAATAAAATAATAAATTTTTTTTAAAAAAAAGAAAAATGACTATGTTTAACATTTTTTAAAAGTCTGAATGACAGGAGTATGGTACTTGGGAGAATAAGACAAGTTCAGTTCCGGGTGTGACACCATACTGGCTGTGCGCTTGAGCAAGTTAATAACCCACTGTATTCCCTTGGAAATGAGCACACCAAATATCTGCTACCAGCTGGCTCAGAACCTCAACACGGAACTTCCCTCTCCATCTCACTCATCACTGAATGGTGAAGTCCACAGAGCACCTCACGGGTGAGGATCAACTAAGTAGAGTGGGAAAGTACAGTAAAAAGCCATAAAATTCCCTTCTAAATGTTATCCCTAATCTAAGAGCCTCCCTGAGTTATCTGCACAAATTTCATGGGCTTTCCATCAAAGAAATTTTTATAAATACCATATTTAAAAGGCCACTCGGTTCAAAATGAAAATGCAGGAAATTTTCTATTATAAAATAAGTTGGTACCAAAGGTCATTCTATAAAAACAAGTTTGGGTGGAAGCTGGGGGACAGGCAGGAATCTGTAATTTATGCTAAGAATGTTATTGACCAAAATACTCGATGGGAGGGAAAGGACCTGCCTCTTCCTTGTTTATGACTTAGAATGTATTTTCAAGCTAGATTGCATCAAAGAACGAAGACCATTCTATTCCACAATCCCATGGCTGTGGTGGGATTTCTAAGAATAGAAGACTTCATGGGAACACTGGTTACTATTCTAATCAGTGGCTTGGAAGGCTAAGTAACTGCTTCGTGTTACAACACATACCTCGATTGCCTGCTTTTTTACCTTAATGCCGAACATGACAGGGGATGAGAAACAGAATGTAGGTCCATCCATGTGCACTCATATATGTGTAGAATGGAGCACTTCGCAGTGCCTTCTGCTTTCCTTTCAAGACAACACTTAAATGAACCTCTTCTCTTCCACCTTGAAAGCTGTGCTAGAATAGGAAGGTTGGGACTGACCTCGAAAGCAATGTCTCAGTCTTGTGTCTTTGTCCTCACCCCACCACCAACAACAGAACATCTCTGTGTGGTCAAACAAGCCAAGGTTCTGGGGAGGCCTGGAAGCTGCTAAGTAAAGGTAGAGCCTAGGACAGGAATTCAGGGAGTCTAGTAGTCAGAAGACTTCCGTTTTGGATTGCTTTAACAACTTGTTTTGAAACTCGGACAAGATGTCTAATTCTTCCAAAATAGTAATGTAGCTACCTGCTAGTCCATCTGTCAATAAATGTCAGAGAGCCATAGGTCGGAAAACTTTGTAGGTAAGGACTTTATCACTGGGCTATTAGAGAAATCAGAGAACTGGATTTTCATTCATCACAATGTGCTTTTAAGCAAAGACAACAGAAATGAATGGAAACATTTTATTTTAATTTTTGGCATGTCTGTGAATATTCATGTGTACATGGGTATACATGTATGTGGAGGTCAAGAGACAACCTTGGATAATACTCTTCAGCACCACCCACCTTTTTCTTTGATAGGGTCTCTCACTGGCCTGGAACCCATCAAGTAGGCAGGGCTGGCTGAAAGCACACCCCGGCCTTATCCCATCTCCACATCCCGGCACTGGGATTGCAAGCTATCTCCGCATTTACTTTTTCTTAAATGGGTTCTAGGAATCAAATCAGGCCCAAAACACTTTCCCTACTGAGATATCCTCTCAGCCCAAGGAGTGTTTCAAATTTAATAGGAAAAAATAGGATTTCTTCATTTTATATATATATATATATATATATATACACACATAATATATACATAATATATATATAGAAAGAAAGAGAGAGAGAGAGAGGCTTCAGAGGCGATGATGCACTGGCCTTGCTGAGCCTACTATGTGGGCTTCAGCATTCCAATGTCCACCTCAGACATCCAGACCTTCACCAGAAAGATAGGATGCAGGACACAGGGGGGCTTCTGAAGAACGACAAAGATAAGACAGGTAAATGATCTGACACGGATAACTGTAGAAACTGTTGTGGGTTGGGGACCACTCAGAAAAGGACTTGTCATGCAAGCCGGAGGACCTGAGTTCAAATCCCAGAACCCAAGTGAAAAACACAAGCATGGTGACATTGCCTGTAATCCTAGGGCTGAGAAGGGAGACAAGTGGATCCCTGGGCTGATTGGTGAGCTCCAGACCAGTGAGAGACTCTGAAAACACAACGTGAGCTTTGTGGAGGCCTGAGGGTACACAAACAAAGCAGACACACAGGCGCTCCCTCAAATGTCCAGAGCTCGGGAGGGGTGGCAGATATGCCCATAGCCAAGCACTTTGCAGTGGATGAGTGCTCAGTTCTGATGACCCAGAGCAGGAGGAGGTGACGCCTGAGATTGAAGCAGAAGGCAAGTCAAGGTCTGGAGAGACAGGCTTCGCCACACGGGCATTGGCACCAACACATCCAGGCAGGGACATCCAAAACCCAGAAGTGGTTTAACACCATGCCAAACACTCCGAAACTCAGATGACCCATTCTCAGCTGGAGTGGGAGAGAGCCAGGCACAGAGAATGAGGTAATGGGGTTCTGCCATCTGCACTCAGGGCATGATGTATCAGAGTTTCCTCTACCGTGAGTCAGCTCTGCACAGGCAGGCAAGTTGCTGGCAGGGTTCACCCTATATCCCTGGCACCTAGAAAAGGGTCTGGTCCAGGGTGGGCACCCATGTATTTTTGACTGAATGGGAGAGCTGTTAAGATTCCACCAAGATACAGTGAGTTCCTTCTGAGAATTTATCTGAACACACCATTAAATCTGTCAATAGCTGGGCCTGATGGTTCATACCTGTAATCCCAGCACTCAGGAGCCTGAGAAAAGAGGAATATGAATTTGAGGCCAGCCTGGGGCTACACGGGCAGTTCAAAATCAGTCTGAACTGCAGAAGAGACCCTGTCTTGAAAAGAAAAATGTCCAACAGATCAAGACCCACGTGTGAAATCTCACATGAAAATTTTCCGTAGGGTTTATTAATACGGGCCCATTTTGAGCTAGGAATCTATGTCTGAAACTTTCAGGCAATTCAGGTAAAGGACTGTTCCAAAAGACCTCGAGAACACAGAACAATTGAGCACCTGTGATACAAACCAGATTGCCGAATCTTTTGAAAGTCAAGAATGGGCCTCCTATTTACTCCCAGTTCACACTGTACTTGTAACTTGAAGTTACAAGAAGTGCCTGCTGATTTCTTTTCATTCCAGCCCTTCTGGAGCAAGCAAACCTGGGGGTCCAGCAACAAACACTGCTGAGTAGGAAGGACCTCAAGGATGCAGAAAGGGAGGAGGTTTCAGAGTCAACACAAACTCCTTTAGCACTGGCCTCGATGAGCCTGCTATGTGGGCTTCGGCATTCCAATGTCCACCTCAGACATCCAGACCTTCACCAAGAAGATAGGCTGCAGGATACAGGAGAGCTTCTGAAGAACGACAAAGATACGACATAAATGACCTGACACGGATGACTATAGAAACTACTGTGGGCTGGAGACCACTCAGTAAAGGGCTCGCCTTGCAAGCAGGAGGGCCTGAGTTCAAATCCCAGAACCCATGTGAAGAAAACAAGCATGGTGACCTGTGCCTCTAGTCCTAGAGCTGAGGAGGGAGATACAGGTGGATCCCTGGGGCTGAATGTGAGCTCCAGAACAGTGAGAGATTGTCCTTGACTTCAACATGTATGTCATGTGCATACACATGTAGGCACATGCGCACATACACATACATACACACATGAACACACCAGAGAGAGAGAAAGAGAAAATTATCTTGCTCTGCTTTTGGCCAGTGTTTGTCCAGGTAAAACTTCCAGATTTCCTACATCAGAATCAAGAAGCAGCCCACCATCTTATCACCCCAATATTCTGACTGCATCCAGAACCAGCTCCTGGAAGACACCCACTCCCTTAACTGATGGTGATATGGCACCAAGAGGAGGCAACCTCAGTTACATGACAGTGTCATACAAACCATCATCACCAGCAGCTCAGAGCCTTGAGCATTAGGCCTGCCACACTCAGCGTCCAGCCCCCAAGACCCCATTCAGACAAGAGTCATACAAGACAGGAAATCTAGCACTGACAGCAAGCCAGACAATACGCATACACTGAGCAAGAATCCCTGCCGTGGGGCTAGAGAGATGGTTCAGTGGTTAAGAGCACTGGCTGCGCTTGCAGAGGACTTGGGCTCAGCACCCACATGGCGGCTAACAACTATCTGTAACTCCAGTTCCAGGGGAACTTCTCACCTTATGGGCACTACAAAACACAGGTGTATTTACATACATACATACAGGCAATACACTCATACACATAAGATAAAAATAAAACATTTTTTAAAAAAGAATCTCTACTAATGTTATTCCCTCTCCCTCCACATTACATCAAATGCATTGTTTACACCCTCATCCCCCATTAAGACCAATGGCTTTTTTTTTTTTTAGCATGAGCAATGGTAAGCACCCCTGGAAAAAAAATTACAATTTGTGTGCTAGCTCAGTAGTACAAGTTTGTTTATATAGCTCTAATGTGACTGAGTGGGCAGGAACCTCAAGAGGAAAGAAGGAAAAACAATAGCTCTAAAGAACAAAAAACTCTCTGTTATAGCAGTCTGCCAATTTGACATTTCCTATCTACTCAAAGTTCAAAGATCCAGTGTCTGTCTCGGGGACTGCTAAGGAAGATCTTAAAGCAAGGAGATAGCTCTCAACTCCTGAAGGCCAATGTGGATGGTGCTGCCAGGCATCTGGTGTTTTACTGGAATATAATTACCTGTTCGTTTCAGGACTTCAGTTAGAATACAATTCCCCAAAGTAGGGCTGAGGACTTAAACCCCACTAGGAGCCTTGGAATATCAGGGATGAGAGAAGGGGCTGGGATAGCTAAACACACAAATCCTTGGTTCCTTTGCTCCAAAAATTCTGATTCAATGGCTGAGGGCAGTCCCTGGAGACTTATCTCAATGCCCCAGGAGATTTGAACACACAGCCAGCTTCAAAAAGCACTGACCTGGATTCCACTCACCTGGTCCCCCATATCTCATGTTGCCTCAGGTTAGACAGACATGTAAGGACAGTGATCCTTCAGATTGGCCCCATATTAAGGCAGAAACTCAACATCATGGTGAAAGCAAGGGTTCTAGTGATAAAGAACTGGCTCTCAGTCTTGGCTCTGTTATTTAAGTGCTGTGTGGCCATAAGTGACATACCTGAGCCTTGGTTTGCTCAGCTATCAAATGTATCAAATGCTCTCTGTGGCCGTTTCTCAGTCCAGCCTGCCCATCAGAATCACCAGGGCAGCTAGCCAGCAATCCCACAACTGGATGACCTTATTCCCACTCTGCAGATGAAAAAGTTGAGATTTGAGAATATAATGTGGGTAACTCACCCAAGTAGCACAGCTTTTAGCCAGCGACTAAAAGTTCTAGCCCAAGATTGAATCTAACTCCCACTATCTTTCCAATATATCTTCCTTGGTCTCTAGTGAAATCACCTACAGAACACGTGTATATCACAGCCTGGTACACATAGCTGACCCTCAGCTAATCTGTGTTTCATTCCACTTCCAAGTTTATCAGGGAAGTTGATGTCTCCATTACCAATCCCACCTTAAGCCATACAGAGAAATACAATCTTAAATAGCGCAGCTGCCAAGAGCCTAAACAAATCAATCTACCAAAGCTGATTATAAAGAAAAATAGTGTTTACATTGCTTATGCTAAAAATAAGTCCTGAAAATTAAGCTAGAATGGAGAGGTGAACGTTTATCACATAACAGGACCTGCTTGGCCCTGGGAGGCGTGCCTTATGACCCTGCACTCCAGTTACTGCAAACCCTGCCAGCAGCCCAAGTACACCCAGGCTGGCCACGTCTTGGGACTCCCATCCTCTACCTGCCATCTCCATAGACTCTTCCCTCTGCAAACCTTCCTTCTGTAAATAGTAAGGCAGTATGCCCACAACATCCTTCTACCTCCTCCTCTCTCAACCTTGTCTAACCTTCTGTGACCTTAATGGCATTGTTCCTTCTATGAGAACATCCCCTTCCCTATACCCATAGGTCTACACTCCATGCATCTCAAGACTTGCCTCTGACCACTCAGATGATTTTCTAACTTGTATGGGTCACAAATCACTGTTCTTGTGACCCTCAGATCTTTCTGCTGGGTTAACTGTTTCCCCATCCTCATGGCTGGGTTCCCCTTTCCCATTTAATTGTATTCATTGTTAGAAGATCCAGCTTCCTGTTCTCAGGTTTCTTCCCCAACCCTCACTCCATTAACGCCAGGTATGGTGGCATATGCCTTTAATCCCAGCTAGCAAAGGCAGGCAGATCTCTGTGAGACTGAGGGCAACCTGATCTTCACAGTCAAAGATCTACTAGAACCTTGTCACCACTCAAGACTATCCCACCTCAAATTCCAACTCCCTCACTGCCCTTCTCTCTAACTAAGTTATTCTGGGTTCACTGCAGTCTTCAAACTTAAGACACTCGATACAGGGAACCCACAGTGTTTTTACTTTGGGCTATTTCTTCACCTTCACTTTCTTCTCCCAGTAACTCCAGTATTGAATTTACTCCCTTACAAATATCCTCTAGTTCCTCACATTCTTCTTCCTGTATTATATTGTCCTGACAGAACTCCATCACTGATGGAACCCAAACATCCATGGACTCCAACTTCACATCCAGATATATGAATGCTTAGGAGAGGGGAAGAAGTCTTACAACCAGCCTAATTATCAGCATTTTAAATCTACAGCTATGGGGCTGGAGAGGTGGCTCAGCAGTTAAGAGCACTGACTGCTCTTGCAGAGGACCTAGGAGTTCCCAGCACCCACATGGCAGCTAACAACCATCCTTAACTCCAGTTCCAGGGGATTTGACGTCTGCTTCTGGCCTCCAGAGTCATTGCAGGCATGCACGTAAAACACTCATACACATAAAATAAGTAATTTTTTTTAAATCACAGTCAAATACTTCAGCTGAGCAGTCAACACTGCCTAGCAACCCTGACCTGTCCCCTGTCAACTTTGCTTTCCCTCTGCTCCATTGGCTGTCTCACAGGCTTCTCACCCAAGTAAACAGAGTCTCAGCCGATGACTCATTTCACAACCCGCTAAAATAACAGGAGCCAGTGGAGGGCAAGTCTCTGGTCTTCAGACACCCTCGTCTAAGCTACCATGTTCTCCACCATCTTGTCTTTTGTAACAGGGGAAGTGCTACTGCATTTAGCAAAGGGAGGTTCTTCATTTTTCTCCTATAAGCATGGTTATAGGACATTCCCTCACTTATCCTCCGACCACACAGTGCTCCAGTATTAAAGGAGCTTACAGCTAAAAGGCCTCCAAGTCCAAATTCCTAGGTGGGGACTTAGGAAAGCCTAAAGTCAAAAGAAGAGACAAAACAGAAAGACACTAGTGAATGAATTCCAAGCCTCTGGCACTGGCTGCTACCGGGAGCATTCAACCCGGCCTAGCTCTTGCCAGACCTGGCAGAAGTCTGTGTGACTCAGTTCCTATTACCAAGTACACCAGGTGCAGCTTTCAACAAAAACAACAAAAAACTACAAAGCATGCAGAAACATTACTTAGTGGGTATAGTGCTCACCGCACAAGAGTAGGATCTTGGTTTAAGTTCCAACACACACACCAAAGAAAGGTAGAGTGGTGCACACCAGGAATCCTAGAGGTGGGGAAGTGGAGACAGAAAGATCCCTGGGACTTGCTGGCCAACAAGTCTAGCCAACCTGGTGATTTCCAGGTTCTGTGAGAGAATTTGTCTCAAAAATAAGGCGGAGAGCTATAAAGGAAGACACCTGACACCAACCTCTAGCCTCCACATGCATGTACGCACCAATGCACACATGATCATGTACGGGGGAGGGGGACAGAAAGAGAGAGAGGCAGAGAGGAAGAATAGCAGAATCAGAATCAGACTTGGCAAATACAGGAAGGGCCTACACAGTTACCCAACAGGAAACTCGAGATTAACTATGATTTAAAAGATGTATGAGCGTCCCAACATGGGTGCTGGGAACCAGACTCCAGTCCTTTGGATGAGCAGCAAGTGCTCTTAACTGCTGACCCATCTCTCCAACCCCAGTAACTATGACTTTAAATGTTAAGTGTTCTAACGGAAGTAAATGGCAATGAAAGCAGAGAAAGAGAAAGGAAAGAAAGAAAGAAAAGAAAGATCAAGAGAAGGAGGGAGAGGGGGGAAAGTGAGCAGGGAAACAAAGAAAAACAAAAATAACTTGTGGGGCTGGAGAGATGGCTCAGTGGTTAAGAGCACTGGCTGCTCTTGCAGAGGACCTGGGTTCTGTTCCTAGAACCCACATAGCAGCTAACAACTGTCTGTAACTCCAGTTCCAGGGGATCCAACTCCTTCTTGTGGCTTACATGACACAGTGCACTTACATACATGCAGGCAAAACACTCATAGACATAAAATAAAAATAAATACTGCCCCCCCCCAAAATTTTTAAGAGTTAGTGAGTTTGAAAATTCTCAAACACAAAAAGTAACAGAAAAAAGTGAAAATAGTTTTTTTTTAATTCAGAACATTCCAGACTTGTGGAGCAAAATCATTAAGTATAAATTGAATTAGAATTCCAGAAGAAAGAGGAAGGCACAGAAGATAGAGTCAAAGTATAAGAACCAAGAACTTTACAAAGTCAGTAGTATACAACAAACCTCAGATCCAATAAGGTTAGAATACACAGATTTGGATAAATAGTCTCAAAAAGAAAATCAAATCTATGCTTAGGCCTATCATACTCAAGCTGCAGAAAACCAAAGAGAAGGTTTGAAAGGAGCCGATGGAGCCTAGAGAACAAGAATCCTGAAGATATCGTGCAAGCAGGTGATCAGAGGGAAGTCTGTGAAATGTTGAAAGAAAAACTACCACTAAGAATTCAACATCTAGTGAAATTATCCCTCAAAAATAGGAAAAATAAGACTATTCTCAAGCAAACAAAAATGGAGGAAATTTATCAGCAGCAGACCTACCATGCAGGAAAAGGTGAATGTTCTTTAGACAGAGGGAAAGTGTCTGATCGAGAAACTTGAATTTGCCAAAGGAAAGCATGTCATAGAGAGACTAAAGACAGAAAGAATCTTTAGCAGGATCTAGTGGTGCATACGTGTAAGCACAGCCCTTGGGTGGCTGAGGCAGGAGGGTTGTGATTTTGAAACCAGTCTGGGCAACAATGGAAAGATCCGATCAAACAAAACAGGGCTCTCCTTGGTCCTTGGCCACATCCTGCTGAGGGTGTCAGAGAATGCCTGATTAGCTGGGACAAGTGTACCTTTCACCCCTCTTCAAAGAAGCTCCTTTGTGCCACATATGGAGACTACTATAGAGTTCCAAAACTAGTCAAATGCAGAGAACAGTTGTCTGTGAAACCCTAAACCCTAAGTGACACATCTGCAGGGTTACCTCTACACATAGGATGAAAGTATCTCTCAACTCTCAGCAAAAAAGTTTCCTTATGCAACAGATAATGACTAACACAGAAACCCACAATTGACCAACATGCAGAGAACAAGAGGCTGCAGAGTGCTTGTCCCTGAACAGGACACCTATTTCAAACTTCTGCTCCCAAGGCTCAGGGATCATTGCAGAAGAGGAGGCAGAAAGATTATAAGAGCCAGAGGGGGTACATGATCACAAGGAAAGAGTCTTCCAGACAGCCGGTCATTTACTCATATTGTGATGGTCTGAGTGCCTCCATTCTGTGTAAGGCTGCCATCTTGATGAGCTGTCCCCAACTCTGGCAGGCAGTTCCAGGAAAAGTTTGACCATGGGGCTGTTCCAGGAAGAATTAACCACAGAAAAATATCCCCACAAAACCCAGAAGGTCTCAGTTAATGTCTTACAGCTTTTGTGACCACTTGCTTAATGCTTATCTAGCTTTTGAAACTGCTTGCTTAATGTTTAACTGGATTCTGTAACTGCTTGCTTGCACAAGTGAAGAAACAAATATGTCATGCCTGTTTAATCTTACCACCTAGTCCATCGGGGATGCAGCTTTTGCCTTTATAAGCTTTGCTTCCCCTCTGAGTCTGTACTCTCTAAATACTGACCAGTTGCTGGCCAGCTAAATAAAATTCAGCTAATTCAAAACATCTTGAGTCTGAGTGGTCCTTCCGGGGGTCTTGACTCTGTAACGATATGAACTCATAGCAATGGTGACAGCATGCACAAGTCCTGTGCAAGCTCAAATCAGACAAAATCTGAGCATAGACATTAGGTAGTGGGTAAGAAATCCCAACCCAATCTAAGGAACTTTTGACAAGTACGGCTGTTAGGAAGGTGAAAAGCAGTGTCTTACAGGGATGGAACTTTTGGTGAACCCAGTGGATGGACCCACATTGAAGGACATTTGGGGACACAAATCAGACTCTATAAGCCATGATATAATATATATACACACATACACATATATATATATATATATGAATGACAGTACATTAAATTGGGAAAGGGGTGGTAGGGAGAGGTGTGACTGGAGGGTTATGGATATTTATTATTCTTAATCTTAATTCATCTATAAAAAAGTTATAGACTCTTTTTTGAAAAATGTTCATCAGACAGAAAGTTTAAAGACTAGTAAATTAATTCCTAACCTTTAACCTTCAATTATTTCATAGGTCAATGAACTGATGCCCAGTTGGTAGCTTGTTTTCCTAAGCGTTGCATGCAGGAATGGTTTTCATATTTTTAGAGAGTTGAAAAAAAACTAGAATAAGACTATTTTATAGCACATGAAACTTGGATTTCTATGTATTAAAATGTATAAAGAAGCACAAATTTGCTTATGAATTGTAACGATAACTGTAAAAGTATACAGTTACAATATATTTAGCCTTCAGTCCTCTACATGTAAAAAAACTGTTCCTTTTGGAGAAATAAGGTCAAGACTCTATGTTTCAGAGGATGACACTAAGACCTGAAGAGGTCAAGTTATGTTCTATCATTGCCCGCTGATTATTGACCGTGACCACATGAGCGCAGGGACACCTACACCCCAAATGTTTCTCCCCTTGCTAGTGTGGGAAGTGAGATAATAGGCTCTAGCACCATCACCTATAGGAACTGCAGACAGCATTTTCTTTTTCTCTCACTTCACCTGGAAGGGGGTATGAAGGCTTCAGAAAAACTGGGAATGACAGAGATGCTTTGCCAATTGCTATATACAAGAAAAGGACGACTAAGGGATGAAGACGCCATGTTCCCGATGGACTCAACAAGAAAAGCACTGCTAATGACCTTTGTTTGTTTGTTTTTGTTTTTTAATAATATTTACTTCAGTCCTGGGGATTTGATTGTTTTCTTTCTTTTTTTTTTTTGAAGCATGAGTATAAACCAGGCCTAGTGATGCATGCCTGTATTCCCAGCATTTGGAAGTAGAAGTAAAAGTTCAAGGTCATCCTGAGATACTTATGGAGTTTGAGGCTAGCCTAGGTTACATAAGACATTGTCATTAAAAAAAGAGAGGGATGGTTAGATAGTTCAGCAAGTAAGGATACTTGCCCCCAAGCCTTATGACCTGAGTTCAGTTTCCAGAATCTGCATGCTAGAAGGAGAGAACTTAGTTTTCATGTTAGTCTTTGATTCTCATACTTATGCCACACTCAGAGAGAAAGGGAGATACAAAATTGTGAATAAATGTAAAATAGAAGCTTTTTAAAGTTTGCCATATGAAAAAGGTAAATCAATATATTCATACCTTAAAACTAGGGATTTAAATATAATATATATTATATAGGGATTAGAGAGATGGCTCAGTGGTTAAGAACACTTGCTGCTCTTCCAGAGGCCCTAAGTTCAGTTCCCAACACCCATGTCAGGCAGCTCATGACTGCTGTTAACTGCATCTCCAGGGGATCTGACTTCCTCTTCTGGCCTCCATAATCACTTCACTTATATGCACAAACCTACAAGCATGCACACACATAATTAAGACAGAAATAAAATCTTTAAATACAATATATAATGCATCTCTCCTCTGACTCCATAGTGTATACACACAGAGCAACAATAAACTTTTCCTTTCTTGAGACAGCAAAAAGCAACAAAGGAAAGATCTATTCATAAATCTCACCAGTCAGAAGCAATGTAAGTCAAAGAAATAGCAACTGAATAGGTTTCTGGGATCGGCTCTGCAGTTTCACTGATACCATGAAGGTGAAAGACAGAAACAGAACAACTAGAATGTACCACTTCCTCCAATGAAGTTCTGCCTTGTAACATTCCAACCATCAAGAACCGTGAGGAGAGCTGGATAAGGTATAGGAAGAAGAGCACCCCAGGCAATGAAGACTTATGAGAGCCAGATTCAAAAGAAAACAGGAGTGCTGAGGAGAGACTGACATTCCTCCTAAGTACTACTTGAAGGCATTTAGTCAAGCTCAGTATCTATTCCTAGAAATACTCTTGGAAAACAGTGGGTATTAGGGAACTTGCTTTCTGATCAAGGACATTTGCAAAACACAACCAGCACAGTATCTAACAGTCAAACTCTGAAACCTTCCCACTGAGATTGGAAAGCAGACATGGACTCTATTTACTCTTGAATTGAAGGTTGGAGTCAAAGCAACAGGCAAGCTAACTGGGCGTGGTGGTGTAAGCCTTAAGTCCCAGCAACTTGGGAGGCAAGTGGATCTCTGTGAGTTCAAGGGTAACCTGGTCTACATAGCAAGTTCCGGGCCAGCTGGGGCTACAGGAAAACTCTGTCTTAAAAATAAAACAAAACAAAACCAAAACGCAAGCTAAAGTAATAAAAGTAAATAGAAAAGGTACAAAATTATTTCACCAACGATACAGTTGTGTACCTAAAATAGCTTTAATAATCCACACTAAACTATTTTTTTGAGATAAGGTCTCCCTGTACCCCCAGTTGGTCTGGATTTTGCTATGTAGACCAGGCTGACCTCACTCACAGAGATCCACCTGCCTCTGCCTCTTGAGTGCTAGGATTAAAGGCATGTGCTACCATGCCACCAAAGTGAATTTATTTGGGGAGCAGTATTCCGTATGTATGGTAACTCTAATTAAACCCTTTTATATGAAAATCATTATATCTTACATATATATATATATACATATATATATATATGAAGCTTATAAAATAATAGCTTCCAAATGGCTTTTTCAAACAGCCTTGTTAGTTATCTCCCCTGCATCCCATCCTCACCCTACTCTCCATCCCTCCCCACTAGTCTACATGTCCTCCTTTGTATCACTATGTTGTACTATCCCCTCACTCTCAGGATCTAAATAATAAGCCCAGTGCTGGGTATGGGATACCTCCCTTTGAGTTACTGACCCAGGAAACCCCAAGAAAAATATAGGCTACTGCCATTGCTCTTGACTGCCCACCAGAACTTGATAATAAGACATTGCTAAGACACCACACTTTGGTCACAGGACATAGAGAAATCAAGCTGGTACTGACCAGGAAGCTTCCTTTCTGCTGGCTGGCTTTCATAGTACCAGAAAGTGCTATGCAGGCTGCTGGAGAAAAAGCATCATCACTAGTCTATCCAGTCTAATGACCCATGTAGCAGTTTGGGTGGAATAGTGGCATGACTGTTACTGGGGGCAACCAATCAACAGATGGATTTAAAAGCCATTCCACAGACAGAAACACACGCATGGTGCTATAAGAACAAACGGTTAGTGTACTCGTAGATGCCACAGGAGAACCTAATATTATTCATCGGCTAAATGAATACAGTATCAAAGTTCTCTCTAAATTAGTATCTCTATACTCATAGATTAAAGAAGCTTTCAGATCTCATCAAAGAAGTTTCTTTATGCAGTAGACAGTTGTTAATGCAGAAACTTGCAAGTGGTCAAAGTACAGAGAGTAAATGTCTGTGAAGTGCTCAGTCACAAAAGAGACACCTATATCACAAGTTCTCCTCTCAAAGCTCAAGGACATCTCAGAAGAGGGATTAGAAAGAATGTAAGAGTTGGATGTCAGGGAGGACCAGTGCAAAA
This sequence comes from Eospalax fontanierii, assembly GCA_035773235.1. Taxonomy (NCBI): domain Eukaryota; kingdom Metazoa; phylum Chordata; class Mammalia; order Rodentia; family Spalacidae; genus Eospalax; species Eospalax fontanierii. The sequence goes on along the minus strand of CM069536.1, from coordinate 52,902,517 downwards.
CAGTGTGTTCCGGACATGAAAGGCCCACTGTATTCATAAACTCATGGCAGCTATCTCTGCCTGCATAAAACCTACAAAAGATAAAGCCAGTCAACATTCCAGCATAGAGGGGAGGGGTTCACAAGCCCTAAGCTCTAGCGTTGGAGCTCTAGATAACTGATGGTCTCTGGGGGAGGAAGAGTTTGATTTCTTTAAGAGTGTGATCCCTGGTAAATCAATTTTGCTCCAGTGGATGGTCCCACACATTCATGAGTATATAGACAGCAAACATTGGGCTATGTAGGTTACAGAAAAGAGAAAAAAAAGAGCACAATGTTGGGAAGAGGTAGTGGACGTGGGAGAAGTTAGAGGGAGGGGAAAAAAGAGAAAAAGTAAATTTAGGGAACTGGGTAAAATTCCTCATTGGATTAAGTGTTTGACATGCAAGCATGAGGACCAGAGTTTGTTTGGCTCAAGAACCCACATAAAAAGACTGAATAAATATGGTCACCAGTTTATCATCCCAATGCTTGAGACTCAGAGCCAAGAGATCCCCAGAGCAAGCTGGGTAGCTAGACAATCTGAATCAGGGAGTACAGAGTTCAGCAAGAGACCCTGGCGGGAGTGTTGATAAAATCACTTTTGTCCCTGGATCCAACTGTGCCTGAATCCTTGGATGTTTGATTGAACTGACTGAATTTTTCCTTGAAATGTTTGGTTTTCACCTGAGTTCAGTTGGCATGTTATTGAATGGAGGAGTGTCTGGATCTAAGAGAACCTTGAATCACCATAATTACCCAGATTTCTCATGAATTTGAGACATTCAAGTCCCTCTGTAAACTGATCCCCAATTTGCAATTCTGAGCTTATCAGCCACTATTCATCTCTATAGATCCAAAATGTGGCTAATCTCAACCACAGAGAAACTTTCCCAGCCAAGAATTCCCATCAAGAAACGGTAGGTCTAAGCCAGTCTATCTCTTCAAGTACAATTTTGATAGCCCACTAGTCAGTCTGATTAAGGAATGTTAGAAAATATAAACAACCTGACTTGGAACAGATATTTTAAAGTGGGAGGGGGGCTATACAGCAGATGGCAGACAAGGGAAGTGGGTTTCGCAGAAAAGGTTTTGAAAGCTAACAGAAGCCAAAAAATAATAAGTTGGAATTGACAGCATATGCTTTGGCAGGATGTTAAATGCCCTATGCACTGGGGTAAGATGTCTGGGGACTTCCTCATCAGCTATACCAAGTAAATTAAATGAAGCTAATCCCATGTATCTACATCCCCCTTAAGCCACAGAGAGACCTAGGCATCAACAGTCAACCGGCTGTTGGTCTGGTGCCTTTGGGTGGAGCCTGACACATGCAGAGATGCACCTGATACCTGAGGAATCTGTGCTGTCATAAGGCATAACTCCCTGCAAGCACTTCCCTTCAGGGGCAAAAGATTCTGGAAAACAAGCCTGGCAGCAGACAGAGTTGCTGTGGCATACCCCCACCACCGGCAGAAGCTGACAACATGTCACTCATCTTCCGTTTTGTCACTTTGCTCTCAGGAAACACAATAAACATTTCCTGAAACAGTTCTGCTGATAGTCAAGATCTCTCCCATCTCTGTTCTCCCTTAACGTTGATTACTGCCAGAACAGAATTAAGGACTGGACTGCAGTGGAGGGATGTGTTCTCTCACACACCTTGGTCTTTGTCACCTCTCCTTCCATTCATACTGAGCCGCCTCAGGCACACCCATGTGACCCCTGTGCCCTGGTTTTGTCTCAACAGATCCAAGCCCATCAGTCCTCCACTGTCTGCTCAGCCTCTTCAGAGACTGTTCTCAGTGGGAAGGATTTTCTCCCCACCCCATTTTTAAATGATTTCCTGACTGCCTTCTGCTTTTTATTTCTCTGACAAAATACGAGCATTATTAAGCAGTTAGGAAAGGGCCTTTAGTGGGGAATCACTACATGCTGCATTCTCGGAGCAAGGATGAGGCACAGAAAGAAGAAAGCAAGGTACTGTAAGTGGTGAACAACTGTTCATCACTGACTTTTGCAGGGCACTCTCAGTCATGTCCTCCCTCACCCGGCTCTATCCTGGCCTTGCCACGAACGCAAGTGAGTTAGAACTGATCTGTGTGGTCCCAAATCCCCTACCCATTTACAGAGGCAGAAACCAGCAGCCAAGTCCCAAAGGACCTGCTATACTGACAATGCAGCTGTCTTCCCCTAAAAACATAAATCTAAGATATAGTCGATACATCCATTCTTTGTGATCACGTCCTTTCTATTTTGACCAGCTGCTGAATCAGTCTTTGCATTAGGATGTACAGTCAGCAAAATAATAGTGTGTCTTCCTGCTTGGTTTGGATTCTGAACACATTAGCACTTACATAGCAGTTTAAGGAAAAGTACATTGAGTTTTTTATTTCTTTTTTTTTTAAGTTGTCATTTTTCTGGAGAGATCACAAATAGATAAAACACAGCCAGCTCAAAGAAATGTTTCTCTTGGATTGGGCCCCATAGATATACATTAAGTTTTTCAAATTGGAATTAATGATTAAAAATATGACACTAGAGCTTTCTGAGCTGCACAAACTCTTCTCTTTAAGGCAGACCTCACCTGTCTCTAGTACCATCCCAATCCTATGAGCCAGCACCAGCTCCCATTTATCTTCGGACATGGGTGAATGTTTTGCTTTAGAGGAAAAACAAAAAAAAAAGGAAGTATAGCCTGGAGTAATGGTAACCTATAACCTCAGCATGTTTAAAGAAAAATACAATTGAAGTTACCTTTGTGAAAGGAAATCCCACCCAGAGCCCCCATTTGCGTGACCTGCTCAAGTCCTATTAAATGCTTAAGTCTGCCCATTCCTAATGAGTTCCCCTCCTTCCCTCACATATCAATCATTAATTACCATGAACCAGAACCTGCAGCAGATGCCAGAGTTATAAGTGGGCATAAAGGAGGCCCTGCTCTCCCAGAATGACCATTCCAGTGGCCAGAGAGAAAGGGAATGCTCTGTCGCTGAGATAAAGCTGAGGGGGAATGGTGCCGGCAAGACACAATGGAGTGCCGCGTAGGAGCACTCACTCCAAACACAGTGAGCTAGGGTGACTTCATTGTGATGATCTTATATTAGCTTTGATTTGCTGTTTGTGGTAGAGATTGAACTCAGGGTCTCAGACATGCTAGATGTAAGATCTACTCCTGAGCCAAACTCCAGCCCATTTACTATAAAAGTAAACAATAACGAATTTAATAACCAATTATCAGTAACTCTCACTTGAAAAATTGTATGTTCTCTCTTCAGTTATGAAATTTCTTCCTACTTCTTAAAGTCTGTCTCTTTCAGATCTGACAGAATAGTCTCTCTCTCTGAACTGGGTTTCACTGTATGTCGAATCTGACATAAAATTCCACCCATTCTTTCCTAAGAGGCCACTTAACACTCCATCTTGTTAATTTTCTACTTTTCATTCATACTTTGTCCCAAGGTGATGAAAGTATCTCAAGAATGGGGTCTCTGTTTATCCCTCCAATTGTGATACATCAATGATTTAGGATGCTGGGTTCAGAGATGATCTGAGTTTAAGCCAGATGCAGAGACATGAGCCTATCGTACCAGCTACTCAGCAGGTCAAGTATTACTTGAGCCTACAAGTTCAAGATCAGCCTGGGAATATAGGAAGACTCTGTCTCACTAAAAATAAATACACAAATAAACTCTGAGTTTAAATCTGGATTTCTTCATTCAACAACTAACCAATAACTAATCAGTTTTCTTGTCTATAAAATGGGAGTGATACCTGCTTCCTGTGAAAGGATTTGATCTGCATAAAATTTCAAGATACTGACTACTGTTTTCTAAGATCACCCCTCCACTCTATGACAGATCCACAGCTTTCCAGGCTGGGCAATCTCTTATTCCGGCAGTCCATTTTTATCAAACACTTACTATGCAAGGGGCCTTGTGCTGGAGATAAAATTGTGGTCCAAAATAAAACAAAACAAAGACAAACACAGTCCACAATCCACTGGGAGAAGCAAACATTTGTGTGCAATTAATTACAAATGAGGAAAAAGGTCTCCTTGTTCAGGGGATCTACAATGACCTAAGACAGGCATAGGCAAACAACAAGTAAGGCTCTAACCACTCCACTTTATATCCACATCTAGGCCAGTCCATGTATGCTTCTCCATACCAACCCAGGCACCACATTACATCAATCCATCCTTCCCTGCCTTTACCACATGTAACTGAGGCAACATCACTACAGAAACACTGGCATAGTATTTCCACCTCCATCCTTGCTGGTGACTAATGGCCTTCAGCCTCAAGATGTGGTGGCTTTCATGGCTACTACAAAGAAATCTGGCCCACTCTGCCCTCTCCCACTTAGATACGGAGCATGTGCTTTCTACAAGCCTTCTTCAGCCTAATAACAAAACTATGAAGCCAACTGAGTGGGGCTCCACAGTCCACCAAGTGCCAAACCAATACAGCAAATCCTCAGGAAATGAAAAAGGAACCCATCTCAGATGTATTGTCAAGACACTGGGCCTGTAAAGGCCAGCCGCTCAGGAGGCTGAGGCAGGAGGATTGCAAGTTCAAAGCTTGCCTGGGCTACAGAGTGAATCTAAAGTCAGTCCAGGTAACTTAGCAAGACCCTGTCTCAAAATCAGAAAAAGAGGACTACAGGTATAGCTCAATGGTAGTGTATTTGCCTAAAGCATGTACGTGCTCACATATGCGCTCACTCACACACACACACACACACACACACACACACACATACACACACACACCATGAATTCTTGGAAAATATTGCTATGTGATGGTTATCTTCTCAAGGTCCTCTTCCTGACTCTACATATGACCCTACATCATCGTTCATACATACTCAAAGATAGCTGTTTGCTTATTTTACAGATGAAGAAGCTCAAGTTCAAAAACGCATTCCAGAGGGTTTTAAATGCCTCTAGTGCTGTGGTCAGAGCAAACAACACTGGTTCTCTGTCTGGGCTCTGGGCCAGCCTGGTCACAATGAACGTAACACAGTGTCTCAGGAACTTCCAGTGTATTCTACCACTGCTTCTCATTCACGCAGCAGACCTCATCTCAGCATGTGTGTGGCCATCTCCACTTAGGTAAGAACAGTCTCTGGGAGAAGGTAAACACTAGAGAATTAGGAGACTCTTCCATGCCAAAATTTAAAGGTGGCTTTCTTTGATGGTTTTACCAGAGTATTTAGAGACATCAAGACAGTCTCCACGACAACTGATTTAATAACTACAGCTAAAAGAGCCACTAGTGTACTCAGTCGAGAATTTCTATTTTTTAAAGTTTTTGCCAAGAATTTCTACTTTTTTATTTTGTTTGTGAGTATATGTGGTGTGTGTAGGTGAGTGTGTGCAGGTGGGAGCACATGTGTGCACATGTGTCAGCCAGCTTTGGTGTCAGGTGTCTTCCTCTACCACTCTCCGTGTAATTTTTCTAATTTTTAATTGTAATTTATTATTTTGCTTGTGTGTGTGTGTATGTGTATGTGTGTGTGCAACACAGTGAATTTATAGAGGTTAAAGGACAAATTTGGGGAGTCAATTCTCTCCTTCCACCATGTGGATCCCAGAAATTAACCTTACATCAGTCTTAGAAGCAGACACCTTCAACCACTGAGCCATCTTGCCATCCCTCCACTTTACTTTTTGAAACAGATTTCCTCATTGAACCTGGAGTTCATCAATTTGGCTAGACTAGCTGGCCAGCAAGCCCCAGAGTCCTCCTGTCTTTGCCTACCCAGGCTGGGAGTACAGGCACGTAACACCATACCTGGGTTCTGGGGATCTGAACTCGAGTCTTAATGCTTGTTTGACAAGCAGTTTACCAACTGAGCCATCTCCCCAGTCTAGTAATTACATATTTTTGAGGTTTCCATACATAAACAATGGGTATTCTCTGTGTCCTACATTTCTAACACCGAAATAGACAGAAGGGGGCTTCTATTCAACGCACGAGGGTGGGTAGAAGTTCTAAGTGAGTTATTGCAAACAGGTGGACTCCCCCAGACAGCTTATCTGGATCTCTGCACTGTTGAATTCATCCCTCGGCCTCAGTGGAGGGACATGAGGAGCACGGCCTTCGGGATCAGGCAGGCTCGGATCTGGTTTCTGAAGTAAGTAGAGGCATTGGGGATCTGTGCAAGTTAACCTATTTCCCTGAGCCATAGTTTATCCCATCATAAAATGGGTCTCTGTCTCATAGATGGCCGGGGGCTCTGATGAGCACTGTGCTCTGGGAAAAGGACAGTGGGCACCTGTGCTTGCTTTACCTGTTGCTTTGGTAGCTGAGGTCATTATTAGTGAACTTTTGCTTCCCTTTTTTGGAAAAGTCTTCCTTCCTCACCCACAGAAAATTAGTTCCAGGACCCCTGCAGATACCAAAAATCTGGATATTAAAGTCTCTTACACAAAATGTATTATTTGCATCTAATCTTCACACATTCTTTTGAGTTCAGTAAGTCATCTCTAGATTAATTCCAATAATTAATGCAATGCAAATATTATATGAAGAGTGGCTGTATTCTATTGTTTAGGGAAAGTTCTAGTTTCGTTACTGCTGTTGTATTTAAAAAAAAAATACCCTGACAAAAAGCAACTTAAAGGAGAAAAGGTTTGTTCTGGCTCACAGTTTCAGGTTATAGTCCGTTATTACAGGAAGGCCAGGGCAGCAGAAACTTGAGACGGCTAGTCACATCACATCCACAGTCAAGAGCAGAGAGAAATGAATGCACGCTTAATACTCAGTTTTCTTTACTGAGTCCAGGGCCCCAAATCAGGGAATGGCACTGTCCTCTTTCAGGCTGGGTCTTTTCACATCAGTTAAGGCAACCAAGATGATCCCCCACAGACATACCCACAGGCCAACCTGATCGAGACAATCCCTCACTGAAACTCTCTTTCCAAGTAATTCCAGGTCGTGTCAAGTTGACAATTCAAACAAACCATCACATGAACAATGATGGGGAAAAAGTTTGTACATGCTCAGTACAAATACATTTTTTCTGAAGATTTATGATCAGCTCTTTGTTGAATGGGCCCAGTTATGGAACCCCAAGATATGAAGGAGCAACTGTATGTGGCAAAAAATAGCTTCTTAAGGGTCTCTAGGAGGCCCCTGGGAAGCATGTAGTGAGCTTAATGGTTTGCAGGATGTCTCAAGCAAATAGCCCTAGGAATTTAACCTAAGCCATTAGGTTTCACGTTCATTTTAACATTTATAAGCAGCTTTGCTTCCCTTGCAATTTGAAGAGCAGGGTTTCGTGATTAATAAATATTCTTACTACAAACTTCATGGTCCAGGGTTCTGGATGATTATTTTCTTCCTGGCTAGTTGGGAAAGCTTTCCCTTGTGGAGAAAACTGGTATTGACTGATCAGTGTTTCCTGAATGCCTACTGGCAGCAGTGTGCTGCAGGTTGGTTCATTCTGGGAACTACAGTGATGAATGAGAAAAGGAAAAGCAAAAAGAAGATTCTGACAGCAAAGGGAATAACTTCCTAGGTCCCATGTGGTCACCAGACCAGCAGACACAGAGATTTGTTAGAAATGTAAATTCTCAGGCCAACTCTAGACAGAGTGAATCAGAAACTCTGGGGGTGAACCCCAGCTGTCTGTTTGAATAATCCCTCTTCAAACAAAGATCATCCTCATCAAATGTCAAAGCAACACATATGTCATGAGCTTATTGAACTAAATCTAAAAGTATCATCTGCCCTTCAGGAAACAGAGGCCCAGTAGCCAAAGACCATAGGAATAGCTGATGCAGAAAATGCAACCACAATTCAGGTCTCCCCTGAGTGACCAACATTCCTCCTCACCTTTTCTCATGCTTACACCGAAATCTGAAGGGGATTCCCAGGTTTCACCAGCGGGAAGCACACTGTTTTCTAAAGAGTAGAGAAACAGACAGCCTATCTTCTTTGAAACTAAGAACATGAATAAAAGCTAAAATCAGACCTATCCAAACCATGCAGTAATTTCCCAAACCTTTGACTCAGGGATAAGATCTGTTTGTAAGATTTGAAAATCTGGGGACGGCGAGAGAGGAGCACTCTGAAGATGGAAGGGACACTTAGAGGAATGTACTTTAAAGAAATTTAATGATGGTCCCATCCTCTGTGGGACACTGTCCATTTTATTTTTTCTTTGTATTCATTTGAATTGTTTCCAATAAATTAATATCACTTTACTAATCAAGGGGCAAAAGTAAAACATTTTCGAATATTTTCTATCCACATCACTCAGTACAAAGGTTTATTTTGTATTTCTATTTCTTTCTATACAACAGGACAGTGTATGTAGTAATTATTTATATCATGCCATATGCTACAACAAAAAGGAAATTGAGTAACTATATTCCTTCCAGCTGGCCCTGAAAAAACTGAAGGGGTTAAATGCATTCCCAGGTTCAAAGCACTAAGAATTAAGACAAGCTATGAAGCCAAAGGAAAAATTAATCCCAGTACTGAGATCTCAGAGAGCACCCCTTTCGAGAAAAACGTATGTGACAAAGGGCCCCTTCCTCTTATCTTAAATATCTCCCTGATATTTAACCCTTGGAATGTTTAGCAGTTCCTGGAGTTCAGGGGATAAAATGGATGGGAGAAAAATCAGACACAACAGAAACAGAATGACCCGACTTTCATGTGCAGTTCTATCCCTGTGGGACTATAAGGCATTCAAAATGACTGGCAAATTCATTGTCCAATGCATCCGTACATTTTTTGTCCTTATTTGAGAAATGTTTGCTCACTTAAAAATATTTATGTTAGATCTCTGATTCCACACATCAAGATTAAATAACTAGATCTCCTTTAAAGAGACATTTCTGCCACGCAAGCATCCTCCTCCCATCACACTTGATAAGATGCATTGATTGCTTCAAAGAAAAACTAAAACTATTTTACTATTTTATTCTCAGCAGAATAAACTCAATGAATGTTAACAGAAATTTCATTAAGGAGACAGGAAGTGCAGTTACGAAGCAATAGAAAGACTCTGGACAGGACAACATCAGAAGCTGTCTCCTCTACCAAAACCCCACACGACAGCTGACATTTCTAGAACCTGCAGCTTCTTTCAGGAAAGGAGGAATTATTTGAAGTACACTATCTAGCTTACAGAACATGAGATCACCTTGGTATTACACAATTTAGCTTAACAGCAGAATCAGAAAGCTCAGAAAGAATTTACAGTCTAGATTTTCCCAGTTCAGCATGCAGACTTTGGCTTACAAAGGTGTCTGTCCAAATGGTCCCCTGCTTCCCTCAGCCCTTTACTTTCACAGGATAGTTCCACACACTGCAAAATTAATAAATTAAGAATAAAGAGTACATGACTCAGAAAGTTTTCCAGCAGCCCAGATACAATTCCAAATAACCACTCACCTACCTACCTATGAAAATTGTCCTGTCAGAGCCTTGTTTATATTAAGCTAAACCTAGCAGTTTTCCTTTCAGTGTCATCGCCTTTGACAGATCACACCCAAATTTGTAGCCCATTTTCCTGCACCATTCTGATACCCACAAGCCCAGTTCTTATTCTTCCCATTTCTCATCTGTCTGGAGAGAAAAGGAGATGAGGTTTTTCCTCACCCTGACTGTCTTTGAAGTTTTACTTCAGGGGCTATTAGAAGGTACTGATCTGAACTTACCTGCAGAGCTAACTCCTAGGCATTCACAAAGGGAACAATTCCAAGTCAACAAGACTCAGAACATCTTCAATTTATTGGTAGTATAGAAATGTCACTTGCCTCAACAAGAGAGAGAAAACGCCCCCACTCTATCAAATTAAAAAAGAATGAAATACAGCAGCTTTCATTCCGAACAAAATTAAATTTTCTGGGTCACTTTCCTGTCTCACTGGGCCACTTTTTTAAGCAGCCCAACTGGCTGGGGAGGCTTCCTGGGGTCTCCTAAGGCAGTTTCTCACCAGCCGCTCTCACCCCCGCCCCTGCCGTCCACGTCTCACCTCCCAGCCTCGCTCTGACCTCTTCCAACCCACAAACAGGCGAGCTTATTCACAGAAAAAAAGTTGATGAATGTCTGCTGTGAAGGTAAACTGCCCCACCTGCGCTCACAGAACCCGATGCCTGGGAAGAACCTGAAAGCCGCCAGGCTCAGCAAGCCGGGAGGGCCCAGGCGGGGAGCGCTTCCCACCAAAAGCCAGAACGCGGTCTCCAGGCAGACCTGCACCCATCCCACACAAGTCCGCACGCCAGCTCGCCGAGCCGCTTACGTAAGCTCGCCTCGCACAGTCCCAAACCGCAGACACCACCGGCACCTGTCAGGCATCCGAGATGGACAGGCACCCATCCCTGGGATGCATCCGCGGGGATGCGGGGATGAGGGGACTAGGTGCGGTTCCCAGTCATTTTCCTCCATTTGTTTCTCGTCCCGTTTTGTCTAACTACAATTACCTTAGCAACCAAAGAATTGCCTTGACTCTCCGGCTTCTCAATTTCTCTTAAAACCAGGCTCGCGCCAGGCGCATGATAAAGCTGGGGAGCCCGGGAGCTGCACGCTCTCGGGGCCGGAGGGAAAGTCGAGTCCGTCTGGACGCTGCTGCCCGGGGTGTCGCCTCCTCCGGGCGACCCTCGGCGGGGGCAGTCGCGGGGGCTCACCGAGCGGACCGCGCAGCCCGGGGACGGCGAGGAGGCGCGGCGGGGCGCATGGTGCCAGGACGCGGGGCGCTCGGGTGTCTCCAGCGCGCGGGGCCGCGCGCCCCTCGCCCGTCCGTGCCACGTCGGTCCGCTCGGCGCCCGCAGTGGCGGGGACCCCGCGGCGCCCCGGGCGGAGCTCCTGGCGCCGGAGCAGCGCCGCTCGCCCGGGAGCTGCCCGCACTCGCGAAGCCCAGGCAGGCTCTCGGCTCGGCGCAGCGGCGCCCGCTGTCGGGGACCCGGCGAGCTGCAGCCGCGATGCCCGCGCGCCGCGCACCTGGCCGGCCGCACCTGGGCCCGCAACCGCGCGGGTCGGACGGGGACCGCGGCCCGGTGGGGTCTAGACACCTGAGCGCGTCCGGAAGGCGGCGCGCCCGGCTCACCTTTTCCCAGCGCGCGTCTTTGCTCCGGGAAGAGGGAAAATCTGCTGGCTCCCAGCTCTCCACGGCTGCCGCGAAAACCACAGAGACTGGTTCAAGCAAGCCAAGGCACTTGTCGCCCCTTCTAAGCTGGCCCAGGACGTAAACTTTAATGGTGTCCAGCTGATCCGGAGATTCCTGGCCCGAGGCGCTGCGCCCCGTCGCCTTTGAGTCCCTCTCTGACGTGTGGCTGGCGCCCTCTAAAATAAAAAGAGCCGCTGCCATCGCCTGAGATATCGTTGCTAACCTCGCGGTTTTATTTATTCAAGATTTACACTACACAGCGTATCGGGAGTGCTTTGTGATTGATACTATTTTGAAACTACTACAGTGCAGCCTCTGAAGAAATTTACACAAATGTCCTTGAGAGAGAAAAGTTGAAAACAAAATGAGCAAGGATGTCTTGAATGGACGATTCCAGTGTGGGAGTCTTGACATTTCATGTTTAATGCTTTAGGAGGCTGGGGAAGGGATGTGCTTGCCTACCAAGGAGTTTGAGCCCCAGCAAGGCATAAACTGGCTGTGGTGGCATTCACCTGTAATTCCAGCACTTAGGAGGCGGAGGTAGGAGGATCAGAAGCTCAAGGTCATCCTGGTTACGGTAGGGATTTCGAAGCCATCCCGGGCTACATGAGATACTGTCTCAAAAAGATTTTTTAGAAAGCTATAGATACTAATATAGTAACCAGTGGATGTGTAAGTACTGTCAACATCAACAATAAATCAGTAGTTTATTTTTCAGTGTATTGCATCACCAAGCGGGGAAAGAAACCTTGAAATTACCTCACTATCTCTAAGGATGAATGAACTGGACTCTTGGTCTTCCTGGGTACAGTGCTGGAACTTCAAAGTTTCCTCAGCAATCTTCACTTTCTATGCACAAATATGTAAATCATAAAGAAACATCAGATACATGTAAATTGAGAGAAATTCTCCTAAAATGGTGGGATTATTAAAGGTTTCTCCAGATTGAAAGAGACAAGACAGATTCAAAGACACAAGATTTGGGTGGGATCCAGGACCTGTAGATAACACTAATAGCATACTTGATGTGAGTCCCACAGTCCATACACACTAGAGAGATTGGATTAGGTTTGTGTCATTTTCCTCACACCAAATCTTGTCATACTGGAGAGTCCTATTTTTAGGAGGTAGACTCTGAAGTTTGCAGAGATCAGGGAATGCACCTTGCATGGAGCATGTACCCCAAAGGCCCATGTGTACACTAGTGGGAGACCTGTGGCACCACTGAGAGATGGTGGACATGTTAGGTCTGAGCTGTGGCCTGGTGGGAGGAAACTGGACCATTGGGGACATACCCTTGAAGGGTCAGGAGCCTGGCTCCATCCACCCAAACAAAGTGTGGGCCCAGTCCCCTCAGGTGCCCAGTATTCCTCCAGCTGCCTCGCTGATGTACTGTGCCACGACAGGCTCAAAGCCTTAGAAGCCACGGACTAAAATTTCTAAAACTACAAGCCAAAGGAAGTCTTTCTTCTTTGTAAAGTGCTTGTGTCTCTAGTATTTTGCCACTGGGAAGGAAAAGTAATCAAAAGTAACCAAAATGGAAATATCTGCAGCTTACTCTCAGATGGTTCTGAAATGCTAACACCTGAGTGAAGGGTGCAGAGAGCTCTTTGAACTACTTGACATTCAAAATTGCTCCAAATTAGAAGATTTAAGAAGATACAGTGAAGTCTAATTGCTTATAAATCCTTATCAAAACAAACAACCCAAACTCATCACTTTTCAAAAATGTTCATCAAAGGTTTCCTTGAAGACTCAACCCACTCTTGGCTGCACTGAAACCATGTTATCTCTGTGGACCACTTGGTGAACATGCACAATAATACAGTTCATCTCATTGCCATTCACCCACTCGATATCTAAAGCCTTGCTACATACAAAACTCTGTTCTGAAACTCATCTGCGGTGTAAAATGAAATCTACTAGTAGGTAGAATCCTGAATCTTTTGATCATGTCATTACCAGACGAGAAGCTGCAGTACTGGAATGGATGGCAGTAGAAGGTCTCCAGCCAGGTGACATATAACAAAAGAACGGGGGGATGGTGAAGGGATGGCTCAGCAGTTAAGAGCACTGGCTGTTCTTGCAGAGGACCTGGGTTCAATTCCCAGCACCTACATGGTAGCTAACAACCATCCATAACTGTAGTTTCAAGGATCTGACACCCTCCTCTGAGCTCTTCTGAGGCATTGCACACCATCAAACACTTATAGACATGCAGGCAAAACACTCATACACAGAAAAATAATCAACAAAATTTTTTAAAAGAGTGGAAGTGAGCTGGCAATTTAATTTTAATAACTGCATTGACAGTCAATGGTAGAAAAATGTTATTTGTGTAAATGTCTTTGGAGCACTTTATAGTTGTGGATTTAGGGACTTTCATAAGCTTGGCTACCAAACGACCTATTCCAGGGTTGTGGATTGTGATGTTTGACAGCTGACACTGCTTTTCATTTAACCTCCACATCATTCCCTCGACCTGACATATGTATAGTGTGTTCATTTGTGTATGATGTGTGTGCATGTGTGCACATTCACATGTATGAGTGTGGGTGTGTTTTGTGGAGGTCAGAAGAAAATCTTGGATGTCATTTTTTGCCTTCCACCTCTGTTGACGCAGGGTCCCTTTGTTGCTCGAAGTTATATATGCCACACTAACTGGCCTGCCAGCTTCCGGGGATTCTCCTGTCTCTGCCTTCCATCTGCCTGTAGGAACATTGGGGTGACAGATGTATACTACCTTACCTGGCTTGCACAGGTTCTGGGGATTCAAATTCAGATTTTCATGATTGTGCAAGGAAGTACTTTACCCACTGAGCCACCTCCCCTGCCCTTTGTCTTTTATTTGTCTTTTGTTTTGACAGCTAAGGCATTCTTTCCATTTTTCCAATAAAAGAGAAATAGATTCTGGACTAGTTTTTCCTCATGGTAAGTCCTGAAAGAAAACAAGCATTCTCAGAGTGGGTAGCAGACTTGCTGCGAAGCCTGCTGACCTGAGTTCAGTCTCTAGAACTCACATAGTGGAAGGAAGGAACTGACTTCCACAAGCTGTCTTCTGACCTCCACAGTGGCATGCGTGCACACAGACACCAAAATAAACATAATCAAGTCTTAAAAAAGAAGAGTCTCAAAAAGTGGCTCAAAGGTCGCAGCAGCAGGATCACATCACAGTGGGAGTGATAGTCACTGGAACTCAACAATAAGGATTCTTGAGCCTCACCTCAGAACACCGAAGTCCAAATTGCTTGTGATGGAGACTCCAGGATCTACTTTTGAAGAGAATTTATGTGTCCCTCACAGAGTTCTTATCCCTTCTGTTACCACTAATCATATAACTGAGGAATCCATGGCCAACAAGCTGAAAATGATGAGTGGGTATTTTCTTCTTTCCGGTGTTGGCACTTGATCTGCTGTGTGTCTGGGAATGGGTGTTTTACACGTGATGCTAGAGCAGTTACACTTGTCGTGCTGGACAGCTTTAGTGTCAACTTGACACACCTGGGTTGAGGGAGCCTCGGTTGGGGAATTGCCTCCATTGTTCTGGCCTGTGGTCATGTCTGTGGGGTATTTTCTTGATTGTTGAGTGATGTGGGAGGTTCCCAGCCCCCTGTGGGCAGTCCCACCGTGGGGAGGTTGTTCAGTATTATATAAGAAAACAGGGTGAGCATGGGCCAGGGGAGCAAGCCACTAAGCAGCGTTCCTCCATGGCCTGTGCTTCAGATCCTGCCTCCAGGTTCCTGCCCTGAGTTCCTACCTTGGGCTCCCTCAGTGATGAACTGGGACCTGGGAGATGTAAGATAAAATAAACTCTTTCCTCCCCAAGTTGGTTTTGATCAGAATGTTTTGTCATAGCAATTGAAAGCAAATTAGAACACTGTGGCCTTGGTAATGATGTCGTGTAAGGGTGGGGTGCATATTTACAAAATCTTGAAACTTAATAGTCAGGATGCAGGGATATATACACAGACGAGGAATAGACAACACAAGAATTACATAAGCAAGAACAAATGTTTATAAAGTGAAACAAGGCCCAAAATAACCATGGAATGCTGTTTACAACAGTGGTTGGGAAAAACTGGCCTCACTTAGGCAACCCCGAGACCCTACAGCAAGTACTTCCCTCTGGGATCTTGTAGTCAGACTAGTCACAGATGGGATGCGCCTTGAGCATTAGCTCAAGTTCCCTTAATCAGAAATACTGCTTCCCCTCTCCCACTGTGTCTCCCTCTACCATGTGCAGGGGGGATTCTCACAGGTGGTCTTAGTTAAGGGACATTTGAATAATGGGTTTCTTTTTTAAATTACATTATGTGTATTTGTGTGTGTGAGAGAGAGTATGTACATGTGAATGTACTATGGCACATGTGTGGAGATCAGAAGACAACTCGAAGAATCCATTCTCTCTTTTTACTCTATGGGTCCTAATGATTGAATTCAGGTCAAGCCTTGGGAACAAAGCACATTTACCCATTGAGCCATCTCACCAGCTCAATTATGGGGACCTTTGGTTTACTTCAACAAGAAAGACTTACTATTGCGTCAGTTGCAAACTGCCAAAAGTCTCAGAAATATGAGCTACCGGTAGCCCAAAAGATAAAGGACACTCAGCCCAATGCCAAAGCCCCTGGCAAACAGGGCAACACTTGCTTTTCAAGTGAGTGATGCTGCAGTCCTCTTGTTGGTTTAAGAACCCAGATCTCAACTCCAGATATTCTCAGCTGTTTTCTGAGTCCTTTGTTTGCTAAGACCTCATTGATATTCTAAAGAAAATTTTTAAAACTGAAATTTGCAATAAAATTTGGAACCAGGAAGTGTAATGCCTCCAACTTGGTTTTTCCTTCTCAGTACTGCATTGGCTACTTAAAATCTTCTGTCATGATACATTTTTTATATTGACTCTATAGCTTACTTTGAATAGCAGACACACCTTAACACTATTCTTCCAACCCATGGACACAAGATAGTTTTCCATTTATTTATATCTTCAATTTTTTCATTGATGTTTTATAATTTTAAGTGTACAGATAATCTACCCTCATTAAATTTATTCTCAAGTATCTCATTTTCAGGGGAGGGGGTGTTATATGTGGTGTTATGTGCATATGTGCATGTGTGTTACAGTATGTGAGTACATGGGTACACATTCCTATGCACACACAGGTGGAAGCCACAGGGGCACGTCCCGTGTATTTCTCTAGCATTCTCCTCCTTACTCCCTCAGACAGGGTCTTTCATTGAACTGAATGCTTACCATTTTGGCTGGGCAGGCTGGCTATTGAGCTGCAAGCTTGCCATTTTGGCTGGTTGGCCAGTGAGCCTCGACAATCTACTTGTCTCTGTCCCCAACACTAAGGTCCCAGAACTCAGAAGATGGGGGTAGGCAGATAGTAAGTTTGAGGCCATCCTAGGCTATATAGTGCAAACTTTTTTCAAAGAGCAATAACAATTTTTCAATGAAAAAGTAAAATAGCATGGTAGAGCATATTATAATCCTAGCACTCAGAGGGCTAAGGCAGGAGGACAGAGAGTTTAAGGCTAACCTGGGCTACATAGCAACTTCTAGGAAAGAAGGAGAAAGGAAAAAATATAGGAAAGGAGTCAGGAATGAAAGGGAAGGAAAGATAAGATATGCTGTTAGATTTTAAGTGCTATAACTCAGAAACCAGGAATTACTGAAGGCTTTTGTGTTAAGTCCTGGAGGGTGAACCCTTCTGAAATAGAGACTACACACAGCTTTTGCAAAGGCTCCAAAGTGAGTGAAGCTTGAGAAGTTCAAAGAATAGCAGAAATAAAATGAGAGAAATGCCTTCAGTGTGGGTCATTCAAGGTCTTCTTGTCCATAATTAAGACTTCTCATGCTAAGTGTGATGGAAAAACGGTTGGAGGAAGGTGTAAATAGACTTTCACAATCATATTTACTTACATTTCAATTAATCAATTGCAGCTGCTGTAATGCTTTGTTTAGGATATGCCGAAGGGGAAAGCAAGGATTCTCACCGATAGGTGTCCAGCGTGGTACGGAAAGGTGGTGTTTTGTTGGATGATAGCAATAGAAATCCATCAGGAGAGATGGTTGAGATCAGGATAAAATCTAGTAGATGAAGCTTGCTGATGGAACAGATGACAACTGGGAGAGGAGACAGAGGTGGCTCCAATCTTACAACCTTGGGGGCAAATAGCAAATAGCAACGCTAATGACAGGGGCACAGATCAGTGAGATGAAACAGGCTTGCTGCAGAATAGCACTCCCCCTAGGACCCTGTAAGTTCTGGCAGGCCTATTCGAAAGTTGGATGCTCATTTTAGTACTTTGGGAGAAACTGAAGAGATATAAAATAGGTGTGATTCACAGTCGTGGAACTTGGAGAGTTTCCTGTGATAGTGGCTTTGTCTACAGAGAACAAAATAGGATGTACAGCTGGGAAGAATCCTCCAGTCACCTGACAGGTGTTGAGTTATACTCATGAATACACAGAGACATCCTGATTCAGGTGTCCCATGGATCTCCCACTAAATTAAAAAAAAAAAATCACTGTTGGAATCCTTCTTAAGAGGCATTGAGCTGGAAATGAGGAACTGGTATTTTTGTCTGTTTAATTATATTTTGCAAAGACTGATGGCTTAATGAGCTAAAGTATCTTCTATGTAATGATGAGGACCTGAGTTCAGATCTCCAGCACCCTTGTGAAAAGCCGGGCATTGCTGCACAAGCCTGTAACCTCAGTACTGTGGGGGAGACACAGGAGGATTGTTGGGGCTTGCTGGGCATCCAGCCTAGCTGAAAAAAAATGATGCATTCCAGATTCAGTAAGAGAATGTCTCAAGGGAATGAGGCAGGAATTCGGCAGAGGAGGTCATCTGACGTTCTCCTCTGGCTTCTGCATGCATGCACGGGGTCACACGCACTCACACACTCACCTGCGTGTTCCATACTAGGAGAGATAAATAATGATATCTTGTATAACCAGAGCTTTGCCTGCATCTCCTTACTCCCCATCCCTCAGTCTCTAGAGTTTGACATTTTCAGCTTCCACATAGAAATTAGATCACACAATGTTGGTATCTCTGGGTCTGACTTCCTTCATTTAGTATAATGACCCCGTGTTCATTCATGTTATAACAAATGATAGATTTTTTTTCTTTTTTTCCATTTTCATATGTGTGTGTGTGTGTACGTGTGCCTGTGAGTGGTGTGCGCACATGTACATATACATGTTTACACTGTGTGGTCACATATGTGGAGGGTGGTGCATGTACACATGGGTGCTTGCGCATGTGGAGGCCTGAGGTGGGTGTCAGAAATCATCCTGGACTCTTCTGCCTATTCACTGAAGCAGAGTCTCTCAATCAAACCAAGAACTGAACCATATGGCTAGTCTCCCTAGCCAGCTTGCTCGTGGATGATCTCGCGACTCTGCCTTCAGAGGCTGACCTCCATGCTTACCTAGCATTAAATGGGTTCTGGGGATCCAAACTCCAGTCCTCATGCTTGCATTAACAAGTGTTTTAACCACTGAACTGTCTTCCGAACCCTAAATCTTTGCATGCTTTTAGGATGAATAATATTTCTTTGCATAGATAATTCATGTTTTCTTCATTTTCTTCATTCATTGACAGATACTTCATTTGTTTCCATATCTTGGCTATTGTGAATGCTGGGGCAATGGACATGTACAGATGTATTTTTTAAATAAGGATTTTGGATTTATACTCAGAACAGATGATTCTCCTGTTTCGGCCTCCCGAGTGCTGGGGATTACAGACGTGGGCCACTACACCCAGCTCCCGCTGTTTTCGAGTCACACCTTCACAACAGTGAACAAGAACTCCCTTCACATCTTGTCAACACTTGCTATCTTTTGCTATCATGACAATGGTCATTTTAACTGGGATGACATCCTATTTCCTTGAGGAGATATAATTTGCATTTTTCTGATAATTAGCCATGTTGAACATTTTTTTCAGACTCCTGCTGGTCATTGGTATGTATTTTCTGGAAAAATGTCCACTCAGGTCCTTGGCCATTTTTAAATTGCTCTTTTGTTGTCTTGCTATTGAGTTGTGCTCCGTATGTTTTTGGACATTAGTCTCTTACCAGATCTCTGTTTTCCAAATATTTTCTCCCATTCTGAGGGTTGTCTTCTTGTTCTGTTCAATGCTTCCCTCGCTGCGTAGAAGCTTTTGAGTTTAATGCAATCCTATTTACCTATCTTTGCTTTTGTTGTGGATACTTTGGGGGGCATATAAAAAAAAAAAAAACATGGCCAAGGCATGGATGAGCATTAGCTGAATTCCCACAAGATGCAAGTGCTTCCATCAGACTTAACTTATACAGGAGCAGCCAACATTAAAAGACCTTCTCCAGAATGATTTCTCTAAGGATGGTTGCCCCAAGTAGATTTTTTTTCCACAAGAAAGAGTTATCAGAAAGGTTTCTGAGTTCTTTTCAGTGAACACAGACACTGTCTCACTCCTGTTTCTCTCCATTCTGACCCCTTTGTCTCTGTTTGCTCCTCCTCCCTCTTCAGCTAACACCCACTTCTTGATACACACTAACCTGGCAGGCCTCCCCACCAGCCCCTCCCTCACTGTTCAACTTTGGACTTTTCCTTTAATCTATTCTTCCTCACTGTTGAAACTGCAACCCTCCTCCCTTATAAGAAATGTGATTTGTGGGGCTGAAGAGATGGCTCAGCAGTCAAGAACACTGTCTGTTCTTGCAGAAAACCTGGACTCAAGTGCCAGCACCCACATGGCAGCTCACAACCATCCATAACTCCAGTTCCAGAGGATCCAGTGCTCTCTTCTGTCTTCCAAGGGCACAGCACAACACGGGTATGCCTATACACATGCAAGCATAACACTCGTATACATAAAATAAAAATAAAATAAATTTTAAAAAAGAAATGTGATTCGTTTCTAAGGCAAAATGGGAGTCTAACAAGTACCAAAATTAAATTCTTCCCTGCATTCTTTGGTCTGGATGATGCTACTGGGCTGCCCTCTATGGACAAGGAATCTCAAAGACCTGCATTTGAATGCGTAGATGTTATGGATTCATCTGGGACCACAGAAGAATAACGACTTCACACTAAGCTGGTTTTTCCTGTTCGGTTTTTCCAACTTATCTACAAATCATTTTGTTTTGTTTTTGCAGTGCTGGGTGTGGAACAGGCCTAGGGCCTTGTGCACAGTGGGCACGTACCCTCTGAACCTCTGCACATTTGTTTTGTGGGTTTGCTTTGCTTGGTTTTGTTTTTGCAGTGCTGGGGACTGAACCCATCACATCCTAAGCAAGTACTCCACCACTGAGCTACATCCCCAGCTTACCTTTATATTTTGTACTCCACTCATTTTACCAATGAAAACAATTCTTCTAATATGCATCTCATAGTAATTAACACATCCTCCATTGTTGATTGGAGACATAGCTGAAGCTGAACTCTGTGCAGCCCCCAACATATACACATGGACTTTTAAATTTTTTTTAATGTGTGTACGTGTATGATGCCTACATGGAGGTAGGTGAACCTGTGTGGTGCAATGCCCACAGAGATCAGAAGAGGGCATCGGATCCCCTGCAACTGGATTTACAGAAGACTGTTAGCCACAGTGGGGGTGCTAGGAATGGAACCCAGGTCCTCTACAAGAACAGCCAGTGTTCTTAACTGCTGAGCCATCTCCCCAGCCTAGACTTTTTAATTTTTAATTGTATATGTGTATATGTACTTATGTATGTGTAGTTACTTACAGAGGCCAGAAGAGGGCATTGCATCCCCTGGAGCTGGAGTTAAAAGCAGTTGTGAGTCACTCAGCATAGGTGCTAGGAATCAAATCTGGGTCTGCTGCCAAGAGCACTGCATGCTTCTAACTGCTGAGCCTTCTTTCTGGCCCCACATATGGGCTTTAGGTAGGATTCTCTAGAAATCCCATCCTTCTTAAATAGGCATTCCTAATTAAAGTATTCCAGATATTAGCTAGTTACCTACCTGTCCATTGAACTTAATACACACACACACACACACACACACACACACACACACACCCCTACATCTCACTGACACACGGTATTAAAAGCTGCTTTCCTGTTCCCTGAAGAGATCTGCTAAGACAGAAATTCTGGAAACTAAGATTCAGCAATCTAGCAAGCTCCATGGATGATCTGGACTATTCTAATACACTCTAAAGTTTGAGGAATTCTGCTAGAGAGAGAAAGGGTAGGAGAGCCCTCACTGACTCCTGTCTCCAACTCTAGAAAAGCATGGACAAGTTAAGGAAAGAAGCAAGGTCAGGCCAATGTCGTAGACCAGGGCTGCATGTGCCAGAACCCAGCCCTTGCAGACTGAGGCACCCCAGCCCTGCCTCTGGTGCGCTCTCTCTCTCTCTCTCTCTCTCTCTCTCTCTCTCTCTCTCTGTCTTTCTCTCTCTCTCTCTGCTCAACGCTGGTGCAGTTAAATGTAGTTTTGTTGGAAACATCACTTTCTAGGAGAAAAAAGAAAAACTAGCCATGCTGTGCCATCAGATATCCCAGGCAAGCCTTCGTTACAGTAACTCAACTCCCTGTATTTACCATACATTGTATTTGCTTTTCTTTGAAATGTATATCTTATAGTATAATAAAATCATATTATCCCTTAAAAAATAGGATAATGGGCTGAAATGAGGCTCATAAACTAATCCCCATGGAAATGACTGGAGTGGTTGAGTTTGAAGACAATGGATTGTCTAATACGATTGCAGACCACGAATGAAAGCTACTGCATGTAATGGAAAAAGATCCAGGTTTCACAAAACATACACACATAAATATTTATACAGAGAGTATTTTTAAGTAGGACAATTTCTCTTTTAACTAATGCATTAACTCAAATGGGAACACACAATTACTGTGGGGACTTCATCTGTTTATAGCGCTCTCCTTCAGTGAAGCCAAGAAGTTCAGCCATAAGCCCTTCATCCCCATAAACAACTAATTTTCACTCTTGGATTGGGGGTGTCTCTAAAACCAAGAAAAACCAGGAAAGGAAAAATATTAGCTAACCCTTCCACAGAGTCAGGATTTAGCAGCTTATTTAATGTGGCAAGTTTTTCCAAGTTGTCCTTATATTATTACAAATGCTTAACAAGTAACAGCCATAATTAGAAGTCCTAGATGATAGTGGTTATGATGAGTGACCACTGTGTATATGATAGATAAGGAAAGAGCCCAGAGAGGGTCATTAAATGACCCAGTGATGCACTGTGGCAATAGGACAACTTAATGGAGTCTAGCTCTCCCTGTTCCAGCCCCCACACTTGGTGCTTTTCAAAGTATTTCCTGTTGTCTGATTTACATTACTTTTTAAGCATGAAGGACTCACTGGGCTTAAGTGAGGAGAAGTAGGTGGACCATTTGAGGGTCTACAGCCCAGAAAATGGTATCTGACCTGACAGCTACCTGTGTCAATAAGGCCAAGCAAGTGTCATGCTCCTGAACCACCTGCTGCTTGACCTTGGAGAAGTCTGACCACTCACTGTCCCAGGCTTCATTTGTAGTTAGTGGTGGTAAAATTGCCTCCCTGCCTAACCTCTCCAGGCATGCTTTAAAGTGCAGTAGAAGAAAATCAAATTATGACACGGGCCAGGTGCTCTGAGATGAGATCGGTCACGTAGTCCACAAGACACCCAACACAGGCCTGGGAAGCTCTGACAGTATCTGGGTCCACATGCCATCACCCCACACAGCCTCACCAGCCTCACCATGGAAGCTGGCTGGCAATCCAATGAATTAAGTCATTGGCCCTACAAAAGATGATCCTAATTCCAGATGCTTTGATAATTAAAGTACTTTGAGATCCATCCAAATTCAACCAGCCTAGCCTCTAAGTATAAGCCCAAAGTGGTGACATGCGGACATCTAGTTTCAGATCAAATGAAGTATTTTTTTATTATGTTTATTTTGTGTGTGTATGTGTGTGTGTATGTGTGCATACATGCACATGTTGAGGTTAGAGGACAGCTTTTAAGAGTTGCTGATCTCCTTCCACCCTGTAGGTCCTGGGGACTGAATACAAGTTGTCAGTCTTGCTGACAAGAGCCTTTACCCATTGAACCATCTCACAAACCCTCAAATAGAATCTAGACCCCTCGGCTTCCTTGCCATCTGTTTTCAGTCATTTTCCTGCCTCGCTGGGGAGTTAAGGAAATTAATTAGCATTCTGCACACTCAGCCACAGCTAAGCCAGAGCACTTCTTAAAATGCTTGTCCCTAGGCCATGCACCCGGGGATTTTAATTCAGTGAGTTTTCTGTGTGCCTGAGAATCTGCATTTTAACAAAGCCGTGCAGTCAGTCCAGACTGACAGACCTCCTCACTCACAGAGCCAGAAAAGCCTTCACAGATCCCCCCCGTGACCCCATACCTAGTGACACTACCCTCGGACTGGGCTCAGCCTCTAGAGAATCCCTACCACATCACCATCTCCCAGGCTTGTGTAAATCCATGCTTGAAATCAGGCTAATTTTCTTTCCAACTCTCAAAACACAAAGTATTCATTTCCCTTCCTTTTGGGGGCAATAAAATTTACTTGCCTCAAGCGAGGAGCCTAGACTTATGAAACACTGAGGCCTATTTATGAAAATTTCTTGAGGACAGCTTCTTCCTCTGCCTATAAATACAAACTGTTTGCCTCAACTGAGGCCCTTGGGCTAATGGAAACTCAATCAGCCATAAAGAGGTGACTTGGCCTGTGTGACTGGAAAGGCCAGGCCTAGCCTGGCCTCAGGCTGGGCTTGATCCAGCTACTTCTCCTCTGCTTTTTTTGTTTGTTTTATATTCTCAGTCTCCCTCCTCCACCTTCCAGAGCTTAAAGAGAACCCAGCTCTACATGTACACACCACAAAGGAGAGAGACAGGTCTGCTTAGCATGCAAGCAAAAGAACCCCAACATTCTACCTGAACAGACCTGTCAGTGGCAGGCAGTGTTAATTTGCTAGGACTGCATAACAAAAGACTAAAACAGATATGTGACTTAAATGACAACTATTTATTTCCCACAGTGCTGGAGGTTAGAAATCCTAAGTCAAGGTTTGGCTTCCAAAGCCTATCCATGTCACCACTTTCTGTGTCCTCACATGGTCTTGACTTCCTCTGCGCAAGCCCAGGTGGCATCTGTCCAAATGCCTTCTTTCTTGTAAGGGCACCAATGGCATTCCATTAGGCCTCATTTTGACATAGTTCCTCTTTAAAGTGCCTACCTCCAGACACAGTCACTTTCCTACGTACTGGGTCTTGAGGTTTTTATGGTACAAGTTCAAAAATGAGGGTGTGATTTAAAAGACAGCACTTGCCCACACTGAACCAACACTGGCAGAATGTACTGTGCAACTTAATCCCACCTGAAGCTACTGTCTTCCAATAACATAGGCTGGGTGAGTCTGAAAGGTGACTCTTAGTCCTGTTAGGATGGGATGCTTCCTAGCCACACAACCAGGCCTGAAACAGTTACCACTGGATTAAAAACCAGTTAGGAACCTCAAAGGCATCACTCTGAAAAGTAATAACAAGGTATGACTGCAACTTGCTATTCATGACCATGGGTGAAGAAGCTACGAGCACTGGAGAAAGAGCAGGACTTCCACCGGATGAGGAAAAGGTTAACCTTGGTCCAAATTCAGTCTTGAGATCTGTTTTCAATAAAAGTTACTTCAAGTTTCATCATGTTTAATTGTACTATCCCTCAAGTAAAGTAGTATCAACTTAAAAATACATAGATTATCTGTCTACTTGCTGTGGTTTAGATTTTCCCTCCACAGCTCATGGTGAAATGTAATTGCCCATATGACAGTACTCACACATAGCACTTTCAAGGTTGATTATTCATGAGGGTGCTGACCTGGAGCAGTGCTTAATGGGACTTGTTGGTTAGCATAGGAGTGGCCCAAGTTCACTCCCCTAACCTTGTGTGTGTATGTGCATATGTGTATGAGTGTTTAATGTGTGTATGTGTATATGTGTGTGTGGGTATGAGTGTGTTCTGCATGTATGTATTTGTGTTTATGTTTATATATGTGTATGTCAACATATGCACATGTATGTGTGATTGTGTGTGTATAGTTTTTATGTATGTTGTTATACGTATGTATGCATGTCTATGAGTATATGTGGATGTGTATGATTGTGAGTATACTGCATATGTCTGTATATGTGTGTGGTGTGCATGTATATATATGTGGGAACTGTATATGTGAATGTGTGTGTTGTATGTGTTTGTATGTATATGTGTATATTGTGTGTATATAGTGTGTTTATGCACATATTTGTGTGTATATGCACGTATTTAAGTACATGTGTGTTTATGTGCGTATGTATAGTCTACGTGTGTATTTGTGTATATATGCATATATTTATGTGTGTATGTATGTGCATGTGCCATGTGTATTTCCTAGCTCTTCTTGCACATCATGATGTAGTATGAAGGCCTCTCTAGATGCTGGTACTCTGCTCTTAGATGTCCCAGACTCAAAAACCTTGAGCCTGTGGATGTGGTGGCACATGCCTTTAATCCCAGCACTCTGGAAGCAGTCAGATCTCTAGGAGATCAAGGTCAGCCTGGTCTACATAGCAAGTTCATCCAGTCTGTGACATTCTATTATAGAGGCTGAATATATAACCAAGACACTACTCTCAAAGGAATGGTGCCTATCTTCCTTGTTAGCATAAAAAATATGCCCAAGGGGAAAAAAGAGAAGCAAAATTGTTTGAACCAAGAAAACATCCCTGTGCTTTTCTAGATTTTTTTTCTATAAAGAAATTGGCCCATATTGTTTTTAAGAAAACATCTCTTCTAAAATAGAGGGGGAAGTGGTTAAGAACCAGATACGAAAAAGACCCAATTCATTCAAAAGAAATCAGCTTGTGAGATGAATCGGCATTCAGGAGAGACCAGAGTAAGTTGGAGTTAGGAGAGGGAAGAACAAGGCAAGATCGGTCAGTGCTGCTGGAACAGATCCCAAAGAGAAAACAAGCTTCAGGGAACAGGGTCCGTGAAGGATGTCCAGGAAGAGGGAAAGAAAAGCAAAGGGGACTTCATCATCGGTGTGGTCCCCCCGCACCTCAGCCACCCACAGGTGATGATCATGGCCACTTTGCTCCCCAACCGTGACAGGAGGGGGAGGGGTGCTCAGAAATGAGCCTGGGCTAAAGGGCAGCTTCTGCCATTTCTCTAAAGAGACAGGAATGCACAATGCCTCTTATTCCACTGGATAGTTGTTGGGATGTGATGCTGAGAATGTAGCAGGCAGGTTAAGAGACTTCCCTGCATGGAGCCAGCTGAACTCAGGGTTATGAGTTCCTTGCGGCAAAAAAGCTTATAATGTATCCACTGGAGTTTTGAAAACTGAGTTCTAACAGTTAAGTTCTAACTGGTAAATGATAATCCACTGTGACTATCGATTAGGATGCTTTGGGTTAAAAATTGCTCTTTAAAGTGCTAAAGAATTTTTCAATAATAAGGATATTTAGTCATATATTTTGTTTAAGAAACAGGGAACATACACAGACTCCACATCTGTGATTGTCAGAGGACAATGTCAAAACCCAGAAAAAGAGCATGCCATTTCGTCTATATATCTGTACTGTTTTCACCATTGGAAAACTAATCCCAGTTCACCCCTCCTTAAGCTTCATTGAAATATATCTCTCACATCTATTATGTGCAAGATGCTGCATGGAGAACTGGTCTGATTTGATTCCACTCAGAACAGGGAGGCAGTCTACCGAGAAGGTTCACTGCTCCCATGAGTCATTCCATCTCTCCAGCATTCCACTCCTTACCCCTGAATGGGGATGTTAATATCTACCTGATTGTTTTGAGAACTAAATGAGATGATCCAAGCAGAATGCTTAGCAGGCAGCAAGTGCTCTACACATCACTACCAGCCCAATGAGATGGGTGTCACACCTCCAGTGGGCAACTGCTTCTGGTGGCTCATTAGAGCTAATTTTAAATTTTGCAGTAGTCTCTCGAGCCAACAGTTAAATCATTGTTAGCTCGACCAGAGTGTTCTCACCATGGAAATCAGCAAGCACTGCAAAGCAGGGCTGTTTTTCTGATTTCCAGAGAACCCATTTTAAAGCATTTAGCAGTCCATTGCTGACAGCTCTGCTTGACAGATGAAAATCAGCTGGGTGTGGTAGATCATGCCTGGAATCCCAGCACTCAGGAGGCAGAAGCAGGTAGATTTCTGTAACTTTGAGTACAGCCTGGTCTACATAGTAAGCATCAGGTCAGCCAGGGTCACATACTAAGATCTTGCCTCAAAAAACAAAACAGGACTGGAAAGATGGCTCAGTGGCTAAGAGCACTGACTGCCCCTGCAGAGAGGCCCAGGTTCAGTTCCCAGCACCCACATGGCAGATAAAAACCTTCTGTAACTCCAGTTCCAGGGGATTCCATGCCTTCTTCTGAACTCTATGGGCATTGTACACACATGGTGCACTTACATATATGCACACAAAACACTCATATAACATAAATAAATAAATAAATAAATAAATAATAAATAAATTTTAAACCCTCATAATTTGGGGCTGGAGAGATGGTTCAGTGGTTAAGAATACTGGTTGCTCTTGCAGAGACCTGGGTTCGACTTCCAGCATCCACATAGTGGCTAACAGCCATCTCTAACTTCAGTTCTGGGGGAACCCAATGCCCTCTTCTGCAGCTCTGAGCTCTGCAGACATTGCATGACACAGGTGCACTTACACAAATGCAGGCAATACTCATACACACAAAATAAAAATAATAAAGAACAAAACATAGACAGGTAAAAGTCATAGAATGTAAGTAACTTGCCTGAGGTTACACAGCAAATCAGTGGCAGAAACGAGGCATGAACTTCCTTCTGCAGAATTCCAAACTTAAGCTTTCCTTTATTTGCAACTCCAAATGTAAAATACTGTATCATTTTAACAAGTCACTCCTTCTTTTGTTCAAAATTATTTGCGGGAACACTTGGGTTCCCCCAACACTTTGTAGCACGGTTCTAGTCGTTGCTGGGTCTTCACAGGAGCCCGCCTCACCACATGAAAACTGCAGCTTTTTAGGTAACTTGTGTTCAGTCTTCTATCAGCTGGTAAGTGCGACCACCCAGCACCCCTCCCCTCAGGCTTCCACAAAACCATGAAGCTGATGAACTACCTGGGCATCTGCCCTCCGCACTCCACAGCTGGCTCACAAGCCTGCTCTCCCCATCCTGACCTGTCCCCATCACAGGATTCACGGATCATTAAGAAGTCTACTTGGGCCTGGGTACAGCTCAGTGGCAGAGGACACGCACAAGGCTCTGGCAGGGTTCTGTCTCCAGCACCAAAGTAAAATAAAAACCTGGACCTTCTCCTTGGATTGTTTTCTTATTTAAAAAGAAAATAGTCTTAATGACACAAAAACCCTTGTAAAGCACTTTTATGGTTTTTATGTTTCTTTTTTTCTTTTTCTTTTTCTTTTTTTTTTTTTTTTGCCTGCAACATCTACAGTCTTCCGCTATCAGGAGTCACACAGGTTTTTTTTTATTTATTTATCTTCTTCCCCACCCAAATATAGCACACGTTTTAAGGTCTGTCAAACCTTGCCCATTGTAATAGCTTCCTGTTCTTCTGGAATGATCTAGTTTGAGTGTGAAGTGTGCCCCACGGGCTCCGGCGTTTGAACATTTGCCCCCAGCTAGCAGCACTGTTTGGGGAGGTGGTGGAGATTTTGAGAGTGGCCTGGTTTTATGCCTGGTTCCGGTTTGAGCCTTCTGCTTCCTGTCTCCTGCTATCCTCTCACTGCCCAAGATGGACTCAAACCTGAAACTCTGAGCCAAGGTTAACCTTTCCTCCCTTGAGCCATTCCCGTCGGCACTTTGTCACAGAAACATGGAAGAAAACTCACACACCATGCTCACTGGCCTTCCTTAATAATAACTTCTTTAAATTCATTCACCATTTTTTGACAAATGAATTTATTTTAAAAGAAAATGTTATCACTGGCTTAAGTAGAAAATCATGACTTCCTGAGATAGTCATAATTGAGTAAACATGTGATTTGGGGGTTTGTTTTGAATTTTATGTATATGAGTGTATTGCCTGCATGCATGTAAGTGCACCCTTGTCAGGCAATGCCCAAGAAGGTCAGAAGAGGGTATCAGATCCCCTGGAACTGGAATTATGGACAGTTGTTAGCTGCCCTGTGGGTGCTGGGAATCGAACCTGGGTCCTCTGCAAGAGCAGCCAGCACTCTTAACCACTGAGCCAACTTCCAGCTCCAACATGTGACTTTTGAAACAGAAAAATTTTCATAGATTAACATCTGGCAATCACCTGTCACGGGCCAACGGTAGTAGATAAATTCCATTCTAGAAACACACATTAAGATGGGCCTTTTTCTCCCCATAGGGTGGAGTTATTATTTGAAGTAACTTGACCAGAAACCTTCATTCTAAGGATGGTTGCTCCAAGCTCATAATTTTTCTATTCACAAGGAAGAACTATAGCAAGAGTGACATGAATTTGTTTCAGCTAACTGGCAATTCTTACTCCTGTTCTCTCCATTCTGACCTCTTTTTCGGGGTCTTTATTTCTTGCTTCTCCCTCTTCAGTTGACTTCAGCTCTATTGTGAACACACAACCATCGGCACGCCTCACCAGCCCTTCCCTCACCTGTTAAGCTCTGGGGTCCTCCTCAATGCTGTTGGTGGTGCTTATTCTGCAATACCCTGGCAACACAAGTAGCCAAAGGTAGATCCGTGAGTGGCTTCTGTGGCCTGGATAACAGTGTTTCTGGGCTGCCTTGCAGGAGTCAATTACCAGCACAGATTAATCAGCACCCCTAGCTCATCTTCCCTGCGATTCAATGAGAAACCGATTCAAAGACCTTCAGACACCTGCATCAGAATTGACAGGTGTCGTGGATGTGCCTGCACCTGTGGTAGGACACTCCTCAATGTATCATTTCTGCCAGGGAGGGTTACCAGTGTGATATCTCTAACCTGTGTGTGATACGTTTCTTGAGCTTTACTCATTTCACCAATGAAAACAAAGATATTGTGTGAAGCAATGGTATCCCACTTTTGACTGAAAAGAGGTGTCCTGCCCACCCTGACAAGTAGGAATAGAGGAATGATAATGATATTTGGAGAACTTAAAAAATGATGGTTCTTGAATCTGGATGTTGAGTAGTGGAATGATACTTTTTGCTCCAAAGGAATCAGGCCACCAGGGGGAGAGGACAGGCAGGGATGGCAACTTTGCAGGGAGGTCTCTGCTAGAAGCTCCACTACAGTACAAATCAGACACAGGTGCTGACTCTGCTCTTACATCTGGACATGTAAATACTTACATCTGGAAAGACATTTATAAAGTGCTGTCGTGATGACTTCTCTTTGAAAGGAGAAGTCAAGCCCAGGCAAGCAACGTATCTTACGCACAGAGAGAAGGCTCAGAGTTGACTAAATTCAGACCCATGGTGTGAGGAAAAGAATTCAGTTTCATTTCTGTGGACAGTGTCACTGTGCCATGCAAGCCCCAAGAAAGGCAGTTCCCAAAGAACTCATGTTTCTCCAATTGCATCCTTGCCCTGGATTCTAACTCTGGGAAAGCCTCATATCCAGGCACCCAAGCTGGAAGTCTCGGCATCATCTTAGACACCTGACTCGCATCCCTCGTACACATCATGCTTTTTCATACTTCTTAAATCCCTTTCCAGCTCTTTACCAACCACTGTTGCCTTAAGCATCTCATGTCTGGACTCTTGTCAAGGAGAAGATATAATTTCTTCTGAATCCTCATAAGCCTGTAGTTGGGGCAGACCTCTGTAACAAGATGAAAACAAACAAGTTATCCAATGCATGTGGTCCACATCACTGAAAAGCCTCTGTGGATGGGAACTCCACGCAGTCAGTTCCAGGCTTGGGCTGTAACTCAGGGTAGTGGTTTCCTAGCACTGGGTCTGATTTGTAAAGCCCTGGGTCTGATTCCTCACACTAAAAACAAAGAAGAAATGAAAGAAAGAAGAGTAGGGGCTGGAGAGACACCTCAGCAGTTAAGAGTACTGGCTGCTCTTGCAGAGGACCCAGGTTCAGTTCCCAGCACTCACAGGGCGGCTAACAGCCATCCATAACTCCAGTTCCCAGGGATCCAATGCCCTCTTCTGACCTCTTTGGCCATTGCCTGACAAGGGTGTACCTACATACATGCAGGCAATACAGTCATACACATAAAAAAATTTTTTAAATAATAAAGAAGAGGAGGAAGAGGAGGGTATGGTCACTGCTTAGAACTCTGACTTATGCAACTTCTTCAACAAAAAAAGCAACAAATTTGAGGAAATAACAAGGAAAAGGAGTTTCTGGCTTCCAAAAGCTGAAAACAGTGTCAAGGTGAATAGGAAGAAAATAGCGAAGTAAAGTAGTTTGTGGCTCCTGTGGCCCAGCCTCTGGGCTGAGAGCTGTCTCTAGTAAAGAAGTTATGCCTGTGTTAAGTCAGAAATGGGGAGGCTGGAGAAAAAGCACCCCCCACACACTTCTTAATAGTCTTTAGCTTAAAAATATTTACATCAGAGGCGTATTTTGGGGTGACAGATTCCGGTTTCCTTCACATTTCTAATACTATTTTCATCTGTCTCTTGTCTTGTAGTTTGGGTTCTCCTCCCAGCCCAGTAATCCCCTGCTAGCTGCCTGAGTGAGCTCACCTCACCCCTGCCTGATGGACCTCAGTAACTTCTTCCTGCATTTGTTCTCTCCCTTCTCTCTCATGCTCTTACTCTCTCTGCTCTCTTTCCCCATACTTTCCTTCCCTCCTGGGCGCGCTCTCTCTCTCTCTCTCTCTCTCTCTCTCTCTTTCCATATATATATCACACAGACACACAAACAGTAAATCATGTATCATCCCTACGAAGTCACATCCTGTTTCCTCTCCCCAGACGGGTAGGCCCTCCTGCCCGTCCTGCCCATCCAGTGACTCCCAAGTCCAGCCTCAATATGAAGTTACTCTTCCCTAGAAAGGCAGTCCTCCAGTAGAGCCAGTGCTCCTCTTCTGGCCACAGGTGCCCTGAAGTTCTGCTATGTGGTCTGGAATGCTTGGTCATACCATCTATTTGTTTTTCCAACTCCTGAAAAACTCCAGCTCCTCAAGGGAAAGGCAAACACCTTATCTCCTCTTCTCTAGTAACTGGCTTGGAATAAGTACATCATACATTGCAAACAACTGAATTAACAAGTTTCTCTGCAACTATTAATTAATCACCATAATTTTCAAATCAGATTTCTGCTCTATGAGAAGACAAATACTCACAGGGACACATAGAAATTTGCCTAGTAAATGGCCAGGGTGACCTTTTCTTTTAAAAAGTTAGCCCACAAATGATAAACCCTTCAATAATATACCTGATCCACCACCAGCTATTGTTTATCCTAACAGCTGTCTTGACTTAGTGGTCAAAGGAAACTTGTCCCCCACCCCACCCCCAACCACATGTTTTCTCTGTTCTCTGTTAGAGTTGGAGTTACTCATTCTTTATTAAATTACTGATTGTACATGGTGGGAACAGCATGCATAGTCTTCAGAGAACGAAAACATGAACTGGCTCAACCTGAGGTTTTGTTTTAGAAAGTCATGGGAAACAAACCTGGGTAGATAACACCAGATGTGAACAGTAAGACAGGAGCACTGGGAGAGAGCAGAGACGTCAGCTCACAGTTTCCCACAAGGGATCTATGTGTCATCACAATGGCTAACAGGAAAGTTTTACTGTGTATACAAGAAACAGTTGGATTGTAATTATGTGCTTATTTATACATATCAGGAAAGGCATTAGCACAGCAGTCCCTTCGTTTCACTTTCAAAAACTTGCTATAGACAAAACTCTGTGTGTGTATGTGTGTGTGTGCGTGTGTGTTCATGTGCATGTGCAAGCCACAAGACAACCTTGAGCATTATCCTCAGGAATACTGTCCACCTCCTTTGTCCCAGCAAGTCCCAAGAATCAGCCAGTATCTTCCCGTTTTCTACTGGGATTATAAGCACAGACCACATGTCTAGCTTTTTACACTGGTCTGGGCTGGAGCTCAGCTCTTCATACTTTGAAGGCAACATTTTACCAAATAAGTCATTCCCCAGTCCTTTAAAATGTTTTTTTTACAAGACTTAAAAAGGGTCTGGGGAGATGGGGAGATGATTCGGGTGGTAAGAATGCTTCCTGTGCAAGCATAAGGATCTGAGTTTGAGTCCTCAGCACCCATATAGAAAAGCCAGGCATGGCAGCACATGCCTATAACCCCAGCATTGGAGGCAGAGACAGATGGATCTTGCAAGCTCCCTACCTGGCAGGTAGGGTGAAGCACTGAGCTTCAGAGGGAGACCCTGTCTCAAAGGACTAAGGCAGAGAGTGATAGAGGAAGATAGAGCGTATTCTGCTGTGGCCACCACATGCACATATATGGGCCCATAACACACATATTCATTACATGAACCACACACATATAACACCACACACACATACACACAACAATTGGGCAAACAAATGAGTCAAATTAAGGGGAAAATATTAGTAAAGCAATAAAAGTATGCATTGCTAATAGTGTGAGTGATTCTAGAATTCTGGAATCTGGAAGACTGTTGCACTAGCCCAATACTTCCTCATGTTATGAGGGCAAGGACCCCAAAACTCAAGGAAGCAAAAGAACCTGCCCCGGGGTCAAACTATAGAGAGCCTAGAATGCCTACCCGAAGACCCGTCCACACACCAGATGTTGGCTACTTTCTATGATTTTAAATTGCTAAACTTTAAATTTGTCTTTAGAAAAATATTTTTAAAAGGGATATTGCTGGGCCTGATGACACAGGCCTACAATCCCAGCTTCTTGAAACACTGAGGCAGAAGAATTGCATTTTTAAGGGCTATCAGAGTCAAGGCCAGCTTGGGTAGCTTAGAGCTTGTCTTAAGAAAAAGGTCATGAACTGCCTCTATCTGGCAGGAGTAGCGTGTCACCTGGGGAGTAACCAACAGCTGTCTCATTAGACTTAGAGCCCTCTCGATGGGGGCGAACTCCTGGGTAGCACCGTGAACACAGCCAAACGCACGTGGCTGGAATGGTCATAGGTTCTATTCCCTGTCTCTGTCATCTCTCTAGACAAATGAAATTTCTTACCATATGCTAAATATGGATCTTATATTTACAGTCAAGTATACCATATACCACTCATCAAAGAAGCTTCTTTTGGCATCAGATAGAGGCTACTGCAGAATCCCACTACTGGTCAGACACAGAGAAGAGGTGCCCAGTCTTAGGTGACATACGTACAGCTGAACCTCTACACATAAGGCTCATGGAACACAGCAGATCTGGGGACAGAGAGAAAACTAGTGCATCCTTCAACTCTCGCCAGTGGAAGCTTCCTTATACCACAGACTTCGGTGCACACAGAAGGCCACAGCTGGCCAACTTTTGAAGAATAAGAGACTACACAATGTGTGTCCCTGAGTAGGACTCCTGTATTAAACCTCTCCCACCCAATGCTCAGGGATCACTGTGGAAGAGGGGGCAGAAAGATTGTAAGAGCCAGGGCTGGTTCATGAACTTGGGGATGCAGAGGTTTTCAGGCCACTGGAAGCACGTGAACTTGGGGCAGTGGTGTCATCAGGCACAGGACCCCAAAGTGGAGTGAGGGGAGCCAGTGGCGGCCCAGCCCTAGTCTGGGAACTAGTGGAGACATTACTACTGGGTGAGGACAGTAAGCCTTACCTATAATCTCTACATAGGCTGACTCGACTCCAGCGGATGAATTTGCACTGAAGGACATCTGGGTACAAATGCTTAACTGGATAGGACTTAGCATGTATGGTGGAATACATAAGGTCCGATGGGGAGAGTAGGGGGAGTCTGGATGGGGGAGCATAAATTTGATTAAGAACTATTGTATGAAATGTACAAAAGCTCAATAAATATATTTTTAAAGGCTATGAATACATATCAGTGATAGAGTGATTGCCTAATAGACATGAAGCCTGGGTTCCATCCTTAGTACTTGGAGGAAATAAATCAATAATAACTCCATTCACCACTTGAGGGCAGAGAGGAAAAGTAGAAAAGAAAGAAACCCAGCCTGCATCACATGGCATGGCTCCAAAGTCGTGGCTCCTTACTCCTGCCTCAGAGATTATGGAAAACTCCAGCACCAGAAAGCATCTCTAGAAGACCTTCTGAGGTGATCAGTCACCGGCGCTGTCCCCGCCGTTCTGCTCTTTCACACTCAATGGCTGGGAAATGCTGAGGAGACATCCAGGAGGGGCTATTGTCAGTTATCTGGCAAGGGGGACGTTTGCAGACACTAGAAACAAGAGCTGTGTAGGGTTAGGCTCTGGGTTCTAATGAGAAGGATTCAAATGAGAATGTTGGCTATTTCCTAGAACTTGCTAAAAATAACCTGGGCGCCTGCCTCCTTCTCTCATGCTTCATCTTTGGTGCCTGCTCATGCTGAAGATGCAGGGCAGCTGGAAAAGGCTCCTTGGAGTCCAGCACCGGGGCTGTTTGTTCAGATAAACGTACCTGAGCTCCGCTCTGCTTCCTCACACACCAGTGGACCTGCCACCTTCAGGCTCCTGTCAGATCTTCATTTGAAGTAACTGGAAGGTGATGGGGTGACAAGGGCTGTGCAGGCACGCCTTGTGGGTTTCAGTTTTTGGTGGCAGGGTCTCCCTCCACAGCCCAGGCTCCTCCTGTCTCCACAGTCTAAGTCCAGGGATTACAGACGTGTGCCAGTATGCCCAGCCCTGACTTCAACTATGAATCCCTTGGGTCCTCACTGTTACCAACTCAGCTCAAGACTAGTCATTCCTTCCTCCTTCCTGTTCTTCCCACCTTGAACTTGCCATCTCCTCTTACCCCCTACCCCGTCATCATATCGTTGCTAGAACATCATATCATCCACCATTACTATGTGATGATAGGGGCTCACATAATGAAGAACAACATCCTCAACAGGGCCTACGGATGGGACCTCCCTGATCTGTGCCCTAGAGCCTCTCCAGCCTTCTCCCTGCTCCAACCCAGGGCTTCCCTCAGTGTCTTCTGCCAACCAACCCCAGGCCTCCTCGGGGCTCCACACATGTACCACCATCCCTTCTTTGCCTAATTCTTACACCAGATCTCAATGGAGCCACCATCTTTTAAGAAAGAGGTTCCCAGATGTCAAGGATGAGACCAGATCCTCTCCTATCTGCTTCCAATTCCCTGCCCAACCCCCCCCCCCCACGTACAGACCTGTCCTCTGCTGGACAGCTCTGGCTGCATTTGCATTTTTGCTTAATTGATTAATGGGCTTACTCCTCCAGACAGCAGCTCATGAAAGTAGGAACTGGATCTCTTTGCAAATGATTGTACCCACAGCATTCAGTACACTGCCTGACACTCATGGAGCATCCGGTCAGTATCTGTGGAGGGAATAACACCAATCTCCTACAACCAATCTCCAAATAAGTAATTGTTTGCTGCTTGTATAGCCTGTTAGGTTTTAGGGAGAAGGAGAAAGAAAAAAAGAGGGAGGGGGAGGAGAGGGGGAAGGAGGACAACGGAGGACGAAAGAAAGGTGTCTTGAGTGGATTCATCCTTCAGGCAAGAGATTTATTAACACTTCATTGAACAGAACAGCGGGGTGTGAAGTAAGAAGCTTCAATCCAGACAAAGCAGGATGTTTAATCTTAAAGGTTGCCAAGGGAAGGAAAGGTATTAAGTCCAAAGGAAGCAAGCTTAGGTAATATGTGACCTATGTTAGTTAGGTGAATGCTTGTAGGGGATCGATCGTGACAGGCTACACGACAGAGGTCACTCTTTTTCTGGACAAGAAATCTGGTTTCCTTTGGTGCTGGTGGCCCAGGCCTCTCAGTTTCACAGAGGTTCTGCTTAGAAGAAAGGCAAAGTGCATCTAAGTGCAGCAGTTCCTCCACCTCAGTCCATCCCTGTGAAGTAATCTTATAGTGCTTGCCTTAGTCCTTTGGTTGGGAAATGTCTGTGTGCATATATAGAAATTCTCTGAAGTTCTGGGAATATATCAGTATGATGCTTTTCAACATAAACTGGTCCAACTTTTGCCTGCTCCCCTGAGATCAGGTCACCTGAATGAATCCCATCCCATCTCTCGGTCTCTCAATACAAACGAAAAAACTTGCCAGGTATGACGGCTCAAGCCTCAAATCCCAGCATTTGGGAGATTGAAGCAGGAGGGTCAGGAGTTCAAGGTCTTCCTGGGCTAGACTGTGACTTAAGGCAAGCCTGAGGTACATGAGCCCCTGTCTCAAATCACAAAAACAATGGACCGGCAAGATGGCTCTGTGAGTAAGGCTATTTGCTACCAAACCTAGGGACTTGAGTTCAATCCCCAGAACCCACATAGTATAAGGAGAAAGCTGACACCTGCAAGTTATCGTCTGACCTCCACATATACACTGTGGCATACAAATAAATAAACAAACACAATTTTTAAATAGAAAACCAAAACAAAAATGACTCAGAAATTATTTTCTTCATTGGATCAAAACACATAGCTTTCAACATCTGGATCCAGATAAAGTCATGAGTGATCTCTTATATATAACACAAAAGAAATTTAGAGGAACAGAGCGAGGGGGAGAATTAATGGTGCCAAAAGAAACAACTTTTTACACGGAGCTTTAGGAAATCCAAGGAAGGAAATGCCCCAGGGGAAAGGCCAGCACCAGCATGC
The DNA here is from genome assembly GCA_035773235.1 of Eospalax fontanierii. Taxonomy (NCBI): domain Eukaryota; kingdom Metazoa; phylum Chordata; class Mammalia; order Rodentia; family Spalacidae; genus Eospalax; species Eospalax fontanierii. Next base: position 52,864,638 of record CM069536.1, on the reverse strand, counting down.
TCACAGCAGAGGGAACACGTGCAGGTGAGGAGTCCTCCTGCCCCTCAGCCATGTGCCCCAGTCCTTTGGCTTGTGGTAAGGCAGACCTGTGCCTTCAGTCACAGAATCAACACCCCACCTTCACTGGAGGAACTGCATCAGCATCTGCCACTGTGGAAACCCAGCCCAGCCTGTGAAGAATGAACACTTTCTTGACCTTTATAGAGTGTTTTAAAACTGTGGTGACTGTGAGGATTTGCAGAGGTTCTGGAGGCGTCTATAAACAGTGGTAAATTTATTTGTCTGGCTGCTCCAGTGACAGCCAGCCAGGGTCCTCATACCAGATATTTTGGGGCAGGGTCAGACCAGGGCTTCAAGTAGTTGCCAGCAGAGAGCTACTGTTTTGGGGGCACAGAGCATGGGAAAGGCCGCCAGCTCCAACCCAGCCTCCCTTCTTCTGTCATATTTTCCTTTAGCTTTGAAACTGTTGACAAAAGAAACACCTCTCACCCCAAAGGAACAAAAGAGATGGTTATTCTGGAGCCCAGATATGAGTATGTTGGAGAACACAGATTCAGGTCTCCCCAAATACCATGTTCCAGTGAGGCAGTAATTCATGATTCTTTTTATAGTAAAAGAACAAAGGAAGTCATAAAATAATGCACTTTCAGATACATTGGTGCGAATATTGGGGAAAAGCTCTGCTACTGGCCTCAGATGCTGTCCGTCAGCATTCCTAGCCCTTTGATTGGTGGAAACTAGGGATCTGGTCATACATTCCAAAGAAGTCACCTAATGGTCACAAGGATGTCAGCTCACATACAGAGGAGGCCAATGAATGGCTAGTGAGGAAGCTAAAGAGGCCCCAAGATAATCTGACTCCGGACTTCCAACATCCCAGCCTCTGCATCACCAGACTTCTAATCACTCGATTGGCCTTCATAGCCACAGCTTTTCTCTAGGAATTCTTGTTCACTCAACCATGAGCAACCTCATCAAATTTGAGGGGATTCTTTGAAATTTTTATTTAATGATCCAAATGTGGTACTGCCACACAAGGCCATAAGACAAAGAAATCTACCTTAAAGAAGAGGGCCTGCCAGTATCAGACCTCTCCTACTTCCCACAGAAAGAAGGGAGAAAGGAGGAAATGGTTAAATATCTTGCAATTTTTCTATTACTTTGTATACTTGGATTTCAGATTTGGCCTGAGTTTTAGTAGTTCTATAGCCCTTTAAAAAAACAGCACTGAAAATGTACATATATTTCAATGTCATTATTCTTAAAGGGCAACAAGCTGAATTTCGAGCTGATTTGTCAGCAACCTTTTCCTCGCTAGGAAAATGAATGGGGGACCACAGGATCACACGGCCAGTAAGGTTCATATAGCAGCAAGGGTTTCCCCATTCATCTTCTATCAGAGCATGGAGAAAGGAACCGCTCCATTCAGGTAACAGAGAGCATAAAAAGTCTTCAGGAGAGCAGCAGACATGAATCACAGAGGAGGAACTAGGGCTAGTGCCAGAACTCAGAGAAAGCACCTCCCCTAGCACACAGTCCAGAAATCTGCATTCCCCGCCCCCACTGGTGTGTGTGTGTGTGTGTGTGTGTGTGTGTGTGTGTGATTCCAAAGAAGACTGGAAAAAAACTGAGAGGATGGTGTTATAGTCTCAGTCTCCAAAGAATCCAGTGCTGTGGGCTTAGGTTGCCAGCTGGTGAGCTTGGGGGAAGTGATTGGCTTCTGAAAGCTCTGACCAAATCAGTAGATTAAACCCTTGATAGATTCATAAAATGATAGCAGTATTGGGAAAGCAGTGATGGGAATTAGGAGTCAGGGTCTATGGAGGAAGTAAGTCACTGGGAGCGTATTCTTGGGGAGCTAGATCTTATCCTAAGAGCTGTTCTTGTCTTTCTCTCTATCATGAGCTGAGCTACTCTGTTCCACTCTGCCTTTTGATCTCTGCCTCAACACAGGATCAGAAACACTGGAGCCAGCTCAACACTGGCTGATTCTTGCTGACTAGAATCTCTGAAACCATGAGTCAAAATAAATCTCCTTCATTTAAACTGTTTCTCTGGAGTATTTTCTCACACTGAACACGAAGTAGTTAACACAAAAAGATGGGAATCAAAATAGAAAGATAACTTCACTAAAAAGTCCAGTATGCACTCTCATTGTAGAAGCCCAGAATAAAAGATAAATAGAAAGCAAAGTATAAATCCAAGAACAGATCTGGCTATTAGGAAGTTGAGTTTCATTATAACAAGACCAAGATCAGCCTACCAATGACTGCAAATAGCTACAATGTAGCAATTAAGGCTCTTCATTGATTGCAATGAGAGAAAACCCCTTGTAACTGACTTTAAAACACAATCAAGGGAGACTGGAGAGATGGCTCAGCATTCAAGAGCACTGACTGCTCCTGAAAGACCTGAGTTCAATTCCAAGAACCCGCATGGTGACTTACAACCAACCATAACTCCAGTTCCAGAGTATCCAATGCCTTCTTCTGACCTCCATAGGCCTTGCATGACATGGGTGCACTTAACACACATGCAGGCGATATACTCATATGCTTTAAAAATTAAAGAAAGATCAGGAGTTTCTTAGCCTATGGCCTAGAGAACCTCCAGGGGATTCAAGTGCTTAGAGAACATCAACATCATATAAGCCTAACCTCTCTGCCTTTTTCTCCAGTCTTACCTTCCCTCTGTCAGGGCTCTTTCCTGGAGGCTCTCCCTTCGTGGAGACAGTATCTTTCTGAAGTTCTGGTGTTCTCGTTTGCTTCAGTTGCTGTGACAAAACATTCTGACCAGTACCAACTTGCAGGGAGCAGGAGTATTTCACTTACCTTTCCCAGGTCACACAGTTCATCACTAAGGGGGCCCAAGGTAGGAACTCAGGGCAGGAACCTATAGGCTGGAGCTGGAGTATAGGCTGTGGAGGAACACTGCCTACTGGCTTGCTCCCCTGGCCCATGCTCAGCCTCCTTTGGTACACAATACAGAACAACCTGCCCAGGGTGGCACCGTCCACAGTGGGCTGAGCCTCCCACATCACTCAACAATCAAGAAGACACCCCACAGACATGGACACAGGCCAGTCCAGTGGTGGCAATTTCCCCGACTGAGGCTCCCTCAACCCAGGTGTGTCAAGTTGACACTAAAGTGATTCAACACATCTGGTCTTTCAGATTTGAGTCCAAGTCTGTGTAAACTAACAAACCAATTCCTTTTTCCTAATCATTCCAGGAGGACGAGGCATTTTGGGATTACCTCTGATGAGACTAGCTTGAGTTACAGGATCACTATGCAGCAGTATGTGTAGCAGGACATTGAAATGCAGTATTACTGATGCCTCGCTTATTTTCCTACACTTAGGTCTTACCAAGAGGGGAAGGGGAAACCAAACCAAATTACAGAGGAAACTGACAAGCATTCTAAGGAAAAAAACCAAGATGTCATTCCAAGGAAAAGAGGAAGTAGATGCTGGCTAATAAAAGTCACAACTGCATCACATGGATGAGAACTGTTCCATTCTAACTACATAAAGATGCTACTGCCATTAATATTCACTTATTTTAATGACAATATTTATGTATAGATGTTATGCTGCTGATATGTCCTGTTTTGTTGCTAATATTTCAGTGGCTTCTGATCTTCATGAAGGCAGGAACTGTTTCGTATTTACCCATGTGTAGACAAGCAGTCTCTTAGGGGGATGTGAAAAAAAAAGTGTTCAAAAAAAGGACAAAATCTATTTTTCTTGCCTAAATGGCTCTCTAGAATGAAAGGAAGCCTTATTAATATTCAGCATATGGATATGTGAATTGGCAATGACAGTTTCAATATGCTTTAAAGTCATAACCACCAAGCTAACAGTAACAAGGGGTTCCAAGAAGAGAGCATGAACTCCATTTGACAATTTATTCTTGGGGCTCCTGACTTCTCAGACTCTATCCTGTCTCTTCCAACCTCTTAGTACACAGTTCAGACTCACTCATTGCTGATGAACTTGTCTGACTAATGCCAGAATCTCACATCAAAGAAACTTCCAAATCAAAGGGGGAATCCCACCTGTTTACTGACCCCAGCAAATTCAATGTCAGACACAAGGAGTGTGATTCACTAATATCCCACCACCTTTATCTAGAGCTTCACTAAAAAGAAACCCAACTGTCTAGAATGTAGATTGGAGAACAGGCTGACCTTAATCAGCCCATTAGGATTGGCCATATTTACTCTGAGTAGAGTGCCACACCAGGAAGGGGAGTTAAGGAAATTGATGATGGAAGGCGGCTTCCTGCCTTCAAAGACCTTGGCTAGGCGAGAAAAGAAACCACATGCCTTTTCCAACATGGCTGCCACAGAGAGCAGAGGTCGGCAATAACCCAAGGCGCTTCAAAATGTGTTCCCCTTCTCCAGATATAAAAGGAGGAAATTGCTGTTGAACAGGGCCAGGTCTTCCGGCATCCAGCACCCTGGAGTTTCTTTCTGAATAACTCTGAGCCTAACTCTGCTGTGACTAGACCAGTGTCATGTCTTCTTACACAGAAAGGAAGAGGCTGGAAATGTGCCTGGGTTACCCAGGGAGTTAAGAAAGCAGCCTGTCAGCAAGAACAAAGGAGTAAAGATTTAGTTCCCATAAGAGGACTCAGACCCATCACCTTCCTTGAGCTCATTCCAGTACTGTAAACGCCCTGGCAGCACTGGCACCCTTTGTCCATCTGCAATGCTTCAGGCAATGCTGCCAATGCTCAGTTTTATGTTCCATTAAGATTTCCGTTCAACTCTTTCTCATTTAGTCTGGGAGAGACTGATGGGCCTTTAAATAAATAGCACATAATCTTTTTCTTTCTTTCAAAAGTCGAGTAAGTTTATATTCGATGTATTTCCTCTGTCATAATATGGCACAGAAACTTCTTTGTCTTCCTCCAGCTACATCAGCATCGCCAGAAGTTGTGCTTCTGGGAGCTTTCCCCTCTCGCCGCCTCTAAGAAGAGATTTTTCTGTAAGTCTTATGTTTCTGAGTAGTTTTTCACCTCTCTAAGGAACACACCTCAAAAGAAAACCGTATGTCAGCATTCTGACTTTCAAAAACAGTAGTGATGAAATAAAATGTCCCAAGTCACTCAAAGACCCGTTTGAGGTAGCCAGAATCCACACTCCATGGGAATGAAAGGGATCACTTTTCCTTTAAGATAGAAAACTTACAGTCACTCAAGTGACTATAAAAAGATGACTTATCAAAAGAATCTTTGATGATTTTTTTTGTGTCTACAAAAGATATGAATCTGTGTTTTTCCAGTTTTCTATGGCCCACAGTTGAATCACACTTGGCTGTTTTCTTAATGTAAATAACAGAAACCATAATGTTAATTGATTTGAACAATAAATAGATTTGATTTAACACAAAGCACAAAGTCCTACAGCAGGTTGGTTTTTTGAATTATCCACATTGTTATGAACCAAGTTCTTTCTCCAGATTTGTCTTCTTAGCATGTTGACCCTAACCTCAGCCTTGGTGCATTATGGGAGAAAGACAGCTGCAGCCAACTCAAGAATCCCATCGTCACTTGTCAAGACCTAAAGACTGAAAGACAGACTGCTCCAACTTTTTCCTTAAAAGAAAAAAATTTCTCTGTAAAAACCTGTAAAAACCTTTCCTCACATTCTTTTGGCCAAAATTGAATCACACATCCATTTCTAAACCAATAACTGACATGGAAATTGGAATTAAAATTCAATCTTCTAACACACCAATGGCCAATAATTGTATGTATTACAGTTTTAGCAAAGAGGAAGGACTGTTGGGTGAGCAATCAACAGTGGCCAAAGCACCAGAGAGTGTGGAGGTAGGGCTGGAAACTGGTATTAACCGAAAGAAGCAGCCTTGAGGGAGTCACGTGTGACTGGCCTGGGGTTTCAGCCACAGTAGACATTCCTTTGGCATCTGAACTATGTTATCTCTAAAAGATATTTGTTTAAAAACATATATATTCATTAATTGGGAAGAAGAGGGACCAATAAATAATGCATGACCATCAGCATTTGATAAGCACTCACTGGCCAGATTAATGACAAAAGATGAGACATATTGGGAATAACAATACTAGTAGTTATGCTAGACACTCAGCACATATTTACCCTGTGTCACAATGGTATAAAATTCTTGACAAGATTTCCAGATCACAGAAATGAAGAGGCCAAGAGAAACCAAGTAACTGCCGTATTTGTACAACTGGTTTATGGTCAAGCTAAGACTTAATTCAAGGCCGCCAGACTCCGAAGTCCATATGGCTACTTGGGAGAAACTGTGGTTTTAGAAATGTATGAACCATGGGGCTGCAGGTGACGCAGATCACTCCTTTCAGTTTAACTTGAGAAAAATAGATTGTGTATTTTCCAAGTAGACAGAGAGCCATGCCAGAGCTCAGATCTCCAAAGGAGGGTGAATACTGACAGGTGCAAATAACTAAATACGGAAATAAAGTTTTAAAAAATGAAAAGGAGGCATAGGGGAAGAAGGAGAGGAGAAAGAGAAGAAGAGGAGGGGGATGGAGGGGGACGGGGAGGGGAAGAAGGGGCCTGGAAGGAGGGGTATCAGTTCTGACAACACCGACTGAGAGGTAGTTTTGAAGAAGTAATTACCGTTCCTGATGGATTTCATAAGCTACTTTTCCACACCCTTTAATGAACTCAAGGGTTCTTTCTAGGAAATTGTCTGTGCCAGATCCTCTATCAGCCCCACGGCCTTCTCTCTTCTCTCCACATTTTGATGAGACTAACACAATTAGATCTCAGTATCTGAGAAAGGGAAGAGAGAAGACTGAGAGGAGCGGCCCCTTCCCTCCAGATACGCAGGGATGACCAAGTGTACCATGTCGATCTAAAAATGGGAGTACTTAAACAATACTTCTGGAAAATTCACAGATGGAATGATCTTCATTTCACCAGTGACAAAGTTCTATCTAAAGGTCCACTCTAGGCATTGAATCCTTTAATTTGATTAGAGAGAGAGAATGTTGACATCCCTCAGGGAATTGCTATCTATCATTAAGGATTTTCAAATGCTAATGAGCCATCTCATTTCAGTATGTAATTTTTAATGAAAATGCTTCAGATCAACTAAGTACCTCTAGAGTATACATAAAAATCCAACTAATACAGATTTTACAGTGACTACCTGGAAATGTTTTTAAAGTAAGTCAGAGACAATACAGCAGGTAAATATCCTTAAGCACAGTTACCTCTACCCCAGGAGACTGACCCAGGTCATTTATTCATCTGTGTATGGAGTAGGTTGTTAGTATCAGCATAATTATAAAGTCACCATATAATACCAGTAGATCATAGAAAGCACTTTACATGTGTAAATACCTAATAATCTGTTTTATATAAACCATATTTAATTTCTAAGAAATAATGCACAATTACTTTTACTTACTTTTGCAACAGTGGGAATCAAACCCGGGGCCTTATACCTGCTAGGCAAGAGCTCTACCACTGAGCCACATCTTTAGCCCTTGTATTTTGTTTTTGTGTGTTGGTTTTTTGTTTGTTTTGGGGGAGGGCTGGGACAGGGTGTCTCTCTCTCTCTCTCTCTCTCTCTCTCTCTCTCTCTCTCTCTCTCTCATATATATAGATAGATGATAGATAGATTGATAGATAGATAGATAGATACCCAGGCTGGCCATGAACTCACAATCATTCGGCCTCTGCCTTCCAAATCCTAGGACTGCAGGTGTGAGCCACCATTCTGGCTTGGACTTTGTGATTTATTAGCTTCCACATCATTGTCATCTTGATAGCAGGCTATTATTTCTTCTGTATACCCCATTTCCTTTTGCTATAAAGACAGCTTAAGTAACATGTAAATCAAAGCCCACACCTGAGGCACTTTTGTTCACCATTGTCAAGGTCCATCCTTAGAACTGCTTCCTCAGGGAGAAGCCACTGTTGCATCCTGATTAGGTAGGTATTGCGTTTTAGAGAGGGAAGGAGAGGCACTGATTTGAATTGCCCTTCAGGCAGACCTTTATTAACAAGGCAGTACAGTGGGACTCTGAAGGAGAGTTGTGGCTCTACCAGTCAAAGCAAGGTGTCTATTTTCAAAGGTTTCTGAAGGAATGGGAGGTCTTAAATGACTGGGAAGCAGGCTTAGTTAGTATGTGACTTATGCTATATGACAGAGTCAGGGAAGTGGGATACATGACTCAGGCTATGTGATAGGGGTCTCTGGGTAGGGGAGTGGGACTTGGTTAATGTGTGACCTGCCCCATGCAACGTGGGTCTGGCCTGGGATGGGGGCTGAGTGACTTGCTGCTGTTTCTCCTCAGGATCTGTAGAGGGCTTGGCTTCTCTAATGATAGTAGGAATATCCATTCTGTCAACCTTAGTTCACTCATTATTAAGCGACGTGAGCACAACTTTGAGTCCTACATGGAAAGCCTGAAAGAATCTGTAAGGTGATTGTAGAAAGACTATAGGCACTGAGCTGAAGACTAGTAGCAATTACCCAATTTTTAAAGCAAGAATGTATTTTTCAGAAGCCTAAGCAATGGTGACCATAGGTCGAAAATGTTAGAATGCATAGAACCTGCTCCCAGCAGTTGTCCTTTCTAAGGTAGGTCCAGCTGATTACAATTGTTCCCCCAAAACTCCCCTGACTAAGAAGAGATTCCATTGTATTGTTTGAAAGAGAGGAGCAATTTGATGCCCATTAACGTGAAAGCCACAGAATTTCTTCCTTAAAGTGACATGTGTTGTAAGATAAATGGATAATGTAGAAAGATACACTACTCAAAGAATACACTGTTATGTTAAAACCGCCACTTTGTTAAAAATAAAATTTTATGACAAGCAAGTTAGGAACCCATTAATGGATTTGAACCAAATCAGCTAGAAAGTGTTTTAAAAGGGAATGAAAAACCCATAATGATTTTCCCAAATAGAAAGAAAAGGACAAAAATCAGGACAAGGAAGTGGAGAAAGCTACAGAAGACGGTCTTCACACTGGCTACCCAGATGCTAAGAAAGTTAAACATGAACTTTGTAGGGATGCCCAGAGAAGTGCCCAGGAAGGTCTTAAGGCAGCCTGACTGGGGGTATTGCAATTTGGAATTGTTTTAAATGGTACAAGTTATCTACCTTGTTGAGACCAGGCTGTACCCTGCTCCATGATATGTAAAACAGTGGTTTTTCAGACTGTGACTTGTTCCAAAAGACTCCATTTCACAAGCTGCTTTTGACACTATTCTGAGGATGGAGAATGTCTCTGCCCCTGAGTGCACACATGGACAGCACCACCCAAAGGGCTAATTCTTAGAAGAAAGAATGCCACCGTATAAATGTATCAGGTGGATTGACACCGTGAGGGCACACGGACGTAGTAAAATCACATCAGGAAAACCAGGTTTGAGAGCTTATCATATACACCAAAATAAGGAAGGATGCAACTTCTCCGTCACCTGAACCCCATAAAGAAAGGGATACCCACCACTCTAATGCCAACTGGCCTGTCATCTGACCACATATGCACTAGAGAACTCCTGACTGTCACAGGGGCTTCAGCTCGGCTCAGTCCCCCTGCTGACACAGCGTACTTGAATTGCCACATGCCTACCCTGTTTGCCCATCTGGACCTGTCATCTATCCTTCCGCCCATTTGTCTAGAACTGGTCCTGCTCTTTTGCCTCTGTACTGGTCTCAGCCCCGAAGCTCTGCTCCAACCTATGGTCCCTCTCCAGGGCTCCCCATCTGGTTCTCTATCTCAGGCCCACAGACTTCTCCATTTCTATCTATTTGTTAGCTCTAGCTTTTCAGGCCTCTTTAACCCTTTGTAGTCACTCTAATCCACACATATACATATATGTAGGCATATTTACTGTGCACTCTGTAATCTCATACTTAATATTAGTGATTAAGATTGGAATTTTAAAAATCTGTGTTTGCCTCCACCAAGGCCTAGGAAAGTGGGAGTATCTGGCAAATTGCTGCCAATTCTGAGCACTGTATCTTGTGTTCTTCAATAAATTCTGACACTGGAAAGACACAAACATCTTCACCTGTGTTTCTGGCATAATGCACTCATGACATCCCTCATCCAGTGGGCAATCTCAGCTTCCTCCTGCGATTGTGGGTGAGCCTGTGACTGCTTCACCCAATATTTGTCCCCATGTCACTACTGAAGCTGAGCTGGAAAAGACCATACAGTTTCTACCTGGTTTTGTTGGGATATTTGGTCAGGGGAAACTATAAAAGAATCTGTTGGCTGTGAGACTACCCTGCTTGGGAGGTCACATAGACATTCCTATCAACAGCCAGCACCGACTGCCAGCCATACATTAACCACCTTGTGCATCCAGTTCTATCAAACCCTTTGGTGACTATAGCCCCTGCAGACATCTGACTGCAAGGACATAAGTGATGCCTACTGAAAACTATCCAGCCCACCACTTCCTGAGCTCCTAGCCCCAGGTACTGTGTCTTACATCAATGCTCACCAGAACAAGGACTGATTCATTACCCTACCAGAATTCTGGGTCTGAGTTTCATGAACCTAGTTGTGCATCTGTCAACTCCTTTAGGCAGTCTTAAAAAAATAAGACTGGGTGGGGCTAAAGAGATGGCTCAGTAGTTAAAAACACTTGCTGCTTTTGCAGGGGACCTAGGATACACACACACACATTGTTCCAGTCACAACTTAGAGTCTTGTGAGAAGACAGAACTTCAATTGAAGAATGCCCATGGGGCATTGTCTGGATTGCAGTTGATGTAGGAGCACCCAGCTCACTGTGGGCAGCACTATCCTTAGGCAGGTGGCCCTTGGCTGTAAAAGAAAGCTAGCTAAGCAAGCCAGAGAGTAAATCAGTAAAGAGCTTTCCTGCAAGGTTTCTGCTCCAGGATCCTGTCTTGAGTGCCTTCCCCAGCTTCTCCCCGTGATGGACAGTTACTGAAAAGTCACCTTTTCTTCCCCTAAAGTGCTTTTGCTTAGAGTGTTTGTCACAGCAATAGAGAGCAAACTAGGACATGCATACACAGAAAATAAAAAATAATAAATCTTTTTTTAAAAAAGAGTGGGGACTTGTTGGCAGATTCTGACAAAGTGGAGTCTTCTTTGCAGAGGTAGGAAAAGTTCCCTGCTCAAGACCTCAAATAAAAGTGGACTACTTACCCCTTTGCTTGGGAAAATTTTTTCTCACGTCTCATTTGACCAGAAGTCCCAAGAGTGCTGAAATATTTTCTCAAAGCATATAGACTTAACATATAAAAAAAAAGGGAATTTTGAGCTTAAAACAAAAGTATTCCGTAGCTTTGATTTCAAGCTGAATTGGATCCTCCTTAATTGCTCCTGAGCTAAATCTTATTTCAGTAATAATGGTTTTATTCTTAAAGGTTTCACTAGCTCTGAATCAAATCCTATTGTGACTCATGTGATGCGTGGGTAGCAGCTAAAGCCTTTCTGGCAGGGTAAGTTACTACAGGAGAAACATCCCCAGTGATACGGAAGAATGCACAGTAACGGTTATAAAACACCCATGGCACAGTGTGTAAACAGTCCAGGAACTGACATTGCTGAGGACTCCTGAGGTGCGTGTCTAAGAATGGAGTCCATTGGAGAGTGTCTTAGAACAAAAGTCTGTGCTCATCAAAGATGTCTGGCAAAGAACTTAACAGGAAGGCAGGACCACAGAAGTACAGGCATTAGAAGGTGAGTTGGAGTACAGGGGATTTCTAGTTTAGCTTAAAGCCAGCTGTCTGTCTCTCTCTCTCTTTCTCTCTTTCTTCCTCCCTCCCCGCTTTTCTACCTTTCTGTCTCCTAGCTGGTTGAATGTGCACAGAAGAAATTAACTCATGGCCATACTACCAGACCGATGTGACAGGCTGTGGCTCCCCACAACAGATGCTCCCATGTTGATTTTGCCTTCTGCGTAGCACTTAAATAGCCACCCTGAATCAGGCTGACCAAATCTTTGCTCAGAACAGATACCTGAAAATTTTCATTGTTCCCACGATCTTCCTTTCTGCATCCTACACCCCCCAAGAACACTACCCAGGAACCCAGCAACAATCCCTTCTCTGGCTAATACACATGGGTGTTCCACTTAAGGGACAGCTTCTATAATGGAACTTTTTTCAATTCCCTTCCCCACTTCCCCTTTTCTGAGAGTCAGAATCTGTCCGTGGACTTTCCGTGGCCTTTGGAGAGAAAAAAAACCCTCAGGTTCCATATCATAGAATTTAAAAATATCACTATTTAGGATCCAACCTATCTCTGAGCATCTCGATCAGTCTTAATCACTTTCCTCATTGGCATCCTCCCCCAGCACCACCATTTGCCCAGGTCCCTGCTCAGTTTTTGTTTGCTTGAGTTTGTATGGATCTTGAGCATGCAGATCCCATTGCTGTAGGTTTATATGAACAGGGTCCCAGGAGCCCGTGGGATTCTATTTCCATATTGTCATGTATATTGTCATGTACTTCCTCCCTGGTTCCTAAGATCTTTCTGCCCTGGCTTCCATAATGGTCCCTGGCCCTTGGTGAGTGAAGCTTAATATAGGAGTCCTGTTCAGGGACCTACATGCTGCAGACTCCTAATGTCCCCACTTTGGCCATTTGTGACTGTTTGTGTTCCTGGCCCTCTGTTGCATGAAGGAGCTTTATTAGTGAGAGTTGAGAGATTCCTCTCACCAAAGTGTCCTCTTTACCCCTTGTTCTCTGTTGCATGAACCTTAGGTGCAGAGATTGCATTGTAGATATGTCCCTTAGGCTTGGGCAATTCACAGACAATGTGTGTGTGTGACCAGCTGTGGTACTCTGTGGAAGTCTCCATCTGGTGCAAGAAAAGATTGTTTGATGAGCAGTGACTGGGATACTTGACTGTAAATATAAGGACACATATTTTGCACTTAGAAGCTAAATTATTTTGTAAGAAACTACATTAGCCAAAGGGTGTGAAAGCCTTGGAGTTTTCTCTAAGATCTATGACCTCTTCAGCCATGGGTATTTGGCTATGATTACAGTACCACACATGAGTTTCCTCCCATTGAGTGATCTTTAAGTCCAATTAGGTAGCTGCAGATCGCCCCATAATAAAGTGCCACTACTGCGCCAGTGTGCTATGCTGTGCCAGTCATTGATGTGGTAATTTGGTCACAAAGCTAGAGTTGGGCATCAAATGATGTTCTCCCTTAACAGCTTGTGGATCATGCTCCAGAGCTATGAGAGCTAGCCTTCTGGGGAAGTGGCTTCCAGGTCAGTTCCAGCTCCTTTCCAAACCCCATCTCTGAAGTGTGTCCTGTCTTCAGCAATGGGGTCTTACTTTCGATTCCTGGGAGGCAACCAAGGGCTGTGGCAATAGCCTGTGTAATTTTGGAAGTCTCTTGGACCACCCTGGCCAACAACTCAAAGGAAGGTTTCTCCTGTCTGGCACTGTTTCTTGTTAAGTAGCCTTCAGCTATGCACATGGACTCATGTAGAGATATTGTATGTGTAATTTTTCATTAGGTTGTTAAACTAATATGATTTCCTTTGGTGTTTTACGGTAACTAGGCATTATTTATCTCTCTTCTCTCTCTCCCTGTCTAAACTTTCCTCCATGGATTCCCCATTTAAAGTTTCCACATTTTCCCCATTTCTACCTGGATAATACCAATGTCCACAGCCTCGCCTCTCCTGAGCTCCTTCCTTCCCTTTATCCCCGTAGTTCCTTGCATAACCTTCCCTCCCAACTCCCATTTAAATACCTCCATTTTTATCTATTTCTCCCTTAGTAACATCTGTCTCCCACTATTCTCTCTCAGGTTCCTGCTTTCCCTTTGCCTCCCTGGTTCCTTTCCATTTTCCTGATTCCTGCACTTACATCACGATACACACTCACATATAAGAATTTGACGCTAGGATCCATAAATGAGGGGGAAAGTTTTAAAAGCAATGTCTTAAAGTATCTCCTCTATTTTTATTGAGTTTCATACATTTCATACAACAGTTCTCAATCAAATTTAGACCACCTCTCCTATCCACCTCCCCCACTAACCCTCACCAGACTTCATGTATTCCATCATACATGTTAAGTCCCATCCAGTTAGGCATTAGTGCCCAAATGTCTCTAGAGAAGTGAAATTTCTTACCATATGCTAAATATGCACCTTTATATCTACGGACAAACATACAGTACACCACTCCTCAAAGAAGCATCTTTTTGCAATGGATGGAGGCTACAGCAGAATTCCACAACTGGTCAGACACAGAGAATATATGACTGAGGGATTCCACGTCCTAGGTGACATACCCACAGTTGGACCTCTATACCGAAGGCTCACAGAACACAGGGACAAGGAGTAGAGATGAAACTAAAGCATTCTATTTGTTCATTCTGAAAGAATCGGCATGTAGATCTCCGACCCTTTCCTCGACCATTTTGTCTGAGAAATGGAGAAAAATTGGAGTAGCCTCCTTGTCCTAGGATGGGGGTCCAAGGGTAAGAATAGCTGAACCATGAACATGGCTTCAATACCTTACCTCTAAAATGTTACATAGGAAGAAATAGATTGCCATCTTGTTTGAGGAACTTTAATTGAAGTCCCTCTTATTACCGCACTCCTTGTTAAATAACAGAACTGGCTCTGGCTGCTCGCAGTGCAGTGACCTTTCCTTTGTTGATCTATGTCACTACTTTTGCTGCTGACACTACAGTCTTTTGTCAGCACCTGCTGAAATGCCAGCCTGTTGAACATCTGTTCCCCTAGGTGACCAGTTTAAGAGGGGCCCAGTCCCCTGGCAAAGCTGTGCTAAGCACTAGCTGCAAACACAATGGCAATTCTCCCCTTTTTCCTAACAAAAGAAACATGGCTTCCTAATGGGGCTGCTTTTGCGATTGCCCCTACCCCAGCATAGTCTCTCTCCAAGGTTAAAAAAATGTGTGGGGGCTGCAGAGATGGATCAGTGGTTAAGAGCTCTAGCTGCTCTCACAGAGGACCAAGGTTCAGTTCCCAGCACCAACATGGCAGCTAACAATTATCCGTAAACTCCAGTTCCAGGGGATCTGATGCCTTCTTCTGACCTCCAAGGGCATTGCAAAACACAAGTGCACTTGCATGCATCAAGCAATGCATTCATACACATAAAAAATAAAAATATTAAATAAAATATTTTTTAATGTATGTGGTGATTGAGCGGAGGGGAGGTGTGACTCAGCAAGTAAAGGTGCTTGACGCCAAGCCTGATGTCCTGAGTCTGATTCCTGATACCCATACCCACGGTAGAGGTAGAGAGTTGACTCTCAAAAGTTACCCTCTGACCTCCACACGTACTGTGGCACACATACACACACATATGCCCACACACACAAGAATAAATCATTGGAATAAAAGTGAAGCGTTTGTCTCCAGTCCCTTGCATCCAGTAGTAAACATACTGCATTTTAGAAGATATCCCATGGTGACTCAGGAAGATTTTTTATTTCTCTTCTGTTATTTTCTTCTTAAATGAATAGAAAGAATGTGGGGGCCTGAAGAAGGGCTATGCTGCAGCCATGATGCCTGAGATGGCAGAGCAGGGACTTAGAAAGAGCAGGAAACACTGACAGCATCATGAGGCTTCTGTACTAGCCTCCTCGTTAGCCTGATTGTTATGTGAGGGAGAATAAATGCCAACATAGTTACATTCCTACAGTCAGGATTCTCATATTTGTAGGAAAAACTATCTCTAATTGTTATGCCCCTTGGAAAGCTCTAGGTTTCTTTCCAAAAACTGTCAAGATCCACCCAGCAGTCTTCAACTAATAACCAATTTATTTTCCTGCAAAACAAAGGAATAAAATTTTAAACGTACCTTTCAAACCTGCAGCACACTGAAATGACTTGTTACTAAAATTCCTTTGGGGAGGTATCCAAACGACTTCCACCCCCTCCTCCGTTGGTCCCAATGACAAACAGAGGTACGATTTCACCAAACTACAGTCTGGGAAAGCAGTGACTTTATTGGTATTACTCAGAGAGCAATGAGCAAGGGTTTGCTTACAGGAGCGTGGGTGCTCCCCCTCTGAGGCAGCACTGGAAAGTTTTCACCCAAGCGTGGATGGTGACTTCCCCGGAGTCACACAAAATGGCAAGAGAGCCACCCCTAGTCTTTCCCAGCCTACATATCCTTAGTCCCTCCACCAGGCCACATGCAACTAGGGCAGATGGTTAGTTGGGAGGTGTGGCAGGACTCTTAGTTCCATGACTCTCCCTGCCCCTCCTTCCTTGCAGGATGTGAACAGTTATCAAACTCAGCTCTGATGATCTTCGGCAAGTGGGCACAACTGTGCTTGGGAAGATGGCATCTGTCTGTCGGAGGACAGGCCATACATCACCACTTGTGTTTTCCTCGCATTTCCTCCTAGACTCTGGGCTCTGTGCATGCAGGAGCCTAATGTCTAGCTGCCTTATCCACAGGGCCCAGTGCACATTCTGAAACTTGTATACCAGCGTACCTTGTGTACAATGACTACTAGGTGAAAGAGCTCAAATGCACCATTAGCTCCTTACGGGGATTATTAATTATTGGAACGAACCTCATTCATATAGTCATTGAATTAATAAATATTAGATTGTCTACTATATGGTATGTACAGTGACACTGCTGCCATGATTCTGACAAAGTCACCACCCTCCAAAGGTTTATATCGCCTAGCAGAAGTCTGCCTTGGCACACATCCTTCTGTTGCAGTGATAGTACCTCCTGGCAAAAACAACTTAAAGAAGAAAGGGCTTATTTTGGCTTATGGTGTCAGGGAGATAGAATACATTGCAGTCAGGGAAAACATGGCAGCAGGCAGGGAAGACATGATGTCAGGAACAGAAAGCTGACTGATCACACTGCATCTCCACTCAGGAAGCAGACAGTGAACAGGAAGTGGGGCTGTGCTATGAAGCCTTAAGACCTGCCCACGGTGACCCACTTCTGCCAGTGAGGCTCCATCCACCTCCTAAAGTTTCAACAACCTTCCCGAAGAGTACCACTAACTGGGAGCTGAGATTCAAATGTAGGAGCTTATGGGAGACACTTTACACTCAACTCACAACAGAGATAAAGACAGTCACCTCCTGAACAGAAACACAGGAGTAAGATAGGACATAGAGTACTCTCCTGCAGGATCTGAGAGGAGCATGTGAGCAAAATTCACTGTTATCATGTCAACATGGCTCAAACCTCTCTATGCATCTTTTATTATGACTCAGTGTCTCTCAACAGAGTAGTTTACAGGAGCATGAATGGGAGTTGTTTACTACTATAAACACCTTACCACTGAAGAAAATGGCTCTCCCTTTCACACTAACACTTATCTTCATGGATATCCTCATAAAGGATGGAGCCCCATCAGTCTGATCTAAACTTCACAAGTTCCAAAGAACACCATTATTTTCCAATGACTAGTAAGGTATGGTAGTATCAGTTTTCCTTGTTTAGAAAGGAAAAGGAGAGAGAGAGAGAGAGAAGAAGAAGGAATTACATCACACTCATCAATAACTGTCCTTCCCTACAGCCAAAGAGAGATGCTATATGGATTAAAGAGACAGCCTCGAAGGTTAAAGAGGGCGGAGTCTTCTCTAAAAGCAGATAGCGCTGGAGAGAATCACTCAGCGTCCCGGAAGCACAGCCTTCAACTCTGTTGTGTTCAAATGCATGTACTACATTATGAATTCTGAAGCCTTTGTTTGTGATTCAACTCTCCAAGAGCCTCTGTGACTGCTGCTTCCCAGATCCCCTTGGGGTTCTTTGATGTGTTGCCTGAGCCGAGCCCTGGAGATTCTCAACCTCTCAAGATTTCGCTCATACACTCTGCCTCTCTCCACTGGAGCTCAAAAGACAGAGCAGACTGCCCCTTTGAAATTGGATCTCATAGAAACTTAAATGAAGAATTCTTTTAATTTCTAAAATTCAAAGAGAGCTTGTTCAGGCATTTTAGAAATTCTCATCATGTGTCTTTAAAATTCCAATTTAGCTTGGCAAATTTATGAAGGAAAAAAAAAACTTGATTACGTTAGTGGACTAGAAATGTTTGGGTTCGTTTGCCTTTTATTTATTTAGTGCTGATCAAACATCAATTTGCTACAATTTAAATATACTTATCTCTTTTAGTAGGTGAGTTAGGAGAAGGGTGGGGAATGAGGAGGATGGGTGGAAGCTGAGCTCAGATCAGGGCTCTGCTGAGGGAGGATAACGATACGGGAGAGGTGGGCAGGGATCGGGTGAAATGAGAGGCGAGCCATGTGTAGAAGGAAGAAGGTGCTCAGATGCCAACTCTATGCTTGCAGAGTGTGAACATCACTCATTGTACCCCAGTTCCTGGTTCTGGCCCTAGGAACTGAGTTACGACTGAAGGGATTGGAGGGGATCCAGACATCTGTCCTGTTCATCATGGCCAGTGGGCAAGAAGAGTTGGAAAACAGGACAGAGGAAGTGGACAGTTATCACTCAGAAGGAGGCCTCATTTTCCTGGCTCAGCTAGACAAAGTTTGTTTAGGCTTCGCAGAACTATAGGGCCGTTTTTCTAAGACAAGAAGAGGCGCTGGATATATATATATATATATATATATATATATATATACATATATATATATATATATATATATATATATCATCCTGTCCCCTCCTCCTCTTCCTGTTTCTTATTCAGATTATTCTCTGTGTTCTACACCATGCCTACCACCAAACCAAAATACTAAACAGAAGGGCTGGGGTGTAGTTAGGTGGTAGAGCACTTGCCTAGCATCCTCATGGCCCTGTGTCCTATCCCCAGCACTACAATAATGATGATAATAATAAGGCAGAGAACACAGTAGATGTTATGTCAGAAGCTTGAAGAAAGAGCAGGATTCCTCATAATAATGAAGTCTCTAAGGGCCTAGAGAGATGGCTCAGTGGTTAAGAGCACTGTCTGCTCTTGTAGGGGACCCAGATTTGATTCCCAGAATTTACATGGTGGCTGAAAACCATCTGTAACTCCAGTTCCAGGGATCCCACACCCTCTTCTGACCTCCATGGGCATTGTATGACATGGGTGCACTTGCATACATGTAGGCAATACACTCATACACATAAAATTTTTCTTTAATGAAGAAGCTAATAAAAGAGATAAGGTCTTGATAAAAGAGCTGAGCAGAAGGCTAGCTATTCCTACCCAATAGCCCCACGTCACATAAACACAAGCTCTGTGCTCTCAAACACTTCCCCTTTTCCACTATGACTCTTAGTATAAGGCTAGAAGGTTGTTTTTGCCACCTCAGGAGCCTCAGGAGCAGAAAGCAACTCTCCTTTACCCACTTCCCTCTAGTACACAGTCTGGTACTGACACACAGGAGGCGGTGCTGCTGTGTGTGATCTAAGAGTTTGTTGGATGAGTACACAATGTACGGTCACTGGAAGAGATGAACAGCAGAACTCTACACAGACAGGACACATGAGGTAGGTGTCCAAGGACAAGGTAACAACTCACTAAAGCAACAAGGGCAGCTTTATGGATGGCATTCATCACAGCATCAGGTACGGTTCATGGCTCCCTGGCACTGACTAATGTAAAGAATTTGACAGAGCCTCTGTGGTCTGAACCCTTTGGCCCCAGGAGGATTGTGCTGAGTGTCTTGTGCGGCTTGGCATCTGAGAGAGTGAGATGAGTAAGGGAAGAGGTTAATGGTGTGGATTTCATCAGCCATTCAAAAGGGGAGCTGACAGTCCCCCAGCAAAACTGGACCCACAGTTATTAAAAGTACAGACTGCTTTACAAGTGCATAATATTCACCCAGTTACTGCAGTGATTTATAAAGTTTTGGATTCCTTTATCCAAGTCTTCATGGGTCCCAGTCAGTAGGCTTAAAATGAAAATACCCAGAAAGAAGAAGCACAGATGACTTAAATCCAGCCACATGGGAAATGAAGGTTCAGATAAGAGTCTGGGGCAGTGAATTTGGGGATCTGTCATTAACAAACAAGGGGTTCTTTCTGCTTTGACCAGGATCAGCCCTTGTTTAATCGAGGTCAGCCAAGGAACTCATGTAGTAGATGAAATGGTAGGTTCACTGTAGTGGTTAATTTGATTATAGGATCTATAACCACCTAGAAGACAAATATCTGGGTGTGTTTGTGAGGGATCAGATTTGACTAGCCTCTGAGCATATCTATGAAGGAGTTTCCAAATTGGGTTGATTGAGGTGGGAAGACATCCAGGACTACGTTTGAAGGAGAAAGCTAGCCAAGCACAAGCATTCATCATGCAACGTGCCGACTGCCTCAAGCTCCTTCAGCCATGACTTCCTTACCATGACAGACTGTATTCTCAAACTGTGAATCCAAATAAAGCCTCCCTTACACTGGTCCTGCCAGGTATTTTGTCACAGCAACAAGAAGAGTAATCCATTCACAAAACAAATAATGTACTGGTGTGTTTGGGAAGCACAGCACGATGAAGCTAGACACAAAAACCACCCTTGTTAAAATTATATGTACTTTTGCCAGACATGGTGGTGCATATCTTTAACCTTTAATCAGGAGGCAGAGACAGGTGAATCTCTGTGAGAACCAGTCCAGCTTGATACATATAATTAGTTCCAAGCCAGCTGGGACTACAGAGGAAGGCTGTGTCAAAAATATATATATATATATATATTCATATATATATCAATGATTCATAAACCTGTGGAAACACCTCATAGGGCATTAACTATAACCTTGAATTAGCTTTCTTTTCTCCTGGGCAGAAATCATTTGCATTGCCACTGGACAGAATGACTCGTAATACTATTGGGTTTTCTACAAACTAGCCTCTACCTTTACAGATTATACAGTGACTGAATCAATCAGAAAAATGGAAATCAAATTTCATACCCTTAAAGATCAGATCATCTTGATCTGGATGACTCTGTCCCCTGCACAGACTCAGCACTCCTGTTCTGGGTGGCTCCTCCCTGAGGAATCAGTTCAGTCATCTCTTTTCCTAATTCCCAGTTTTGAATCATTTTTTTAACAATCCTCAACTTTCTTAAGGTGCTATTCCAAAAACAGAGGTTCCAGCACATATATCCCATTCGTGGCAGGCATTATTCACAGCAGCCAGAAAGCAGCAGCCACCCAGATGTCTTTCCCAATAGATAAATGCGTCAGCTCTGGTCTATACATACAATGGAAGAGTATTCCACCAAAAGAGGGACAGAATTCTGGAATTATCCAACTCTAGTATTACATTTAAAATACTCTATAGCAGCCTCGAGGCTTCCACACAAAAGGTGTGGTCAGAAACCTGGGTATCCTTCAAGCCCCATGGTGTGCTCCTGGGACAAAAGAGAAAGCAGAGGCTGGGCTCTCCCCTCTCAGTGAGGCTGGGGGACCCCAACTGCATCCCAGGCAGAAGGTTGCCCAGAGTCACTCTATTGTTTTAGCCCCCCTGTGAGTAGAAGTGTAGGAAACTGTTCTTTTCCAACTTCTTGCGAGAGGAGCAGGTGCTCGGGCTAAGCTAGTGTTCACTTGCATCTGGAAACCATTCAACCTCTGTCTAACCCAGAGCCACTCTGTACCAGGTGGCTGCCCTGACCTCTGGTGGTGGGGTATCCAGGAGGAGAGGCAAGTGGCAAGCTCCCCTAATTTTCCTCCTTGTCCTTCCCACTCACTGCTGGGGTGATAGATGTGAGAACACAAAAGGGAAGGGAAGAAGGAAGCCTCCTGAACTTAACAGCCACGTGAGTGTGGGAAGATGCCAAGGGCTCTGGTTCTTTTGTTGACATCAAGGTGACTGGAGCAGCCATGTGGAAAATTCCAGAAGCAGGAGTAGAGATGGACTGAGAGGAATCCACAAAGATAGCACATAGGCAAAGGCTTCTTGGGAATTAGTTTTCAAAAAAGAAGGCGGGGGGGACTGAAGACCATCCCCAAGAAATCTCCAGTATGTATCCTGAAGAGGGACAAGAACCAGAGACAGCAAGAAAAAACACAGAAGTCACTAGGGGACCAGAAATGAGGGCGTCTGGATGTCTGGGAGGTGGTCACCTACACGTCTGGTCTGTGTTGGCCTGCATTTTTATGAATGAAGATCTGAAGAAAATGCTCTGGTTTGGGGTTGTTCCACTCTGTTCCTTCATTGTTCTCAGAGCCTGGAGTTTATTTCCCCTGTTCACACTACCCGGAGTAACATACAGCCCCCCGCCCCCCTTTACATGGA
This sequence comes from Eospalax fontanierii, assembly GCA_035773235.1. Classification (NCBI taxonomy): domain Eukaryota; kingdom Metazoa; phylum Chordata; class Mammalia; order Rodentia; family Spalacidae; genus Eospalax; species Eospalax fontanierii. The sequence continues at coordinate 52,842,464 of CM069536.1, read as the reverse complement.
CTGTAGACTCAGGCTGTGGGAGAGGGTTGCAGTGCCCAGAGCTTGGCTGGGCGGCTCTGTTCCTACCCAGAAACCACCTCTCAGCTGGGGAAAGCCCCGGGAGACTTGTAAAGCCGTTGGTTGGCTTTCCTCCGTGCTCACCTGCTGCTATTTTCCGCCCTGTTACAACTTGAACCCTCAGAGGTATAAATCTCTGTGGGCGTTCCAGGGTGACTCTGGGTAGGACACAGAGGGTGCCCAGGAAGGGTCATTCTCAGATGCCATCCTCAGCCGAGATGGTGAAGAACCCCGGCAGCTGCCCCTGCACTGCCAGCCCACGTGCCCGAGTGCCCAAAGCCTCCCTCCAGATGTCAGTCCCAGGGCCTCCAGGGGGCTCCCGGTGCCGGCAGTGAGACACCACAGGCATTTGAAGAATCAGTTCCTTGGGATTTTTTGCAGCCTTAGTGTATTTCCTGGGACAAGTCAGAGCGCTGCCTGGAAGTGCCTCCTCCGTACCTGCCTTAGGTAGGCACAAGCCCCCCAAGCTCCCTGCGCTCTGGATGCTTTTTAAACACTGATTTCCTGAGCAACAGCTCTTCAGACAGTGCCTGGGGCAAAAAATCACACACAAATATGCTTCACATACCCCCTCCATCACACACACATGTGAGCACTTACATGTTCATGCTTTCTTCCATCCCCAGCACCAGGGCCTTGGGTATCTCCTAGAAAGGCAATAATGTTCACTAACTTTACCAGATGGAAGAACCTTCCATTCTATTCTGCACACATTCTAGGCAAATCGGGTTCAGAATATAGTCATCCTGATCCTACTATATCCTTTTTCCTACTGTTAATATTTTATTTATTATTTTATGTATATGAATGTATTGTTGGCATGTAGGTAGATGCACCCGTGCTGAGCAAGGCCTACAGAGGTCAGAAGAGGATGCAGGATGCCCTGGAACTGGAGTTACAGGCAGTTGTTAGTTGCCATATGGGTGCTGGGACTCGAACCCAGTCCTCTACAAGAACAGCAGTGCTCTTATCTTCTGAGCCATCTCTCCAGCCCCCTTACTCAGTTTTCATTAGCTTAGTTGCAAATGGCCCAATAGTAAAATGAAAAAAATCAAAAAGAGAAAAAGAAAAGCTTAATAGAGTTGCTTTTGCATCTGGGTCCTACAGGATTGATCACTGTGTGATTGCCAAAAGAACCCAGCAGACATCAACCTGGGTAGTCTAGTTACTTTCTATTACTATGATTAAAAACAATGACTAAAAAGAACTTGGGGAGGGAAGAGTTTATTTGGTTTATAGCTCAAAGTCCATCATCAAAGTCAAGGCAGGAACTCAGGGCAGGAATTATGGAGAAACACTTGCTCTGTGCTCGGGCTGCTTTCTTACATGACAGAGGATCACCTGCCCAGGGGTAACACTTGCCCACGGTGGGCTGGGCCCTTCCATATAACTCAGCAATCAAGACAAGGTCCCACAGATATGACCACAGGCTAATTCAATGGAGACAATTCCTCAACTGAGGTTCCCTCTACCCAGGGTTGTCAAGAGGACAACTGAAGCTATCTGGCAGACTAGAGTTTAGCAGCTCTGTCTTTTGATAAACTTGCTCTAGTTCATTCTGTATGGCCATGACAGAATCTCTGAGACTGGAGGATTTAGTACTAACAGCCATGTTTTAGTTCATAGTTCAGAAGGTTGAGAAATTCAAGGTTAAGCAGACCATGCCTGGAAAGGGCCTTATTGTATATCAGTGTGAGAGAATGAGAACAGGAGGAGTCTAAGCTCACTCTTTATAATGACGCCACGCTACCCATGAGAGTTAATGAGTTTTCCCTCAATTAATATCCCCTTAACGGTCCCAGCACTTAATGCAGTTTACCATGCTTCATGTGAGGGGTTTTTTTTTAATACTTTTTGTTGGGAGGAGGGGGGTGATCAATGTGTGCACTTGTGTGTATGTGTGTGTGTGTGTGTGTGTGTGTGTGTGTGTTATGTAGAGGTCAGAGAGAAACTTGCAGGAGTTATTTCTCTCTTTCTACCATGAGGGGCCAAAGGATCAAGCTCAGGTAGTCAGGCTCGGAGGCAGACACCTGGTGGAGGCAGAGCCATCTCACCAACCCTCATGTGAGTTTTGGAGAGAAGAAAACTGCAAGTTCCAACAACTATACTATGTCCAGTTTCACTATGGCTGACAAGCAGTTTGGAGGTTTTTGTCAAAGGTGCTGCCTCATAGTATTGACAGGCATTATATAGATAGAATATGTTTCTTGCTTTCAAAATGGATAGTTTACAACATGTTTGTAAGATTATTAATGTGTGTGTGTGTGTGTGTGTGTGTGTGTGTGTGTGTGTGTGTGATGTGTGAGAGTACAGCCACAAATATACTATAACATAGGTACCTGGACCTATAGCATTGAGCATGCAGTGTGACTCTGGAGACCCTGAAGGAATGGCAGGTGTCCTGGCCTGCTCTGCCTGAAGCTATCTATAACCTAGGTCCCAGGAAGCCACTGCAGGTATGACACCTTTGTTCCTCAGCAGTTGCTTAATCTTCTCCCCACCCCCAAGATCACCCCAGACCAAAGCCAGGTTTTTAGGTTTCCTTCCCTCATTCCTTAATTCCACAATCAACCCTAGAACCTCCCCACCTCTAAAAGACCCCCACCTTTAACTTTCCCGCCTTCAGTAAGGCCTCCCTACATAAACCCCTGCCTTGATTTCAATTAACGAGCTGTCGGTTGACACTGTCTCCTGGTTGCACTCTGGGCCTCCTGAGGGCCTGTTAGTTCATTCTCCATTCTCTGGGACGGCTGGAACACAACAGCCAGGCTGGAGACGGAGACCCTCACCCACAATAGCATGTTTGTGGAGGTCAGTAGACAATTCTCTGGAGTCAGTTCTGTCCTTTTACCTATAGATTTGGAGTTTTGAACTAATGGTTTCTTGTCACATCAGGCTTGGATAGAAAGTGCTTTTATCTACTGAGCCATCTTGCTGGCCCAGGACAGATTACTTTTAATTGAGCACTTGAAGGCTAGGCTACATTCCTTTGTTATGGGAAGCTTCTGAGCCTCGGTTTTCATCTCAGCAGTGACTACAGTAACAATGTCTTAAGAGTAATTTTGTTTTACCAATTATTGTCATCTCAACGTAATTCCTTTGCAAGATCAAAAGAGAGTCTCCCCTCCTGGAAATGACCCCTGGAATTGAAGCCCTAGTGGTCACATTAGGACTGGAGTCCGGGGATCTCTAATTCCACTCTTTTTCAACAGGTAAGTCAGTACTTGCCTGTGTGAAGTAGGTAAGGAAGGACACTGTGTCTCCAGCCGCCGGCACTTCTAACTGATTTGAAAGGCAAATCTGGCACAAAACCTGCAATTTTCTACTTTAAAAATGCAAGGCAGGTTTTCATACCTATCCCAGCCTGAGCTTCCCAGAAGCAGAGCCCGAGGCTAAGGCTGATGTGCTACTACTCCTTATTAAGGTGTACAATCCCAGGGAAGAAGGCATGATGAAAAAGAGGATGTCAAGCATGACTGACTGCTCAATCTCAAACTTCAGCCTCCTGAGGGGTGCTGGAGTCGGCATCTCAAGACATCTCTCCCCTGGGAGAGTATGAAGATGTATCTACAGATGCCTGTGCTTGGACGGTCCACCCCACAGGACATGAACCGTCACATTTTGGGGGGTTGTGATGGCTCAACAGAGATTTCACAGCAGAGGTGTGGCTCCCCCATCGGTAGGCTGCCCGAGGATAGCAAGTGGCAGGCATGCACATGAGTGAGAAGCCTAGCTTCTGGTGACCTGCTGTCGACTGAGATCTTCAAGACAATGTCTCCTGGAGTAGGTCAAGGGTTAGAAAGTCCTGGAGACAAGTGAGATGGAGAATCTGCATGGCTCATGAAAAGTGTCTAATAGAGTGATATACCACAAATTAGCATTCTAGAACTTTTTCCCATACCTATGGGACTACCTCATTGCAAGCTGTCAGGAGAGACTACTGTAGGTATGAGACAGTATGACCAACTGGACAATCTGTCTGGAGAAGGGTACAGTACAATAATTGGTTTAACAAGGGGAAATGCCACATTAGAGTATAAGTCTGAAAGACCTCTGAAATTCTAGCACCTTCCCTCTTCTAGGGTCTGCTGCATACTCTTTCCCACTGAAAGACTGAGTTTCCCAATGATCCTTCAGTTCAAATTTATAGCTCTTCAAAAACCCTCATCATAGGGCTGGAGAAATGGCTCTGTGGTTAAAAGCACTGGCTGCTCTTGCAGAGACCTAGGTCCAGTTCCCAGCACCCACATGACAGCTTACAATCATCTGCAACACCAGTTCTGGGGAATCCAATGCCCTCTTCTGGATTCCTTGGGCATTGCATGACGTGGGTGCACTTACATACATGCAGGCAAAACACACACATGAAAAAATGTTTACTTTTTAAAAACCTCTTGTTCCTCTCCTTTCATATCTTGAATTCAGTTCTATCATTTCTGATTGTTTGACTAGTTGGGTTTTATCATTGTTTGGGAGGGAGGGGTTGTGTGTTGCTTTTGGAGAGATTTTTGTTTGGTTTGGTGGTGGTGGTTTTGAGACAGAGTCTCCTTGTAGCCCCAGCTGGCCTGGAACTCACTATATAGACAACTGTCCTTGAACTCACAGAGATCCACCTGCCTCTGCCTCCTGAGTGCTGGGATTAAAGACATGTGCCACCACACCCAGCTTGGTTTGGTTTTTGAGACAGTCTTGGTACATAGCCCAGAGGTCAGATCCCCAGAACGACATAAAAGCCATGGTTAAGTCCCACATAATGGGGACTTGGGAGGCAGAGATGGGGATCCCTGGAACATGCTAGATTAGCCAAATTGAAGAGTTCTGTGTTTAGTGAGAGACCCTGTCTCAGTAAATAGCAGAGAGTGATTGAGCAACACACCTAATGTCAACTTCTGTCTCCACATTCATGTGCACATACATGAACAAGCACCCATATGCCTGTGAACATACACACACCCCATGTACACATACACAAGAAAAAAAGTGCAAACTCTTCCTTCCTTGGCCTCCTGAGTGCTGGGATTACAGGCATGTATTACCATATCTGGCTTGTCACATGCATTTGAAACTTACACTTTGCAAATTCAATAGCAAGCTCCCCTTTGCCTGTCTACACTCCACCAGATCTAAGCTAGACTATTCTTATTGAAGCATGATCCCCTTTCCTGACACACCACTCTGTGTTTTGTGTCTTCTTTCTTCTAGTGTTGCCATGGGAAGAAATGGAGTTGGTGTGATCAAAGCCTAGTGGACACAACACTTTTCTTGCTTGGCTATAACTACTGTTCTGTTTTCTGTGGTCTGGCTGTAGCCAAGTGATACTCTCAACATGCCTCATATATGTGTGGCTCACTTTCAAACTGACTCCAAGATATTTGGGACCTCTCAAAAGGAGCAATCAGATCTTCAGGACAGCTTCAGGAGCAGCCTTAACTGTAGTCCTGGAAGGCCTTAGCACTTTGCTCCTTGGTCACGGTCCTCAGTGAGCCCATAATGACTCATGTTTTGGTAAAGGAATTTGACAGCTTGTTCCTTATGGCTTAATTCATTTCCAGCCAGTTATCCCAGGCTTTCACTGTTGGACTCCAGCTCTCACATCCACATTTCATACAGCAGAGCTGAAGAGAAAAACACCACCTGATTTTTCAGATCTTCTGGAAGAACCACATCAGCCATCAGCCAGGGTCAGAACCCAGCACCAAGTTCTTGCAGCTACAGGGAAGATTGTAGCTCTAGCTATACTACTCTAGCACACTGCTGCCATAGAGACCAAGACAGTAACACAGGTGACTGGAAGCCTCCATCACTTCCAGAAAGTAAGAAAATTCACACCATTATCATAGATATGTATCATGCAATAGAAGTCTCTCAGATTGTTTTTCTTATTTAAAAAGCAGTAGCTCACGGGTAGGGAGGTTTATGCTTTGAATGCACAAGGTCCTGAGGTCCATCCTAGAATCCATGTAAGAGTCCAGTATGGTGGGGTGCACTTGTGATCCCGCTACTGGGGAGATGGAGATAGGCAAATCCCCAGGGCTTTCTGGCCAGCCAGCCTAGCCTACTCAATTTCAGGTCAATGAGAGATGCCATCTCAAGGTAATAGCATAGCTAAGGAATAGTGCCCTAAGTTGTCCTCTGGCCTTGATGTGTCCATGCACACAGGCAGGCACACGTGCATGCATGCAATAGACTTTTGTTAAAGGGAGAAAAAACAGACAGGGACACCATAAGGAACTCCCATAGGCTCACCCACCAGAAAGAATCATTAAGGTGCATATTGCCCAGAATTTCATGTGTACATACAGACATCTTATCCAAAGAATGGTAGCACACATGCCTGAAATCCCAGCACCAAGAGGCTGAGTGGAAGGAGGGTCACAGCTTCGAAGCCAGCAAGATCCTGGGGTCGAATTTTAAAAAGAAACAAAATAGGGGGCTAGAGAGATGACTCAGCGGTTAAGAGCACTGGCTACTCTTACAGAGAACCCGCACGGCAGTAACAGCTGTCCTTAATTCCAAGAGAACCCAACACCTCTCTGACCTCTGAGGGCATTGTACAACATGGGCGCACTAACATACACGCAGGCCAAAGACTCATACACATAAAATTAAAAATAAATAAAATTAGAAAAGAACAAAATAGCAAATCTGAAAGATAACTGAAAATTCTTGTACTTCTCTGAAGCATATTGTAATTAATCTAGGCGACCCACCCATTGTTGGGCCTGGAGTTATTTCAACTAATTCTCTTTTGCTAAGCATTTAGGAGGTTTCCAGTTTTTCGTTATCATACACAGTGTAGAGCTGCAATAACTTTGAAAATCCATTTCAAATTCAAAATATCAAAACAGTAAGGGGAGAAAATTCACTGTGTTTTTAAAATGTAGGAGATAAAAAAAAAAGCACCAAATCGATCCATTAAGGATTGTGGAACTTCCCTGATTGTCTGCCAAAATGATTAACAAATGAAAAATCAATGTCTGAAAAGAGTATTTATTTTTTTGACCCAAATGCTCTTATTGGCCATCTTACTTTATGTTCAAATTGCTTTGGCTCAGATTGCTTTTAGCCAGATTACCTGGAGCTCAGTTAAATAATTAAATTCTCTCAGAAGACATTTGGGGTGACTCTTCTTGAAATGGGTCTTTTAGAGAAGTGTTGGGGTGAAGTTGGTACGACATACTACTGCCCTTTCAGTCAGAAAAAAAAAAAGGTCCATTTAAACTCACCTATTCCTTTCCTCGTGCCCTGGGTTTTGCTCAAGCAGGTTTCTAAAACGTTTGGAGCACACCTGCAGAATATTCAATTAGACTCTCTAACATTCCTCACACATAAAGACTAGATTCCCACAGTCACCAGGCCCCGTTATTAGAAGGAGCAGTCTTTTTGAGAGTGATTCCTTTTATTCACAGGCCAGAAAGAGAACAGACTGCTATTTTCTCAGGGTTTTTTAATTTTTTTCCTGAAGCTAAAATGAGGTGACTCTCGAGCTCATTTATACATAATGTATCATTTCTCCGAGGACTTCTTTCCTTGTGAGGCCCCTGGTCAAGGTTCAGTTGCCAACTTGACATGCCTGGGAGAGGGAACCTCAACGGACGCATTTCCTCCATCAGATTGGTCTGTGGCCATGTCTGTGGAGTATTTTCTTGATTGTTGAATGATGTGTGAGGGCCCAGCCCACTGTGGGCGGTGTCAACCCTGGGCAGGTGGTACTGAGTTGTATAAGAAAACAGGCTGAGCACAGACCAGAAGAGCAAGCCAGTAAGCAGTAGTCCTCCATGGTCTATACTTCTGTCCAGATTCCTGACCTGAGTTCCTACCTCATTTCCTTCAAGAATGAACCATGTAAACCAAATAAACCCTTTCCTCCCCAAGTTGGTTCGATCAGTGCTTCATCATAGCAATAGAAAAAACAAACCTGGACTGCATCTTTAGATAATAACCAGGCTCCTTTCTTTCTGACATAATTTTACTAATTCTAATAGGACCCACTGCAAAGGTAACCAGAAATCAGTGTGAGGGCGAAAAGAATCAAACCCAGCAATGCAGTACAGCTGAGCTCTGAGTAAAGATGGGCAATTCTATACCCAGCCAGCTGTCTATCCAGGTTTCCTCAGAGGCTAAGCTCTGCAAACAGCTGTAGTGATCTGAGAGGGATTTAAGCACTAACAATTTTTGTTTTAGTCATATGAGATGGTTATCTTTTCTAGAATATAGTTCCTAATTTTTCTGACATTTTACCTAGAATATATTGAATATAATTAAGTCTGATTTTGTTCTTAGTTTTTTATGTTTTATTGGTTTTTATTTTTGTTTTGTTTTTTGTTTAGTTAGTTTGGTTTTATGTGTGTGTGTGTGAAATAGGGTCTCTCCACCGTAGCCTTGGCTTGTCTGGAACTCACTATGTAGACCAGGCTGGCCTTAAACTCACAGAGATCTACCTACCTCTGGGATTAAAGTGTGGGGATTAAAGACATGTGCCTCCATACCCACAATTTTGTTTTTTAATGGGGATTCATTTTAAAACATTTGTTGAGAGCGAGGTTTTTGTTCCAGGCATTATGCTGAGGGGCAAATAAAATAAAAAGTCTATGACAAAGAATTCACAGTTTGGTAAGAGAAACAGAAAACCAATCAACCAGTTAAGAAACCTCATGATAACTAAATGAATTGAGGACCCAGAAATGCCATCTAAGCCCATCTGGATGGAAATCCTTAGAGGGTACACTACTTTTCTCAGGGACCAAATATCTGCCAAGAAGAATTTCGGAAGGAAAGGTTCACTTTGTATTAAAGTTCATGGGGGAGTGGGTGTAGTCTATCCTGATCAGGAGGTCATGGTGGGTGGATGAGGCAGATGGTCACACTGTATGAGAAGTCAGGAAGTCAGCCAGGAAGCAGAGTTGAACAGGAAATAGTAGAGTCAAGCTAGAAAACCTTAACTTTCCCCAAGTGACCCACTTCCTCCAACAAGGAGACACCACCTTTAGAAAAAGGTTCCACAACCTTTCCAAACAGTACTGCCAGCTGGGAACCAAACGTTCCAACACACGCTTATGGTGAGCATTTCATATTCAAACCACAACAGAGAGAAATTAATGTCAAGCATTCAGTAAAGATTGCTTTCCTCAAAGATGAGGATGAGGAAGCCTGTGCCAGGCTGTGAAGCACCGTGAGTCTCCTGTTCCTGAGGGCGGGCTACCGCTGAAGGGTGGTAAGCATTTGTGAATGACAGGATTTGAGCCAGGTCTCAGAGATGCTGGTGTGTCGCACTGTCAAAATATGACTCCACAGCCCTTCCACAGAAGAGTAATAGACAAGCCTGTGACACTCTTTAGGGATTAAAAAAAAATCCTAATGTCATTTATATATAGTACATGATAAACAACTTTGAGTTTAGAATATTTTTAGTTTGTTACAGATTATATTACAAATTTCACTTATAAGGCAATCTTTAATAATATTTCTTTAAAAATATAAATTATTGGGGCGGAGATGGCTCAACAGTTAAGTGCACAGGTTGCTCTTGCAGAGGACTCAGGTTCAAAGCCCATCACCCACATGGTGGCTAACCATTATCCTAACTCTTAATTCCAGGAGATCCATGCCCTCTTCGACCTCCTTGGGCATTGCACAACATGAGTACACTTACATGCAGGCCATACACTCATATGCATAAAGTAAGTAAAAATAATAAATAAAAATTTAAAGTATTTTTAAAAATAAAATAAAATAAAATGCAAGTTCTTCTCTCTTAAATAAGCAACATAAGCTCCTTAATTTACCTTAATTAATTATGGAAGGAAAGGGATGGTTTCTCCATCAGTGCCTTTAACATTGGCATCTTGGGAGCTGGAGAGATGGCTTAGCACTGGCTGCTCTTGCAAAGGACCTGGGGTCAAGTCACAGAACCTCCATGTAGACTAACAACCATAACTCTAGTTCCCAAGGAATCCAGTGCCCTCTTCTGACCTGCACAGGCATTGTATGACACAGGTGAACATACCCACATGCAGTCATACACTCATATACATAAAAAAATAAAAAATGATAAATAAAATATGTTTTAAAGCAATAACAAAAAGGAAAAACCAATAGCATCTGGTACTATGGCTGTGTTTTGAGATCAAACACACTAAATACAGCATGATTTTTTAATTTAATTTTACAGTAGCAAAGACAGATTAAAAGATTTCCTGGCCTTATGTTGGAAATACTTGTTTTGACATTTTAAAAAACTATCAGTTCATTTTTTTAAATGCTTATGATTATTTCTAAACGATGGATTTAGAGAAGGATTTCAGGTTACGCTTGTTAGCTCTTCCCAGGATGGAAATGTGACAGAGAGGGAGGGTTCTTATACCCAATAAACCAGGCACACATTTGTATGTAACAGTCATTGTTTCTTGACTAATCAGAGATACCTAGAAGTGCTCTACACAAGTGCTATCCCATCTACGTTCAATGAAATAATTTTGGAAAATTTAGAGAATGTTCTTTCTTATTTTTCATTAATCTGCTGTGTTTTCAAATATATAACTTATTTTTTATTTTTATTTTATGTGTTTGAGTGTATTGCCTGCATATATGTAAAGGCACCCATGTTGTACAATGCACGTGGAGGTCAGAAGAGGACATCAGATACCCTGGAACTGGAGTTACTGGACAGTTGTTAGCTGCCTCGTGGGTTCTGGGAATTAAGTCCTCTTCAAAAGCAGCCACTGCTCTTAACCACTAATCCATCTCTCCAGCCAACCCCATTTCCCTGCGTCTTAACACAGTGCTCTTAAGCCATTCTGGATATACATGTTTTTTCTTTTCAATATGTACTTTTATTGAATTTTGTGTATTTCACACAGTAGATCTTTTTATTGCATGTTTCTGTGTTTCATATAGAATATCTCAACCAATCATAATCACTTTTATACCCCCTTCCTCAATGACACCCTCCCACGGCCCCAGTCCACCCCCTGGAATTCATATACTCTGTCATTTATGTTAAGGTCTATTGTGTCAAGTTAGTGTCCTCAGACATTCCTCCGTGCAAGTCCATCCACTGAGGTCTAGTCAGCCTAACCAGAGTTCCCCACTTTAAGACAATTAGCTCTTCCTCACCTAATAATAATCAGCTGCCAATATTTCTTCAGCAAAGAGTGGGTTCTGCTGCTCAATTCCCCAGTTCCACATAGGGTTTTGTCTGCTTCAGTTTGTATGTGTCTTGAGCATGACAACATTGCTGTAGGCTCATATGAGCAAGGTCTCGGGTTGCAGGGTTCTATATAGTCATGCAGCACCTCCCTGGCTCAAACAATCTTTCTGTCCTCTCTTCTGCAATTGTCCCTAAGCCCTGGTCGAGTGAAGCTTAATATAGGAGTCCTGTCCATGGACCCACATGCTGCAGACACCTAATCTCTATGCTTTGGCCATTTATGACCTTTTGTGTTCCTGGCCCTCTGTTGCATGAGGGAGCTTCATTAATAAGAGTTGAGAGATTCATTAGTGTCCTCTTTACCTCTTGTTCTATGTTGCATGAGCCTTCAGTGTAAAGGTTGCATTGTAGATGTGCCCCTTATGCATGGGCAATTCATGGATAATGTCTGTGTGTGACCAGATGTGGTATTCTGTAGTACTCTCTATCTGGTGCAAAAGAAGCTTCTTTGCTGAGTGGTGACCAGGATACTTGACTATAAATATAAGGATACATATTTTGTACTTAGTAAGAACCTACATTAGTCTAGGGATGTGAAAACCTTGGGGATTTCTCTAAGAGCTATGACCTCTTCAGCCATGTGTATTTGGTTATGATTACAGTACCACACATGAGTTTCCTCCCATGTGGGCTTAAGTTCATTTAGGTAACTGTTGAATGGCCCCAAGATAAAAGTGCCACTACTGCTCTAGTTTGGTATGCTGTGCTGATCATTGGTGTGGTTATTTGATCATGAAGCTGGTCTTGGGTCATCAATGGATGTTCTCCCTTGGCTGTTTGCATAGTGCTCTCCAGAGCTATAAGAGCTAGCCCTTAGGGGAAGTGGCTTCCAGGTCAGTTCTAGCTCCATTGTTCCAAATCCCATCCCTGATGTATGTCCTGTCTTCAGCAATAGGGTCTTACTTTCAATTTTGGGGAGGCAATCAAAGGCTGTAGCAATAGCCTGTGTAACTTGGGGAGTCTCTTGGACCAGCCTGGTCAACAACTCAAAGGAAAGTTTCTCCTGTCCGGCACTGTTTCTTGTTTTGTAGCCCTCAGCTATGCACATGGGTTCATATAGAGATATTGTATGTAGAATTTTTCATTAGAGTGTTAGACTAAGATGATTCCCTCTGGTATTTTATATTAACTAACCTCCCCCCGTCCCCTTCTCTCCCTCTCTCTCTCTCCCTTTCTCTTCCTCTCTTTCTCTCTCCCTGTCTCTCCCTCCCTCTATGCCTTCCTCATTTAAAGCGGCCCCATTTTCCCCATTCCTCCCTTGAGAATATTAGTCTCCAATGGCCTCACCTCTCTTGAGCTCCTTCTTTCCCATTATCCCTATAGTTCCTTGTATAACCCTCTCTCCCCTCCCCCATTTAAATGCCCCCCTTTTATCTAATTCCCCATTTGTAACATATGTCTCCTACTATTCTTCTCTCTCGGGTTCCTTCTTTCCCTTTTCCTGGTTCCTGGAGTTACATCAGGTTACATACTCACATATAAACGTTTTGTGCTAGGATCCACAAATGAGGGAGAAGATACGTTGATTGTCTTTTCTGAGTGTGCTACCTCACTTAGCATAACAGTCTTCTAGTTCCATTCATTTACCTGAAAACTTCATAATTTCATCTTTCTTTACAACTGAGTAGAATTCCATTTTGGAAATGTACCACATTTTCGTTGTCTACTCGTCAGATGAAGGACACTTAAGTTGCCTCCATCCCTTAGCTACTGTGAAAAGAGCAGCAACGAAAATGGATGAACACGAATATTTGCAATAGAATGCGTCCTCTGGGTATATGCCAAGGAGGGGTATAACCAGATCAAATGATAGGTTCATTTTTAGTTTTTTAATAGTTCTCCAAATTTCTTTCCATAGAAGATGCACGAGTTTACAATCCCACCAGCAGTGAACGAGCACCCCTTTTCCCTCATCCTCTCCAGCATTCAGTATTCTTTGTTCTTTTTATCTTAGTCTGACAGGAATTAGATGAAATCTTAAAGTGGTTTTAATTTGCATTCCCCTAATTACTAAAGATGTTGCTCATTTTTTAAGATGTTTCTTAGCCATCTTTATTTGTTCTTTTGAGAACTCTCTCAGATCCTTAGCCCATCTTTTAGTTGGGTTACTTGTCTTCTTGGTTCATTGTGTTTTGAGTTCCTTATATATTCTGGATATTAAATCTCTGTCATATCTGTCACTGGTGATTTTCTCATACTCTGAGTTTTCTCTTCACTTCCTTGGTTGTTTCTTTTGTTGTAAAGAACTTTTTTAGTTTAACAAGGTCTCACTTGTTGATTGTTGACCTTAATTCCTGAGCAACTGATGTCTAATTTAGAAAGTCCTTTCCTATACCTGTATCTTGCAGGTTACTGCCACTGTTTTCGTCTAACAGTTTCAGGTTTCACATTGAGGTCTTTGATCCATTTGGAGTTGACTTTTGTGCAAGGTGAAAAATAAGGGTCTGGTTTCATTCTTCTACAGGTAGAGATCCAGTTTTGTCATCACCATTTGCCGAAAATGCTATCTTTCCTCCAGTGAGTATTCTTGGCCCCTTTGTCAAATATCAGATGACTGAAATTGCATGTGCTCATGTTTAAGTCTTCAGTTATGTTCCATTAATCTATAGGTCAATTTTTGTGCTGGTACAATCGTGCTTTTATGACTATAACTGTGTAATATAGTTTGAAATCTGGTATAGTAATCCCCCTGCATTGCTCCTTGTACTCAGGGGTGCATTGGCTATCAAGGTCTTCTGTGCTTCCATATGAATTTTAGAATGTTTTTTCTAATTCATGGGGATTTTGTCCTGGGTTGCATTAAATCTATATATTGCTTTTGGTAGGATGTCATTTTCGCAATATTAATTCTTCTGATCCTCAACCCCTTTCTTTAAAGATGTAAATTTTTCCTTACAGAGCTCTTCATGTCTGTCAGGTTTATTCTGAGATACTGTATTTTATTTTTTGAAGCTATTGTGAATGGGAGGGTTTCCATGTATTCTTTCTCCAATTATTGGTATATAGAAAGGCTACTGATTTTTGTAGACTATTTTTATAATCTGCACTTTACTGAAAGTGTTGATCATTTCTAGGAGTTTTCAGGTAGAAGTTTTGGTATTTCTTAGGTATAATATCATATCTTCTGCAAAAGAGGATAATTTGACCTCTTTTCCAGGTAGTACTCTTTAACTTCCTTTTCCTGTCTTATTGCTCTAGCAAGGGTTTCAAGCACTATATTAAAAAGGAGTGGAGATAGTGGACAGCCTTGTCTGGTTCCTGATTTTAAGGGGAATGCTTCCATATTTTCTCCATTTAGAATGATATTGGCTGTGGATTTGTTGTATATAGCTTTAATTATATTGAGGTATGTTCCTTCCAGTCCAATTCCTTTTAGGACTTTTAACATGAATGTATGTTGAATTTTATCAAAGGCTTTTTCTGCCTCTATTCAGATGATGATGTGATTTTTGTCTTTGAGGCCATTTATATGATTTATGACATTGATTGATTTAGGTATATTGAACCATCCCTGCATCTTTGAAATAAAGCTGACTTGATTGTGGTGAATGATCTTTTTGATGTGTGCCTGTATATAGTTTACATGTATTTTGTTGAGAATTTTTGTATTTATGTTCATTGAAAATATGGGTCTATAGTTTGGGTTTCTTGGTTGGATCATTACCTGGTTTTTAGTATTGGGGTGATGCTGGCTTCTTGAAGGAATTTGGAAATTCTCCCTCAGAGTCTCTTTTTGAATGATTTAAGTAATATTGATTATAGCTCTTCTTCAAATATCTGTTAGAATTTTGATGTAAACCCGTCTGGGTCTGGGGTTTTGTAAGTTGAGAGGTTCTGTATTATTGTTTCAATTTCCTTATATGTCATGAATCTGTTTAAGCTGTTGATCTCTTCATGGTTTAGCTTTGGTGAGTCCAATGATTTTAGATATCCATCCATGTCTTTTAGGTTTTCAAATTTAATAGCATACAGGTTTTTAAAGAATTCCCTTATAATGTTCTGGATCTTTTTGGTGTCTGTTGTGATGTTTTCCCTCTTATTTCTAATTTTGTTGATTTGGAATTGCTCTTTCTTTCTTTTGGTGGTGTTTAGTGGGGATATATTATTTGGGTTTTCATATTATTTTTTCATTGTGATTTTGGCATGTGGATTTCTTTTGTTGTTTGTGATTCTGGTATGACTTTCAATTCTTCTTTTGTTAAGTTGAAGACTGATTTTGTTTGTGTTCTTGATGTACCTTGGTTGTTTTCCTATTAGGTATGAAAAGCTGGTTGGTCTAGGCTTCAGGTTCTCTCTTTTGATTTTATATTGGAGAGACCATATGGCTCTAGTTCAGCTTCTCGGGAGTTCCCACAGAGGCCCAAGTTAAGCACTAGTCAGATACTCTCAGGCTTCCTTCTAAAGTCTGAGCCCCTATTAGCCAATGGACACAGAACAATTTGGAAAGCCTCCTCAGGAGGAGGCCAGATTCAGGCATTCTCAGGCCAATATACCTTAATCATATTTAGACCCCTTCCCCTATCTGCCCCCCATAAGCCTGCCCATTGGATTTCATGCATTCTGTCATACATATTAAGGTCTATGGAATCAAGTTTGTGTACCCAAATGTCCCGTGGTGTATGTTCATCCACTGGAGCCTGTTCAACCATTCTAGCATTCCTCCCTTAAAGATGCACATTAGATATGCATTTTAAGACCAGTGGATAAACATTTTAAGATATATGACTGGAAGGAAGGAAAATTTAAAATAGTCTATCAATGAAAACTCCCACTAAGCATATCAGGGGTTGCCTGGTACCGTGGGTGAGTGGGAGCTCTAGAATCCCTCCTATTGTTCACACACACACATGCACACACACACAAACACACATTCACATGTACACATGTGCACATATGCCCCAGGGGGGTTAATCCTTCTGCTTTAACAGGTAGAAATGTGTAAGTAATTTCAATGTTCAGACTTTAAATTCAGAAAAATTAAAACTAAATCAGAAAATATGAGGAAGGGAAAAAAAACTTGTTAAAGCAAGAATTCTCTGAAACGCTGGGGCATTCTTTGAGGAATTTTTGCTACTAAAATAATGTAATCATAATTTGGTTTACACTTTAAAACCATCTTTCTGGCAATAACAATGAGGGTAAATTGAGCCTGAAGCCAGAATGGTGAGGAAGCTACGAACTACTACAATGATCCCAGTATGAAAAAAGAAGAAAAAAAACAGTCTGTACCTTGGCAACAGCCCAGGCCAATGGAATACTGTGTAAGGTCATGAGCAAAGATTCAGAAATTGGAACAATTCCAAAGAAATTCCATAAACACGGATCCACTGAGAACCACCTGAGGAACTGCTTGCTGTAAGGTCCCTGGGTTGCTATGGATATTAACAGTCATGACTACTTGTTTTTTAATCATGTTTTTGCCCTTGCACTCACTTTCTTTTAGCACTTTACATGACTTTGTGGAACATAAAATTACTCCATATGTTAAAGGACTGTGCAGGAGACTGTGGATTTGAACTGGGAACCTGCATGGAATCCAAAGTTAATAATATAACTTAATATTACCATTTTTGAGTCTCTGTAAGATACACCTATAATTATTTCTGTAAACATGAATAAGGAATGATTTCAGTTTTAAAATAAAATTTTTACAGTGTTATGTTCTTAAAAAGTTAAATTAGGATTTTTGTTGGAATAAGATTGTCTATAAATCAGTTTGGGAGAGAATTAATATTTTTGCTATATGAGAACTTCCAGTTCATATACATGGTATGTCTTGCATTTGGGATTTGTTTGGTTTGGTTTTGGTTTTCATGACTTCTCTCATATGAATTCTGTAGTTTTCCATTTATAAAATCTATCCGTGTTTTGTTAGCTTTATACACCTGTCTTTCATAAATTGTATTAAATTTTGTGTTTCAGTTTTTCATTGTGACTATAAAAATATCTCTGAGATAGGGGTTGGAGATGGCTTAGTGGTAAAGAGCACTGGCTGCTCTTGCAGAGGACCCAGGTTCGATTCCCAGCACCCACATGGCAGCTAACAACTGCCTGTAACTCCAGTTCTAAAACTCTAATTCCAGGGGAATCCAATGCCCTCTTCTGACCTATGTGGGCAATGCTTGACACGAGTACACTTATATGCATGCAGGCAATACACTTATTCACATAAAATAAAAATAATAAATATTAAAAAATTTAATCTCTGATATCAAGACTTGGCATTGTAACCTGCTGAAGTTCTAAGCCCACTTAATTCTAGGAAGAGTTTTGTTTTCATTTTTGCATATATCTTGTGCTTCTCTTAATCTTCTGTGAACAGAGGCAGTTTTATTTTCTATTTTCCAACACATTTGCCTTTGCCTCTTCTGATCTTGCTCCACTAGTTAGGACTTTCACTGTGACATTTAAAACAGAATGAATACCCAAGTCTTATTCCTAATTTTAGGAGAAAATCATTATGTTACTAGTGTTCTTCTAGTGGCACATTTCTTGCAGATTTACCTCATGGCTGAGGAGATGGCTCCATCACTAAAGTTCTTGGCACATAAGCATGTATTAACACCTGACTTTGATCTCTGGCACCCATATGTTAACAGATTTTCCTGTGTCATTGACCATCTTTATGGCAATTGGAGACATTAAAAGTTTTTGACACAATGACTAGCACAGTAGCATACCTTCTTTAAATTATTAATATGGCACATCACATTGATGTTTACTTGAACCATATTTCTTATGTTTCCAGAACACAACTCATTTTTTTCATGGTAGATAGATGATAGATAGATAGATAGATAGATAGATAGCAAGCACACAGTGGGTGCTAAATTTAACTTACTGGTATCTTCAGCATGTATGTTAATGAGGAATGTTGGCCTATAGCTTTCTTGTATCTTCTTGGGTTTACAGTGAATATTCAAAAATCATACAATCAGAAAGTATTTCTTCCTATTCTATTTTCTGGAAGAAATTAGGTAGAATTGGTGTTATTTCTTCTTCATACAATTTGTATACTTTGTCAGAAAAACCACCCATGCCTAGATATTTCATTTTCATAGTCATTCAACTATGAATTCACATAATTTGATACATATGGGATAAATCAGGTTAAATATGTCTGTCATCTTGGGTAAATTTGGTAATCAGTGGGTTTTTGAAGAACTGATCTATTCCATCTAAGTTGCTGGCTTGTATTTGTGGAATTATTTGTAATGTTTTCTTTTATCATTTAATGACTACACAGAAAAAATCCTCTTTTCATCTCTGAGTGATTTGTTGTAGGTTGCCAGCTTCCTTGTTTTTTTCAAGACTGGAGGGTTTTCTGGGATGTGGAATTCTGAGGGCTAAAACCACAAACCCAGAAGCCCAGAACAAGTTGACCACTCTTTTGCCCTCCCTCCTCACTGTCACTGGCAGCCTTGCTGTAAGTTTATCAACATTGATCTTTTCCAAGAACTAGCTTTGTATTTTATTGATTTTCTCTATTTCCCCTTCCTGTTTCATTGCTT
This sequence comes from Eospalax fontanierii, assembly GCA_035773235.1. Lineage (NCBI taxonomy): Eukaryota > Metazoa > Chordata > Mammalia > Rodentia > Spalacidae > Eospalax > Eospalax fontanierii. The sequence continues at coordinate 52,823,687 of CM069536.1, read as the reverse complement.
TCTGCATTTATCTTTATTTCCTTCTTTGTGATTGTCTTGCCTTTCTTTCTTTCCTCTTCAGTCATTTTCCAGGCAGAAGTTTGCATTGCTGTGACTTGAAGTTCTGTCCAATATATAACTACTGCAATAAATTTTCCTCTGTGCACAGCACTCTACAAATCTGAATGTGCCATGTTTTCACTTTAATTCAAATCTAAACAGTTTTAATTGTCTTTGAGACTGGATTGCTGTAAGTATATTGTTTGGTTTTTCAGGTATGGGGAAGTTTTGCATTATGTTTCGGCTATTGATTTCATTAAGAAGAGAGCATACCCATATGATTTCCATTCCTCTGTGTGTGTGTGGGGGGGGGGTTTATTGTTGTTGTTTTGAGGCAGGGTCTCCCTACAAAACCTAAAACTCAATGTTTAGAGCAAGCTGGCCTAGATCTCACAGAGATCTGCCTGCCTCCGCCCTGCAAGGGGTGGGATTAAAGTTATGTGTCATTATGCCTGGGTGACTTCCCATTCTTTTAAATTTGCTCATTTCATGGCTGAGGAGATGGCTCCATCACTAAAGTTCTTGGCACATAAGCATGCATTAACACCTGACTTTGATCTCTGGCACCCATATAAAAAGCCCAGCATGGCTGGATTCACCAGTAATCGTACTACTGGGGAGGCAGGCAGGAGGAATCTGGGCTTGCTGGGCAGTCAGTCTAGCCAAATCACTGGGCTCCAGGTTCACCGAGAGAGTCTGTCTCAAAAAATGGGGTGAGGAGCAATAGAGAAGGATAACCAACTTTGACATCCAGCCTCTATGCACATGTGTGAAAACACCAGCATACACATATGAAACACGCACGTGTACAAATGAGCAATGGAACACCCTGGAAAGTGCCCCATCCCACAGTCTTCAGCTTCCATACCTACTAAGTGACAGGAGTGAAGTGAACCGTCTTTGAGTTCCCTTCCATAGTAACACCGCTGCTACCTTTGTATGAATGACAAAACAGACTGCTTCTTGCCTGTCTACCTGCCATAAGTCACAAATGTCCCTGAATAGGCCAAGAAAGTTTAAACTGTCTTTAATTACCCAGAAGGCATAGTGAGTTCAGAGATCTGCTTAGGAAAGATTCCTTCCTAAAAGGCACTCTCCACATAGCCTAATATTAAGAAAGGAGGCTATGGTTATCTGAACTCTTTCTGAACTAGAAAAGGTATTGCAGCCCCATTGTCCTTTTTCTAGACAGCCTTCGCTATCCAATTTCTCTTCTGACCTGGAATTGCAGAAGTGACTGCACAATCTCCTTGGCAAATTGCCAGCACTCCAGGTGTCTGGTGGATAAGAAGCCTAGTTAAACGGCTGCCAGTTCTTCCAGAAACCAGTAAAGGATCCAAATGTATTACCCCCTATAGTTCTCCAAAGCAGGCAGACCTGGGTATATCTTGCCAACTACACCTAGTCCTGTGTCTCTCCCTGATCCATTTCCAAGCATTTTTCTGTTTTCAAATATTTCAGCAGCTTCACACACATGAAAACTAAGATTAAATAGAAACAGAAAAGGTGATATTTCTGAAATAAATCCTAGCTCATGTCCACAAACAGAGCACTGGAGAAATCAGAAAGATGGGGATTAAAGGGGGAGCGGGTATCCAGGGGTGGATTTAAGGAATCCTACCCACAAAATAGACCTTAAAAGCAGGGGCATTCATGTCTCTGTAGTTCTTCATGTGCTCCCCAGGCATTTCAAGAAGAGACATTATTAAGAATTTTAGAATCATGCTGGAGAGATGGCTCAGCAGATAAGAGCTCCGATTGCTCTTGCAGAGGACCCAGGTTCAGTGCCCAGCACCCACTTGGCGGCTAACAACCATCCATAACTGCAGTTCCAGGGGATCTGAGGCCCTCTTCTGACATCTGCGGGCATTGCATGACACAGGTGCACTTATATACATGCAGGCAATACACTCATACACATAAAGTAAAAATAACAAAATATTTTTTAAAATAATGTTGGGATTGAAGGGATATTTATGTATTGAACACCATCTAAAATCAAGAGTCTGAGGTTTCCGTACCAGTCTTCTGCGGTGAGCATTCATTAACAGGCCTCTGACATGAGAGTGCTTGGTCGGGACCAGTAGGGGGCAGCAGCGCAGCGCAAGTGGTGAGGAGGTTTGATACATGAACGCAGCCAATGGAGGCAGCAACAGGAAACCACGATGGCTCTTGGAAGAGCTTAATAGGAAGTAGGGTTTCACATACCAATGTGTATTAACCTTTTGTTAGAAAATCGTTGATATACATAGAGAAATAAAATGTAGGTCTATGAACTCTTCCTCTTGATTCAGTAATCATAAATATTCTGCTCTATTTCCTCATCTATGCCTATTTTTCTTCTTATTTTTCAGATAATTAGAATTTTAAATTCTCAACTGTATGTCATTTAAAGGTGAGATTCAGTGGGTGACCCTACAAGCCTCAGACACATCTACTTTAAGTCAGGGAAGAACCTCCACACAGCCATTATTTTTCTGTTCTTTCCACTGGACTCTATCAAGCACTTCTAAACCGGCTTCAAAGAAGGAAAACATTGCGTTGTGTGTAGCTCTTTGGATGCTTTAGTCGTGAGCTGAGCTTCACATAACATGAGAGACTAGAGATGTGACCCAGTCTAAAATCCCTCAACTTTTTTATTATGAGAGTTTTCAAAAGTACACACACAAAAAAGGAATGGCTAAAATAGTGAGCCCAGGATATCTTAATCTGACTCCCACTCACTTCCTGCTCTGTTTTCTTCTCGATTTCTTGTTGTTGGTCATTCCTTCTCGTGATCTTTCTTTAAGGAGATTCCTAGTGTCCTGGATGCTTTAGTTGTCACCTTGACGCACCTGGGCTGAGGGAGCTTCAGCTGGGGAATGTCCTCCATTGGACTGGCCTGTGATCAGGTCTGTGAGACATTTTCTAGACTGAGTGATGTGGGAGGACCCAGTCCACTGTGGGTGCTCCCACCCCTGGGCAGGTGGTCCTGTATTATATAAGAAAGCTGGCTGAGCACAGACAGGAGACCAGGCTAGTAAGCAGTAAGCAGCATTCCTCCATGGCTCAGCTCCTGCCTCCAGGCTCCTGCCCTGAGTTCCTCCCTTGGGCTCCCTCAGTGCCAAACTGGGACCCGGGAGATGAAGCCAAATAAGCCTTTTCCTCCCCAAGTTAGTATTGGTTCGAGTGTTTTGTCGCAGCAGTTTAATGCAAACTAGAACACCTATTTTTGAGTTATTTCACCTCTAAATCCTTCTGTGTGTATTTTTAATGAATACACACATTTCTTTTTCTGCTTTTTTTTTTTTTCAAAACTAAGATCTCATATAGTCCACACTGGCCTTGACTTTGCTGTGTAATCAAGGCTGACCTTGAATTCCTGATCCTCCTTCCACCTCCAAATACTACAAATTACATGCATGCACCACCATGCCTGGCATTAGAGTTTCTTATCTAAGTGCAAGGCCATTATTGATACCGATCTGTGGCATCAATACCCACTTTGTGTTCATATCTCCACTGTCTCAAAAAGGTCTTTTTATGTCATTGGTTTACTCTCTTCTGACAATGGCAGTCCTGACATCTTAATGTCGATGAGTTCCTCCGCATGTTCGTCCTCACATCCGGACCTCTGCCCTTGCTGCTTTTTCAATCTAAAAGATGTCACCCAGCCCATAGATGCCCCTGAAATCTCAACCCCGTCCTTCAGTTTGCAGATGAGCTGCTCTTCCTTCGGCAGAGCATACCACGGCATACACATACAAGAGAGACAGAGGCAGACAGACAAGACAGAGACACAGAGTAAATAAATGGAATTTTAAGCATTTTTAAAGAGGGAAATAGTTGCAGGACAAAGAACAGCCTCGTAGAGAAACACAGCAAACCCAGCAGCAGTGGAGAGGATATGGGAAAGAAATCCCTGTGTGTGCCGTCCTAGTTCGCAGACTCTGCTCTGTTTGTTAAGGGCATTTAGATCTTACAGAATAAAGAAACTGGGGTCTGCATACAACTACAGTCATGCTGACTGTCACTGAAAGGATTTCAATAATAAAAACATTCACTCATATTTTTAATTTAGAAAATAACTTTGATATGTAGTCTCAAAAAAAAAAAAAATGGCCTTTGATGGAAGGGTAGGATAGGAGGATTGCTGTAACTTCAAAGCCAGCCTGAGCTACAGAGTAAGTACCAAGACAACCTGGGCTACAGTGTGAAACTCTGTCTCAAAAAACAAACAAAAATCCCCTTTGAAGAGAGTGTTTCCCTGCTTTTGTGGAAATTTCTGTCTGAGGACTATAATGTTAATCAGAAATCCAAAGTAGGTAATCATATACAGTGCCCTTGTTATGATCAATTGACTGCAACCAGTCTGTCCTCTAGGGATAGAGTGGATAGAAGTTAATTATTCAATTAGAAATTGAAAAGAATCCCTCAGATGGGCATGATGGCTCAAACCTTTAATCCCAGCACTTGGGAGGCAGAGAGAGAGCTCTGTGAATTCTAGGCTAGCCAGAGCTACAGAGTGAGCCCTGTCTCAGTGAATAAATAAGTAGAATTCCACTTTCAGACAAGTTAGAGTAACAGGAACTGGCCTATCCCTCCAGCCTGAAGCAACTAACACAGCAGACAGACCAGAGCTGGGTGGCTTGTGCCTGCAAATCCAGTACTAAGGAGGCAAAGGCAAGGGGACTGCAAGTTCGAGGCCAGCCTAGGCTACATACTTGAGAACCTGTCTCAAAACACAATAAAGTAGACAAACTATATGAAACCACGATCTTCTAGGTGCTTTATATCAGAAATAAAGTAAAGAAAACTGTGAGGCTGGTATCATCCCCAGCTTACTGCCTTGGAGAGTTTCCAAGCCATGAGGCAGGGACGGGAACCAACGCAGAATGTAGCCATCTCTTAAGACCAAGGCAGTCAGAATTGGCAGAAGAGTACCAGGAGAGAGAAAGCTGGGCAGAAAGGTCGTCCTGGAGGTTAACAGGGAATCCACCTTGAGAAATTTGCAATGTACAGAGCACCATGTCCACGAGAGAGTGACCATGTGAGAGTTCCCTGAGTCCGGGAAAGAACCACTCTATGGGATTAGAGAGAAGAGTGGAGACCTCAGAACTGATAGGCAGATGGCTCAGAAGCTTCTTGAAATGGAAGAATCAAAATATTTTCAAGTAATTTAATTATATCCCCAAACAAAGCACAACATTTTAAGGAAAATACAAATATACCACACTTAACTGTATAAGATTTTTAAGACCTTCTATCCATTCAAAAATTACTTGACATTAAAGAAACAGTAAAATATGACATTAGAACTGACTTGGAAGACTAGAGAGATGGCCCAGTCAATAAAATGCTTGCCATATGACTGTGAGGACTTGACTTCAATGTCTACCACTCATGTAAAATAGCTGGGTGTGGCAGTACTTGCTGTGATCCCAGCATTGGAAAGGCAGAGACAAAATGATCCATGGGGCTTGATGGTCAGCCAGGTTAGCTGAATTGGTGAGCTCCAGGTTCAAGGAGAGACCATATCTTTTAAAAAATTAATTAAATAAAATAAGATGGAAAGTAGTTGAGGAAGATATCTGACATAGAACTCTGGCCTCCACATGCATACACATACATGTGCATTCATGCAAACACAAGTATATACACAGGAACATGTACATACACATACACAAAAAAACCTGAATTCAAACTGGAAAATGTTAGAGATAATCAACGAGAACATTAAAAACAATCATTAAAACTACATTTCATAGGTTCAAAACTTAGGTATAAACTGGGAACATAGCTCAGTGGGAGAGTAGCTGTCTAGCATTTACAAGGCCCCAGGTTCCATCACCAGGACAAAAAAAGAGATAGGCACACATAAGAAATAAAAATAGCCTGAAATCAAACTTGCATAGATTAATTTATGATGTCTGAATTTTTTTAATTGGATGGAATTATGGCAGGTTAGACATTGAAGAAGAAAAGAGGAGTGAACTTCTAGACATAATAGTAGAGACTACCAGTGAGTTTAAAAAAGAAAGAAAAATGAGCTCTGAGACAACCTTTAGTGACTTAACACATTATTTGGAGTAAGAAAGCAGAGGTAGTCAGAATGGTAAAAAACTGCAATACACAACTTTAAGAGTCACACATTCCCTTTAAAAGCACAAGTAGCACCTAAGTAAAAGAACAGGGAGGCGGATGCTCTGCTTTACCAATACAAAGAAAGCTGGTCACGACCGTCATGAGACTCAGAGCAACAAGGTTACGAATACTGGCTGCTCTTCCAGAACAACCTGGTTCAGGCCTAGCACCCACATGGCGGCTAAAAACCAACCCTAACTCCATTTCCAGGAGATCTGACACCATCTTCGGCCCTCTGCAAGCACTGCATGACACAGGTGCACCTACAGATATGCAGGCTAAACATTCATATACATAAAATAAACTTTTTAATGAAAAAAAAATCAGTGCAAAACAGGAGTGATGGTACATGCCTTTAGTCGCAGTACTTGGGCAAGAGAGTCAAGTGGATCTCTGTGAGTTTGAGGCTAGCCTGGTGTACATAGTGAGTTCTATGTCAGCCAGAGCTACATAGTTAGACTCTCTCTCAAAAAAAAAAAAAAAAAAACAATCAGAGCATTATCTCTAGTGATACAGAGGTTATTTCATAACAACGATGGGGCTGGAGAGACGGCTCAGCAGTCAAAAGTGTTTATTGCTCTTGCATCATGGGACTCAGGTTCAGTTCCCAGGACCCACATGGAGGCTTACAACTGCTTTTAACTCCAGTTCCAAGTGATCTGATGCCCTCTTCTGGCCTCCACAAGCTCCTGCATACACATGGTGCACATAAACTCACTCTGGCGCAGACATATATACATAAATAAGATAAATAATCCCTTTTTTTAAGAGTATGGTGAATAAAAACACCACACTAACAAAAACCAGACTGTGGTGCAATCCAGCCCTTGGAAAGCTGAGGCAGGAAGTTCAAAGCCAGTCTGGGCTACACAGCAAGGTCCCTTATACAAACAAACAAAAAGGCTTATACATCTAATAGCAAAGCTTTGAAATATATGTTAGAACTACAAGGATAAATAAATCAGTCCATAACCATATTCAGAGAGATTAATGACAACTCTTCATTACTAACAGAAGGTAATACACACTGAAAATCTTCAACACAGTCAACCTGATTTGACTCTCCTTGACAACAGCAAGACTCACCTTTCCTTTTTTTTCAAGTGTGCAAAGAAAGGTTATCATGATGTGACCTAGCATATGACCTAAGTCTCAGTAAACTGAGAAGGATCGGAATTGTCTGAAATATGATCTATTACCACAGTAAAATTAAATTAGCAAGATCTCTGGAAAATCTCCCTGTATTTTAAAATTAACTAATGCATTTTGAAATGATTCATGAGTCGGAGAAGAAACCAAAAGGAAATTAGGAAGCACTTTGAATTGAGCAAAAATTAAAAACACAATCTGTCAAAATGTGGTAGCACTACAATAGTGTTGTTTAGTGGGGCCTCATAGCTTTAAATGCCTAACGTAGAAAAAAACTGAACGGGTCATATCAATGACCTCCATCCTGCCATCCTAAAAATAAAAGAAGAGGAAGTCAAACCCATATGTAAACAGACTAATTGAAATAATAAAGATTAAAGCAAAATGTCAGTGAAAATGCACCAGAGAAACAGCAAAACTTAGAACTAATTCTAGGGGAAAATCAACAAAATTGGAAAAACAAAGCAAAATTATCAGCAATCAAAAATGAGAATAGCTATTACCTTACCCTACAGCCATTAAACAGGTAACAAGGAAATATTATGAATAATTATATGATAATCATTTGACAATATAAAACATCAAATATCACTCAAGAAGAAATAAATACCTCCATCTATGAGAGAACTTGGCTTTGTATTTTAAAAACATTCTCATTAAAAAGAGTCTCCAAGTCAGGTGTGACGGAGCATGCCTTTAAGCATAGCTTAACCCTAGCTCTCAGGAGGCGGACACAGGTGGTCTCTGTGATTCCCAGGCTGGCCTGGTCTCCACAGTGAGTTCCAGGCCAGCTGGGGCTATACAACGAGACCCTGTCTCAAACAGACAAATAAACAAGAAGGTCTCCATTACCACTAAATATTTAAGGAAGAAGTGATATCGAGGCTATATAAACTCTTCCAAAACATGACAAGGAAAAGATACATTCCAAACAATTCAACATCCGAAACAAAATCTTAATAAATTAAATCCAGCAACATATGTATGTTAATATGTCATTGTCACTGGAAGGTGGGTCTGGACTGCCCCTAATCTTACCCTTCCTTGTGCCACTGAAAGAATTCAGAAGAGATAGAGACTGCAGCATAGATGATAGTTTATTGTAAAGCCAGAATACACTTCATGGTACGAGAGAAGGAAGTAGCCAAGGAGGTCACAGTCCCGACGTAACATTCTCAGTAGGCTTTATATTATCTTCAAAAATCTCTAGAACAAGCAACTTTCTCTAAGGGTCTTTGTCTTTCCTGTCTGGGTGACTGGCAAGCCTGTTTAGACTGACTTTTACAGAAAGGAGCTCAGAGATGCATATCATCATAGAATGCTGTATATTTGTTATCACAAAGCTTCCTAATACACAGGTATCTCACAAGGTTCAGGACCCCTGGAGGCGGGTTTAGGTAGCATCCATTAACAGCCTCTGAGGAGCAGTCTGGGATTTTGCACTACATTCCAGGGCTGGAAATCTGGTTTCAGTCCCATTCTTCTGACCCATAATCAAAATCCTGTTAATTCAGTCTTGTTTTATCTACTTCTGACTGTGAGGGGTTCACTCCCAATTCCTCCAAGCCTATCAGTATCTACCTACTTGACATCACAACCAAGAGGAATTCATCCAATGGATGGAAATTTGACCAAACATCGGAAGTGAATCAATGTAATTTTTTTTCCCTACTAAGCTTGTCAAAAAGATACAGAAAAGCACTGGAAAATCCATCTTTTAATCCAGGTGCACTAGTTCATGTCTATAATCCTGGTGCTCACGAGGCTGAGGCAGGAGACGTCTCCTGCTTCCCTGGTTCTTGAGTTCCTCCATCCCATCCCCAGTAAGGATCCTCTGCTTAGCTTCTCCTTATCTTCTCTCTTTTCCTCCTCATGGAAGCTGTTCTCATCAATATGGATAGAAAATTATTTACTAACTCACATAGAACCAAAGCAAACAATCACACATACCTTCAAAACCACCTCATCTTGTTCTCTCCTTCAGCACTGGCCCCATCTCCCAGCCCCAGGGGGTATTTGCAACCTAAGAGAGGCAACTGTTTGTATCCACAATATAAATAAGTGTCACCTAAGAAAAGGTAGGAACTCTCAAGAAAATACTCTGGGGACAAGGGAATGGCTGAGTCCCATTTTGTACTTATCAATCTTTCTTCAAATAACACTCCCGATGCTCCATTCCCTTGGTTAAAAGAAATTTATATGGAACCTGGGCGGAAAGGTTATTTAAAGCTTTGGCCATTTCTTTTCCTCATAAATACATACAACCTTGCATTTTTAGGTGCCAGATGGGACTGGAATCTCTGAAGTCAAAATGCCATAAGTTTTACAGTTTTATGAAGCAGAAGTTTCCAGAAACCTCATCTCCCAGGTTTGATCCCAGGAGAACAGCAATCTAATTTTTCAGATAGAGAATTAAGTCCTCAGTATGAGTCTGACAAAGAGCCCCAAGTCTTTGTTTATAAGACATTCAAAATCTCAGAAGCCAGGAGCTTACAAAGAAGAAAACATCTCAGATTCCAGGTTACTTTCTAGGACTTAAGCAGTTACAATACATGCATCTGGGCTAGGGACATGGCTCAGTTTGTAAGCAAGTGGACCTGAGTTTGCCTCCACAGCATCCATGTAAAAGCCGGCCTGTGATCATACGCCTGTGTAACCCTGGCCACTGGGGGGCAGGGTAGAGACAAGAGGATTCCGAGAGCCCCAGACCAGCCAGTCTATCCAGTTGGTGAGCTCTGTCTCAAAAAATACAGTAGGAGGCAAAAGTGAATGGCACCAAGATCAACCTCTGGCCTCTACATGCACTTGTACACACGTGCACACCCACACATACAACATACTATACATATGTGTGCATATGTGTATATGTATAATATAGGGCTGTTCTATGCTAAGCAATAGGGACAAAGCTGTGAAAGATCATCACTATCCCTGGCCTTAATGGGTTTAAAGTTTAGAAGGGCAGGCACACACCCACGTCTGGTGAACACCATCCTGAGATTGTAGGGAACCTACTAAGGGGCAGAGGGGCAAATATCAGAGAGGGCGTGATCAGGTAGGTAATGTCTGAGCTGAAAAGATGGTGAAATAAAGCAAGAGGAGGAAATGGTTTCTAGCTTGGGGTTTAGTATGCATCCTTTTCTTAGAGGAAAATTCTTAGAGATTGGTATCATGGTCGAGGTAGAATAAGGAGAAAGTACCTCAAATAGGGCTGAGGAGGTGGACGGGAGTTAGGTTTTGTGCTCGTTACCCCAACAACTGTACTAAGATAAATGCAAAGATCTAAGCAGGCAAGTACACCCAGATGTGGATTACCGTCTCCTATACTCATAAGGCCTTGGCCAGGTGCCACCCCTGGGGTCATGTTCTACCATGTTCTACCTGGCTTCATGTCTGCAGGGGATTTCACCCTCTGTCTCAGCTTCTCACCATAAAAGAGAGCAATGGCAGGGCCTCCTTACAGGGAAGTTCAAAAATTAAATCTGTTCATCCAGGCAAAGTATTGGCACTATGCTTGTCATTTAGAACAGACTGGAAGTCCCCACCACTTAGACTTACATCTCAAGCAGCATCTCTACAACTGAGTTCTGATGCAGCTTCCTCATTCAGCTGTCTCCATCTCAGGAAAAAAAAAAAAAAAAGCCTGTACCCTTCATCGAGGCCTAACCCCATTAGATTATGGTCAACCACCCCACTACCTCACAATCAGAAGACAATAAGGAAAATCAACTACTTTGACCTGTGTACTAGAAAAATCACAGGGGGTGTGACCAATGATAAAGAAGGACATTTCGCAGTGATAAAAGAGTCTGTTCATCAAGAAGACATAATAATCCTAAATTATTATGTACATCACAAGAGCTTTAAAATGCAGGAGGCAAATTTGACAGAGCTAAAAAAAGAAAGGGACAAATTCAAATCATAATCCTATCTGGAAATTTTAACACTTCTCTTTCAATGGTAGAACAAGTCAAATTTTTTTAATCTTTAAGGATATGGAAGAGACGAACACGATCAACCAACTCAACTTAATTGACACATATTAAACACATCACGAAGAATGTCAGGCTTTACTCCCAGGTGCACGTGGCTCAGCCTCCAAAAAAAGACCTTAGGCTGTGTCATATAATTCTCAAAGATTTTAAAACATTAAAATCATGTAGACCAAATCTCTCAACTGCAATGAGTTCCAGCAATCAGTTAGACATCTGTCCTTAGCTCACCACTTCCAAAAAGTGACTTGGGAGAAGGAAAGGGTTTATTTGGCTTACAGCTCAAGGTCTGCCACTGAGGGAAGCCAAAGCAGAAGCTCAAGCAGAGCCCTGGAGGCAGAGGCTGTGGAGGAATGTAGCTTCCTGGTTTGCTTCCTTGGCTTGCTCAGTTGTCTTTCTTATCCAGCCCAGGCCCACCTCCCCAGGGATGTTCCGGCCCAGAATGGGCTGAGCCCTCCTGCATACATCAAGCAATTAAAAATGCCTCGCAGATATGGCCATGACAATTCTGATGGGGGAAATTCTTCAGCTGGAGTTCTCTCTTCCCGGATGTCTCTAGTTGGTGTCAAGGTGACAAAAACTAACCAGCCACCATCTGTTCTGATTAGCCTTGGTGTCAGTTTCCTGCAGCCTAGAGTCATGTGAGAGGACAAACCTTGGTGGAGGAATTACCTATTGGGCATGTCTGAGAGGTATTGTCCTGTTTATTAATTGATAGGGCCCAGTCCACTGGGCACAGTACCATTCCTAAGGCAAATGGTCCAGGGCTCTATAAAAAAGTAGTTACTCATGAGCCAGTGAACAAGTCAGCAAGCAGTGTTCCTCTGGGATTCCTCCCTCCAGGTTCTGCTTTGAGTTCCTGCCCTGACTTCTCTCAGTGATGCATTTTGAGTTGCAAGTATAAGCCAAATAAACCCTTTTCTTCCCGAGTTCCTTTTCATGGTGTTTATCACAGCAACACTAAACAAAGTAGAACATCATCTATAAAAAGCCCCAAATTTCAACAATTCAGCAACATTCTTTTTTTTTTATAGCTCTTGAGTCATAAAAAAGAAACTGGAAAGTATTTTAAATGATACATCAAATGTTTGAAATACAACTGAACCACCACTTAGAGGAAATTGTATTGTTATAAATGCTGATGAAAGGAAAAAGAGGCTTTAAATAGTAGTGTTAGATTAAGAAGCTAGACGTGAAAGAACAAACTACCTCCTAATGGGCAACACAAAGATGATTAACTAATCAGGCTACTGCAGCAGTGACTTTAAAGTGGAAAGCAGAAACATCACAATGAAATTTTTTCATGTCAGAAGTATTTTAATTGATAAAATTGGTGAATATAAGCCATACTGATAAATAAAAAAGTTCGAAACTCTAATACCAGGAATAAACGAAGGAATGTAATTATGCAGTACATGTATTAAGACAATGATGGTTGAATATTAAAAAAAATAATTTTATGCCTATAATAAAAGTTGTCAAAGATACAAGAAGAAAATCTGTTAAAGAAACTCAGTTGGTAATTAAAGTCCTTTCCACAAAGAAATCTCAAAGCCAGAGGGATGCACAGATGAACTGTATTGAATATTTAAGGTAGAAATAATACTAAGCCTGCAGATACTTTGGGATGAAACAGTCCTTGTGCTAGTTAGTTTTAACTGTCAGTTTGACACAACTTATAATCACCTGGGAAGATATTCTTAATGAAAAATTTTCTAGATTAAGTTGGCCCACGGGCTTGTCTATGGGAGACTGACAGGGTCCTTAAATGATATAGACAACCTAGCCCATGGGGTGGGGATGGCACCACTCCCTGGGGAGGGGTCCTGAACTGAGTAAGAGAGAAGGGAGCTAGCGGATGGAGTCAAGCAAGCAAGGATGCAAGTGTGTGTTCTCTCTGCTCTTGACCTATGCATGTGATGCTTTAACCCTTTCCTCCCCATGTTGCTTGTTGTCAGGGAGTTTTATCACAGCAACAGAAATGGTACTAGACCAGGCCAGCCCCAAATTGTTTTTGTGAAAGTAGCAAAGCTATGGCACAAAACTGGAATGTACAGGTGAGATTTATCCAAGAATGATTTAACTTAAAATTCTACAAGTCAACATAGTTTATTAACCTAACTGATAAAAAAGGGAAAGAAAAAAAATACAATCATCTCATAGATGCAGAAAAGTTTTTGAGAAAAATTCAACATTCATGATAGCAAAGAAAAATGGAAACTTTCTTAGTCTTAAAGAAAACAATCTTAAAACACTTATAATAACGATGTTTTGGGAGATTTAATCCTATTGAACCGTACATTTAAAAATGGCTCGAGGGGCTGGAGAGATGGCTCAGTGGTTAAGAGCACTGGCTGCTCTTGCAGAGGACCCTGAGTTTAGCTCCCATCACCTACATAGCAGCTAACAACCATCCATAACTCTAGTTTCAGGAGATCCGACGTCCTCTTCTGGTCTTCAAGGGCACTGCACAACATAGGTGCACTTACACACATGCAAGCAATACACTCATACGCATAAAATTAAAATGATAAATAAAATATTTAAAGGTAATTCAAATTGTAGCATTTGTGTTATATGCTCAAAGAGACTTTTGAGTCAATGGTTGAACTCACTTAAAAATTAAGTATCTACAGGGTTAGGGATGGAACTTAGTTCACAGAGTGCTTGCCTCCTGTAGCCCTAGGTTTGGTCCCCAGCGTCATGGAAATGGGGCATGGCTTTACTCAGAGCCAGGATCCCTGAATAGCTGACATGGGCAGAAAAATCTACTGGTTCTCTGAGGACTGTTACTACTGCTCTGCCATATCAGCCCTGTACCCTGGGAGATGCCGTGGGATTTCAGTCACCAGAAGTCACCCACCTCTGCTGCTCTTATTTTAGAGTCACAGTTCAGAACTGCATTGATGCTTCGCATGCATCCACTGTCGCTGCTGGAACCGGACTCTGAGAACTGACTGCTGAGGCTGCCAGCGCAGATTTCTCCAACCCCGCTGGAACCTCACTGCCTCAATAGGAAGCAGGAACCCCCATGGTCTACTGTTGTTGCTGGTGGACCTATCATCAGAAACAGAAGATGAAAGCTAAAGGACAAGGTTCCTTCCCTCTGTCATAATCTCTGGCCTGTGCCTCCTATTGGCAGAATATAAACTAAAGTTAACTGACAAGGAAGATATGGGTGTGCTTTAAGTCTGTTGGAAAGAAATTAGTGCTTGGAATGCCTGGAAAGAGGAAGGGAAGGAGCTACATGAGTTGTCTCACTTTTAGTTGTTAGGGAAGTTGCTACAAAAGAATTTTGTGTACATGCTTTTAACATTTAATAAAGATTTATTTCATTTTTTTATTATGTGTTTGTATGTCTGTGCATATATTTGTGCGTGTGAGTGCAGTGCCCGTGGAGGCCAGAAGGGGATGTCAGATCTCCTGAAATTGTAATTGCCATTGTGAGCTGTCCTATGTGGGTTCTGGAAACTAAACTCATGTCCTTTGGAAGAGCAGAAAGTACTCTTGACTGTTTTCTCATAGCAACAGGAAGAAAACTAGAACAATAGAATATTATAGGAACTCTTGAGTTGGGATCCCTAAAAGAAGGGCAGAGACAGGAATTCTGTTGCACAGGATGTATAGAAGACAAACTCTCGGGAGAAAGCAGGTGAAAAAAGCAGGCTAGGGCAGGGAAAAGAGCAGGAGAAGCTGAACTGTAGAATAGCTTCAACCCAACCCCGCAGGAAAGCTTTGGAGCACACACTGTACCACACCACCTGACTGGGAGCGGGGGCCAGGGTGCGTGTAACCCACCAAGCAAAGGAATTACTGCTTGGCAAAGGCAAAGGTGGTAGATGCCAGTTCTTAGCAGGCCCCTGTAGTAACAATCAGAGGGATCTGCACTCGGCACCAGCAGCATGATTATGTCATTCTTTATGGAAAGATCTAAATCTGTCCAGTATTAAATTTTTACCTTTTAAAATTTTTGTATATTTTGGCTGTATCTTTTTTGTAATTGATGTATGAATTCATTTTCCTTCCTTTTTATTTTTAATATGTATTTGTATTGAATTTTTGTGCATTTCATAGAATAAATCTTAATCATATTTAGACCCCTCTCCCCTGTCCACACTGTCCACAGCCCCCATACCAGATTTAACGCATTCTGTCATATATGTTCTGGCCTATCTGGTCAAGCGTTTGTACCCAAACATCCCTTGATGCAAGTTCATCCACTGGAGTCTAGTCAGCCTTAAAGAAGATCTACTCTCATACAGCGGTAATCAGCTGCCAATAGTTCCTTGACTAAGATCAGGACCTGCCGCCCAATCCCTCAGTTCTATGCTACGTTTTTGTCTGATTGAGTCTGCATGCATCTTGTGTATGTTGTCACTGTTGCTGCAAGTTCATATGAGCAAGTTCCCAGAGACCTGGAAAATTCTGTTTCCTTATGTTCATGTACAAGCCCTGCCTCTTACACTCTTTCTGCCCCTGCCCCTTCGGCCATGGTCCCTGAGCCCTGGGTGGGTGAAGTTTACTACAGGAGTCCTATCCAGGGACACATGCACTCTGCAGTCTGTTTCATTTTTTCATTTGATAATTATTTTTCTATTTTCTTTTAAACAATTATTTGTATTGATTTGAAGTTACAAAGTTTGAATTATACTAATCTTATGTGAGTTCTGAGAGATCTATCTACCTGAATAACCAATTACTCAGACAAGACCTAGAACACTTCTATCATTTGAGGAAGTTCCTCTGTATTTAATTAATCACCGCTCCAGGCAAGCTTTTGTTATCTTAAAATAAAAAAGTGTTTGATTTTCTTATTTATATTTTATGTGGTTGAGTTTTTTAACTGCACCATGTGTATGCAGTGCCCTCAGAGGCCAGAAGAGGACATCAAATCTCCTGGAACTGGAGCTACACATGTTTGTTAGCCACCATGTGGGTGCTATGAACCAAACCTGAGTCCTTTGCAAAAGCAGTCAGTGCTCTTAACCACTGAGCCACCTCTCCAACCCCAATTTCGTTATCTTGATTGATTACCTAGACTAAAAATTGCTGGATCATAATTAAAATGTTCATGTAGCTTTGCAAGAAAAGCCAGACTATTTTGTGGAGTGGTTATAATACTTTGAGTCTCTAAGAAAGGGATCCCTTTTCTAGCTCTTGTCGGTCTTTGCCAACACGTGCTGCTGCGATGTCAGTCTTTTTTCATTTCAGCTCTTGTCGTGTGATAGCTAATGATTTTAATTTGTATCTCCCTAGGGATTAATGATGTGGAATGTATTTTGAAAGTATGTTTATTTGCCGGTTGCCTATCTTCCGTTGTGACGCAGCCAAGCTTCTGCTCTTTAAAGTCTCTGAGTGGCAGGACGTTGTCAGATGCACATTTCACAAACATTTTCGCCCACTTTGTGGCTTGCTATTTCAATCTTTGAAACCGTATTATTTATTGTGCAGAAGTTTTTAATTAAAACAATTTTCCATCTTGATCATTTCATACGTGAGCACTATATATTTACATCACCCCCACCCCAAGAAGTTTTTAATTTTGGTGACATCCACTTTATTAATTTTTTTTCTTTTGTGGATTTGTACCTGTTGTGTCTTTTCCCTGTCTAAAGACACAGTACTATTCTTTCACGTTTTCTCTTAGTAATTTAACAGTCTTTTAAACCTTTTACATTTAAGTCTACAGCTTTGTTTACAAAAGAAAAACTGATTGCAAAGCCCTCTGGGTAAGATGGCTGCCTAGAAGCTGCCTCTGTGTAACCTGGTAAAGGTGAAGAGACAGTCTGAGAAAAAGAAGGCTTTATAGTCATAGGAGAAAAAAAAAGGAAGAGCTTCCGGAATTCACAAAGGTAGGGATAGGACAGCTGAGAAGTGCAGAGGGGAAGGCAGGTGGTGCACCAAAAGGAAATGGGCCAAGCTGAATAGGGCTCCAGCTCTGCAGCCCTGGTGGCCGGAGGGGAAGGGGCAGCCTTATCCAAACTGACTCCTAATGACAGTGTTATACCAGCTCTCAACTCTCAGAGAAGCTGCCTTTTGTAGCAGACGGTGATTAACACAGAGACCCCCCCAATGGCCAGTGTGAGAAGAACAAAAGTTGCAGAATGCTTACCCCTGAATAGGACACCTGTTCAAACTTCTGCCTCCCCAGGCTCAGGGACCATTGCAGAAGAGGGAGCAGAAAGAGCCAGAGGTGGGGAATGACCACAAGGAAATTGTTTTCCTGACAGCTGGTCAGTTCCTCATATGCGCTCAAGCAATGGAGACAACATGCACAAGTCCGGTGCAATCTCAAACCAGACAAAACCAACGTAGACATGGGAAGGTGGGTAAGAAGCCCCCAGCCTAACCTAAGGAAATTTTGGTAACTGACTGATGCTTGGAGGGGCAGAGACAGTCGCTTTCACGAATGGGGCTTTTGGTAGGTTAACAAGGCTCCAGTGGATGGACCCACACTGAAGAACATTTGAGGACACAACGTTCCAGGCCTTATGGCATATTTAACAGAGTACATACTATTGTGTAGAAGGCAGTGAGGGTAGCTGAGGATAGGGTGGGGCTCTAAGTACCATCAAGTTATATTGTATGAACCCACAAAAATTCAATTAAAATGTTTTAAAAAGATAAATAAGTAAAAGACTATTTTTTTAAAGAAAAGATTAGAAAAAAAACAAAGTGAAGGCAAGTGTTTTCTTCTTTCCTGTCATTTTGTCTAGAGGGCCACCAGAAGGCGACACCCACATTTAGGATGGGCCTTCCTGCTTTAAACAATCTGATCAAGAAAATCCTTCACAGGGGTGCCTAGCAGCTTGTGTTTTAGTCGATTCCAGATCCAGTCAAGTTGGCGATCAAGATGAGCCATCCCAGTTCCCATGCTGCCTTGGACTCCTCCAGTCTTTGTCTTTTATGAATGACCTTCTTCTTTTCTTCTTTTTTGAGGCAGCATTTCATGTAGCCCAGGCTGACCCATCCTCGAAGTACCTGAGGATGACTCTGTATATGACTTTGTATATGGCTCCTCCTGCCTCACTTCCCCTTGAATGCTGGGATTACAGATGCGTACCACCACGTCTGGTTTACATAGGGTTGGGGATCAAACTCAGGACTTCATGCATGGTAGGCAAGCACTCTACCAACTAAGCTGCATCTGCAGCCTGACCCTGGCATTCTTGAAGCATTTTCACAGCTGCTTGGTAGAGTGTTCTTCAGTCTTTGCCTCTGTTCAGTCTTGGTTCTCTTGAGGCTAGACATCTTAAAGAGAGTGCTGTGAAAGAGATGCTCCTTCTCACCTATTACTCACTTTGATTTACTCTAAAAGTATTTTATTATTTTTTATTTTATGTGTATGAGTGTATTGCCAGCATGTATATAAGTGCACCCATGTTGTGCAATGCCCTTGGAGGTCAGAAGAGGGCATCGGATCCCCTGCAACTGGAGTCACCAATGGTTGTTAGCCGCCATGTGGGTGCTGGGAGCCAAACCTGGGTTCCTCTGCAAGAGCAGCCAGCGCTTTTAACCACTGAGCCACTTCTCCAGCCTCCATGATTTACTTTTGGTGGGTGATGTGAGCTCTTTGTGGGGCTTTATTTTCTACATTTCCCCAGTTGTGCCAGAAGCATTATCTGAAAAGACTTCATTACTTTAGTACCATTGTCCACTGTGCCATCTGCCTGTCCTTGTGCCAACAGCGCACTGTTCTAATTACTGCAGCTCATAGCAAGTCTGGAAATCAGATAATGCATGTCTTCCAACTTTGTTCTTTGTCAAAATTATGTTGGTTATTGTAGATCCTTTGCCTTTCTTGCTAATATTAGAGCCAGCTTCTCAATTTCAACAGCAAAGGTCCTTGGTGGTTTTGCTTAGTCTTGCATGGATCTATAGGTCAGTTTAGGGACAACAGGCATTGTAGCCTTCAAATAGATGCATTGCTACGTAATTATTTGTCTTGTTCCTCTTAGCAATATTTCATTGTCCAGTTGTTCATCATTAGCAAACAGAAGCACAATTGACTTTTTATATTGACCTTAACAGGCTTTGCTACAAATATTCTTACTTCAGATAAAGAGGAACAGTACATAATTTTTAAAGGTTTAATCTATCAGAAAGTTCTGTAAATATTACATATGTATGCACCCAATCGTACAGAGTTGAAATAATTAAGGAAAATATTAACAAGATTCTAAGGAGACATACAGTTTACTATCCCAGTAACCGATAGCATGCACAGAACCAAACAAAAAGCAATAAAGGGCAAGATTTGACATATTTAAGTTGCTCATGTAGCTCCTTCCCTTCCTCTTTCCAGGCATTCCAAGCACTAATTTCTTTCCAACAGACTTAAAGCACACCCGTATTTTCCTTGTCAGTTAGCTTTAGTTTATATTCTGCCAATAGGAGGCACAGGCCAGAGATTATAAGACAGAGGGAAGGAGCCCTGTCCTTTAGCCTCCATCTTCTGTTTCTGATGATAGGTCCACCAGCAACGACAGTAGACCATGGGGGTTCCTGCTTCCTATTGAGGCAGTGAGGTTCCAGCGGGGTTGGAGAAATCTGCGCTGGCAGCCTCAGCAGTCAGTTCTCAGAGTCCGGTTCCAGCAGCGACAGTGGATGCATGCGAAGCATCAATGCAGTTCTGAACTGTGACTCTAAAATAAGAGCAGCAGAGGTGGGTGACTTCTGGTGACTGAAATCCCACGGCATCTCCCAGGGTACAGGGCTGATATGGCAGAGCAGTAGTAACAGTCCTCAGAGAACCAGTAGGCTTTTCTGCCCATGTCAGCTATTCAGGGATCCTGGCTCTGAGTAAAGCCACGCCCCATTTCCATGACGCTGGGGACCAAACCTAGGGCTACAGGAGGCAAGCACTCTATGAACTAAGTTCCATCCCCAACCCTGTAGATATTTAGTTCTTAGATGGGTTTAACCATTGACTCAAAACTGTCTGAGCATTTCAGAACTGGTATCAAGAGCTAGTGTGAAGAAGTTCTAAAATATCACTTCTCTGAGTCCAGGATTAGAGACTCTTCCATACTGAAAACGGAAGGAGAGTCTCTTGCTTTGTGATCTGAAACCACAGAATGATCTCCATAACTTCTTCAACTTGAGAGTTGATTTCAGTTTTAATCCTCTCTATTTCTACCTGGTGTAAGATACAAAAGCCACATGTAAACATTTATAAATATACAAAGGACAAGTGCCCCATGTAGGAAATCTATGAAGGACTGTCTTTATTTGGGGTATGTGTAACCACAGTGGGAATAGCAGAGTCTTCAGCCAGAGCTCTCAGTTCCCCAGGTGGAGAGGGGAAGGGGCTCCCTGGGAATCAGAGAAGCCATCTTGCTAGCCAATCAAATCGCTGTAGAGCAAAGGGCATTGCCCACAGGCTTAAAAATGAACCTTTGCTCTTGCCTTTTCCCCGAGCGTTTTCCTCCACTAACACTGGTTTTCCAAACACTGGGTATCATAAAGAGCACTGGACAGAGTCCAAAAATCTGCCTTCCAGACCTCTGTCATTTCCCACTGGACAGCACATCAGCCTCCTGGATGCTCTGGCTCCTGTGTGTTCAGACTGGTTATGTCACATCCTCAGTCTGCTTGGCAGCTTTGCAGTAAGGCTCCAGAATGAACAGTCCGTTTGTGAATCATCAATATCTGGGTCAAATCTTTGTACTTCTCTAGAGGATACCGTGACTGTTCCTGGGACTCTGTGTCATTATCGATGGGTAGAGCTATGCTGTAACCAAGGTGGGCTTTGGAAATTCCTTATCATTTCGTGTTTTACCATGACTTTCTAATATATCCCCAATCTGTGCTGTGCTGCTTTTAGACCTTTGCTCATACAAATATCACTGAAGTATCTTCACTCATTGCTTCTATGTATATTACATGTGTATGTGCACATTTATGTAAGAAAACCAAAACCCAGTAGTAGAATTTCCAGGCCAAACAGAATGTGCATTTTAAAGTCACGTAGACATTGTCAAGTTGTCTTTCAGAGACAATATAGATGTCCCCTACACCCCCTGCCCCCGTGAACATGCAATTATTTCTTCCCTTCATTCCTTTTATAGTGACATCCGTCAAATTTTACAAGCCAATTCATGCCTTTTAAGTTCATCTGTATTCGTTTCTTAGGGATCTGATTGTTCATACCTTTTGCCAATTTCTCCTTTAGCTTATTGGCAGTTTTCTTGAACTTTCTTAAACACACTGGTTATTATTAAAGTTGGCCCTTGATTAATAAAGGAAAAAGTATGTATGCTCTGGAGTTAGAGAGAGGTTCAAATCTGAAATGTTTCACTTGTTAACCCTTTGGAACTAATAAGCAGTAGTTAAGGGAAAATACTTCTGTTCCTTGGAGTGAGTTATATAACCCCGCAGAGGCTGTTTCCTATTTGTAGAATGGGTACGATTAAACTATCTCTCAGACTTCTCGTGAACATTAAATAATATATGTGACTTAATAACTATTAAAAAATACTAATGATCTCTCCTACCTTTCTGAGCCTCCCTCGGGCTGTTCTAGAGTTAGTCCAGAGCTAGCCTCTGTTACTATAGCAACCTTCACCAGATCCAGAAACAAACCAGACCTTTTGCTTGTGACCTGTTGCCGGGAGGTCAGCATGTCCATAGTCTTCAAGCTCCAGGGCTGTCTGAGGAATTGCTAGATGAGTATCTCTCTCCCAGCAGCCCCCAGGACACTCTTTCCGCAGTGCATTTCCTCACCATCTTTGATTTCCAAGTGCAGGCCAGTTCTGCACGTTAATCGCTCAGTCCCTCGTGCTTTACATTAATCCACTTAATAAGCGAGCCTGCTGCTTGCTTCCTCACTCCTGCTATCCCATGGCTCTAGGATAGCACTATTCAAAGTGTCAGATTTCCTTCTCTCTTCAAGAACTCCGAGGGTTAAATAATGTTTAGCGCTTTGCTTCCTTTTTTCCTCCTAAAGTTCCTCAGCTGTTTGGTTTTTGTGAGAGGCAGTGGTCTGTTTTCGCTTCCTTTTTGTTCATTGGTTCTGGGTGTGTGCTGCCCTCCCACCAGTAATCGCTACTCCCTGACACTTAAACATCTTTGAATTTCCTAAAACCCAAGATATCAGTCACCTAAGTATTAATCTCATTCACCAGCCCCCAACAAGATTAGCCACTGGTTTGTGGACTCTAGAAGAACTCTAGAATAATCCACCAGGAGAAAAAGCCCCCATTTATTGAGGATAATTTCCTTACATGGACACCATCTGCCTGTCTGTCACATCAACCAGGGGGCCCCAGCTTTTCCCACAGTAAACTACCACAGCTTATAAAAATGGTATTGATCAATACTTTCTAATGAAAAGAACTACCTGGAGTCCTTATTAAGAATGAAACAGAACAGAAACTCTCTAGTCCTACTCCATACCCAGAAATCACATATCTAGGAAAGCCAGGGATTCCATATTTTTAACAAGTTCCCACGGTGATATTTGCAGTGAAAACAATTTTCTAAGAGATTAAACTTCCTACATGTGAAGGCTATTAAGATCAACCTTTAAACTTTGCTTTTAAACTATTATTTGTTTCTATAACCAATCCTTCTAAGAAATAGTCTCTAGACCTCCTTCCAATCTAGTTGCTTTCCAGTACAAACAACAAACTCCATGGCTTCTTTCTGAAATATTGTTACAGTTTTGACCCCACCCCCCCCCAAATTGGAGTCATAGGATCAATAAGAGACTGAGCCAACCTCACCAAAGAAGCTTTATTCTTGGACAGGAGCCAGTGGATTACAATGGATGATGATGAGTCTGGAGGCAAATAGTATGTTGACATGGCATCCTTCAAGACTGAATCCTGTTTTGCCTGGCTCCATCCTGCACCCTGTTTTATAACACCCGCTAACAAACTCCATGGCTTCTTTCTGAAATATTGTTACAGTTTTGACCACCCCCCCAAACTGGAGTCATAGGATCAATAAGAGACTGAGCCAACCTCACCAAAGAAGCTTTATTCTTGGATAGGAGCCAGTGGATTACAATGGATGGTGATGAGTCTGGAGGCAAATAGTATGTTGACATGGCATCCTTCACAACTGAATCCTGTTTTGCCTGGCTCCATCCTACACCCTGTTTTATAACACCCGCTAAGGTCCGAGATGGCTGCCTGGCCAGTCAGGTGGCTGAAACAGAATGGATTTGAAGAGGGGCTTATCTGGTGACAATATGGCAACCACATGTGAAAACGGTCTTCATTTGTTCTTTCTTTAATGTATTCATTCTTTCAACAAGTGCAGACTGAGTGTACGTTATCTACAAGTCTTGAGTAAGGTGTGACAGGAGACCAGGCAATCACAGATCCTGCACTGTACTCCTAAAGGAGAGACGCATAGGGTGAGAAGGAAGGAAGAAGGAACAGAGAGAGGAGAGAGAGAGATAAAGGAGAAAAGAAAGAGGGAGGGAGGGAGAAAGGAAGAGAGGGAAGAGGGGGAGAAATAAGCAGATATTGAGTGCAAAAGGCTGGAAAAGAATGGTCAGGGACAGCATCTCTGAAAATGTGTTATTTAAGTTCAGATCTAAAGGACAGAAAGGAACTAATACAGAACACTGAGAGGAAGAGGACAAATGGAGTTTTCAGTGGTCAAAGAGCCTTTAGTAGACAAGAAACTGGCATAGACCAATTTCTTGTCTACTAAAAATAGAAGGTATAGGCCAATGTCTTGTTAAGGATTACAATAACCTAATGAACTACTAAATAGTTACAGCACCAACTGACCCCTGATGACTTACTGTTATACTCATAGATTAATGCATCTCTCAACTCTTAGCAGAGACATTTCTTTATGCAGCAGATGGTGATTAACACAGAAACTCACAACTCACCACCATGCAGAGGACAAGAGGTGGCAGAATGAGTGTTTATCCTTGAATAGGACACCTATATCAAACTTCTGCGGGACCTGGGCCTAGCATAAAGGCACTGAGCGGGCAGTGTGACTGGAGACCCTGAAGGGATGACAGGTGTCCTGGCCTGCTCTACCTGAAGCTATAACCTAGGTCCCAGAAAGCCACTGCAGATACGATATCCTTGTTCCTCGGCAGTTACTTAATGTTTTGCCCCCACAAAGATCACCCCAGATCAAAACCAGGTTTGGGGGTTCATTTCCTGGTTCCTAATTTCCACATCAGCCCTACAACCTTCTCACCTTTACCTAAAGACCCCACCTTTAACTTTCCCACCTTCTGTAATGGCCAGAAAGTCCTCCGTATATAAACCCATGCCTTGGTTTCAATAAGTGAGCTGTCCACCAATGCAGTCTCCTGAAAAATTCTTCCCGTCCCACTCTGGGCCACCTGAGGACCTGTTCCATCACCCTCCCTTCTCTGGGACTGCTGGAGCACAACAGCCGAGCTGGAGATGATGACCCACCCACAGATTTCTGCCTCCCAAGGCTCAGGGATCATTGTGGACAAAGAGGGGTAGAAAGGTTGTAAGACCAGAGGTGGATGACCACAAGGAAATAGTTTTTCAGACAGCTGGTCAGTTATCCATATGAACTCACAGCAATGGTGATAGCATGCACAAGTCCCATGCAAGCTCAAAATTCAGCATAGACATGGAGAAGTGGGTAAGAAATCCCAACCCAAGCTAAGGAACTCTTGGCAACTGATGCCTGCTGGGACAGTCTCTTCCAGGGATGAGACTCTTGTTAGGGTAACCAGGCTCCGTGAGTGAACTCACACTGAAGGACCCCTAGGAACACAGATTAGACTCTGTGCCATATTATACATGTAGTACATTAAATTGGGTAGGGCAGTAAGGGAAGATGAGGACAGAAGAGGAGACTTAAATACCATCATTGATATTGCATGAAAATCTCAAAAATTTGATTAAAAATTTTTATTAAAACCTGATAGTAGTTGATTCTATAAAGAAAAATTCACAGATTTCAACTACAAAAAAAATCAAGAAAGAGATGGAAAGACAAGATAAAAGTAGAGTTGGGGTAGGAGGCAAAGTTGGAGGGAACACAGACATTGTTTTAAAGCATCAGAGATAACTAGGATAGAAACAAACAGAATTAACTGAAACCGAAACAACGGAATAAAAAGAATGATCCCAGCACTTGGGAGGCAGAGTCAGATGGATCTCTGTGAGTTTGAGCCCAGCCTGGTCTACATAGCAAGTTCCAGGCCAGATGGGGCTACAGAGAGACCCTGCCTCAAAAAGAACAAAAAGAAAACAAAAAGGATAAAATTAAAAAGCCTCTCCCCAAATCTTAAATTTCTGCTTTGAAATGCCACAGTGTGTATTAGAGATGAAGCTATAGGCTAGAATATGAAATGTAATTATCCCTGAAGATATCAAAATCATGCAGTACAGAATGAGTGTCCCAGTTTCCCTTCCTGTTGCTGTGACAAAATACCCTGACAAAGGCAGTTTAGAGGAGAAAGGATTTCTTTCAGCTCACAGTTCTGGGTACAGAGCACCTGGTCATCCCATCCATAATCAAAGCAATGAACGCAGACGTGTTAGTGCTTGCTCACTTTCTCCACGCTCCTGACTACACAGAGCAATGCCATCCCTGGTGGGCAGGTCTTCCCACTTCAAGTAATGTATTCAAGACCACCCCTCACAGACAGTAACAGAGGATAAACTTAATCTAAACAAGCTCTCACAGGTATGCCCAGAGGCCTCCCTCCAAGGTGTCAAATTGGCAATGAGTACTAACCATCTCAATGCAAGAAAGCTGCCATGGTGGCACATACCTGATGTCCCAGGCAATCTGGAGGCTGAGGCAGAAGAGTCACCTTACCAGCTTGAGCAACACAGGAAGAAGACACCACAGAGGGAGAGAGGAAATTATGTTCATAGACGACCACACCATAAAAATGGGAGTCGAAGTTATCATTTGCGACTTGAACGTGTAAGTAATCAAAGTATAAGCATACCTGACAGTTCAAAGGCATGTTAAAAACAAACATCGGCAAATCCCAAGTGCTAGAGAAGTAAAGCAAGTCAACTTCATTGCTTCTCATGATACAGAATTAATAAGCATTTTCTAAAGAAATCAAGGAGTAAGGGCATCGAATGAAACTACAAACTACTTTTAGATCTTAATAACAGAAATACTATACAGAAAACCAATGTCAAGAACGGGGACCACACAGTATAAAGTCTTCTCTAAAGACAAAAAGTTAAATATATATATATATATATATATATATATATATATATGTGTGTGTGTGTGTGTGTGTGTGTGTGTGTGTGTGTGTGTGTGTGTATGTATGCAACTGATGCCAAACATACCTGTCCCATCACTACTGCCAATGACTTCAATTATTAAAAGATGTTCGAGTTGGGTCCTAGAGCACAAGGAACCTCTATTCAGCAAACAAAATTCACACGTGAGGAAAAACAGTTGGAATGGAAATGGGAGACTGTGCTGAGGAATGAAAGACAGATGCGATTCGGTTCTGGGATGCGGGCGATTTGGTTCTGGGATGCAGAGTTGCCTCAAAAGTCCCTGGAAGTGGCTGGTGAAACTATAGCACTGCATGACTTCTCTCCCAGCCACCTCCACTCCACCCTCCCTCCGTGCGCATTCCAGCAGGGCTCCCCAATACACATCCTACACTCTAGGTTCCACCCCAGTCCTCCTGGGGAACACAACTTGCACCCACTCAGTACCTAGCCCGGCGAGGATAGAAAGGGCAAACATGTATGAGCAGAGAATGCGGGACACCACAGAGAACAGAGAACTGCAGTATATGAATTCAAACAAAAACACGTCGGGAAAATACAACTAAAACTAACTCAGAAGAAAGAGAAAAGTTAAAACGGGCCTCTCCATTAAAGACAAGGGCACCTGGCTGTTCTGTAAGCTTTTCCTAGGGGAAGGGGTGTGATGCGCGCAAACGTCTACTCACCCCAGATAGGACACCGACAGAACAAAGTAACGATTCCACCCGTGTATCTTAGTGAATCCATGAGTTTATCCGGCCATGGGTGATGGGTTACTCGGAGGAGTGTGGGTCTTTCCAAGGCAGTCGTTCCACCCAAAAGTCTCACCCCAGCTTGGATGATGGTTTCCCTATAGTTACATAGATCAAGTATCCGCTTCAGTTAACCTTCCACACTCTATAAGGGTCTGTCACCTCCCGAGACCATGAGACCATGTGCAGCTTGGGCAGAATTGCACACAGCAGAAAGGGAAGTACAGGAGGGAGTGGCCGAGATCTCCGGGGAGGGTCTGGTGACCCTCTGCCCTCTCCTTCTATGAGGCAATGTCAACAGGTCCCATATTAATGTTCTCCTGTGCGTTGATGTTCTGATTAGGGTAATGATGACTGTTGTGATCAGAGGACAGTGTTCTATAACAGTTGCAAAGGGATGACCCCCAAAATGACACAAGGAGCTCTGCAGAGGAACTCTATCAAATCTTCAAAAATGGAATTTGAATGTAAACTGCTTCAGAGCATGGAAAAGGGAGGAAATGTTCAAACTATTTTTATCAAATTAGCATAATAATAGTAAAATCTATCAAAGCTTATACAAAACCAAGTAAGATCTATCTCACATACAGTTATCAATTTGATATTCAACAGCTTACTTAAAACTAACCTGTTATAACCAGGTGCATTCTTAGAATGCCCAGATGATTCAGTATTAGCAAAACAATACAATTTTTCATGGTAAAACCATAAAAAGAAAATTATAGAATCATGTCCATAGATGCTGAAAAGGTATTTGACAAAAATCAATAAACAAATCTTGACAAAAATATACAGTCCAGCAGGAATACACAGACATTACTCACTATGACATGCATAATTCATTCTGAAGTACAGTAGAGACTCATGTTACTGCTGTAGAGTTGTGATGAATAACCTGAAAGACCTTAAAATAGGAGGCTTTACCTTGGCTCACAGTTTAAGAGCTCAAGGTCACTTGGGAAGAACCTCACCACAGTGTGTGCAGAGCCGGCCGGTGCTCTCATGTCAAACAGGAAGCAGAGCAGAGCAGTAGCAGGAAGAGCCTGGGAAAAGATGTTACTAGAGTAGCTAGGGTCAGAGCCTGGGCCCTGGCAGCCCTGGGAGGCCTACCTGCTCTTAATAGACCAATGAACAGACAGGAATAGTTGACAGAAAAAGATCTATTCAATGTGGCCACACTGGGAAGAAGAACAAATAAAACGTCCAGTGACCCTAGAAGACAATCCAAGAAAGAAACATTTTATCCCTCTTGTTCAGTTGGCAGCTATGGCACTTAAAATATTGTTAGAACTTAATACATGTTTTTTAATAAATGGATTAGTAAATTAATGAATTAGAATTCTCCACAAGTTCAATTTGTCTTTTCAAATTTGTGGCTTATGGTCCAATGGAAATCTGGTAAACAGGCCAAAATAAAGCTTGATGAGTCTTTGCACCCAGTATGGACATAACTTTTCGGGTCATCTAATGTGTTGAAAGTATTTGAAGCTCAACATAAACCACATCACTTGGTTCTTTTTATCTCTTAAGACCTGTTTTTGCCTATAGTTGTTCAATCATATTATGATGTTAGACATCTTTAGAGGTAATGTGAAGATATTGCATATTCACCAGGGGCCACTAGTCACAAGACTGTGATTGAAAGGTTTGAACCACCTCTGCACCTTTATTTCAGGTACATAGTTTCCAAAGCTTTGACTGAATTTCAAGCCCAAGTCTGCCACTTAGTAGCTGTGTGACCTTGGGCAAGTTGTTGACCTCTCTAAACCTCAGCTTCCTAGAGGTAAAATGAAATATGGATGGAAGTGTGGTTCAGTGGTAAGGGAGGCCTTTGGCATACACATTGCCCCAAGGTGATCCCCCATACAAATAAATAAAATATACCTCAAATAAATAAAATTTACTTGTGAGCATCAAGTAGGATGTGCACAAAAGACACTTTGTCGATTACTATAATCTGATGCATTAACATCTGAATGATCAAATGCAATCACAGCTAAGTCTAGAATGCATAAAAATATTAATTCTCTGTGCTGACACCCCCGACCCTTCCCCAGGTATCCACAGGGAAAAGCAAGGATGTATATTGCATAGATCTTCAATGATTTCAAAGGGAAATTTAACACTGAGGATACTAATTAGGAAAAAAATGTAAAGGAACAGTTACAAGAGTTTTTAAAAAGAAAAAAGGGGAAAGCCTAGAGACTATTTAAACAGCCATTTATGGGAAATCCAGGAAAAAGTATGTGCTCAAAACCAACCAAGTCAAAGAGCAAGCCACAACAAAAAGAATGCTTGCCGTCAACCACCAGAATGAGAGCCCTGGTGCCGAGCAGCATTCAATACTGCACTGCACCATACAAAGTGGGACTAGGCCCCCAAAGATATTTAACAACATCTGTCAAAGAACCCACATCTGTAAGAACTCCATTAACTTTAGAGGTTAAGAGCACTTGCTGCTCTTTCAGAGGACCCGAATTTAGTTCCCAGCATCCATGTCAGGCAGCTCACAACCACCTATAACTCCAGCTCCAGAGGATCGGACTCTTTCTACTCCAGCTCCAGAGGATCTGACTCTTTCTAGCCTCCCAGGGCTCATGAATATACAGACATGAATGTGACACATATGCATTAACAAAAATAAAATGTTTTTTTTTTAATTCCATTAAATGTATGGTGAGACATGGCCTTAGACCCTGCTCACCAAAGTTTGACAAAAACAAGAAGCCACAGGAGAGCAACACAGTGTAGTGCAGTGTTGAGACTTAGAAGTACAGAAATGGAGGGTTGACTGGGCCAACACGTGGCAGCATTTCACCATGGAGAATATTTCTCTTTGTGCCATAAATTTACAGATTTACATAAATATACTGACTGAAATTTTTTTCCTAGCAATTGTCACTGCTAAGAAGAAAAGCAGGGGTGAGTGTGAGCCAGAGGAGGTTATGAGCCCTGGGAGACTGAGCCTTGGGAGGTTGTGAACCCCAGACTTCAGACTTTTAAATCTCAATTTGTTGCAAACACACCAAGTGGGCCTTTGTTAGGAGGTCAAATAGCTCCTGACACATGATCATTGAAGGAGCCTTCTAAGGCTCCTGTGCAGCCACAGAGAACAACATCAAAGTGGTTTTCTGTGAGGAAAAGTGCTCAGGTTAGAAGAGACTAAAAAGACTCAGCCCCTACATTCTACTGCCTTTATCCAACTTGCAAATGTCTTCTTAAAAAAATTTAGTTTTTACTTATGTGTATGTGTTAGTGTGTAATGTGTGTGCCACATGTATGCAGGGGCCTGAGGAGTCCAGAAGAGGACATCAGATTTCCTGAAGCTGAAGCTACAGGCAGTTGCAAGCTGCCTAACGTATGTGCTGGGAACTGACCTTGGGTTAACAGCAAGTGCTCTTAACTGCTAAGCCATTGTCCATCTTTTTACTTATTAAATCAAATACAATAAAAATTTTATTTTTGCTTGAATAAGAGTAGTTTGTCAAGGTCAGCTATGAAATCATTCACCCTAGTAAGTTTCTACCTTTGCCACTGAATCTTAGGTTTTCTCAGTACACAATGGAATTCTTTGCCTGAACATTTTAATGAGTGCCTTCTCCCAGCTGCCATCTGTACTTGCACAAGCTTTCAGCTTTCTCTGAAAAGGTCAGCATTTAAACTATTAGTCTTTGGCCAGGTTCTGTGATGTTTTTACCAATAAGCAAACTAAGAAGACTCACATTTACTAAGGCCAGGATTCAGACCTTCTGAGGAAAGGTGATCTAAATATTTGTGGTATGTCTACTAGCATGCAGCTCTGGCAATGGCTGTGGTGTGAGCTGCTTCTCCTGAGTTCTAGCCACAGGTGCGTAAGAGCATACAGGGGTGTATTCTCATGCTGGCTGAATGTACGCTCCTTACCACAATTCCTCCAAAACCATAAGAGGTGAATTAGAAGTAAAGAACTCTAAATAACGTAAGAAATATACAATGCAGCTTATTTAAAGCTTTCTTATTATGGAAATGCAAATGAGTCTAAACGTTTAAAGCTTCATAAGATAAAGCCAATCTTTGTACAGTCATGATTGCAATGACATTTACTGATCAATTATGCAAAGATTGAATGACTCTTTAAAATTCTTGTGACTTACAAGAATGATGCCTAGGTTAGAAATAAGCAAATAAAAAACTTGAAAAATTCTTTCAAAGATCATTTAAGAGTCACTTAAGAAATGGGCTGGGGATATAACTTAATGGTAGAGCACTTGCCGAGCATGAGCAAGACCCTAGGTTGAAAGCTCAGCACCACCATAACAAAAGCTAAGAATCACTTCAGAGTAGAAAGCTTGTGGAGCCCAGCGCTATAGGTTTGCCTGGATATATCGTCACAGAAGAGGCAGCCATACTGAAGGATGCATTTTTCAGTGTTCTAGAATCTTGGGTAAGAAACTAAAGTTGAGCACCTTTTAATCTTCTTATTGGACTGGACTTTAAGAACTTATTTCCTAGGCTTGGTTTGTTTCATTTTAAATGACATGTGACTGAAAACATATTCATTTGTAAGCTCGTTTGGACAAGTTGAAGAACTATCAGATCAGACATGTGATTCACTCACCCTGGATTTGGCAATGTTTGCTAGATTTTAGGAGAGGAAACAAATGGAGTTTAGCGTGAAAGAAGTAAGAACCAGAGCCAGACTTGCAACAGGCAAGGAATGCATATTTCTGTGTAGTGAGGACAGAGACATTACTCAGCAGATAGACGTCTCTCTGTGCCCCAGTGAGGAGAGGTGACAGTTTTTATTGGGGGGGGGGGGCTGTCTAGCTGAAATGTGTTTGGTGCCAAATTTTGGTGTCCTTGAATGACTGAAGTCATTCTTTCCAAATTCCCTTTCCAGGGCAGCAGGCTGGTATCTCAAGGTCCTAAAGGAGACAGGTCGGCTTCACAAACCATCTCCCTTAGTTCAGGGAGTAACTCATTGATAAGACTTTGAGAGAGGTCAGACTTGCCAATTTAGGGCTAATTGGTTACTTTGAAGAACTTGGGACTTTATGGCCTCCTCTAGTGGAGCCCCTAATTCTCCTGCAATTTACACATTCCGCATCGGTAGCTACTCACTATACAGATTTATTGTGAAGCCTCATGGCTACATCTAGTCTATGGGTGGTGCAATGCTACATTATACTGATGCCTGAATAATCACAGCCTGACTCTTCACATCCATTCTAACCAAAAACGGGACCCAAACTGTCCTGAGAGCCTGGACCTTCAAGTTTCTCCCCCAACTGTGCTCTCAAATAAAAGCCTTGCCCTTTATCTAGTGAAACAGTATATCCAGTATGAAATGAGGAAGTAAAGCAGACCCTCATCTTACCAGAGAAGGATTTTGTCCTTTCTGACCCCTACTGACATAGAACAGCACACCTAATTACAAGCAGATTTTATCAGTCTAATACCACTTATTGTTTGTAATGCAAATGGGGGTAATCTGCAGCTTTCAATTAGTTCCACTGCTTGCACACTTGATATACACAACACACACACACACACACACACACACACATATTCATACATTCTTCTGTGTCAAGGTCAAGGAAGGGTCATGAAGAATTGAAGCTGTATGTTTAGGTTACAAGAGAAACTCAAGGCCTAATAGGTTCACTTTGCATTATAAACAAACTGAGACAGTATTCAATGATCTCAAGACATAAGATTAGCTTTTTAACACAAGGTTAGGTAAAAGTCATTCCACACAAGTCTGTTGTAATCACTATTTACTTTGCATTGTTTTGAATTGTCATCTGGACATTAAAGTTCATACTTTTAAATGGCTTTCGGCCATTTACCCATATTGCCAGATGAAAAATTGTAAATTAAAGTTATTTAAAGTTACTCTGCTTAGATCTAAAATTATATTAAGACACCTTCCTCTTTCCCCTTCTCTTTTCTTCAATGCTACACACACACACACAAACACACACACACACACACACAGCAGGGTGAATAGAGAGAGAAACTTGCCCAGTTTGCCTGACAGTACCCGAACTGAACTAGTATGAAAATCATATCACATGCCATTTTCATTTTCCTTCTAAAACCAGCTACCAGTGCCGTCCCCACTGATTCCTCTGCCAGCCTTCTCTAACACACAACCCCCATTCAGAGACAGCAAAAGAAAAGCTGTGTCACCAACCGATTGAAACCACAGAGTCGGAGTTTGCTAAGACACAGAAAATGAGGCTGAGATTTCTTTATTATGTAGAATGGAATGGCAGTCTTGGAGAACTGTAAGACAATCAGAGAACGGGGACCATGGGATGGAATGAGAGGAAAAGGCCAAAGAAAAGTTGAGATGGTGAGGCACTCTGGAAGTCTAAAGAACAAGTCTGTCTCCCCTCGATTAGGAGAAGGAAGTGAGTTAACAGAAAGGAAGCTCAACCTGTAGACCGCTGACTGCAGTTCTTCGGAATTCTTGTGGCTCCTTCAAAGAGGGAAGGTTCGAAGTACACAGGCCCAGCACAGAACATGTTCCGGCTGGGAAATGGGGGAGAGCAGGTTGTCAGCAGGTGGGCTCTGGCCACTGCCTTGGCCCTTCCCCAGTGGATCACCACAACCTCAGCAAACCCCCAGCCCACATCTCCAAGGCCGGGTCCGGTCACCTTCCGCATAACTCTCCCTGCCTCTCTATCTATAAGACAGAGACACCCAGAATAAGGACAGAGGACAAATCCCCTCAGCCCTCACTATCCAGACACAGCCAGCATCTATGCCTGTTTGAAATGAATTTGTTCCCAAGGAGCATGCTACTGCAAGATAACGGTCCGGGTCAGCAGCTGTTGTAGTGAAGCACTTCAAATACCCGTGTGCTTGTCTGACACAATAATCATGTAATGTTAAGTGTCCTTAGTAAGTTATTTTTATTTGTTTGCTTGCTTTTCTAAAGCTGAGGGAACTAAGGTTTAGAAGATAAAGCCAGGCTGGGAACCTAGGACTTTGACTCCAAATGGTGTGTGTTCCTCACTACACTCTAATGTGTGTTTTTGGTTTGGGAGTCAAATTGTTACTAAGTTGCCCAGGCTGGCCTCCAATTTGTAATTTCCTACCTCAGCCTCTACAGTGCTTGGATATTCTCTCTCTCTTTCTCTCTCTCTCTCTCTCTCTCTCCCTCCCTCCCTCAAAAACATTCTCTGAAATGTAGAAGAAAAGATGTTTCCGTTGACTCTAGTGAGCAAAACATGGATTTAAGAATTTAGGGAGTTTTCTCCAAACAAGAGTCCTGCCATCTCATGATATTTGACCATTTCTTCAACCTTCTCCATAGGGACAAGAACGAGAGGAGCTGCCGACTGGCCAGCTGGATCCCTGCAGAGTTCTCTATTGGCATTTTTCACCATTGCTTCCAGAATAATCTACGCATCAGCCTGTGAATACGAATGGGAACAGATGGGTTTTCTTTGCTTCTATTCCATTGTAATCCTGTTTTGTTAACTGAAAATGCCCTGGATAAAGCAGAGCGGAAACATACCTTTGGGAACTACGTTTCTTGAGCTGGGTTCATGGAGTTCTTCCTTAATTAAAGCAGTCATTCTGCCTCACTGAGATATCTGAGAGCTTGTGCCTTTCTTAACGCCACCCTAGCTGAATGTCCAAGGGAGGTAAATAAACAGAGGAAGGAATAGCTCTGCCAAAGATGAGGAGAGAAAGGGCAGAGAATGTTGGACCAGTGGACTTCATTACTCTTGAGGTCATTTTATAATAGAAGACAAGCTAAAACCAGTTAGAAAAGCTAATATAGACAAGACGTTAAAACTGGAAGGGACTCTGCGGATCATTCCTCAATCCAATCCAGTCTTTTTTTTTCTTTTTCCAGATAAGTAAGCTGAGGCTTGAATGAGTCAAGGGCTCCCAAGATAACACCAGTTAGAGTTAGGGTTAGGGTTAGAGTTAGAGTTAGGGTTAGGGTTAGGGTCAGTGGACAATTTAAGCTCCTGAGAAAATATTATGGCCCAGGAATCTGTATGGTTCCTGGTTCCCAGCCGATACCAGTTTCCTCAGAGTCAGTGTGAGGCATTCGGTCTTCTAAAAGCAGAGGCTCAGCCTTCTTTCATTTCAGAGTCAAGAAATAAGGAAGCACACCAAGGGCACTGTTTTCAAACAGGCCACTTGTTCGCTTTTTACCAGTAAGAACGGCCAAACTGTCACACTTTGAAGTTACTGTGACTTCCTGACATTGGAGAAATCTGACGAACACCACCTTAACCAGTGATCAAGGTCAACAGAGATAGCCATAAATCATGTTGACAGTATGTACCCTTAATGTAACAACTCACTGAAAATGACACCTCCGTGAGTCTAAAGCCAACAGCACCAGCATACTTGTGGGAGAACATCAGGCAGGTTTCAATAGAGGGGTGTGCTGCAACCTGCCTGGCAGGTGCCCCTCAGAACTACTGCCAGGAATCTGAGAAGCATCAATAGCGGGAAGTCTGAAGCACAGTCAGATCAAGAAGAGCTGGGGAAACACGGCACGCGGCACTGTGCTGTATCCTCGATGGGACCCTGGAACATAGGAGTTACATGAAAGCTAAGACAGTCTGAATAAACTGGACTTTAGTCAGCAACAATGCCATTCCTTCAGGTCAAGCTTGAAGAGAGGGCCTTCCTGCAGAAGACTGTATGAAGCCAAGTTAAGAGATCAGCATCAGCATGCAGCATGGTGTGATATAACTGCTCCCCACCCCCCACCCCCACCCCGGCAACAAGTCTCAACCTTTTTGGGAAAGGTTGTAACCCTGCAGGAATCATTCAGGAGTAGTTCAGACCTTGCCTAAGACCTGCCTAGAGAGTGGGCAGTATCCTATGGGATGTTGAAAAGCAGAGAGAGGAGCCATGAGTGTGTACAGAGAGGACACATGTGCCGTTAGCAAGGGACCCAACTGCCCAGTGGCAAGTCACACCTGCCTAGCCTGCCGTCAATCACCAGGGCCCAGGTGAGGCCAAGGAGAGTTAGGTGCGTCAAACAGACTCAAAGGTAAAGGGGATATAGAAAAATCCAACCATCAAGATAAATGATATTTTGATATAGTATTTCAAAAATCAAATTAAGGTAGAAAACATCTATTACGAATAAAATATCAGCATTTTAAATAAAGACAGATTGGTGATGATACTGTAAGAAGCCATATTGGCACCTGAGGTGAAAGATCTGTGTCCTTTACATACATTTTTAATGCAGATTTTAATGCTTAATTTGTTTTCAGAACATTAACATTGTTGAAAACAATGGAAAATTTCAAGCATCTAGAAACCACATTACTTTAAATATTTTATTTATACCAAAAATAGCTTTATTATCTCTTTAATTTCCTGGCTTTAGTGAACACAAACTCATCAATAATATTTTCAAAATCAACATCTTCATTCCTCTTATCTTTTCACTGAGAGAATTACTGTGTCTGACCATTTCTCTTAAGTAACATCCTGAAAAACATTTTCAATTAACTTATTTTTAAAATCGACATTTTCTTCATTGTGGATCTTTACATTAATTTTAGTTTCTTTTAATTTTGCATTAAAATGTTTATTTTCATTACTGATTTCGTGGGCTCCTCAAAATTTTTTTTTTGAGGGCCTCTGAAACTGTATGTCATAATTTCTGTCCTTGTGCCAGCTGGTACACATCTGACAGGTAATGAAGGATAAATGTCTCAACTTGGAAAGCCCCAAGCCAGGTTAGAAAAGCCACAGACCCAAGCTAAGAAACCCCCAACCAGGAAAATGTAATATCTGAGGAAAACGTATGACTGCACTTATGTCCCAAACTCCTCAAACTGTAAAAAAATAAATACAAACCCGCTGCGCTCTCCCTTCAAGCCCCTTAAAAAACCCAGACCAACTGTGCCAACTTAGCACGCAGTGTCCATCTCACAGAGAAACATGGCCCTTCGTCGTTCTAGTAAAGAACAATCTGCTCCTCTTTCATGTTCGAGGTTTAGGTTGGTCTTCTCTTTCATTTTCATGGTGCTCTGGTCAATCCTGATCTAACATATTCTAACAGGTAAGACCTCACCTGCCCTTCTCCCTGTCTTCTTCCCTCTTCCTGTTTTACTCTGGAATGATCAGAAATTGATTAGTAAACTGAGGAAGGAGAATGAAGAATTTAGCATCAGGATGACTGCTGAATTGGGAACTCTTGAAGAATTTGGTCTGGTCTATTATATTACAGTTCTCCAGGGAAACAGAACCAATAGTACATATTGGTTGTATACTATTAAAACATATGTCATTGCACTCTTATGTATATATATACTGTATATACATTGAATATTATACATGTATTATATCTATGAAAATGGGACTTCTCAACTTCTATGATCACATAAGCTATTTGCACACAATCGTACCACACAGCTATGGAAGCTGCAATCTGTAAGCTGGAGCCCTGGGAAAAGCTGATGGAGTAGCTCTAGGACAAGACTGAAGGTTGGCGAGCCAGAAGAGCAATATTGGAAGGCCCAAGAACCAGGATCACCAGAGTCAGTGGCAGGAGAAGAGGAATATCATAGCACAAAAAAAAAAAAAACCCAGAGCAAATTTTCCCTTTACCTTTTTGTTTTGTCTGGGCACTCAGTAGATTGGATGACAGATGCCTACCTACGTCACCCGTAAAGTGGACTTGTGCCTGCTCCAATGCTAGCTTCTTGCAGAAACACCCACACAGACACACCCAGAAGTAAGTTTTTACAAGCTATCTGGGCATTCCTTAACCTAGCCACATTGGCACAAAATCATCAAGGCCAGGCTCTTTCCTTAAGCAGGCCTGAGCTATGGGACGGAGAAGAGACTCTTCATGTAAGGTTATATGAGGTACTACTCCATAAAGCAGCCCAAGCAGTCCTGTATAAACAATCCCATCATTATAGTGACTTCTGTGCTTGGAATAGCTTTAAAGTGGTAGAGGCCTACTCCCTAGTGTGCCAGTATCGAGAAATGGTGAGATTTTTTTAAGAAGTCAGACCAAGTGGGAGGACTGTAGGTAAATGAGTCATGTTCTCAGAAGGGATTGTGGGACCCCAGACTCTCTGGCTATGTTGGTTAGTTTTTGGCAACTTGACACAAACCTAAACATACTTGGGTAGAGAGACTCTCAATTGAGAGGAGTCAATGGAGGTGATGCCTCCATTGGATTAGCCTGTGTGTATGTCAAGGGGGCATTTTCTTGGTTGCTAAGTGACATTGGAGGCAGCCTACTGCTGTGGGTGGCGGCATCCCTGGGCAAGTGGGCCAGAACTGTAGAAGAAAGATAGAAGAGTGACCCAGGAGGAGCAAGCCAGTCAGCTGCGCTCGTCACGGTCTCTGTGTGAATTCCTGCCTTAGCTTCCCTAGAAGATGGACTGTAACCTGAAAGCCAAACAAACTCTTCCCCGAGCTGTTTTTAGTTAGGGTGTTCATCACAGCAACAGAAAGCAAGCTAGGACGCTGGCTTCCAGCTCCCCTGCATGACCCCTCATGTTCTCGGCCTTGAGATCTTCATTCAGAGCTCAGCTGATGTTCCTGTCAGGCCCTTGGCTCTCCAGGACAGCGAGCTGTACATAAAAGTCTTCATCCTTACTAAGTCAGCTGCCTCTGTTATTCATCACAGGTGTGAAAAGTGGACTAAGGTAAAGACTTGCTAGATGTGACTCTTTTCACCCTTGCAAGGAAACACTTATTTTCCTTGACCCTTTACAGTAAGTGGTACAGCCAGGTGTGGTTGCACATGGCTGTTATCCTAGAACTCAGGAGGGTGGAACAGGAGGTGTGTAAGCTCAAGGCTATCCTAGGTTTCACAGTGAATTCAAGGCCAATTGGAGCTACACAATGAAACTCTGCCTCAAGAATTAGAAAAGAAAATGTAAATTAGAAAACTGAGTGA
The DNA here is from genome assembly GCA_035773235.1 of Eospalax fontanierii. NCBI lineage: Eukaryota > Metazoa > Chordata > Mammalia > Rodentia > Spalacidae > Eospalax > Eospalax fontanierii. The sequence goes on along the minus strand of CM069536.1, from coordinate 52,784,521 downwards.
TTCATAATGCAATATCTACCCATCCTGAAGTTTGACTTATTCCTCTCTTTTTGTGACCCTTTAGTTAAAAGCTAAGAATAGAGCCTTTACCAAACAGTATCCCTTTAAGGGAATGAGTTTTCAGATCAAGAAAACCCTGAGACTACTTTGTTCCCCCTTCCCCGATAACAGTGTTTCCTTTCAAGTCGCGCCCGACATTATCTTGGTTCTGTCTTCCACTATATTCCTCAGTAATTTCCTAGGGGAATGTTGAGTCTTCTGTGTTCATATCTCTATTAGTGTTTAAGTCTCTCTTCACTAAAAACACTTCTAGTGCAATAACTCAATTATTTCAAAGGAGATTGGAAAAGGAGAAGGTACCAGCGAACACAATTATGTTTGTGGGAAGTGCAGAGCGTGCAAGTGGCTTGAACGTTTTGTGAGGAAGGAGAGCTCACTCTGGGGAATATTAGAAATGGAAATAACCTGGAGGGCTGCCGAAACTTCCCCACCATGAACCTAACAGTAGATTACAACAAGCTGGTAATTATTACTGCTGGAGGCTGAAGGTAAGCCTCAAATCCCAAACCACCTTTACTAGTAGTTACCTAAGGACATGCTAAAAGCTGACCTACAGAACACTGCATGTTAAAAACATAGGAAGCATGCAGCTGCAGCCTGGTACAGCAGCACACACCTTTAATCCCAGCAGAGGCAGGAAAACCTCTATGAAGTGGAAGCCAGCCTGGTCTACAAGAGTTCCAGACCAGCTGGGGCTATAGGGAGACTCTGTCTCAAAATAAACAAAAAACAATATAGGAAACAGCCTTTATTTTCACACAGGAGTGTGATTTGTAATCTTTTTTTTCAGCTTTTGATAGGACAATGCTACTTTCTCTTTAAAAAAAATTTTTTTGTTATATTTATGTGTGTGTGTGTGTGTGTGTGTGTGTGTATACGTGTGTGTATGCACAACTTTTGAGAGTCATTCTCTCCTTCCACCCTGTGAGTCCCAAAAATCAAACTCAGGTCATTAGCCGTGGCAGCAAGCACCTTCACCCTCTGAGCTATCTCGCCAGCTCTGCAAATTCCTCTTAATGCTACTGTAAGAAACGGGCTACAGTGATGAACAGCAACCAACACTTGATGTCTGATAAAATCTAAATGATCAGGAAAGTGGAGGACTAGAGAGTACAAGCCCCATCTAGTGGGGACAGCATTATTACCATGTGGGTAATTACTCTGTCTTGTATAACCAGTTATTCCATGTATGTGTGTGTGTTCGTGCACGCGTGCACATGCATGCGTGTGTGCGTGTGTGTGTGTGTGTGTGTTGTTGCTGTTGTTTGGGGACAGGGCCTTATATAATCTAGGCTGGCCTTGAACTTGTAATCCTCCTGCCTCAGATTTCCATAGGTGTATGTACCACCACATCTGGGTATAACCGGGTTTTTGTATTGTCAAGAGAATCAGAAACTTTTCTGCATTCACCCTGTGCTTGGATGTTGCTTCTTCCACTGTCACTGTTTTTAATACTGAACAGGCCCACATTAATAGGCTGCCTAGCACCATCACAGGCTAGTTCCGTCAACGTTACACAAGACTGAAACATTTACTATACACACTCAGAACTGTGCCAAGATCAACGGAATATTTGTGTAAATAAAGCAGCTACAGAATTTAGAACTTCACTTTAAAAACTAATTTGATTTCTGTTGTGATAAAATACTGTAACCAAACACAACTTAGGGGAAAAAAGGGTTTACTTAGAACTCTTATTGAACTAGAAGCTGACTACATTTCCAAGTCACAGTCCATCAATGAGTGAGGTCAGGCAGGACAGGAACTCAAGAAAGAACTACAAGCAGAAACTATGGAGAAACACTGCTTGCTGGTTCATTCACTGGCTCATGCTTAGTTAGCTTTCTTATACAGTTCAGGACAGCCTGCCTAGGGCACGGTACTGCCCACAGTGGGCTGGAGCCTCCTGCATCAATTAACAGTCAAGCAAGAGAATTCCAGCCCCAGACATATCCACAGGCCAGTCTGATCTAGGAAATCCCTCAACTGAGACTTCCTCCTCAAGTGACTCTAGGCTGTGTTTATGTTGACAGTTAAAGATAACTAAGATAACCACATGTATGAGGATACAAATACACACATGTGATGTAATCATCAAATAAATTCAGGTCAACCCAGTACTGTACAGGAGTCTGGTTAAGCCTGGTTCAGTTGTTCATTCCAGCTGCCCCAGTCTCACGCTCATGAGAGAAGCCCTCACGTGGCTTCCATGAGCATTGCATGCGCATGGTGCACAGACATAAAGACAAAACACTCATACAATAAAATTAATTGTTTTTTAATATTTTTTAAAAGTTTCCCTCAGTCAGGCATAGTAATGCACACCTTTAATCCCAGCACTCAGAAGGCGGAGGTAGGTGGATTTCTGTGTTAGAGAGGCCAGCCTAGTCTATATAGCAAGTTCTAGGTGCTGGGGCTACAGACAGACCCTGTCTCAAAACATGAACAACCAAAGCCTCCCTCCTGTAAGACCACTATCAGATGAAGGCTGGCTCAGTGCCACAGAGGGAGTAGCTGTCAGGGGCAGCAAACATCGGAGAAGTTGCCCATGATATATTCGGCATTTGGAGCATATTTTTCCAAGAAGATAGGACAGAGGCATCACCAGCTTCTTAGGAAAGCTGCCCAAACACTGACCAGGATGTCAAAGGAAAGTGCTGTGATTGAAATGACACTAGAGTTATCATTGGATTTAGTGATACAGAACACTGAGGACAAAATGTCCACACAGAAGCCAAGCAGATGCCATTCACATGTCTTTATGAGGTACGCTATGAGTAACCAGGACAAGAGGAAAACAAAAATAGCAAGTCAGTAAGGAGCGGAGCAGAGTGCAGCCAGGCTTAGAGGAGGAAGAGAAGGGCTGGACTGCGAAGCAATGACCTGGTACTTTCAAGCCAGAGACAACTGCCGCAGCTATTGTAAGGGGTTCAAGGAGTCATGGGAGACTGCTCACTGCAGTCAAGCCTTCCCCACTGCCCTGCATGAGCAGCCTCAATTTATAGCTTCGGGGAGTGGATGTAACAGCTGTCCTTAACCCAGGAAGCTTCACACTCACATAAGGTACATGATAAAGTTTAGCAAATGAACAGAATTTAAAGTATCTAAAATACTAAATACTACATAGTCCGTACACTGGAGAATAAAACATTAACCATGTGATTCCATTTTTTTTTTTATGTGTATGAGAGTTTTGGATACATGTATGCCTGGTGCCTGTGGAGACCAGAAGAGGTCACCGAATCCCATGGAACTAGCATTACAGGCGGCTGTGTGTCATCTTTCCAGGTGGTGGAAATTGAGCCCAGGTCCTCTGCTAGAGCAGCAAGTACTCTTAACCACTGAGCCATCTCTCCAGTCCCCCAAAGAGGAGAGCTAAGTTTAGATTGTGGCCCGGGTATGTAGTTCAGCGAGAGAGCACTTGCATCGAATCCTCCAAAGACTTGGACCCATCCCTAACCACGGAAAAAATAAGTTCAGTTTTTAAGTGTACAGGTTAGGTATTAAGATAATTTTATAAATTTACTGACACATTTAAAATTTGATAGTTGGTAGCTAGAGATGGCTCAGTAGATAAGAGCAAGTACATCTCTTCTAGAGGACCCAAGTTTGGTTTCCAGAACCCACATCAGGCAGCTCTCACAACTGCCTGTAACTCCAGCAGCAGGGGATCTAGCACTGTCCTCTAGCCTCCACAAGTACATGTACTTAGGTGCACATACCCACACACAGATACACACACACACACACACACACACACACACGTAATTAAAATTAGTAAAAATAATTTTTAACTTTTTTTTATAATTTTTTAAGTGTATGAATATATTGCCTGCATGGATGTACATGTACTCATGTTGTAAAATGCCCTCAGATTCCAGAAAAGGTGTCGAATTCTCTGGAACTGGAGTTATGGACAGTTGTTAGCTGCCATGTGGGTGCTGGGAACTGAACCCAGATTTTCTGCAAGAACTCTTCAGTTCTCTTAACCACTGAGCCATCTCTCCAGACCCCTCAAAATTAATCTTTAAAGGTTGATAATCACAGAAAATTTTGTTAGATTGATTAGATTTTTTTTTTTTTTTGGCTGTGTTTAACTTGGAAATGGAGCTGGAGAGATGGCTCAGTAGTTAAGAGCACTAGCTCTTCTTGCAGAGGAACTAGGTTGGATTCCCAACCCTCACATGGTGACTAACAATCATCTGTAACTCTAGTTCCAGGGGATCTGACACCCTCTTCTGATTTCTGTGAGCATTGCACAACACAGGTGTACTTACACACATGCAGGCAATATATTCATACACATAAAATAAAAAATAATAAAATATTTTTAAAGAACTTGGAAATGTTGCTTAGTCATTTAAATATTTTAAAAGGTTTTCAAAATTGTCCAAATTGTCAGGTATGTTGGTACGTGCCTTTAATCCCAGCAGTTGGGAGGCAGAGACAGGTAGATCTCTCTGAGATCAAAGCCAGCCTAGTCTGTATAGAGAGTCCCAGGCTAGTTGGAGTTACAGGAAAACCCAGTCTCAAAATAAAATTATTTTCAAAATGAAAAAAAGATATATTTATAAATTGCTCAAAAGGTTAACATAATTTTGTTCATTGAGTTAAATAGAATGGTTTAATAAATAACAAAATACAATATTAATTTTTTAAGTTTAGGAAAAACTAAGTTTTTTGCTTCATAACATTAAATCAACTACTTTAAAATCTGAATTAGACTAAGTCAGCTCCCAAGGATAGCAGAAACAGTGCTCTGGCACTGGTTTTATGACCTTGGGTAAGTCATACTGTCTCACTGGTTTTTCAAAAGAAAGGAGGTAACCTGTTTCTGAAAGCCTCTCCCAAGTCTAATGTTCTAGAATTCCAACACTGCCATCCCATTTACCGTCCACTTGACAGAGTGCTGATTTGACAGACTGCTCAGGAAGACTGTCCCCCGTGATAAGATCCTGTCTGGCGCTTTGCCACGGAGGCTTTCAGTTGATGGCTTTTGATCGCATCCTACTTACTTGTTTATTTTTAAGTCTTAAGAAAATGCTTCCTTCCTCAAACCCAGCTAGGACAATAGGACAAATTGTAAACAGGGAAAGCCTTTGAGCAAAAAAAAACAAAAAAACAAAACAAAACAAAAAAAACACAACATTCCAACTCTTCTCAGCCCTGAAAAGGTCAAGAGAAGAGCCACCCCTTGACTTAGGCTTTGAATCTGAAAGTTGATTTCTCATTCTGTCTTATCCATTCAACATTCAGACAGTAAATTCCATTCCTAAGTCAAGTCATATCAAAGAAGCTGAATGTGTTCAAAGTTTAAACAAGTCTCTGATGACCTTACAGGTAAGGCAACCAAATGGTTGCTGTCTTAGCCTGCTGTCCAAAACAAACGTGTGGGTGAAAGGGTTTCAGTCAGCTTACAAATCAACACTCCATCATCCAGGGAAGCCAGGGCAGGAGCTCAAGGCAGGAACCTGGAGGCAGGAACTGAAGCAGAGACCGTGGAGGAACACTGCTGGCTGACTTGCTTCCCTGACGTGCTCAGAGATGGCTCCGCCCCCAGTGGGCTGGACGTTCCTGCATCAAGTAGGCCAGTTCAATGGAAGAAATTCCTCATTTGAGGCTTCCTCTTCCCTGGCGTATCAAGTTGACAACTGAAGCAAACCATGATACCTGTCTTTGGGGCAAGTTACAATTTAAACCAGTGAGTCCAGTGGATAGAACTGACCATAGACAAACTGTGTTGTAGAGAATATTTCCACATGCTGGTGTCATCTCCCACTTCTTTGGGGGGTGTCTCTCATACGTATACCTGATAATTTTCTTTCCTGTCACAAATCCCCTCACTGTTTCACACCGGTTTTGCCTCTGGATCTTTCTCAGTGCTGCTATGATTCACTGTGAGAGCAGCCTATGGAAAATACATAGCCTGGCTCAAGGCTGCAAGGTCAGCGCCCCCTAGGGGAGCCTTGAAAAGCTGTCACCTTCTCAGAGCTCTAGGCTCTTAAAAGGAAGTGATAATAATTCATCCAATAGTTTTGATGGTGTTTATAAAACTTAGCTTGGAGCCTGACACAAAGTAGGCACTCAATAAGTGGCATCTCTTAAAAGCTATTACTATAAACTCTTAAATTTGAAAGACCTTCAACACCTATGTGGAATATCCATCAAAAATACCAGTCACAGGCTGGAGAGATGGCTCAGCAGTGAAGAGCACTGGCTACTCTTGCAGAGGACCTGGTTTGTTTCCCAGAACCCACATGAGGGTTAACAACTGTTTGTAACTCCAGATCCAGGAGTTCTGATGCCCTCATTTGACTTCCACAGGCACTGCACTACACACAGGTACACTTCCATCCAGTAGGCAAAATACTCATACACATAAATAAAAATAAATAAATAAATAAAAATGTTAATGTCAGTTACTTGCCATCCGCTAAGTCCATCCCTAAGACTGTGTGGAAGGAACCAGGTCATCAGAACCTAGTTACATATTGAGAATCAGTGATCAGGATACATGGTTCTTGTGGTGGTTTGACTGAGAATGTCCCCCATAGGCTCCAAGTACTTGGACATTTTGTCTCCAGTTGGTGACACCATTTTAGGAGGTCTTGGAAGGTGTGGCCATGCTGCAGAAAGCACATCAGTCACTGGCGGAAGGCTTAGAGAGTTCTTAAGCCTTGCCTGATCTTCAGTCGCTTGCTGCTTCCTGTGCCTGCTAGAGCTCTTAGCTTCCACCCTAGCCGTCTTTGCCACCATGCCTCCCCACCATGATGGACTCTTGCCTCTTTGGAACCATAGGCTAAATAAACTCTTCCTTTTATAAGTTCCATTGGTCAGTGTTTCTGTCACAGCAATAGAAAAGTGACTAATCCAGTTTTCTAGAGAGAGAAGGTAGGGGTCATTTGATCCTGATAAGCCACAGTTTTCTTAACTAGAAAACCAAGTTCATGGTAATACTGACTTTGTAGAATTAACCTGAAGATGAGATGAGATAATGACACAAAACATTCTACACAGATGCTGACATGCATCCGTCACTCCAATTTGTGCTGGTTCAAGGTGCCCGCCCAATGAACGTTTCCTGAATGAATCACAATTATTATTATTATTGTTGTTGTTACTTTTGGGACATTAAACAATGAAAAAATCAATTCCTAATGGAGCAGATGGAGAATCAGCAGAAGCCGGATGCTCTGTCTGAATCCCTGGAGAAAATGTGGGCGATACGTAAAGTCTAACAGAATGCAGTCTCAGAAGAAGGACAGAAAGGTGGGCTGTAACTGGCAAACACCACAAGGTGAATGAAGACCGAGCCAGAGACAGCCAGAGTGGGAGCCAGACATGTTGCAGCTCCACCCTGCCACCTGCAGCAACCTAAAGTATTTTTTGTGGAGACCACCTGGTGAAGCTGAGATTCAGATCCCCAGAGCCCATGAATAAAACCCCAGCACTAGGAGCAGGGGCGGAGACAGGAAGATCATCAGGGCTTGCTAGTTGTCAGCCTAGCTCCAAGTTCAGTGAAAGACCCTGTCTCAAGAGAATAAGGTAGAGAATGATAGAGCAGGACACCTGCTGTCCTCCTCCAGCCTCCACATGGACACACCCCCACATACATACACACATGCACATGTAACACACACAGAGATGCACACAGATACCACATGCATCAAAAGGAAAAATAAAAGAGATTTTAACATAGATGCAAGCATGGGTGTTCACAGAGAAAGGGAAGAGACAGTACACACCTGAGTGTGGGTGTGGCCTTCTCAAGAAAAAGTCGTGGCTAGTGTCTCCAGAGCCATAAGCATGATTGTGATGGTTTCTGAAGTTATATTGTTTAAGTGATTTCTAAGGAACTTTTATTCTTTTTTTGGTAAATGAGATCATAGGATGGTCCCTGTGAGCCTTGGATAGGATTACAGGCTGATAATACACAAGTCACAAGCATTGCCCAGGAGTTCAGATGTGGTTTTACTGTAAATGAAAGTTACAGTCTTGTTTGTGAGATTTCCCAGAAAATTGCAGATGTACAACTTGAAAGAGTAAAACCATACATACACAGACCTAAATCATGGTTTGCTGTTATTTTAACCTTCTTAATGAAATATCTCTATAAAGAAATATTGTCTCCATGTAGACAAATTTCACAGAAAATGTTGTTAATATTGCTAAAAATTCTTTGGGGTGTGTGTGTGTGTGTGTGTGTGTGTGTGCATAGGTACCTGTGCCCGCATGTGAAGGCAGAATTGATGCCGAATGCCTTATTCTAACACGCTCTGCCCTTTTTGTTTTTTGTCTTTTTGAGACAAGGTCTCCCTGTATCCCCAGCTAGCCTGTAACTTACTATGTAGACGAGGCTGGACTCGAGATCCGCCTGCCTCTACCTCCCAAGTGCTGAGATTAAAGGCATGCACCACTAGGGTCCCTCACTAAAACTTGTGCTCCCCAGTGGTTGACCTGGCTGTCCAATGAGCTGTAAGAATCTACTTGTCTCTGGACCTGCCCCCAGTGCTAAGGAGAAGTTATAGTTTTATAACCAAGCTGTATTCTTAAATAATCTCGTTCTACACTTAGACTGTTTCTAGTTTCCATTGTTTTATTTACTAGGTAGGTATCTTGAAATGCAGCCCTGTGATGTTTTGCCACTTAGTGATGTCTTTCTTACCCTGAGATGTATATTATCTATAATATCATGAAATATCTGTAATATCTTTCTGATGCTGTCCACTCCCCATGCCTAACTACTGATAAAGATGTGAGACTAAGAAAATGGAAAGTTCACCAAATGGCCTGAGACGGTACCTGGTCCAATTATTCTAACAAAAGTGTAGATCAAACATGACAGCTATCTAAACATCTGCTGTGCTGTCTGTCTTTTGTAAACTACAATGTCTGTTTGACTGACTCGTAGCCCAATTAACATAGGCTAGCTATAGATCAGAAGGTGACAGATGTCCTGGCTCATGCCTGGAATATCTCCTTTGTAAGCTAGGATGACCGGGTGAACTGAGGAATTTTTATGAACTAACATGGCACATCATGGAAAAAAGCCGTAGGGCCCAGGTGCCAACGATAAAATGATAATGTAGAAAGTCTTATAAAACCTTGTTCTTTGCTCTAGACCCCCAAAATCTTGAATACTTTGTTGCTAACTCTGAGACCGCACGCATGTAGGAAAGGAAGGCACTTTCCAACTCTCTCCTGGGTAATGTTCTTAACCTCTTAGGTGTTCAAAGAATTTTTCCACACCAGCAGGACGGTTCTAGGCATGAGCCACCTTACCCAGCTTTATACACGGATGCCAGGGGTCCCAGTCAGGTCCTCACGCAGCACAGAACACACTTTACCCACTGAGCCATTTCCCCAACACCTAAAATTCTTGATTAAGTGGGTAAAGAGGCTTTAACCAGACCCTAGAGTGAGGGGCTCCTTTCCTTTCCCATGGCCCCTCCATTTCTCCCTCTTTTTATCCTGCCTCAGTTCATTGAAAGCTGGGAAACGGAAGCAGACGCGGCAGAGGCCTCGGCCTCTCCCACCAGCTGTGTCTACAGTGTGGAAACAGATATATCAGACAGTCACAGTTTGATGACAGCAACCACTGAGGTCAACACAGCTCGCCCTGTGTGTTCTAGGGCTGACTCTCAAAGCAGCCTTCCGCTTCCATTTTAACTGGAGGCTGCAAAGGAAAAGTACTCCAGTACATGTAGCTTGCATGATGACTTTTTTAAACCTTGAAAAGTTGGCTGCCAGCAGAGCTATATGTCACTTAATGACAGGATATGTTCTGAGAAATGCTCTGTGGGTGACTGTCATTGTGATGTCATAGAGTATATTTGCACAAGTACACAAATGAAGACAGTATGACATCACTAGACATCATAATCTTTTGACACCACCATCTTCCATGCAGCCCATTGTTGACCAAAACATCATTATGTTTGTACTTATTTGTGTGTGTGTGTAGTATTTTCATGTTACATATTCATGTGTGAACATGCATATGAAGGCCAGAGGTCAATGTTCAGAGCCTTCCTCTATTGCTCTGTACCTTAGTTTTTGAGAGACGATCTCTCACTGAACCCAGAGCCCACCAATTTGGCAAGACTAGTTGGCAGACAGGCTCTAGGATTCTCTGTCTTTGTCTCCCCAGACTTAGGACTGTAAGAGTGTGCCAGCACGTTCAGTTTTTTATGTGAGATCTGGTGATCTGAACTCGGGTCTTCATGCTTGCACATCATTGCGTCATTTCCCCAGCCCTGACTATTTGGGGCTTTTGGTGGTGGTGGTTTTTCCTTGGGTTGGGATTTTGGTTTTTGGTCTCACAGGGTATATTAGTCACTTTTCTGTTGCAGTGATAGAAACACTGACCAAGGGAACTTATTAAAAGAAGAGTTTATTTAGCTTACAGTTCCAAAGGGGCAACAGTCCATCATGGCGGGGAGGCATGATGGCAGAGGTGGCTAGAGTAGGCACAGAAACTAGGCACTTACATCTTCACGTAGGCACAGGAAGCAGGGAGCGACCAGAGATCTGGTAAAGCGTAAGAGCTCTCTAAGCATGCCCCAGCGAATGATGTGCTTCCTGCAGCATGGCCATATCTTCCAAGACCTCCCAACTGGAGACAAAATGTTTAGCTCTGGCTGGCCTAGAATTTGGTATGTAAACCAGACTGACCTGGAATTCACAGAGCTCCATCTGCCTCTACCTCCACCTGTGCCTTTTGAGTGCTAGGTTAGAAGGGTGCCCCATGCCCAGCCCTAAATGTATTTTTAAGTCAGGATATTTTTCATATAAATCTAAAGCCTCGACTTCTGAAACCTTCAGAATTCTGGATACCCCAAACCCTAAATATAACAGTGAGGTGTGCATATTTTAGAAAGGAGTGATAGAGGGTATGCATTTCACATGTGACCAGTGTATTTGTTTATTTATCTGGTCTCATAGGCATCAGAGTAGTCTATCCATCCAAATCACCTCAGACTGACTAGCTGACCCAGTATTGACTTGTATGTTTTTGCTGAAAATTAACAAATTGTTACTCTATGCTTATGGATTTGGTTAGTGTGAATCAGTTCCTTGATCCATCTTAAGTCTGAATATACAAACTCAAATGGAATGTATGGGCCTTCTTGGTCTGGTGTTATGTGACTTCCAAGAGTGGTCTATCTCAATCAACAAAGGTTTTTCTCCAAATAGCACTTCTCAATTTACCAATTACCTTTCCAGGTTCCTCCAACCCCAGGAAATAAGTTACCAAATGATTTCTGAAGGGCAGGAACATCCTCCCCAGCTGAGCTGTAAATGAGACAATGGCCCAGCTAATCCATGAACCTGTAGCAGATGCTTGCAAATGCCCTGTTTATTTGCCATTGTCCTTGACTCTCAGCCTTGGATGTTGCCTAATTGTCTTGCGCATAACAAAGACCAATGGGAGATCCCTACTGACACACTGGCAGCCTGGGTCTTCTTGCCATCTCATTGTGGCTTCCTTCTTTAGCTCTCTTCACTCTCTGAAAAATCCCATGACCTTGGAGGCTCTGGCACTTCCTTTCTTGGCCTTGTAAGGGATGAAGGTGTCTTTCTGACCCCATGAGTGCAGTGGCCAAGGGAAGCCCCAGATGCCATCTCAGCTGGCAACCCACCCTCCTATTCTTCTTCTCAGCAGGGAAAGAGCTTTGGGAGCCAGGCTTTCTTATTCTCTCCTCTCACACCAGAGCCAATGCAAACAACTATTTAAATAGGAAGAAAAACCTGCTTTCAACACAACCAGAAAGAAACCATTTGTGGCAGCCTAGAATGAGCTATCAGTGTGAACTTGACATTACTTCCCCACCAAGAATGGTAGATGCATGCTGAGCCATCTGTACATCTTGGCCAGTTCTCATAACCAATGTTGACATTTGTAAGTCACATTAGGAAGATCAGCAGTGATCAGATCCATTGCTAATGGGCTTAAGGAGTGACTGAAGCTGTGATTTCACTATACTGGCTTCAACCACAGTGTTGGACCAATCCTGCCCTTGCCCAGATGAAATCCTTCCATTGCTTCTATTTCTTGGGAAATTAACACTGCAAATTATGTACTGTTAGGGAAAAGTAAAAAATAAGCTTGTGTTATAGTCTACATGAAGGAAGCAGGGATGTCCACAGTACGTACAGCTATATTAATGGATTGTTCTGGAAATGTCAAGGTTGATTATGCATCCAGAAGTATGGTCCATAAGTCTGCTGACTACCCACCCTTGCTCTAGAAAACCCCAAGACGCAAACGTGGCTTAAAGCAAGACTAGGCTTCTGGCAGCTCAGAGCCCCCTCCTCCCAGCTCTAAGATGGCTTACATTCCCAGGGCTCACTGACTGAGTTTCCTTGTGTGGTATCTTCATTCCTTAGAAATGCTTGAATCACAGCCATAGCCTTGTTTGCTCAAAAGGCTTAGAACCAAGAAGCATAATACTAAAGAACTTGGAGTTGAAAAGAAATCAAAACATTTTTCTGAGCCCTCCTGACTTTTGAGATCCATAAAGAAGCTCAGTGTCCACTTGCCTGAAAGGTAAGAGTTTAAGTCTTTGACTTCTGAAAATTCAGTGTTCCTTTCACATCCTTTTAAATGAAGCAACTCTGCAGTGGTAGAATAATTCCTCACATTAACCTGGGAATGCCCATGCATGTGCACCCGCATGCACATATGCACCCACATGCATTTGAGTCCATACACTTGCAAAAACAACATGCATACATGTACATGCACAACACACACACACACACACACACACACACACACACACACACACACACACTGGAAAAGGAGGAAAAGTCTTTTCCTCCCAATTAGAATTATAAAAGATTCAAACCCTGAGAAATATCTGGGTTTTTACTGCGCCCTTCTGTGCTTTACCCTAACAGCTCTCCCTGAGAACAAGATCTGACCGATGCTGATGAATATGAAAGGAACAAAGACTTCCTAGGGATGAACAACATCTCAGTCAACACCAAAATTACATCCCACTGCACTTGCTTGCCAAAGCAGCTTTTGCAAATTCAAAAATCTGACTCCCTTATAAAAGGCCTCTCTTGGTCTATTTTATTGGAGCTTTGATATTTGTCCCTGCTGCCAGCAAGATGGCCCAGCTCAAGTCCTGGGTAAAGCACTAGATTCTGTCTGCCTCTGCCCTGAATTCACCTTTGGCACTTCATAAGGCACATCTATCTATCTATCTATCTATCTATCTATCTATCTATCTATCATCTATCTACCTATCTATCTGTCAGTCTGTCTATTCTTATTTATTTTGGAAGGGGAACATAGTGTGTGTGTGGAAGTCCGAGGACAACTTGTAGGAGTTGGTTCTCTCCTTCCACCGCGTGGGACTCGGGGATCAAATCCATCAATCTTGCTAACAAGCAGCTTTACTGACTGAGCATCTCATTGGCCCAAGGCACATCTCTTATGCTCCCTGATATCCTGAGTGCTATGTTCAAAGCTGGCCTCACTTAAGATATCTTCCTCTTCTTCACTGGAGAGGCCACTGTTTCCAAGTGACCTAGCTCCCTCTCATGCCTCCTCTTTGGTCCCTGACACCTTGACCAGTGAGTCAGCAGGATCTCCTCCTGACAGCTAACAGAGGAGGAAGACTGCATTCATAGTCCTCCGTGGAACAGTTGGCTTCCCTACCTTCAGAGGGGCGGGAGGGGGATAGTCAGGAGGCTTAGGACATGAGCAGGAAATAGTTCAAAGATGTTCTTTTGGGAGAACTGGAGAGATGGCTTAGCAGTGAAGAGCACTGGCTACTCTTGCAGAGGACCTAGGCTGATTCCCAGCACCTACACAGCAGATCATACACACCTATAACTCCAGTTCCAGGAGCTCTGATGCCTGCTTTCTGGCTTCTGTAGGCATCACTACATACATGCAGACAAAACACTCATAGACATACAATAAAAATAAATTCCTTTTAAGGATGTTTTATTTGCCTGCAAAAATATTACATAGCCCCTGATTTTTTTCCTTAGGCAGGAAGGCTAGTAGTTTTAGTCATTCTTACTTTTTTGGGCCATACCATTTATCATCAGAACTTAACTCAAAGCTAAGATCCTGGAGAGAAACAGTTGGGATGTCTAATGTTGGTCTATAAAAAAATTGGTCATGGCTTCATTATGTTTGATTCTTTGCATTTATATTGTTCTCTGATATAAGAATTCAATCAATACACAAAGATGAAATGCCAACAAACACCAGCATTTACACACCGAATATCCAACTCTGCAGGCCCTACACGTCGTGTATTATAAGCTATTATTCTCTCTGTCAAATAAATATGAGCTGGAGGAACCATTTTTAACTCATTTGACTTTTTCTTTTTCTATCCAAAAGAAACTCAGAAGATCCTGCTTATTTTAGACAAAAACATTCCTACTCTGGAGGGTGCTTTAAACAGGAACGCCTTCCCAAACATTGCTTCCCATTATTCCACTAAAGACATTTTCATTCCAAGTTCTTCAGCGTCTCAGGTTACCAATGATTTGTTTGAGGCTTGGTTGATTTTATGCGTCTAAATGATGGACATCAACAGACTCTCTCTTGGTATCAAGAGGATAGTCCCCAACAGACAAAGGTGAGGTCAGCTTCAGAAGCAGATCTGGGTTTCTAGTATACTATGATAAACAACTCTCTGGTTCTAGGAGTGTTATTGAGGAATCTGTCTTTAATTGTAAATAACAGGAAGCCCAGATAAACTGTCTGTCTGTCTGTCTGTCTGTCTGTTCACTCTATAACTGAACATTATTTGTGGGTGAAAAGTTTGCTGCAAGTGACTAAAAATGGGGACTGGAGGTGGAAGGTGGGACCAAGATAGGTATCTAGGGATAGAGTTGCCTCAATGGCAAATTCTTCATCACAGTGGCTAGGAATGAAGAGTTAATTATTCTATATAAGGTGCTTGGAATTCACCCAAAGACAGATCTGGACTGAGGTAAGGAGAATCATGGACTGAGAACTTAAGAATGGGGACAGAAACAGCTGAGAGAGAAGCCAGTGTCAGATGTCAGGGGATTTGTGGGGAAGGGCAATTTCCAACCCAAATTCAAGGAGGAAGGACACCCAGAAAGACTTGTTTTCTTCCAGAAATGAAGGCAGTTGGTTATGTTCCACAGACTCAGGGAGGACCTAAGATAAGAATCCAGACTCTCCTATGAGGTTATCACTAAAAATAAAACTGTGGTGCCTGCTGGTGAAGAACACAACATGCTGAAGAATGAAGGACTTACCTACTAAGAGGGGGATTTTGACGAGTGGGAATGAGTTCCTAAGAAGAACGAAGGAGCCGTGGCCACGCAGCACAGAAAGAAGGCAGAGCGATAACCTGGCCAGGGCTTCCATCTCAGTTCTGCCATGGAGAACAGCAGATCTGAGGCTGGAACCTCAGTCTGCTCATCGGCCTGCCCATTCATCAGCCAGGCTGTGAAGTCCTCAGAGAAGCTGCTTGGATAGTACAGTCTAGGGTGCTGCTAGTTTTTGCTAATGGAGGGAAACCCAGATGATCCTTTTGTATCCCTTGCAGTCATTCTTAGCATGACCTGGCCAGATGGATCACATTGTCCATCTGTTTTTCCATGTGCACTTTTATCTCCAGCACGCTCATTTCCCAGTGATATTCTTATTCTGCTGATCGTTTCTTTATTAAGTAGGGCTTAGCCCAAGTCGGCTGAAGTAAAGCTGATACCTTCACCGCTTCAATTTCCTTATGTGGAAACATGTTCTAGCTTGTTCATATCTTTCATGTGTTCCTCCAGGGAACCTTTGAAAAGTTTCTTCGGTTTATTGCTATGTACCTTATCATCTCTTTTGTTCTAATAGGATTGATATTTTCTTCTAGGAACTAAGTCTCCTTGGAATGATAAGATTCCAGCCTTGCAAGTCCCTTCCATGCCTTGAAGATTTTTGTAGTTCAGACCTTTTCCCCTTGTGCCAGAAGTGGCAGGTGAGTGGCAGTGGGACAGATTTAACTCTTGATGACCAATGACCAAGCATCTGGTCTCATGAATGGAGTAGACAATGACCGGTTCCATCTTAGACCACGTGGATCTGCAGAGGTATCATGACTTACCTAGAGTCCACAGCCAGCCACTAGCACCTACACACTGGGTCTATTTAATATCATAGAAAGTTCAGGTGACCCATTGCAGCATTACTTGAGATGCTCTGGGATGTGGGGACCAAGCTTTCTTCTATGCACTTAGCCTTTCCCTTTTCATTCCAAGGTAAAAATCCATTTTAGCTTGTAGGCAGGGCCCAAGATGGGCCAAGAATAGGTTAGTTCTTTGTTTGGAGGTCAAACTGTGGCTATTACAACCCCTCAGGGTCTCCTAAGCACCCCGAGAGGCTGGAAAAGGCCATGAGAAAGTGTAGCCTCAGTTGCAGTGAAGACCCCAGGATTGCAGGGGTCATGGAGAGAATCTGAAGTCTTGCACCAGGAGAGGCCAGAAACGCCCATTGGTAGAGGTACAGCCTAGTTCCAGTGGAGACCCCAGCTTTGGGGAGATGCCAGGACCATGGGAGGACCACCAAGGGCAGCAGTAGGTGTGGAATGGAGCCGGCCTGGGCCTGTGAGGCGAGCTGAGTGTATTGGAGATGGCAGAGTCAGACAAGTGGAGCTGCCAAAACCCTTTGGAGCCCAGAAGACCGTGAGTGAATCCTAGTCAATTCATCCTAAGTTCCCTGATGTAGCCGCTTGGTGTCCTATAAACGTGCATGCCTCTCAGTGCCTCTCTGCCCTTGCTCACAGTCACAGAGTGTAACTCCTACTCCTGCTTGTTGTTGATTCTTCACAGAATGATTCTACTTACCACACTGCAGATGAATAGATTTTAGGTCTACATGGTCAGATTGACAGCCACACTAATGGTGGCTGAAGAAAACCTCTTTTGTTTCTTCCTTCTTGTCCTGAGAGACTGAGAAAGTTTTGGGAAAGCAAAGGAATATAATTGTATTTTGTAACCTCCATATTAGGTTTGAACCAGTATTCTATAGCTTCGTCAGCCCAGAAGGATAAACCTCACAGCATGGTGACTGGCAGTCTCAGCATAGCCAGGTGGTCTACCATTGCCTGCGGGAGCTCTGTCTTTTATCCCACTCTCGGGATTGCCGAATTGGGTACTTTGACTGTTTGCCTTCACTCTCTTAGAATGGAAATCACAAACAAGCAATAATCAGAACAAACCGTATGTGCTCCGGGTTGGGCATCCCTTGTGGAATGTGGGTGAAAGGACAGTCTACATAAGATATGGTTAGCTACAAAGCTGACTTTGGGGGAGGGAAACTGACAAGCAGAAAGTCAGAAGAGATGTTATAGGGTGCCACCTGAGCCCTCACCCCAAAGAGAAGTCCTGCATTCCATCAAGAAACTTCTCTGTGTTCTGAATTGTTATAGGGTGAACAGGAGTGCAGACCTATACACAGGAGAAAATGGCTGGATGTAAATTCTGGCAGTGCAGGGGTGGGGTCTGGGGAAGGGGTGGGGCCGAGGAGATCGGTGCTGATGACCTGGAGACTTCACCTGAAGTTAAGACTATGTGCGGTCCTTTACAGGCAAGAAAGGAGGATCACTGGTCTTCAATGGCTTGTTGCCACACAACCTGCAGAGAGTGTCTGGGGTTATCTAATGGACAGTTTTGTTTGTTTCTCTATAGGAAGGGATGCTACATACTGAGGACATGATACAATCTATAGGAAGGGATGCTACATACTGAGGACATGATACATTTGCAGGTTGGAACATGGATCTATGGCTACTAGGATATGGATTTTAAGAATTTATTTTTAATATATTTTATTATTTTTATTTTAAGTGTATGAATGTTATACTTGCATGTATGTAAGCGCACCCAAGTTGTGCAATGCCAGAGAAGGTCAGAAGAGAGCATTGGATCCCCTGCAACTGGAGTTACAGATGGTTGTTAGCGGCCATGTAGGTGCTGGAAATTGAACCTGGGTCCTCTGCAAGAGTCGTCAGTCTTAACCACTGAGCCATTTCTTCAACTCCAAGAATTTATTTTTTTAAGTGTTGATTAACTAAAGATAGCTCCAATGTTTGGTTTGAATTTACAAATAGAGTTGTGTGCAATAGTCCCAACGTGCAGTTCCTTTCCTATATATTTTTATCATTAAATAGTCTTCTGAACTCTCTAAAAATAGCCTTCTTTCTGTATTTTGGTTATAATATTTTCCTGGAATACTACTAAATTTTTTCAACTTCATAAGTTATTAAGTACACAGAAATTTTGAAGGACTAGTCTTCCCATTACTAATCACTAAGCTTCAAAAATTGTCAACAGTCAGTCTTCCACATCTTTGGATTCCCAATCTACAGATTCAATCAATTGTTGATCAAAAACATTTGGAGAGAAAAAAACATCTTCACATGTGTGCTGAACATGTATGGGGGTCATTGTTCCTAAACAATGTAGCATAACAACTATCTACATAGCAGCTATGTTGTCCTAGGCAATGACCCTGAGATGATTCAAAGTACAGAAAGGATGGGAGTAAGTTATATGCAAACACTATACCCTTTTATATAAAGGATTGATGTAGCGGCCAGTTTTTCTATCCAATGGGAAGTCCTGGAACCAACCTCCTGAAGATCCTGAAGGACAGTCATATTGCCAATCTTGATTTGCCTATACCTGCTTCCTCTTGTTCATTTTTTAAAAATTTATTTTATTGAGAAATAATTTACATATGATGAAATTCATTCAGTCTAAATATATAGGCCAATGCCTCTAGGTAAATTTATATTTCTAGTAACCATCACAAAATTTTTAAAACTTTTTTCGACAGGAGGCACATTCACAGGCTCTTTTTCTATTTAATACCTTCTCCCACCTCAAGCCCCAGGCAAACACTGAACTGTTCTCTGTCTCTTCAAATTTGCCTCTCACATGTTTGTATGTTTCATATCCCTTGAGAAAATGTCTAGGAGTAGAATTGATGGGCCAGTGATAAATTTATATTTAACTTTTAAAGAAACTACCTGTCCTAGTTTGCCTTCAATTGCTGTGACAAAATGCTCTGACCAATACCAACTTGGGGAGGAAAGGGTTTACTCGGCTTACATCTCCGAGATTACAGTTCATCAGGGCACCCAAGGTAGGAACTCAAAGCAGAAACCTGCAGGCAAGAGCTGGAGCACAGGTCATGGAGGAACACTGCTTACTGGCTTGCTACCCTGGCCCATGCTCAACATGCTTTCTTTTACAAAACAGAACAACCTTCCCAGGGGTGGCCCTGCCCACAGTGGGCTGGGCCCTCCCACATCACTCAACAATCAAGAAAATACCCCACAGACATGGCCACAGGCCAGTCCAATTCCCCAACTGAAGCTCCCTCAACCCAGGTGGGTCAAGTTAACACCGAAGCTATGCAGTGCAGTTGACCCCACAATTGTCAACTTGACACACAAAACACATCACTACTAAACCATAAGTTTTCTACTTATCCTCAAGATATGATGCTAACATTACTATCACAACATAAGACAGTACAACCTTAAAAGCCCCACAGTCGTTAAAAAAATCCAAACACTTAAAAGTTCACAGTCTCTTAACTGTGGGCTCCTGTAAAATCCAAAACAAGAACTGTCTTATTTCAAAGGGAAGAATCACGTAAGCAAAACCTAAGTCCAGACAAAAGCTTAAGGCTGGACATCTGGGATTCCACTCACCATCTTCTGGGCTCCAAAGGGTTTCGGCAGCTCCACTTGTCTGACTCTGCTGTCCAAAAGACACACAGCTCATCTCACAGGCCCAGGCCAGCTCTATTCCACACCTGCTCCTGTCCTTAGTGATCTTCCCATGGTCCTGGCATCTCCAAAAACCTGAGGTCTCCACTGAAACTAGGCTGCACCTTCACCAATGGGCATTTTTGGCCTCTCCTGGTGCAAAACTTCAGATTCTCTCCATGACCCCTGCAATCCTGGAGTCTTCACCACAACTGAGGCTGAACTTTCACCAGTAGACTTTCCTGGCCTCTCAGGATACCAAGCTCAGCTGCTCTCTGTGACCTTCACACTTTTAGCACCAGAACCCTGCAGGAGACTCTTACACATACCAAGTCCTGCTCCCAGCTTGAGATGGAGGCTCGGGCCCCGTCTGGATCACAGCTTCTGTGTGCTGACCCTGAGGAAATACTTCCCAGGAGATTTCACCTCGATGATGCTGGTCTCTTGTGACTCACAGTTGATTTTTCAGCCCCGGCTAACAAGCATCAATTGTCCCAGTAAAGCAAAAGTTTTACTTCAGTGGTTCTGGTCTCTTCTTAATCACAGCTGATTCTTAAGGGCCAGCCAACCAGAAACCACAAATTCTTGATTCAAAATATCACACAAAAAGGCCTGATAGCCTCTGCTTCCCTTTAAAGTTTAACAAGCCAGGCCTCCATTACCTACAACTCTTTCAGCATATCTGTTCCAAGCTCTACAATCAAAAACTCTGAAGTGCTCAATGGCTTCTCTAGCCCTAAGTTCCAAACGCTTCCACAGTCCTTTCCAAAAACACCAAGGTCAGGCCTGTCACAGCAATACCCCCACTATCCTGGGACCAATTTCTGTCCTAGTTTGCTTTCAATTGCTGTGACGACCAATACCAACTTGGAGAAGAAAGGATTATTTCACTTACATCTCCCAGGCCACACAGTTCATCAGGGTATCCAAGGTAGGAACTCAGGGCAGGAACCTGGAGGCAGGAGCTAGAGCACAGGCCATGAAGGAACAGTGCCTGACTTGCTCCCTTGGCCCATGCTCAGCCTGCTTCTTCATACAATACAGAACAACCTGCCCCAGGGTGGCCCTGCCCACAGTGGGCTGGCCCTCCCACATCACTGGACAATCAAGAAAATACCCCACAGACATGGCCACAGGCCAGTGCAATGGAGGCAATTCCCTCAACCCAGGTGTATCAAGTTGACACTAAAGTTTTCCAAAATGGCTGTACCACTTTACATTCCCGTTAGCAAGTTATTGGTGTTCTAGTTTCTCTGCATCCTTGCCAACACTTGCTATTGTCTGGTTCCTTCATTGTCTGGATTTACATTTCCATGATTTGCATTAATCATTAATAATGCTGATCATCTGTACTTGTGCCTACTAAATAGTTGTATATCCTCACTGAAGAGCTTATTCATATCCTTCACCCATCTTTCAATTGAGTTGTTGTTGGCTTGGAAGAGTTCTTTCTATGTACTGGATACAAGCCTTATCAGACAAGTATTTGCAAATATTCCCTCTTGTTCTACACATTTTCCTTTTACCTTCTTGATAGTGTCCTTCAATGTTTTTAACTTTGATTATGCCCAATATATTTTGCCTTTTGTTTCTTGTCCCTTTAGTTGTATATCTAAAAATTGATTGCCTGATCCATGGTCACAAAGATTTATACCTTGGTTTTTTTGCATAAATTTTATTGTTATAGTATTTCCACTCACGATTTTGTTGTATTTAGAGATTGAGTCCTAATTTACTGTTATATTCAATTGTCCAATTTTTATTGATTTTTTTTAAGATAGGGTCTCGGTGTGAGGCCCAGGCTGACCTTGAATTTGCTATGAAGCCTAAGCTGGCCTTGAACTCACAATCCTGCCTCAGGTGCTGGGACTGCAGGAGGACATCATCATATCTGCCCCAGTTTTTACTGAAAAGACCCTTACTTATCTATTAAAATTTCACGGTAGTTTTGAAACATTAAGGTGATAGTTTATATCTCAGTGTTATTCTGTGGTCATCTATCTGAACCGGTGCTTTGTTTTCATGATAACTATGGCTTTGCACATACACTCGAACCTGTGTGCACACAGGTGAGAAGACCAGAGGTCAGCCTCAGCTATCATTACTCAGAAGCCATGCTCTTGGTGTTTGAAACAGAGTCTCTCACTGGTCTGGAGCTCACCTAGTAGGAAATGCTGACTGGCCAGCAAGTCCCAGGGCTTTTCATGTCTCTGCCTCCCCAGAGCTGGGATTACAAGTGTTTGCCACCACAACCAGCTCTTCTGCATGGATTCTGAGGGTAGAACTCAGGTCTTCACGCTGCACAGCAAACACTTTTCTGTCTGAGCTATTTCCCAGCCCTCGGCTATTTCTTTATAATCTTGGAAATGTGTTACATATTCTAGGTCTATGCATCTGACGGCCTGTGAAAAATGCATGGTCTGGGGCTCCCCTTTAGACTTACTGAGTTAGTATAGTAAGATTCTCAACAAATTAGGTTGCCTACTGTTTTAAAAACCATTGCTCTAGATACCCATCCCTTTTCATCTTTAAACATTGAAAACATCTTCTCTCGTTCTATCAAAAGATCATCTTTTATTGAAAAACATGGATTTAAATAGCTATCTTTTTCTTCTAAGACTTTAGTTCATAGTTCAAACAATACTGTCAGCATATTTCCTTATTAACAATATGACTTAACTTTTTATGTGGGTTTCTTTTTTAACCTGACTTGAAGCTACTTTTCCTGTGCTATCAGGAAGGCAATCAGTTGTAATTTTCACACCACTGTGGTCACTTTCTCCAGCACCATTTATCAGACAAGTCAACCAACCAGTCTTTGTTAATTTGGGGTGCCATGTGACAGTCATCCCCATGGGCACTAGAGTCTCTCTTCCCCTGACTGCTCTTGTTCTCCTCAACTGTGGGACAGTTCTTGTACCAATTTCATCCTTTTTTGTTGCTCTGTTTGTTATGTCTTTATGTTTGAGAAGGCAAGTGCCACTCCAGGCTTCTTTGTTAAGGTTGTCTTAGCTTCACTTTCAACTTTTTCCACAAAATGCAAACTCAAAGCTTAACAAAACCCCCAGAAAGTTCACATTGTCTCTTCACTATGAGGATACTGAGTGTTCATGTAATGGGAGGGACGACATGTTGACAATGCTGCCTAGTGCTAGAAACACAGACCCTCCTTCCATTTGCCAGATCTCCGTTTATAGGTTTTGTAAAGTACTTGGTGTTCGTGCTTCAGTTAGTTCTTACATTTTTGTTCTCTTTAATGCTTAGGATCTCACTTGGGGCAAGCACTCTACCACTGAGGTATGCTCCTGACCCTCCATATTATACTTCTGATGCCATGGTGAATAATGGTGTTACATTTTCTGGCTAATTTCCGCTGGTGTAAAGAAATGGTTTTTTTTTTTTTTGTTTTTTTTTTTGCTCATCTCTAATCTGGCAATATTGCTGTGGTGGTTTCAGAATTTGTTCACATAACTTTTACCCTCTGCTGTTCAAGGAGTCCCCTCTTCTCCTCAAACCTAGTACTCTCCCTTAGCATAGGTTTAGTGATTCACTAGTTAATAGAATACAGCGAAGGTGACAGTGTGACGCCTTTGAGACTAAGTCATAATATATATTGTAGTTTCCTCTGATTCTCTCTAGTCACTTGCTCTGGGAGAGCTCTCTACCACATTGTGAAGACGCCTTACGGAGAGTTGCCATGGTGAGGAATTGACACTTTCTATCAATGAGACATCTTGAAAGTGAATCCTCCATCCCAGTCAAGTCTTCAGATAGCTATAGCCAGAACCAACACAGCATCTTGCCTGTAACTTCATGAGAGCCCTCAAGACCACCAACTTGCCAATAACCCCATGCAAGGAATTCATACGAAATGTCCAGAACCGGCAATCTATAGATACAGAAAGTTGATCAATTGTTGCTTAGGATTGAAGACAGGGAGTCAAGGGGGAACGACAGCTTAAAGGGTACAAGGTAGAATTTCAGGTGGTAAGTATATTCAAAGGTTAACCAGCAATGTTACGTGTATCTGAGTGTGCTCAAATGAACTGATTATACATTTTAAATGAATGAAAGTATGTTATGTGAATTATATCTTGATAAAGCTGTTTAAGAAAGAAAGGGAGAAAGGAGGGAAGGAAGGAAGGGAGAAAGAGAAGAAGGGAGGGAGAGGAAAATCACAGAGAACACTGCATCTGTCCATTTTCTCCTCAGAAATGAATTCTAAATACCAAAGGATAAAGTGGACTTTAGTAAAGAAGCTCCCTGGAAAAAGTCAAGAATTGTATTATCACTAATTTTAGACCAATAGGATCAATTTTCTTTATACAATTGAAAGCTTCATGTCTCCCCGTAGGAGAAACATTCCCCATTAAGTGAAAAAGATATCATTGCACTTGTGAGTAAATTGTGAAGAAAATATCCAAAGAAAACTACAATAATTTTATATTATTATGTAACAAAATTTAGAACTCAGGAGAAATAAAGATGTACACCATTATCTGCTACATTTCCTGCTTTGTAGATAACGCTACCCATAGGAACTACCTGTGCAGATCTTTCCTAAAACACACATAGACCATTTGGAAATCAAGTCAGCATCCATGTATATTTAATGTTGACCAGATTAAGTAAATTATTCCAAAGCTGATAACTCATTTCCCTGGTAATTAGTAACAAGTACCATTTGAAAAACAGTGTTACTTTATAAAACAGACAAAATTCCCCTTTTGTTAAATTCCCCAGAGGACTTTCTTTTCATTCCTTAACCAGCTGTAAACATGCAAGCCTTGGCCTGGGAAGGCTGACTGCTCAGCTTGTAGCTCGAAGCTGTACTGTTGTGTTTAAGATGTTTAAAGTAAATTAATTTGGAGTCATGAGCTTACTGAGAAATATGACACGACAAGTCAGAGTTCTCTCCTGTAAGTGGTTCTTCCAGGGGGACAGGCTCTGAGAGTTCATGGCCACATCCCACTTCCAGTCGGAGATGTGAGCGCTCAGTTTCCTGCTCTGGCAGCCTCTGCCACCATGCCTCTACCCTGAGGAGTTCTTATCCCTCTGGAACCATAGGTCAATAAACCTTCTATAAGTTTCCTTGGTCATGGTGCTTTATCACAGCAACAGAACAGTAACTCATACACCAGTGAATGATTTTTTTTCCTTTCAGACAGATGAAAAAATTTAAATATTAACACAGAAAAAAAAATATCATGTAAGAGTTAAACTTTTCAAACAGTGCATACCTAGTGACCCCAAATTAGTAAACATGAACCTAAGATAGGAAGACACTGCAGAGCGCAGGACGTCTGAAGACAAAGGTGACTCTTAGAGAACAGCAGTCAATGAAATGCTGGTGTCTCTTTCTTAATCAAAGACCACATACTTAGGCTGTGCTGGATTCTGTGCTAGCTGGTATCAGGAAACAAAAATGAATCGGGCATGTCCTCAAGAGCCTGGGGTTTGTGAGTGGCCACAAGATTATGAAATAATTACCACTCATGCTGTACAGAGCTATAGTAAAGGGCCTCAGAGCAATAAGAGAACGGTTTTCTCTGCGGAGGGGATTAGAAGGGCTCTGTGAAGATGTGTCTCTCAGGATGTAGCGTACCGTGGTAAAGGGTGATTCACGTCCCTCTAATCCCCCTTCTCAGTCTGTTCCAGCTGCTGTACTGCATCAGCTTACACTGGGTAACTGACGAACACCAGACATTTCCATTTCTCAGTCCTTGCACAGTCCTACAGGCTGGGAAGTCCAGCAGACTGGGTTTTTGTGCTGCTCCATACTGGTGACACTTTCTGTGTGTCCTCACATAGCAGAAGGGCGAGGGACTCCCGCAAGCCTCTTTTATTTGTTGTTGTTTTAAACATTTATTTTATTCTTTGACTATGTATATATGTGTGTCTGCATATCAGTGCAGGTACCTGCAGACGTGTCAGATCCGCGGAAGCTGGAGTGACAGGTGGTTGTGAGTCACCTGATGTGGTGCTGGCAATTGAACTCTGGTCCACTACAAGAATTGTATGCTCTCTTAACCACTGAGCCATGTCTCCAGCCACCCTCAAGCCACTTTCATAAGGACACTAATTCTATTCATGAGGGTAGAGCCCTTGTGGCTTCATGACTTCCCCAAGGCCCCACCTCACAAGACTATCACATTGGAAATTAGGGTTCAACATATGATTGTAGGGAGACACAAATATATCAAACACAGCATCCTTGAAGTCTGGACCAATTAAGGAGAATAGAGATTAAAATATTGCATGTTGGGGCTGGAGAGACGGCTCAGTGGTTAAGAGAGCAGCTCTTGCAGAGGACCCAGGTTTGGTTCCCAGCATCCAAACGGCAGTTAACAACTGTGTATAACTCCAGTTCCAGGGGATCCGTAGCCTTCTTTTGGCATACATGGACATAGCATGCATGGGTGAACTTAACTATACGCAGGCAAAACATGCATATGCAAAATAAATAAATAAAAATAATTTTTAAAACTTATTGCATGCAAAACCAGGGCTTTGATGAGACCAAAGCCTCCAAACAATCTTGCTCACGTTTCTCACATTTGAACCTCAGGGAGGACATGTGAAGGGAGTTCCTGAAAAAACTGGCCTTGGAGAGCAGGCAGGCACTTTCCCAGCCAGCAGCAGGTGGAACCATGGACTGCCTGCCACAGACAGAGCCCAAGGACGGAAGAGACCACGTGAGCTTCAGTTAATAGCGATGCCAGGGCCATCTGCCGGGCGGGGGGGTGGGGTGGGGGGAGCTGTGGCAAAACCAGCAGATCCCTTAGTGGATCTCACTGACTCTCAAGTGGGGATTCTAGGGGTCTCAAAACACACCCCTAGTTCCCACCCACAGCGCATTTTCTGAACTCTGAGGCTGTGGGAGGAATTCAAGCTGTGTGAAGGTAAGTTTTAACAGGCAGAGTATTTCACTCGGATGGGAAGTGCTCAAAATTTGAAACACCCTGTTGTGAACACACCAAAAGCAAAAAGGCAACAGATGGAAGTTAAAGTGGGGCCTGTGGTGGCATACACTGTAATCCCAGCACCAGGGAGGTCAGGACAGGTGGGTCTCTAGGACTCAGTGGTCAACTAGCCTAGCCTACTCGGCGAGTTCCAGGCCAGTGAGAGACGCTGTCTCAAAAATACATAAAAAAGATGAACAGCGCCTGAAGAATGACACCTGAGGTTGTCTTCTGGGCTCCACATGCACATATGTACACTCATCTGCGCACACAAAAATGCACACATACATACACATAAGAACAGGAAGGAGGGAGGGAGGGAGGGACGGAGGGAGAAAAATAAAAGAAGTCAGCTGCAGAGATAAGAATCTGGATATTGAGATCTAGAGACCTTTTCATCTATAAAAATTCTGAGAGTTGCCACAGCCTGAGAATCCAGGCTTGCCCTGAACCACTGCTGGAGAACAGAGACCAATATTGTGACTAGTGATACCCACAGAAAGACGGCCAGGCTGTCTTAAGAAATGGGCCACAGAGGGCTAGAGAGATGGCTCAATGGTTA
Source organism: Eospalax fontanierii (assembly GCA_035773235.1). Classification (NCBI taxonomy): domain Eukaryota; kingdom Metazoa; phylum Chordata; class Mammalia; order Rodentia; family Spalacidae; genus Eospalax; species Eospalax fontanierii. The sequence continues at coordinate 52,757,162 of CM069536.1, read as the reverse complement.
AGAGCACTGACTTCTCTTGCAAAGGACCCAGATTCAATTCCTAGCACCCACATGGCAGCTAACAACCGTCTGTCCCAGAGGAACTCCAGTTCCAAGGGAACCTGATGGCCTCTTCTGACCTCCAAGGGCATTTCACTACACAGGTGAACTTACATACAGGCAGGCAGTATACTCATACACAGAAAATAAAAATAATAAGTAAAATATTTTTTAAAAGAAATGGGTCACAGTTCAAATCTGTGAGAGATGAGAGGCTACAATCCTAAACTGAAAACTCCAAACGGCAGAACAGAAATCTTGCAATCTTTCCAGGCTAATGAAATGACCTGCTAGGCCCTCAGTTGGGGATCCTGAAGGATCACCTGCTAGGAACAGTGGGAAAGTGCAAGTAGACCAAACCAAACTAAACTCTTGTTAAAGTTGTGCCAAAGCCCCAATGTGGCTCTATTTCTGATGATCAGATTAGCCCATGTCTAACAGAGGGAAGGGAGAAGACAGAATCATTTCTGAGCTCTTTTGTATACAGTATCTGCACACAATAAAAAATGGCTGAACATGAAGGAGATCCTATCACAGGTACGATTAGACAACAGAAAGAACCGCAGACAGCACACTGGAGTTAGCAGATGAAGACTCCTGAGTCACTATGAATCTGCGCTGGACAGCTTTAGTTGTCAACCTGACACATCTGGGAAGAGGGACCCTCAAATGGGAAACTGCTTCTATTGGACTGGTCTTGTGGACACATCTGTGGGGCATTTTCTTGATTGTTGAGTGATGTAAGAGGGTCCAGCATTATGGGCAGTGGTCCCATGTTGTGTAAGAAAGCAGGCTGAGCAAGGACCAGAGGAACAAGCCAGTAAGCAGCATCCTCCGCAGTCTGTGTTTCAGCTCCTGCCTCCAGGCTACTGCCCTGAGTTCCTGCCTCGACTTCCCTTGATGATGGATTGTGCTGCAGGCCAAAACCCTTTCCTTCCCAAGTTGACTTTGGTCAGTGTTTGATCACAACAGAAAGAAACTGAAACAGAGTAAGAGGCTCAAAAGTAAAGAAGGACAAACAGATGAAAGAAAAGACAAGAGAGTTGCACCAGACATTTAAGGTAGACTCTACATAAGGACCATCCTAGAACTAAAAATTACAATAGCTGAAAACAGTGCAGCCAATGGCTTAATGATGGACTGTGCATAGGTTACTACGTCATGGGAAGAGTGGCTGTCAGAAAGTAGCTTACCTCACACAGAAGAGTGAAGTGGACCTTTGGAATTCATTCAGCCTTTTTCTATTTGTCTGTGGAAGCCTGGGCAGCCTATCTGGAAGCAAACAAGTTAGACTTTGCCCCTGGCTAAGCCACTGCCCACCTTGTCTCCCAACCTCAGTTCTCTCTCTATGTCTCTCTTTTTTCCTCTCTCTCTCCCTCCCTCTCCTGCTTCTCCCTTCATTTGTACTTTTCTCCAGGTTTGTGAGCCTTGGTGCCAAGCCCTGGCAGCTATTTGCCCATCGCCTCACAGCATCGCTCACAACTGGCTCCCCAGTAGAGGGAGCATATTGCAGAGATGAGCACCCTGTGCCTGCGGGTCAGGAACCACGGCAACCTTGGGGCTGGGTAGCCTTTGCCATATGAACACTCCAGCTTGACCTGCCCTGTGTGACAATGAGGACTGTGACTTTACAAATAGGGCGAGAAACAATGAAAGAATGCTCAGAAAGTGCTTCAGTTAAGAGTCATGACAAAAATTTTATCCCTCATGTGTCTTAGATGAAAAAGTCTTCTTAATAAATAATTGGGAGACTTTTTGTAAACTTTTATTCTATTTTTGAGACAGGGTGATGTGTAGCCTAGGCTTGCCTCAAACTGACTGTTGTAGCCAAGGATGACCTTGAACTTCTGATTCTCCTGCCTCTACCTCCCAAGTGCTAGGATTACAGGCATGTGACATCATACCCACTGTTCTATAAAACCTGAGACTGAACCCAGGGCTTCATGCATGGTAGGCAAGCTGAGCTCAGCACTCTACCTGCAGAACCGTATCTCCAGTCCACTGAGATTTTTTTAAAGACAGAAATTTCTGTGGTTTCTTTAAGGGGCAACGGGACTCACATGGCAACACTTGAGAGCAGCTGCCACTTGGCTGGGACATACCCTCTCTCAGGGATTGGGAGGGACAGGTGAGGTACCTGGGAGCGGAATGGGAGGAGCCAGCTGGAGAGTAGCACCCCCTCCCTCACATTTGCATCCACAGCCTCCCCTCCACCACCTTCCAATGTGGTCCCCAGGGCCTTACCAGCTCTCCTCCTTCATTCATGCAGCCTGCTCAGTCCCTCTGGGCACTGAGGATGCTAAGTGAGAAACCCAGCCTCCTTCAAACCCAGAAGCCAACCATCACCTGTCCCACATCACGTTTCCCTGGTCACAGCAGCAAATACGGGTTCCTCAGAAAAGCTCATTCTGGAAACCCTGCTTTCCTTCATGGCTGCTTAGTGCTCATAAAATTAACTTCAATTAATTAGCTTTATTTTGGGAAATAGAGTCCGGCTATGCAGCTCAGGCTGGCCTAGAACTTGTGATGCTTCTGCCTCAGCCTTCTGAGTGACGCTAATTTAACCTACATTATGCTCCAGAAGGAGAGTGAACATGAACGCTTCCACTGTGCTCCCAGACCAACACAGTTCAGTCAGGACTGGAACAAGAATGCAATTTTGAGACCTGAAGGCAAATTATTTACCTAAGCCCAGCCCAGGTCAACATCGGTATATTTACAAAAGGAAAATAAACCCCCACACTCTATATCCTAAAAAAAGACTTGGGACATGCAATTAAAGAAATAGAAAAGCAAACGAACAAAAATTCCTGGTTTTGAACAGATGATATGTTCTGACTTTTTAACTTTGTCTTGAAATTCTCTTATCTGGCTTCTTCAGAATGCTGACATGCGCTGGTATAGAAACTGGGAACTTGTGAAGACGTTTCACTTTTTCTTTTCATGTACTTTCTCCCAGAAATATAAAGATGATGGGTGGGACCACAAATTAAAACCTTAAAGATCCAAGAACCAGAAAACTCTTCTGTGCTGAACGAACTGATGCCATAAAGAGTTTGATCTGGTTGAGTCCTAGCTGGGATTGGGAATCCAATCAAATGTTAAAGTCCTAAATTATTCACAAAGAAAATCTGCAGCATTAAGAGATGCTTAAATAACACCATAGGTATGTTCGCCATAAGTATGTCTGATTTGCATCTTCTAGAGAAAAGATACTGAGAAATTGATATCCAGGTCTCTAGGTCCACAAAGGCCCCCCTCACACAGTTTGTTTGTAAACAGGAACGCTGCCTGCATTCTAGGCTAGGAACCCTGTGATGTCCTCTAGTGTGTACTAGGGTTTTCTGTCTGGGATCATCCCTTTATTGCTGAAACGTTAGTGGGGTGGAGGTGCAGTCTCCAGCCCAGCCATTGCACTAGAGGGTTCTAAAGATACAATGTTTCCTACTTAGATAACCCTCCATAAAAATCCTTGCTATAAATCAATGCCTAAAACTGACAACTATTTTCACTTAAAAACATTATTGTTTACAGTGTTTGTGAAAGCGATTAAAACACTGATTCGTTTCTACTTCCCTGTTTTTCTCTGGTGGTTCAGTGAAGCAGTTAATAATGAGTGTCAGTTATTCAACAGAACCTTTGGCGTAATCTAGGTAATTTGGATATATTATATGTATTATTTATTTTTTCACTCAATTACTCACAAACCAATCATCTTATTCTGAAATTTTCACCCTAGAGAAAGGGATCATTTCCTTATTTTTTTTATCCAGATTACACATTTTGGTCATTCTAGCATCAAATGTCAAGGTGATTTCCAGTAAAACTGTAAAGGAATGCATTACGTTTATAAGTACGGTGCTGTAGCAGCCTTCAACAGCAGCATTACACTCGGCTGACTGACAGACACATAATGTTCCTTCAGACCTCCTTATCTTCACTGGGCACATTGCATCCAGGCTCCCTTTGTCAGCATTTATACTGGCATGAACACTTTGTGACATGCAAGGCTGCTCGCTTGTAGTGTCCAGTTGTTAAAAATGCACACAATCCATTTCTCCGAATATGTTCTATTTCTTTGCTCTTTTCTGTGTCTTTGGAGTTCCGTTGCCATGTTTTCTATTTTTACTTATCATCTTGACTTGTTCTCATATTTTCAAGGATCAAAAAGAAAGTCCTGTGATTATATTCCCTGCACACAGTTTATCAACATATCCTTATAAAAATGTAAATTACCATAATATAAAACCTAAAATATTAAAATGGATCATATTTTCAACAAAGCATTTTTTCCTCTAAAATTGCCACTATTGTTTCTTCAAATTAAAAGACACATTTTAAAGTAAAGAGCAAGAAGTGAATTCAAGCTATTTCTATAGTTGGGAGGAGGATGAGCACGAACGGGAGGGGCAGCAGAGGATGATGGGGGTGAATATGACTAAAGTGTATTAGACACATACGAACACGTCATAATGTAACCCATTATGGCTTACTATTTAAAATATTTAAAAACTATTTCTAAAGATATGGTATCATTACCTAAAGTTTTGTTATTTAGATTCAATCATTAAATATTTGTATAAAGATGAAACTCTTTAAATTTGAGAGCCATCATCTGTATAGTTGCCAATCAGCATCTCACTTCAAATATAATACCCAGATCTTTATTGGACACACATTTAAGAACAATATGAATTATTTAATATCACAAATATATCCCTCAGTCACTACATACACCTCTTGTGCATACCACAGAATTAAAACAACAAGTTGGAGACAAAGAGAAGCAAGTTGACTTCGCTTAGCAGGGCTGGGAAGTAACACCTGGCTTTGCACAAAACCAGGGCATGGATGCTAAGAGGCACTTGACAGGCTAATTCGTCTTGTCTCTGCCCTGGGCACTCACTCCTAATGCTCAAATCCTTCCTACATTCAGAGCTTCAGACCGGTGTCTGTCTCTGGCGTGGGTAGCCTCACAGCCTGTAATCTATAAAGCCATTGTCACCACTCCCTCTCTTTGTGAAGATGGAGGGAAAGATTCAGAGCAGCCATTACTATGAGGCCTGGACATTGCTGTGAAGAGAATATCTGTTCGGGTCACAGGTGACCCTGTGCTGACACTGGTTCCCTCTCACACACCGTACCCATGGGTGGTCCTTGTGTGGTCTCTATAAAGCACACTGTCTCTCCTGCCCAGGCTTGGTGTCCTCTGTGAGTCTGTGCTAGGGGAAGCATAGAGAAGCAGCAAGGTGTGAGTTTGCCCCAAGTTCAGGAGGACAGGCTTTCCCAGGTTCCTGCCATGGGTCCAGTCTCTAAGATACACCTGGAGAGGCTGGACAGGACTTCCATGCTCAGGAGGTGAGGAGGGGACTCCTAACCAGGGGCATCCCCTGCCAGGCCCCAAGGACCTTTATGTGACCCCGAGGTCAGAAGAGCACCTCAGTGTCTCCGAAAATAGACTTTCCTTACAGCAGCCAGCCTAGATTAGATTTGGAACATGAAGGAATAAAAGAAATATCACATTTCTTATATCCATTTTGTAATTATAAACATAACCTACCGCATAACCCTAATGAATCCTGGCGCTTGCCGGGTCCTCTCTCCTCCACGCTGGTTTTTGCTGTTGCTGTTTGACTGTTTGATTTGTTTTGTTTTTATTTTGAGTCACAGTAGCCGAGGCTCTCCTCGAACTCACCACCCTGCTCCTCCTATTTCAGTCTCCTGAACGCTGAAATTAAAAGCATGCACTACCATACCGAGCTTTTTTCCAGTCTTGAAATACATGAGCTCCTGGAGGGGTGGATGTCAGCCCTCAGAGCTTCTAGAACTCAGTTTTATAGGGGAATGCTGTGTTTTTGTACCTGGAATTCCCTCACAAATCACTCCTAGAACTCCTAGTGAGGAATACATGCCTCCTCATCCCTGCCCCACCCTCCCAGCTGCAGCCTTCCAGCAGCCACCTTTCCTGGGAATGTGGAGAGTTTACCGGCCAAGGGACTCCGGAGAGGAAGATGGACTCGCTAGGGCCCCTCCTCAGAGGCTCTTTCCTTGTAGGGTCCTCCTGGTTGCAGCAAGGCCGCTTCATTCGGTCAGTCCTCTGGTCTTTTTGCTCCCGAAACACCCTAAAGACCCAGAAAAGTCCTTGAGAGACACTATGGTCCAGGAGTCACCTGGGCCAATCCCACTGGTTAGCAGATGGGTCAGCTCAAATCAAAACACATGCTCTCGACCCGGCTGGCTTGGAAGCTAGTCCAGGCGCGGACAGCAGAGGGCGCCCGCAGCCTGCTGTTGGAGCCGGGGCTGGAACAGGCGGGAACTGTGCCCGGGAGCCTGCTGGCTCCGCCCGCACCAAGCTGGCTCAGGGAATTTAAGATTTACTTAAACGGATGCCACCCCCTCCCCCATCCTCTCTCCTAGGCCTCACTGTGGTTTTCTCCCAAACTCACGACCTATGTCGCTCTCACATGTCACACTCAGTAAGGAGCTGGGAAGCCAGTTTCAGGAGATCAAAGGCCGGTTTTTCTATGCCGACTTAACTTGAACTGCTTTTTCATTCTTTTCTTCTGCTGTAGATCTTTCCTCCCTGCTGAAACATCCCTGCCTCTTCCTTCTGGTCTTCTTTGAACTGCTAATCTATGGACTGGACTCGCAGACAAATGTTAGAAGGACTGCTTTGCAAGCTGATGAGCTGTCTCTAAGCATCTGACATTGATATTAAGGTTACTCACTTCTTTAGCCAATAATCTAAAGATACCCGAGTTTTGGTTTTGTTTTTTTGAATGAGGGTCGTTCTGTACAGCTCAGGTTGACCTCAAACTCACAGTCCTCGTGCCTTAGCCTCCCACTGAGTGAGGGGATTAGAGGACCACGCCAAGCTTTGTAGGTTTTTAAAATTTTTTTTCTAAGATACTCTTTAGGTGACACTTTCCTAATTTTTATTTATTTTTATATTTTATTTATTTTGTGTGTGTGTGCCTGTTTATTTATTTGTGCATCACAAGTGCAGGTACCTTTGGAGGCCAAAAGTGTTGGAATCCCCCAAAATGGAATTACAGGCAGTTGTCAGCTGCCTGGTGTGCATGCTGGGCTCTGAACCTGGATCCTCTGCAAGAGCAGCAAGTGCTCTTAACCACCGCTTAGCTGTCTCTCCAGCCCCCTTAGGCTTCTTTATTTGTTTTTATTTTATGTCTGTTTTTCCTGAATATATATAAATGCTTGCAGAGGCCAGAAGGGGGCGTCAGATCCTCAGGAACTGGAATTCTAGATGATTGTTAGCAGCCATGTGTGTGCTGGGAACTAAACCTGGGTGGTCTGCAAAAGCAGCAAGTGCTCTTAACCACTGCTGAGCCTTCTCTCCAGTCCCCTTAAGTGACACTTTCTGCACTTTTTCTGCAGTATTATGTCCAAAGAGGGGCTAGGTCCAAGCAGAGCAACAAACCAAAATCTAAGATGAGATGCCTTCTGGGAGGATGTGAAGGAAAACAGGGAGCGGGGCTAGGCCCCCCAACCCCCGGTGGGGGGAGGGTTGAGTCCTTGCTGCTCCAGCCTGAGGGAGGAGCTGTTTGTGCCCCATGCTCACTTGGCTCCGCGGCTTTCAGCGAGGGACTGGGAGTTTCTTGAGACTGGCAATGTCTCTTCTACTGCGAAGTGCTGGACTGCCCCTTTGAAACCTTTCACTGTGTTGTTTCAGCCATGGGTCTGAGCACTCATCCCGTCATGGCATAACATGATCTCCATCCCAGGTTTACCTTGATACTACAGACAAACTTCAAGGCTTGATGATGTAGACAAAATGGAACCCAAAATGGATAATGCTCATCGAGAGAGCCCAAGTCTGTCTCTGCCTTGCCCCTCCCATCAGGAAGGTTGTGCGGAAGGACAGGAGGAAATGGTGGCAGTCTTGAAGACGTGTGAAAGCCGTGGACTGAGTGACAGCTTCTAGACTGGCTGAATGACACTCCCAAGCAGCCATTTGAAAACAATAGACAAGGATCATACCTGGATGGGCCTGTTGGGCAGCCACAGGTCCCGGTCCACAGCCAGTCAGCATCAGGAGTGGGAACCCCACTGACACACATGGATCATATTTAGAATGGTGTTCCCTGAGGAATAGTGGCTATTGTGCCAAATGACTAACTGGCATTAAAGCTATCCAAACATGAACACAATCAGAAGGTGAAATTTACCTGAAACAGGTGACAAGTCTTTTTCCAACCCGAAGGCACCACATGGAGCATGTCTCAGGCCTTGGGTGCCTGTAAACACAGGCCAAAGCATAGCCTCAGGCTGTGTCAGATAGGGTAAAACCAATATTGCTGCTTCAGGTCCAGTAGGAGTGGTCATCAAGCTGAAATGTTGTGTTCATTTCTGCCTTTGGCCCTTTGGGCAAATGTGACCAGGAAGCTGAAGAGACAAGAGACAGGCAGGTGAGCAGCTACTAGGCAGTGACTAGAACCTCGAGGGTGCTTCATACAGGAGCAAACACTAAAAGGTGGGAAGGATAAGGCATCCACCTCCAAAGAGGTGAAGGGCTATCCCCAGAAAGAAGGGTGAAGGCTTTCCTTGGGGTCTCTGAAGACAGGGTCAGGCCGAGGAGGCTGGAGGCAACATGGATGTGGAGCATTAGAATCCAACTGGCCTGGGTGCAAACCCAGCTGAGTGAGGAGCAATCCCCTCAGCTCCTGAGCCTCGGCTTCTGCTGGGGAAAGCTGGGGTGCTGGGCAGTTGAGCGCCCAAAGAATAACACTTAGCAGTGCCAGCAAGTTAAGTCCTTGCAGTGTGCCTCTCGTGCTATTAGATGGAAGTTGGAGAGAGGCAGATCTGGAATGCATGTAGGACTTAGTAACACTTAGAGCCGCTCTGCGGGAGAGTGCACTTCTGGCAGATTGTGAGTATAATGTTGGGGTGGTCTGCGTACTGCAAAGGTACTCCACTGTGTAGCTAGATTGATTGCAGGTGTTTGCCTTCACCTCCAGAGAGAGTTTAGGATTCTGCTCTTCCGGCCTTTGAGTGAAAGAGAGCTACACTTGGCCTGGGTGGGCTGCAGACTCCCTCCCACCCCTGCACTGCAGAACAGTTAAGCAGGAGAGAGCTGAAACGCCAAAGTAAGCCAGGGGAAGACTGTCCCTAACTTGACCTGGTGGTCACCACTGCTCCCCACAACCCCCTTGAGGGACGCTCAGCCTTCAACAGCACTGAAGCTGTGGGGGAAGTGGCTGGTCACAGCCTGGGGACTGAGCGGCATTCACATGGGAGACGGCCGTCTTCTGCCTTTGAACAGCATGCTTTTCTGAGCGGCACAGTGAGATGCTCCCTGAGCCACCCTGGATCTCAGTCGCCCTTTGCTCTGGCTGAGGTCTCTCTTCATTTTACTGCTGGTTACCCCTTTCAGCTAGCCCTCTGGCAAGCTGAGGATCTGGGCCCAGCTGGCACAGGGCTCTGAGCTGAGATGGAGCCGTAAGGTGATCAAGCTAACAGATCTCCCACACTGAGTGCACACAGGGCTTCAGGCATGGCCAGGGCGCCTCCCAGTACCACCAGGCTGCAGGCAGAGGGTGTTATGACTCTACAAACTTGAATTCTGGTGCATCGCCTCCCTAGCCACGGGAGGCTCAGGAGCATTCCTTTACTGCCTTGGTAGCTAACTCCCTACTCGCCATACTGGCGGGGGGGGGTGGCTTCCCAGAACCACCTTCCTCCAGCTGCATCCTCATTGTCCTTGACCCTTGCCCTTCTGTGACCTTCTGGAGGTCATTGGTGTTTGCCCATTTTGAGCAAATCTTGCATTCTTAGGAGCGAGGTGAAGGTGTTGAAAGCTGTTTCTCAGCCCCTGGCCTCAGCTGGGCCAGGAGAACCTGGAGATCACACGTCAGGTCCTCCAGGGACTTGCAGCCTTTGAGATTCCTGGCCTCAGTGGGAAAGGGGGCTTGGGGTGAAGGTCGGTGGCCTTTCCCTCTGCCTGTCAGTCTCTTCTGACGGCAAACTACAACACAGAGACCAGGCTGGTGAGGAATCAAGGGAGGAGTATTTGCCACTTGATGAGTTATAGACCGTCCTTCTCCGTGAGAAGAGGCAGGGACATGCCTCACCAGCCAGACCTGAAGTTCTAAAGTACCGCCCAGGACGGAGGTCATTGCCTGCAAGCTTCTGGTAGTCTCATTCTGCCTGAGGATAAAGTCGTCAGAGTGAGGCTGACCTCAGTGGGTCCTGAGGAGAAAGGATGGCTGTGGCGGATTGAAGGGGTGTTGATCCCACGACAAGCCTCGTCCTGAAGGAAGGCTTCTCTTTCCCTTTGCTTATCCTGGGCTTGACAAGTGTCAAGAAGAAATAGCACTCTGACAGTTCTCGGCCTGCCTGTCAAGAAGCCTGGCCTCTTCCCCTGTGCCTACTGGAGCTTAGATCACTATGCTAAATGTCCAGCTATCCTGCCAGAAAGAGCACATGAAAGGCTTCAAGGTTACAAGAGAGAAGAAAAGGGGCCCAGTTGAGCCCAGGCTTCTGCTCCCACCAAAGTCTCAGGAATGGTACTTTGAACTCTCCAAACCAGCCTGGTCTCACACTAAGTGACCCTTAAGTAAGGCCACATAGAGTACAAAAATCACCCAGCTGAGCCCTGCCCAAATTCCCAACCTAAAACACAGTCAATAAAATAGTGGCTGTTTTAAGTGACCAATTATGAAGTAGTTTACATGGTTCTGGCTATCTAGGCTCCTGATGGGAGGAGATCCCCGTGGGCGCTCAGTCTCCTAGCTGCCCTTCTCTAGAGCCTTGGCAGGCAAGCAGGAGCATGTGGGCTTATGCTGGGGTTTACACTCGAGAGCTGGGCTTGTTTTGTTCCCCTCAGTCTGTTGCTGTAGCAAGCAGACTGCAAGGACATTGGACATGGTTTTCCAACAGATGGGCCGAGAAATACAAACTGGAAAATCTCTTCTTTGTATTTAAAACTGCTGAGAACTGAGACTCACTTTGAAACCCATGTCCTACCTGTTCACTGATGATCTAGCACTAGTAGCAGGATGTGACAGTAACGTAAATGATGATGGGATTAGACTCATGAATACAATTAACATTGTTGTGCTTTGTCCTAAGGAAATAAGAATATTATACATTATGGAAATTTGGTTTTGAGACATTACATATTTAGAGGGGGTGGGGGGGGTGGGGGGGCTTCCAGCGAGCAAAGCTTCATGGTTTAGGAAAAGGAACACTTGGGCGTTAGTGTAGGTGAGGCTGAGAACTACCAGTCACTGAGTAAATGGCCGCTCACAAGGGCCTCCGTCTCATGAGCTGGCGGTGATCACAGTGTATCGTCATGCCTTGCTCTCCCAGCACGCTGCTCCCTCACCGGAGAGCCTGCCAAGAGCTTATAAACTCAGGGAAGAGTTCCTTGGAGTTGCTGATTGAAATGAAGACCTATGGCCTGGGTGTGGCTATAAATACTGAATCTGAGCCTGGAGCTCAGAAGCAAGGACATAATCTCTCTACATGATGCTACAGGATTTTAAATGAGAACTGTGAGCTCACAGGCCCGCCCCTTTACGACACTGTCCACTCCAGCTGCTAGAGCCCACCGCCTGAAGAAATCAGGCCACACCTCCCCGCAGTCTCTCTGGGACTGAGAGTTGTAAGAAGCCCTGTTGTGCTTTGGCTTCACAGCCCCTACTTTCTGTTCCCACCTAGTACCTGGCTCCTCCGTGCTGTCATGTAGGCTACGTTGTGTTGAACTAAATCACATGGTGGGCCATTTCTGGCCACTCCCTGAAAGGATATGAAAGTCAGATATTTTCTTCCTTCTGGGGGTTTTTCTAACACTGTCCTCTAGGCCCCCTCCATCATCCTGTTCACAGTACCTCTCTCTCTTTACTTGAAGCCATCCCTCTTCATGAGGCTCCTCTCTAGGGTTTAAAGGGAAGCCTCTCTTTCTTTGTAAGGTTCCATCATGTTGTCTCAGATATACTGTACTATTCCTTTCTAATACTCTCCTACCTCAAGGCCCAATATGGCTTCCATGGTTGCGAGGCCTTCTCTCTTCATAAAGCCCATTTCTGAAGGGTAATTTTCTGTTAGCTCCTTTCCTGAACCAACCACCACTCTTATTTTGAACCAGAACCCAGGCCTCTTTGACTTCCAGATTTGGTCTGGAATTGGACAGGAAGATCTTTTCTTGAACTGAAATACACAGAGAGAACATCTGTGTCCCATGAGAGAACATGGCAGCCCTTTAAACCACCTTCCAGAAGAGATCATTCCTGCTGGTCCTCCTGTATTTAGTTGTCTTCTCTGTCTCCGTGTTCCTGCCACAGTTTCCACCCAGTGCCGATGATGCTGGCTTGCTGAGGTTTCTTGGACAAGGCTTCATGCAACCAGGCTATGCAAGGGAGCCAGTAACTTGAGAAAATGATTCAGTATTGGCTTTTGGTATCAGAGGTCTGGGCTTCAATCTCAGTTGTGCAATTACTATTTGCTGTAAACAAATGATTTGACCTCTCTAGGTCTCAGCTTCTGTACATGTAGACATCTACGGGAACTCACTCTGACACATGGTTGTTGTGCAACTCAATAGGATAAAGTATATAAAGCAATTTTATTCTTGATGCGTGTTATATGGAATTATACTCTGATGGAGAAGTGCTCAGAAACCATGATGTTGTAGCAAAAGTCAAGAACATGGAGAATTTTAGTCCTGGGGAAGAAGTAATATTAAAAAGACCCAATATTTTCCAACATATTAATTGTTTTATCTGGGAAGATATATTAGATTTTGTTTGTATAATTTGAAGTAGTAGGACTGGAAGCATTGCAAAAAGTTAAGGGAAATGAATTTTCTTCAAATCAAAAGGCCCTAAGAGGGGGCGCTGGAAAGATGGCTCAGTGGTTAGGATCAGATCCAGAGGACCAGAGTTTGGTTCCCAGAACAGACACAGCAGCTAACAACTATGTGTAACTTCAGTTCCAGGGAATCTGATGCCCTCTTCTGGCCTCCATAGGAACTGCACACATGAATGCACTTACATACAGAAAAACTGCATGTATATACATAGTCATACACATAAAACACTCATACACGTAAAATAGAAAGAAAAAGAAGGAAAGAAGGAAGGAAGGAAGGAAGGAAGGAAGGGAGGGAGGAAGGAAGGAAGGAAGGAAGGAAGGAAGGAAGGAAGGGAGGGAGGAAGGAAGGAGACTTAAATGAAAATGGGAACTGGGAAAATGGCTCCGTTGCCTTGCAAGGCCTTGAGTTTGATCCCCAGAGCCCACAGGCTGGGAGCACTGCTACACGCTTGTAATCCCCGCACTGGCAAGGCAGAAACAGATGGGTCCCTGGGTTCTATAGCCTACTTGGAGAGCTCTAGGTCAGCAAGAGACATTGTCTCTAAATAAATAAACAAACAAACAAAGGACAGCACCCAAGGAATGATACCCAGGGTTAACCTCTGGCCTCGACATGCGTGCCTCGCACATACATGGATATGCATCCACACACATTTGCATATACACACACACAGACAGAAGACAGACAGACAGACACACACACACACACACAAAACTGGCAGGTACAATGTGGGCTCAGGAAGTGCTGTGCTCAAAGGCAGGTGGCTAGGCCAGGACAGTGGAGGGAATCGGGCTGGAGTCAGGCTGGAGTCAGGCTGGCAGGCAGAACTGAGTGACTTGAAAGATCTTTTCCGTCTTCATGATTCTGTTTTAAGAGAGACAGGGACAGGGAATAATATCTTTGCCAAGTGTCTTCTAGGCTGGTTCTTGACCTCAGTCTCAGAGACCACCCCAAATCCGTCGACCTTGACACAAAATCTCATGGCTATAACTCTGGTTCGCCGATTCTGCTGTTTGGCTCTGGGGTCGCAAAGATGAAGGCTGGGTTCTCTTTCACACTGCCATTCACAAAGCGCTGAGCGGTAAGCCTGTGCTCCACCCTCTCCACCCCAAGGCTGTTCATCCTCAGGGCTGTCCATGAAGCCTAGCTCCCGCCACAGCTACCATCTCATTTATGGTGCATGTTTTAATAGGCATAGCCCCATTAATTTGAAATGTGCCTACACTGGGCTGAGTTTTTTTTGCATCGACTGAAAGAATTTGCTAAGCATATTTATTGTCTAAGATTACAGAGCAATGGTTAAGCTTCTTATGGAAGTAACTGTCTTCAAATACCCTTAAGCACTTTAGAAAAATTACCAGGTTAGTTACAAATCCATCCTAACTCTTCAAGAAGACAAATGACTAAAAGGACCACCTACAGGTAACTCTTGGTAAAGCCTACTTTGTTGCTTGAAGTACAATAAAACGTCCTTCTTAACTGTATTTCCTGAGAGTTTTCATACTCAGGAACACAGACATGCGAAGGTTAGTGTACACATCCTCATGTTTAATGTGGTAGTGGTTTGAGGCAGGGTACAGTTTCCTTGGGTTGTACTTAGACTGAAATTTGTACTTGCTAGGCAAGTTCCCTGGATGTGGAGAGTGAGCTAGGAGTCCTAGCAGACTCGGGCATGGACGGGGCACATCCCTCTTGAGTTATTTGCTTTTGCAAAGGAAGCTGGATTTTACTGACTGACAACCATTGCATGATGCTTGTCTTTGATGCCAAATTATGAAATACCTAGGAGAGGTGTGGCTGGAGGCACACACTAGAGCCTGGGGATATGTTAACAAGATCTAAAAGATGCATGGGAAGATGGGCTCGCTGAAAGGACAGCACTTTGGTTAAGGAAAAGGAAACATGGATGCATCGACAGGACATGTGGAGAAATTCCCACAGAAGCAGACTTATCTATAAACCTTGAATATGGTGCCCAGATCTGAGGGAGATTGATCGTCTGGGTTGAAAATGGGTTTTGAGAAGCACATACTGAGGGCACGATGACCTGTGTATGTCTAAAGGTGGAACAGAGGAGGCTGATCAGGGAGCGGGTTAGGAGGTATAATGAGATGTGTTCACTGAGAGTAATGGAAGGAAATTTGAGAGGTGCATGCTCATAGGACTGAAAACAAGTATGATAAAGGGTAGAGTGAGAGAGGTAATGAGAGAAGGGGGAGCTGGGAGTTCTTTTAGATCCCAGATGTGCTGACTCAACACACACAAGGGAAGACAGAAGATACTGGATTAGAAAGGATGAAAGACTGGAAGGGCATATCCAACCAGTCCACGGAGAGTAATGCAGAGAGTGCAACGAAGAACCATAGCCAAGGCTATTAGCATCTTGGGAAAGACAGCCCAGAGTCCTGGAGTCTTTGAGCTACTGCTTATATGATAGAGGATAAGCAACTGCTTGCTCCTCTGCTTTCTTCTCCCTGGCGTTGCAGAGGAAATGGGCTCTCATAGAGCGTGCACTGGGGTCAGGATTTCTAGATGTAGAGCAGATAGTTTGGGTATTTTTGAGAAGTTTGTTTATACTCTTGGGGATGCAGATGAGCGGGCTGGGCTGAGTTTGGGTGACTTGAATTCAGCACTTACAGCCTGGAACCAAGTCTTCCAGTCTCTGTGCGTCCAGTGTGGCCACCTGCTGAGGTCCTGGTCTCAGGGGATCCCACGGTCCTGCTTTCCTCAGTAGCACTGCCACTCGATTGGCTCCCCAAGGTCATCGGTGTCGTCCCTTGCTAATCTGGCAGCTGGCCTCGTGTAATTAGATGGTAAAGGAATTCCAACCTCATCTAGGAGACATAGAGCTTTCAAATAGTCAAGAGGCAGAAAATTCTAAGCAAAGAAAGCTCTAGAAACTGGTACAGTAAGTGAAGTAAGACAGACTCAGAAAAACAAATGACGTATGTTCTCCCTCATTTGTGGATCCTAGCACCAAATCCTTATATGTGGGTATGTATCCTGATGTAACTGCAGAAACTAGGAAAATGGAAAAGAACCAGGGAAGTAAAGGGAAAGAAGGAGCCTGCGGGAGAACAGGACGGGGAGAGGGAGAGTTATACAAGGAATATGCAAGTTGTACTGTGGGGGTTAGGAGGAAGAAGGAGCTCAAGAGTGGGGGGCTTAGGAGACAGGCGTTATCAAAGGTGAAATGGGAATACCTTAACTGGGGAGGAAGGAGGGAGGGTTAGACAGGGAGAGAGAAGAGATAAACAATGCCTAGCTGCTATAAAAAACCAGAGAGAAACATATTGGTTAAAAAAATCTACGGACAAATTACACATATAATATCTCTGAATGAGTCCATGTATATAGCTGAAGGCTACATAAGAAGAAACAGTGGCAGAAAGGAGAAGCATCCCTTTGAGCAGTCCAAGAGACTCCCCAAATTACACAGGTTATTGCCACAGTCCTTGATTACCTCCCAGAACTTGCAGGTAAGACTCTATTGCTGAAGACAGAACATACTTGGGACACGGGACTTGGAGCAATGGAGCTGGAACTGACCTGGAAGCCACCTCCCTGAAGGTTAGCTCTCAAAGTTTTGGAGAACACTATGTAAGCAGCTAAGGGAGAACATCTATCAGTGGTTCAACCCCAGCTTTAAGGCCTAATAACCACAACAGTGACCAGTACAGCAAACTATATTGGGACAGTAGTGGCACTTTTACCTTGTGGCCAATTAACAGCTACCTAATTGCTCTTAGAGCCCACTCAATGGGAGGAAACTTGTGTGGTACAGTAAACATAGTCAAATACACGTGGCTGGAGAGGTCATAAACCCCAAGGCTGTCACATCCCTAGACAAATATAATTTCTTACTATGTGATAAATATGGATCCTCATATTTGGAGACAACTATGCCAGTCACCATTCATCAAAGAAGCTTCTTTTGCAATATATGCAGATTATTATTGAGTGCTACAACTGGTCACACAGTGATTAAGTGTCTGTGAAATGTCCAACCTTAAGTGACACATCTACAATGGAACCTCTATACCTAAGGTTTACGGAACACAGAAGAATAGGTAGAGAGAAAACTAATGCATCTCTCAGCTCTCGTTAACAAAGCCCCTCATCCAACAGAGGACCAGGAACACAGAAGGCTACAAATGGCCAAAGTGTAGAGAATAAGTCTGTGGTGTGTGGGTCCTTGGACAGGACTCTGTTTTAAACTCCACCCATCCAGGGCTCAGGGACCAGTGCAAAAGAGATGAGAAGACTGAATGAACCAGGGAAGGCAGTATATGACTGTATGAAACAGTCTTACAAGTTCCTGAGTCCTTGCTCATATGGTCTTACAGCAATGGTGACAGCATGCACAAGACCCATACAAACTCAAGCAGACAAAATCCCAGCACAGAACTGTGGAAATGGGCAGCAGACCCCAAACTCAGCTGAAGAACTATTGGGCAGCTGATTACTGCTGGGTGAGGAAGAGCTGATCTTCTTTAAGGGAGTGACTCTAGATAGGCTGACTAAACCCCAGTGGATGAGCGTGTGCTGAAGAACGTCTGGGGACACTAACTTGACCTGATAGGCCTTAACATAAATGACAGAATGCGTAAAATCCAGCGAGGGGAGGAGACCTACATGGGAGGGCGCTGCTGGGAAGGGAATAAAGATGAATACGATGTTGTGTATGAAGTACACAAAAGTTCAACAAAAAATACAGAAAAAAAGATATAAAAAGGATTTAAAAAAAAATCTAAAACTCTAGTTACAATTTAAAGTGGTTTCCTCCTGCAAGGTACTCTGTGGTCAGTGAATCCATAAACACAACTCAAGTATATAGATGTGGATGGGTGTCTCTACACCTTAGTGTTTGTTTCTTTTAATACTGATGCTTCCAAACCCTGCTTCTAACACAATCTCAAGATCACCTGGGGATCTGCAGAACATTTCAATATTAGGTATCTACCCTATATTGTTAAACTGCATCTCCTGGGGGCAGCTGCCAAGTAACATGTTTAACCTGTTTCCTGGGTGATAAGGCAAGCTCCGGTTTAGGAATCACTTATCTAAGATGTATAGTGAAGTGTTAAGAGCCTTTAATAGATACTAAGTAGAGTGGTCCAGTGGTCATTTTGATTCTTCCAACACATGAGACTACTGACATGGCAGGGTCCTCCTGGAAAACAACGAAAGTGTCATCACAGTCGGGACGGCGGACAAAGGAAGACAGGCTGAGTGCCCATGGTTTGGCAGTGACTAGCTTTACACATATGGTCCCTTTAGTCCTTACAATGAGGCTGCTACTGCTATTTTACAGTTAAGAGTTGGAGAACTTACTTAAGGATACCAATGTTATCTTAACAGATGTGATTTGAGCCTCAGTTTAAGACAAATGCCTTTTTCATCCAAGTGTGAAGATTCCTATTGCACAGGTCATTAGTAGAGGAGTTAGTTTATGGAGAAAGCACGAAACATTTCTGTGGCCTCAGTTTCCTAATTACATACCTCCTGGTTAACAGAGCCCAAGTCTTTCTGGTTGTGTTCTTACCAAGTGCACTTACATCTCAATTTTCCTCATCTTTGAAAAACAAACAGCACATGGTAAATACCAGACCCTCTTATAGTTAGTGGAAGGCAAACGGCATTTTTGCTGAGCCTGTTTCTTTTGCCCTGGGAATATTTATTTAACCAGTTTTTGAGACAGATTTTTACTATTTGGGGTCAGCTCAGGCTGGCCCCAAACCTCCCATCTTCCTACCTGAGCCTCCTGAGTACTGGGGTTACAGGCGTTTGCCACCACAGCATCCACTCCTGAACTGCCATTTTTATCACTAATGGAGTCATCTAGCTTTTTACCTACAACAGGTGTGGAGGCTAGCCAAGCGGCCTCAAATCCTGGACTGACTTTCTCCATCAAGGAAGATTAATGGCTTCTTCCCTCAGGAGCTCCCAACTCACATGCCAAGGAACACTCTTTCCAAACTGTTTTGACTTTGTAAGACAAGGTTTCACATATACCAGACTTGTCCTGAATTCTCTCTGTGCCGGAGGAGGAGCTTGAATTTCAGGATCCTTCCACCTTCACCCCCTGAGTGTGCCACCATGCCTGGTTTAGGCGGTACTGGAGATGGAAGCCAGGGCTTTGTGCGTGTTAGGCAAGTACTCCACCAACTAAAGTACACCAAGACCCCCCAACCATGTTAAGAATCATGCTCTAAGAGACTTTTTGGATTGTCATTCTGAGTATCTTGTGGCATTCATAGTTATCCTAGACTTACAACTCTAGAGTTTGTATAAACTGTTGAACCAAATAGAAGAAACTGTCAGCTCTCAATTAGCTGCATTGCTGGAGGGGAACAGTGATGTGGTGGATTAAAAACACGTTTTTAATTTTTTTTGGCTGTTTGACTTAAAAATGCATCAATTTTCTTCAGTGGATTAACTTTTCTAATTATATTTTGTACAGTCTAATATTAACAGCATCTGCATTCCTTGAGCACACAGCATTTGACATTCAGTTAGGGGATGTAGTCGGCAGTCCAAAACACATGCAGGTCTCAGAGAATGACGATGTTGTGATGGGAAATGCACATGTGGACAACGAAGAAGCAACTGACTATATAGTGCTCTGGAGATAATCATACTCAGAGAAGGCAGGGTCAGAATTCTCTATGGACACGTGAACAGGGAGCAAAAAAACATATTAAATTTCTAAAAAGGATAGACTTTCTAGCATCCTCTTTAGAGCTAATGGAGCGTGATGAGGAAATTAGGATGCAAGCAGGGCCAGTGAATTACTGAGTGGTCTTTCAAATAACAAACCTCGAGCAATAACAACAAAGTGTTTTAAAAGAGCATTTAAAATGAATTTTATTGTTTGAATTTTACAAGTAGTCTTTAGAGGCTTCAAACAAGAACTCTGTTGCAAAACTCTAATAAACAGCTTGCCCCAAGTCCCCAAAGAAAAAACAAAATGAAAAGGAAACTCAGGATAAGCAAGACTTCAGAATGCTCGGGTGTTAGCAGTATCTCTCAATTACAGAGTCATCAGGCAATGTACAATCTCCTTCACACACACTGAAGAGAGAAAGAGACAACTGAGATCTTTACAAAGCACTCCAAAATCTTCCCATTTCCATGACTGAAATGTTAACAGGAAAAAAAAGAGGCCCCTGTGGAAAAATCACAATCATAAATGCAGCAGTCACATAAAAATCTGGCGTGGGTGGTGGAGGCAGGAGATCTGTCCCATGTCACTCAGGGATAGAATCAAGGGCAAGTGTGTCTGCTTAGGGCAGAGAACTATCCCGCACATACCACTGGGCTGAGGGATGTTCCCATAGGCCAGTGCGGCTGCTGAAGGGGCAAAGGGTTGGTTCAGTGACAGTTGTGAAGGTAAGAAATAAGGTGGTCTCCTCAGATCAGTCAGCAACAGCTAAGTCCCATGTGCCTGAGCGTTGCAGCATGAGAGTGGGGGCCCAGAGCAGCCTGCATCACCAGACAGCAGGGTCCTCTGATGGCCGCAAAAGGATGTAGAAAACACTGTGCGAAAATTCCACACTGGGACATGCAGATTTCAAAAGCCCATTCTGTTACAGGCATTGCTTCTAACAAGCGAGGATTAGAATTCACAGTTTAACATTCACAGTTAGCTTTTCTTAATTACAAACACTAGTGAAGTCTTGCTTTGGAGAGGATTTATCAATTAATATAGTTTGAACAAGCTTAAAAAAAAATCTTGCTACATCTTTAAAAAATGTCAAACAAAAACTGTGTGTGTGAGGAGAGAGAGAGGGAGGGAGAGACGGAAGGAGGGAGAGAGGAAGAGGGAGGGAGGGGGAGAGAGAAAGAGAGAGAGAGAAAGAGAGAAACTTTTGACCAAAAGTTATTTAAAATGCATACAGATAACGTTTGCATTTGGAAGAATTCAGAAACCAATTACTGTTTGGAGCCAGGAAGCTGTAAGAAAGGTTGATTCCAATTTAGCACAGTTCACTTAAGCCAGACAAAAGTTCTATCTATGAAGAACATATCAAGGACCGTCTTCCCGGGGCAAGAAGGGGCAATGAATGACATTCCAATGCAGGAACAGAAGGGCCAGTGGCTCTGCCGCTGAAGGTAGGTGCAGAGGGCGCCAACGCAGGCACCAATCATTCAAGGGAAGCGGGCCTTTTCTCAAAACCCATTTCTCTCCAGGCCTGTCAGGAAAGGAAGCAAGGAAACACCCTCCCCATCCTTCAAACAAAGTTTAAAAAGGAAAACCTTTCTTTTCCTAGGAACAAAGACATTTGTCAGGGTAACAGGGAGAGCTTGGGTTACCTGAAACAGATCAGAAAGCTGATGGAAATAGAGGCAGCTGGGCCAGGGACAACCTGGTCCTGGGCCGGTTTCATTTTAAATACATAACAGATAAAGATACTGTGCAAAAAAATAAAGACATTCACATTTTAGCAGTTAAACTTTTATTTTACTTTTTAAAATTTTTATTTACTTTTTTGTTTCTCTTTTCTATAAAAGGCAGATAATGATTGTTGATCTGCAATTGTGTTGTGCACTGCCCGAAAGCGGGCAGAGTGGAAAGCTGGGGTAGATGGCAGAATGCTTTTGAAGGCATGAATAGGTACTGAGGGCACCAGACAGGGAGCAGCCCATGCCCCCTTCCTCTCCCCTCGGCTGCCCCTAGCTCATGTCTATGGTGTTGAAGACCCACTCCGTGAACTTCTTCAGCTTGTCCGAGGCATTCTGGGACTCCTCCTGCAGTCTCAGGTTGTCCTCTCGCAAGTGCTGAACTTCTGCCTGCAGATGGGCCTTGTCTTCTTTTTCCTGAAGGACAAGCAAAGTAGACATGAACTAGGAGAGGCTGCCCCACCTTGCCCAGCCCGAGTGGCAGCTCGGGTCCCCTTCAGTCGGCCCCTTTTCATTCTTCACTCTACTGAATGTCTGTGGACTTGTCTGGTTCTAGGAGCAAAGCCACTGAAAGCCGAGGGCTTCAGGAAAGTTCAGCACTACAGGATCAGCTTGGAATGCAATTACATTAATATGTATTTTACAGGACAGCTTTGAGTTTAGGCCACCACGTGGTGGCCGCTACTTGATTTAAAGTCAGAGCCACTCAAGAAATAAAACTGCCAGTTCTGGTGTGAAAGTGCCTCATACAGTGTGTGTCAGTGGTACCGCACTGGATAGCTTCGGTGTAAACCTCAAGGGAGTAACTGCCTCCACTGGACTGGCCTGTGGTCATGTTTGTGGAGTACTTTGGGAGGGTTCAGTCCACAGTGAGTGGTCCACCCCTGGGCGGTGGTCCTGTGTTGTGTAAGAAAGCAGACTGTGAGCCATGTGAGCAAGCCAGTAAGCAGCATTCCTCCATGGTCTGTGCTTCAGCTCCTGCCTCCAGCCCTGAGTTCCTATCCTGACTTCCCTCAGTGAAGAACCGAGACCTGGGAGATGTAAGAAAAAATAAACCCTCTCCTCCCCAAGTTGGTTTTGGTCAGTGTTTTATCACAGCAATGAGAAAGAAACTAAAACAAGGCACCGAGCTTCATGCTGCCCCTAAAAGTGTCCAGAAAAATCTCTGCAGAGAAAAATGCCCACATGTGGCTCACTGACACCTCTAGCTCTCCCGGTTCACAGGCACTTTGCTCCTGTGAATCTGCTCTGAGAATATGTTTACCTTTTTCAAATCTTCACGAAGCATCTTCAGCATACCTTCCAACTGGTCCACTTTAGAAGCCAGAGTGGGAGAGGAGTCCTTACTGCTGGGATGAGAGACAAAAGTCCACTCTGGCAGCACTTCCTGGCTGCTGAGTTTTTAATGGTTTTCAATGTCAAATTACTCAGTATGGTAACCCAATGTGCATTTTTTTAACTTTAAAAGAGAAAATGGTGGTCTTAACAAGAGGCAATACAGGTTTGAATGACAGCCAATCAATGGCTTCCTTTGTTAAAGCTGCCAGATCTCTAATAGAAGAGTTAGTGACAATAGGTAGAACAGGTCTCTGGTAGCACAAGAGAAACTCTGGCAGGTACAACAGTCACTTTGTGCACCTATTCTCGGGATCTCTTCTGGGGGCATTGGGGTCATCAACACAGATCAGGTTTTGGAGTCCCAAGACAGTGCTCTGCAGTCTATCGGCCTACTACATTATCATGCCCATATCTTAAATGTACTCTAAACATCTTTGAATATTGAAAAATACGACGCTGCATGTCTCAAAAGCTTTTCAGTCTAAGCTTAATGCCTTAAACTGTGTGTCATTAGGATCAGCAAGCAGCTGTCTCAGGTTTAAGTGTTCATCAGGTCCTGCTAGTGGAGCACTGGGGGCTGGGCACCAGAGGACCATACACCAGCTGCTGCTACGCAGGGCTGAGGACCTGTCAGCTCTCCTTTCCTCATCCTCCAAAGATCACATGACATGACTAGACCACCCTCTCCCTCCAAGAAACCGTTGACAGCTAACATTATTCTCAGGATCTCTTCTGAATGGGAGTTACTAAGAGTTTCCTAGAGGTGGACTGGGGAAGGGCGGTGTTCTAGTCATATTATGTGATCCTAAGGTGGTAACATGGAAAACACGCAGAGGCCTCTTTGCAGAGCTGGAGATGGCAATTCTCAACTATCTCCTTCAGGGAGCAAAAGGTACGCTCCAAAGATAGTCTTTGTTTCAAAAGTCAAAGTTCAAGTTAGAATTCCTGACTAGCAGTGGACTGTGTCTTCTCAATTCTAAATCTGCAACAGGCTTCAAAGACAAAATCCACAGACCCAGGAACATAACAAGGCTGCTGGCGAGTAGGGGGTGCTGATCTCCAAATGCTTCAGACACAACAACCAAAAGTGGACAGTGAATGGATCTTAAAAGGGAAGTGATCAGCTGTAGAACAGGCTGGTTGGGTCTGGGAAGACCTGAAGGCTACACTTGCTCAGCACAAACAACAAGGCCAGGCGTGGGGGAGGGCACCACAAAGCCCCGCAGGTCACCGAGCCTGATGGAAGCTCAGGAGCTTTGCTTGACCTTTTAAAGTTCTTGAGAATGAATTCTGAGCACACAGATAATGTTTTCAGGCCATCTGACTCCATCTGCATTGGTTCAGCCTGTACTGAACAAAGCCAGACTCTCCCCTCTCCCCCTTCCTGATTACACAATAATGATCCTTTCCCAGAAAAAAATGCTCTGACTCACGCTTCTCTTTGTTGAGAGCTCATCCTAAGCAGCATGTTGGAGGCCGCCCTTCCACTGTTTTCCTTTTTCATTTCTCCCCCAAAGTTCTGAGCGGCCAAACCACCACTCAGCTCACAGCTTCCCCAACAATAAGAGGGAATGTGGCATCTCTCTATTACATGAAGAATGTACGAGAAACCACTCATGCGGTCTCTGCTGAGTGTGCTTCCCCGCACTTCACAGCAGTCTCAAGCAGAAGACCCACTTACATCAATCAGCGTGAGACACATCAGCCTTGGCCTCCCTGTCACTGGCCACTTCCGACCCCATCTTACAGATACCTAGATTCTGTGTTTGCTTGTTTGTTTTATTCAGACAGGGTCTATGTAGCCCAGGCTGGCCTTGAACTCATGATCCTGATGCCTCAGCATGCACTACCATATATGGCTGGCATACCTGGGTTCCTAACCATCCCCAGAAGGATTCAGGGGATGAATTTCAAGTTGGCAAGACTGTTCTGCCTGGAGGTGCTACTGTGTGTGCCATGGCTGGCTGTGGGATGCTTGCTATGCAGGAACACATCATGTTCAACCTGTGCCTCACCAATTTAAATTAAGAGCAATAGAAAACAGCCTCTGTACAGTCAAGAGAAGTCTCGAAGTCCACGGGTTCACTGTCACCGCTGATGCGCTCCTCATTTTACATATACTCTGGGCCAGTCTGATGTCCCGCTTCCTAACACAGCTGTGGCAGAACACTGGGAGCTGAGCAGCCACGGGCAGCCACAACAAGTCAATGACAACTGGGAAAACTAGAAAGTCAGACTCTAGGACTACATCCCAAGGGCCCAGAGACATTTGTGGCAAATGATCTCTCTTGGGTTACCTAATAAGCTCCAGGGGCACAGATAGGTACATTACAATATTAAATAATAAAGAATATCCATAATTTTGACCATAAGCCATCAAAAACCAGTTTAATTGTGTTTACAGTACTTTAAGTGTTCTAACTAAGAAGTCAAGAGCCTGGCTCTGCAGGGTTGAGCCTCATTCAGCTAATCCACGGGGACGTGCATCTCCGTCGTCGTATCTGTCACTACTGGGGTGACACATGGTGCACAGTGGCACCCTCAGCACTGGGTGACCAACCTGCTGTAAGACTTCATCTGGACCAGAGCCTGCTCCTCCAGCTGCTCACTGTTGGAGGCTGCACTCAAGGGGCGGTGGTTTTCATCACTAGCAGCAAAAAACGAGGCTCTCTGGACTGGAGAGAGACAAGAAACCACTGAGTGAAGGACTCGCATCCCTGGGCCCTATCTGCAAAGTCAATCAATGGTCTGATGGATGATCAAGTGGAACCGATGTACAGGACATCTTGGAACCCTTAGTCTCTAACCCTTGCAGGGAAATTCTGCTCTTTCAGTTATAAGGATAGTAACACTGTCACTGCCCTTGAAATAATGCTCCCTCAGAAAGAGACCTTATGCTGAATTTCCAGACCAAGGCTTTTCCCTTAGAGGTGATATGCACTGAAGAGCTAGACTAAAGCTTCTTGAAACTTCTTGGAGCATGCTGCCCACAAGATGCCTGGCCACTCTGGTGGGCTTTAGCATTAAGTCCACACTACCTACTTAGAAATATCCCACCTTAGAATTACATGGAGGAGACTGAGGAGCGGAACTACAAACCGGGGCAGAACTGGGGAATTTCTAGGAGCCAAAGGAGTGTGAAGGAGGCAGAGGGGCTTTGCGCTCTGCCGTTGCTCTGCTTCTGTCCAGCGGCCTCATGACTCCTGTCAACCAAACTGAAGCCTGACTAAAGAGCTACTTCCAATTCTCCCAAGTAAGGGCAATGCACAGAAGATATTCTTCTGCTATCATAATTTTGTAATCGAACATTTTGGAAGGATAATCTTAGAGCCAAGTCAGTTCTTACTCGAGAAAGGTGGGTAGACAGCCTAAGTCAGTGCACACTGCATTCTGCAGACCAGAGCAGGGGTGACTACTGCATTTAAGAACCACAGGAATTGTGTTACAAATTTCTGTACAGAGGAAACACCAAGCTCCATCTAACTGGGAGAAAAAAATGTGCCTAGCCCAACTAAAGCTCTGCAGCTCTGAGCTCTGGCTCAGGGCTCCAGCTGTGCAGGTGAAGCATATTGCTGTCCCTGTGCCTGGGGCAGCCTGATCACAGCCTGGCACCCTGCGGCATGGCCTTCAGGGACCTGGCCACCCATCTGGGCCACCAGCAGCCTCACTCACCCTCGTAAGCTTTGGCAGCATCCACCAGGTTGGACCAGTCCAAATCTGCGGCAGTGTCAGGCAAGGGCATGAGGCCAGGGTCAGGTATGGGCTGCCTTCGGGTCTCCTGGATGTCGGTGAGGGAGCTGTCCGAGGCTGAGAACTCTCCTGCAGAAGTGGACGACAGGATGGTACTGGTGCCCACAGGAGAAGCACTCAAGAACGCACCTATTGCCCGCTACCACAATCAACGTGTAAGCCATTTGTTGCTGGAATCGATGTCACACCTAGTAGACCATTAGTAGCTACTGTAAAGCTGACCTGGCTTCTTCCAGTCTCTTTCCATTTTAAAAATAACCTCCTATCATCTCTTTCCCAGGAAAATGAGTCATGAGAAATTTAGTTTTGCACTGAGGCTATTCAAAGGTCTGCTGTAGGGGAGCTGGCTGTCCTCAGTGGGGCCCAGGGTGATGATCAGCTCTAGTGTTCAGCTTCCCTTCAACTGGGAGAGGAGGCCTACTCCATTGGAGAGTTCGACTGTGGAACCAGCCTAGGGATGTTTATTCCTGCTCGAGGGGCAAAGGGACTTCTTTTTATCTGGGCCAGGAGCAAGGATCTGACAGTCTCCATCCTCAGGAGTCATGAAGGCTAGGCACATCCCTGTCCACATGTGCCTTGTATCCCAGAGGACCTGCTGGCTTCCACAGCTGGACATACCCAGGTAGTATGAGAAATAAATCAGATGACACTGAGAGTGCCACCTCTCAAAGGAGCCAGGCTGGAGGAGGACTTTAGTGGGCACTAGCACTGTTCTCCACGCTCAGGAGCCTGGGCATCACCTGAGCCACAGCCTGGGTCAGGTCTGCTTAGAGCAGTCCAACACCCACCTTTTACTAAGGTGAAATGTTGACTGCAAACATTAAAGCACTGTAACAACTGACATAATAAAAACCCTTGATTTGCCTGTGTTGGGGGAAAAGCCACCAGGAGACACGAGGCCATACTGCCATAGCTCAGGGTCAGGACACAGGTAACAGGAAGGCAGGAAGGTATTGCCCATGCAATGTAATGTCCCCAAGAGCCAGAAGCCGGGGTGGAAATGGCACGGGTGCAATCCCACGAGAGGGCTCCCCTCAGGCACACTGTAGCATTAAAGGCCTTGCAAACGCAGTGCAAAGTGATGCAGTTCTAGAAAATATCTATTTACAAGGAATTAAAATTTTTGTCTATTAGGCCAACCCAGTAAGCCAGAGTGTATTTAGTGTCTATTTTTCCCTTTCAAGTTATGTAAGAACCGCTCTGAAGTGTGGCTGCTGGTTATCCATGCACTTAAAATGGGCACAATTATGAGTAAAGGGAAGTCAACAAATACTGCAAGATATTAAATGTGCAGCTCTATTTAAACCTCTCCCACTAAAGGTACGTAGGTGGAACAGATAATTTTGTCATCTATAGCCTTTCTGCCCTTTTATCTCTAGGACACCCCAATTTCCACACAGAGGAAAAGGAAAAACCATGCCCCCCGCCCCATTCCTCAAACACGCCTCAGAGGCAGATCCCAAACAAGGCACAGAATGGTGACAAGGCAGCAAGGACCATGTGACATAAGACCAGCAATGGCCACAGCTCTCACCCGGCATCTAGGGAACATGCACCCGACTCTTCCCGTCCTTCCAGTGCTCCGTGGGCCTACACAGCTTTGCCCACATGTTGCCTCAGTGGGAAAAATGACTGAGTGGAAGCTGGGTTTCTGGGCTGCTTGTGTAGAGTAGAAGCCTCTCAGGCCCATTCAGACAGCTCCCCCGTACCCCGCACCCCCTCCATCTCTCCCTTTAATGGACAGGGGGATTCTTTCCATTGCTGTGTTGAAAACAGTGTGGGGAGATAAGAAATGCTTTGTGGGCAGGCAAGGAGAGGACTGCAGGAGGAAAGGAATCCAGGGGCAGTGGCCCCCGCGTGGGAAGAAAAGGAAGGAAAACGTGAGTAGCACGCTAAGCTTCTAACAATGGCAGAGTCTGGGATCTAGAACCCAGAGGCAGGATATAGTACTTCATGCATTGACTCTGGTTCGTTGGGAATGATTTCCTGAAGAAAATTAGACTTAAGCTGTAAGTGAGTGGAGAAGAAAAAGGCAAGGTTGGACTGTCCCTGAGCAGGGTGGAGACATGCTGAAATGCTGGTGAGTGTATGAGGGCTGAGAACAGTGCGGGCCAGGCAGGAGGCTTAGAAAACACAGCTCCAGAAAAGAAGAAACGTGGGTCGGAATGCACAAAAGGCATGAAAGCTGCCAGAGATTTCACAGAAGGGAAAAGTGAGAGAGAAATCTGGTCACAGGGCATACATGGTAAACGATCAGGTTTGGTTAAGAGGTCCTGTGCTACGTGTCTGCTGGGTTCAACTGTGGCTGTCAGATGAAGCACAGAGCTCTGTGATGCATTTGGACAGAGAGAAGAAAGGAAAAAAAAAACTTAATCTGAAGTCCCAGAATATGACTCAGTAATAGGCTCTAGTTAGGTCACAGAGCAAATATGGTATATATGAACCATCAACCAGAACAAAGAGGCACAATCAGCTTTAATCTTTTGAGGAGTGAGCACCTGCTGGATGGATGGAAGGATAGATCAACAAATGGTGTGACAAATGGTGCAGGCAATAGTCTCCCAGGCTGGGAATGAGAGAGACATTGCAGGCTAGGGTCTGTATGGTGACTAAGGGAAGCAGGGGATATACCTCTAAGAGATTACTAATCCTGTGATGGCTTCATTTGCCCAATCCTATCTCAGTAGCTAGGATGCTTGACAAGAATACCAATGCCCACACCACTCTTTTAAAGATCAAATTCAGCAGATCTTGGGTAAGATATTTAGCAAGGGACATGTCTTTGACAACTGTCGAGGTGACTGACGGTCTGAGGTGACGGAAGAAGAATGACTGAGGATAGGGTAGAGGCAGGACTCCTTACAATACCTATATCCAAACAGACTGAATGGCTGTCATTCCTGGACACTGGTCATCTTACAGAACTGACCAGCCCCAGCTGCAGGCACACTTACCATGCAACGACTTCATTCCCAGGGTGTAGGACGGCCTTCGCAGAGGGAGTGACTTGGGGAGAGACGGGTAGGTGCTGCTGAAGAGGACGTCATTGGGCAGGGCTTGGTCCAGAAGAGAAGCCCTGGAGGTGAAGAAGTGTTCCCTCTGGCCACTGTAAATGCTCTCATCTGACAGGGTCCTGTGCAAGGCCCGCCGGGAGGTGGGGGTGTTGGGGAAAGGAGACTGTGGGGAGGACAGTGCGTGGAACTGGAAAACAAAGAACAGAAGCTGGAGTCAGGGTTCTAGAGCACAGAGTAGAGGCCATGGCAAGTTGGTGAAGAAATGCGGCCACAGCTCCGGGTGAGCCCCTTCCAGTCCTGCAGCCCCATCTAGTTCTACATTCTCTGGGAGGTAAAAGTTCTCCCGGTGCTTAATTTGGAGCTCAGACCTGTGATGTAGTGGCTTTATCAATACTGAGCAGTGGTTAAAACAAGGTAATGGGAGTTTTGTTTTTGAGACAGGGTCTCACTGTGTAGACCCAGTTGGCCTGGTACTCACAGAGATCTGCTTGCCTCTACCTCCTGCGTGTTGGAATTAAAATGCATGTGCCACCACGCACGACATTAAAACATGAGCTTCATATGACTCTTGGGACTTTTACCAAATCATGCCATGTCCCTGGGTTAGACTCCTCATGCACAAAATGGCGGAGCAGAGCACCTGGCTGGACTATCACAATGGAATCACCCAGTGGGCGACAAAATGAGGATGTGGCTCCAGGGAACAGAGCCACAGAGAACAGGGATGGGCAGCCTCAGAGGCACAGGCTTGACAGATGACAATGTAACTTCTGGGAAAGTGGGGCACTCAATGAGCAAAACATATGACCTCCTAAGTGGTGGCTCCTGACATGTGTAACTACTACGGTTATTCACTGAGCCTCTCATGATAGATGGGCTTTATGAGTTTTGGAGAAACTCCTCATCTTTTAAAAAGCTTGTTTATTTGTTTGTTTACTTATTTATTTATTGGTCTTTTTGAGATATGGTCTTCTTGTAGCCCCAGCTGTCCTGGAACTTGCTATGTAGACCAGGCTGGCCTTGAACTCACAGAGATCTACCTGCCTCTGCCTCCAGAGTGCTGGGACTAAAGGCATGTGCCACCATGTCTGGCATCTTTTAAAAATTTTATTTCTTGTTTGTGTGTATGATGTATGTGTGTGCATATGTCATGGCACATGTTGTGGAGGTCAGAGGACAACTCTGGAGTTGGTTGTCTCTTCCCACCTTTCTGTGAGTTCCAGGGACTGAATTCAAGTCCTTGGGCTTATGAGCTTTTTACCTGCTGAGCTATCTCTTTGTTGAGACAGAGGTCTGTCTTCAGTGAGGTCTGTCTGGGCCTATGATCCTCCTCTGCCTCCCAAGTGCTAGGATTAAAGGCATGCAATCATCAGACCATCTGGCCTGAAGATGTTTATTTATTCACAGAATGGTAGGGAACTGGCTTTATAACTGACAAGAAGTTCCAGAGAGGTGCATATCATATAGGTGTGCTTTGCTTAAGATTTTTCCATAAACAGCAAAGCTTCCGAGAAGCCCTTTAATTGGGAAACAACAGGCACAAAAGGCTTAAAATATCCACCAATCTAGAAACCACAGAGCATTCGAATCTGGTTATCCTTATTCAGTTTCTTGCAGGACATTGTTCACTGTGCTGGGGGAACAGCATGGGGTGAAGTTGTCAGGAGGAGGGCTGAATCACCACGGGCAGAAAGTCACCGAGGGGCTTTCAGTGACAAACTGAGAGCAAAGACTGAAGGATTTAACAAGATCCTTTAGGTGGCTGATGTTACAGATCCAGAAACACAGAGCTGACATTCAGGTTTATTTGCATACACTGGGGCCAAGGTATATCTCCCCTTAACAATCTAAGAGTTAAAAAAAGGCCATCCCCAACCCCTAGTGTGCTGTGTGCAGCTGCTACACAAATTATTAAACAGATACACTATAAAAACTTCATGCAGAGGGGCCAAGAGATGGTTTAGCAGGGAAAAGCCCTTGCCATGCAGCCTGACAACCTAAGTTTGGATTGCCAGAATCCATGTAACATCTGGACATGGTGGTACATGTCTGTGACCCAAGCACTCCTATGGTGAGAAGGGAGGCAGAGGCAGGAGAGTTCCAGAAGCTTTCAGGCCAGCTACCCTGGACTATACAACACAGCAATAAACAAGAGACTCTACCTCAGACCAAGTGGAAAGTGTGCACCATGACACACATACAGCTCCATACAAAAAACACACACAAACATAACACACACACATCACACACTCACAAAAAAATTAATGAGTATTTTTAAACTTCACAATGAGTTGAATCCATAGCTTTTCCTTCACAGTAGCACTATGTAGAGTCTGTTGCTCTCTTCTACCTGAGAACACTTGCTGGAAAGCAGGACCACATCTGTTCCCTGCCAGCTATATGTTAATTGTAAGGAGTAAAGCAATCCTACCTTGCCAGAGAGGTGACTACTACAGTTCTGCCGGCATTCTTGAGGCCAGGACAGAGTGCTGCAGTATCCTGCAGAGGCATCCTGTTCTGCTGGCAGAAGAGCTGAGACTGATAGCTTACAGTGGTGGGTGAGTAGGCTCCAGATCTCCAGCCCAGAAGGCCTGGGAGATTTCCTGAGGACAGGTTAGTCTCCCTGACACCACAGAGCCACAGTCACTAGACATCTCTCAGGAGACACAGAGATACCTAGCTGAACTCATCTGGAACCAAGCCAGTTCAAAAGGACAAAACCAGAGAGGGCTGACCGCATCTGCCCAGCGCTGACCCAGAGTTCTGCTCAGTGGTCAGAGCAGTGGAGGCTCCTCTGAGCAGAGGTGCTCCTGGTAGCAGAGTCGCAACACAAAGTGCACCCTGATTCAAACAGGAATGTTAAAGGAATTCACTTTGGAAATAAAAGCCATGGCCTGGAATAAGGACAAAACAGCCATCTGCCTTCAATTATTTCCACTGCATGAAGAAACCAAAAGAAGGAAAGCTCTGGGCTCATTTCTTACCAAAAATGTTAAATTAGGAGTTACAGGAAAAGATTCCTTTCAGGGCAAATTTAACTATCCTCTGACCTCAAAGAAAAAAGTCTGAAGCAATTTTTATTTTGAAATGGGTACTTGAAAGTTTTAATATACTACCTTGGGTTTGATGGATAAAGAAAGAAGCTTCAAGCACTATCTTTCTTAAGGTTGCTAAGGAAACCACTTGTACCCTGGATGATGAGTCAGAACTACTAAGTGCTGGCTTCTGAGGCAGAAATGACAGGCATCAGGGATGGCTGCAGCAATGCAGGATGGACCACAAGAAATCATGACAGCGAGTCATTCATTTCCCATCTAAGCTCCAGAGCAGCCCTTGGGCACATGTAATTCCTGCAAACGGTCACTTTTCAGGTCAGGAGTGGGGAGTGTGAGTGTGCACACCTGTAGAGGACAGCCTGGTGACGCGCACACGGCAGCTTCACCTGGCGCACTGCGGGCTCTCACTGTGATGGAGGCTGGTGGGTCAAGAAGGAACTTTCCTAGCTTCCATTTCCAGCTGGCTCTGCATTCTGAAGTACACGTCATACACTAAGAACTCTGAGAAGGGGAGCCCTCCAGGTTCACTGCAGGACCTTTCTGGGACGGACTACCTTTTCCTGGGGCTGCCCAACACACTCTGGGCAGAAACACTTCACACTGCAAGAGAAGGAATTCCCCAATAGACCCTGGCTGTGATCCCTAAAACAGGAGCTGACTTTTGAGAACACAGAATCAGAGAACCTTCAAAAGTTTCCAAGGTCGTGCAACAAGGTGGGCAGAAAGACCTGCTGAGCAGCCCAGCGGAAATCTGGTCAGTGACACACAAACACCGAATGAGCAGGTGATTCCGTGGTGAGGAAGAGTGGGCTCTGGGGAAAGCATGCATAGTCTAGAATTCCTAAGGAGAGAAAGAAGCTTTGAGCATGGTAGTAATCGGAGACTGGCCATCAAGCAGTACCTCTGAGTGACCTGCAGAGAGCATACTGTATGTGGCCAGCACAGTGCTTAGGGCACACTAGGTCGGCAGGGAGCTGGGGCATGTATGAGAGAGGAAGGACTCCATGAAAAAAGGCAGACCTGGAGGCCCAGTGGACACTCTCTAGCTGACAAAGGATCTACAGGTGTCCACAGCATCCTGGGAAGTGACACTATGTAAATATAAACCAAGAAGTCACACAGGACAGAGTGGAGCATATGGGGAAGGAGCAGGTTAACAGGAACCGAGAATAAAGATGTGGTTGTGGGGACAAAGCACTGTGAACAAAGGGATGGCAGGAACAAGAACCAGTTCCCAACACCCTGTGGAAAGTGTGTAACTACAGCCCACAAACTACTGTGCCTGGCTTCTGCCTGTCATTTATTCCAAGCCTGTCCTCTACCTTGAAATTCTTCTGTGATTCGGGTGTCGGACTCTCAAGGTCAATGAGTTTCTTCAGATCCTCCTCAACGGTAGACTTGGAGGTTGGCTTGGGGGACGCCCGGAGGTCCCTGGTTGAGGCTCGCAGTCTGGTGTGAGCAATCTCATTACCATCACTCTGATGACGCCTGGAAAAAGACCGTAGAAACTGAGTCAACAAGGTTGGCTCAGGGGCATGGGGCCTGTCTAGGATGATAGACAACATTATAATCTACTCAGATCAATGTCTGTTAAAGAGATCAAGCCAATGAAGAATACAAACCCCTAAAGTCTTGATGAATAAATCACTCTTATGAAGGAAACTGTTTGCTCTGGTTTGCCAAAATTAGCAATGGACTTACTAAGAGACCACAGGGTATGAATCCCCAAAGCAACCTTCACACACACAAACAAAAGCAAAGTGAAGGAAGAGCCACTGAAGTTTGTTGCTCTATGACTGTGTGAAAAAGCCCTTTATTCTTAGGGTATCTGCTCACTGTCTAATATCCCTCTGGACCTACTGCACAGTTAAGAAGAATTCCACAGGAAGGCTATGACTGACAGAACGGTGGAGGGTCAATTATTCTGAAGTGTGTCCTTCAGACAGTTAAAATTCTCAGATCCAAATGTTTCATAGTGCACCTCATTCAAGCAATGAGGCAGAGAAATAATTTAAAGAAAAATTTGATTTAGAAAATAAAATCCCTGCTTTAAATCAATCCCTCCAATCCCACCCCCAGCCTGGCATCACCAACTGTAACAAACTTCCCCAACCCTTTCTGTTCTCTGCCAGGTTGAAAAATCACCTAGCAGGAAAAAGAACTCTTACTTTCTTGTGTCCATAAATCCCACAGAGTTAATGGTTCCTTCAGGTTTTTTCCATCCAATCAGGTACTTGCTGGTGGCACCCTGGCGTGGGTAGAAAGTCCTAGGCCCAGAGGAGGAGGAGGAGGAGGAGAAGGAAGGTGCGAGCTGTGTGGATGTGGCGGGATGAAGCTCCTCTTTGGGTGAACTTCGGGCACTGGAGAACACCACTGGACTGGCAGAGTGTCGGGAGCTCATGGTACTGAGGAGAGGCAGAACAGAGACAGTGACTCCAGTGCACATCCAGGGTCTCCATGTCAGCTGTGCAAGTGTGTGCAGGGTGGAGGTGGAGGTGAAGGCCAGGTTATAGAACAATGAATTTTCAATAAAACACAAGGTGGGAGAGGGGGCTGGCTGGACTTCCTTGTTCTCCACTGTAAGAATAGGATATAACTATCCTCAACATCCAAGACCAAGGGTCACACTTAACTCTCCTTCTCCATGACACCTGGTTTTAATATGGATGGACTCAGAAGGCTCCTCATCATCACAGTTTTAAAACTGAAAAAAGGCATAACTTTCAAAACGAAGGATTCGAGTCTCTGTCCATCACCTATGTGCAGGATTTCCATACTTTCCTTCAGGACCCATATCCACACAGGCCCTGCTGAGCTCTGCTTAGGAGAAATCTATAGTCAGGTAACTTCTACAATGCATTTAACTAAAGATTTTATAGCATGTGGTCCCAAAACAATCCTCAATGGCACTTCCATTTGTCAAAGACTAATAGGCCTAATCTGAATAAACACGGACTTTAGCTAGTCCTATATCAGCAGCTACGACAGAAACACCACTGACCACTGCAGCGATGGGGGATGGTGACACAGGGAGCGAGTGGCAGGCACACGGGAACTCTATCACTGCAACTTTTCCATGAATAAAACCATCAGAATATTTAAAAGTTCACTGTAGAAATAAACAAAACCTAGATCCCAGCGGTTCTAAGATATTATATATTGTTGGAAGGAGTCCCTTTGAAGCCCTTGCCTCAGACCTCATATAAATATCAATTCCAGGTGAATTGTATATTTAAGCACAGAGCTGAAGACTCTGAACTATAACACAAAGAACATCTTTATTACACAGACAGAGGGTTTTATAAAATGGAATCAAAGAACAATATAGAATCCCATTAAAGTTAAGAAATATCCATCAAAGACTCAGGAGAATATACAAAAAATATATCCAGTAATATGTTTCTATTCAAAATATAAACCAAACTCCCAAAAATCAACAAGATAACCAAATAGAAAAAAGGGCAATGATCTGAAAAGCAGTTTCCAAAGAAGCCTATAAACACCAGTAGTCACCATCATCAGTTACCAGGGAAATGCAAAAATAAACCACAGGGTATATTACATATGCTTCAGAATGGATAAATTAAACCGTGATGCAGCTAGAACTCCCTCAGATTGTTGGGTCATGTGCTCCTGTTAGAGCCGTTTGGCCTAGCTGGTGCATGGCCTCTGCTGAAGCTGAGTATATGTAAACCTTCCACTTTCCACTCACCAAGTGGAAAGAAGCTCACGCGTACGTAGAACAAAGGACATGTGTGAGAATCTGTAACACCCTTGGAAACAGAAAAATCAGAACCAGCAAAAGAAGCAAACTAAGGTGACTTGCCACACAGAGATAAGTCTCAGCACTGCGACACTGATGAGGGACACCAGACAGAGTGAGATGGAGGGCGTGCCTGTTCTTCTGGAGTCCAGAAGCAAGGACAGTGACTTTGGGTTGACAGCAGAGTCGGGTTTACCTTGGGGAGGAGGTGCGAGTGACTGGCCGAGGACCAGGGGCAGGAATGGCTCCTTTTTAGTTACTTAGGGACAAGATCTAGTCTTTGGCTTGCAGATCTTTAAATTTATTTTTACTCTGCAGTATCTGCTTCACACACATATAGAATATAGGTGTGAGGTCTCAATCCTCAACCTTGGCTGGTAGTTTGGAGGAGATTGAACTTACACACATCTTCTCTTAACAATCAGGTGCTTGTTTCAATGGCCTACAGTGCGTAGAACTGGAAAGTGAGTGCAGGTGTGTTTGAATTACCAGAGCCAGTTCTCAAATATTAGCATGTTAACAATACAGACTGCTGCCCCCACCCCCGAGATTCTGGTTCAGTAGGTGGGGCAGGGTTGGGGACTCACACTTGTGATGTATTCCCAAAAGCCGCTGTGGTCCTTCACCAAGGCTCTGAAGTCTACTGTATGTACTGAGGTACATATGAATTGCCACATTTTATAATTAAATACCCTGATATTATTAAGCTATTCAGAAATCCTAGGACATAAAGAACTAAATGTTTGGTTGAAATAGAATTAATTTGCCAGGAGAACAGAAAGTACATTACACAGTTCATTAATTTGCAAATCATTCCTTCATGTGTACAAAATGTGCTGAGACAAAGTTAAAGGCAGGCTTGGGCATGCATGTTCAAAGGAGACAGCAGAATGTATGCTATATACAGTTTTTGGAGTTTTGTGTTCTGTATGAATTTAACTATTTCTGCTATTTTCCTAACTGGCATTCAGTAAGTGTACTATATTATAGACTATTTTTTAAAGTTTTTAATTTAAATCACAGGCATATGGGTAGGTAAGTGTATGTGAGTACACTGCCCTCAGAGGTCAAAGTGTGTGATCACTTTGGAACTTAGTTATAGGTAGTTGTAAGCTGCCTGATGTGGGTTCTCTGTAAGACCAATACATGCTCTTAACTGCTAAGTCATTTCTTTAGCCCACTATATTAT
This sequence comes from Eospalax fontanierii, assembly GCA_035773235.1. Taxonomy (NCBI): domain Eukaryota; kingdom Metazoa; phylum Chordata; class Mammalia; order Rodentia; family Spalacidae; genus Eospalax; species Eospalax fontanierii. The sequence goes on along the minus strand of CM069536.1, from coordinate 52,719,778 downwards.
AGTCTCTTTGGATTCTTTAAAAATTTATTTATATTTTGTATAGTTCTTGTCTGCATGTAAGTGCATTTGTGTCATGCAATGGCTGTAGGGGGTCAGATGAGAGCATTGGATCCCCTGGAATATTGCTGTTAGTTGCTATGTGGGTGTTGGGAACTGAACTAAGGTCCTCCTCAAGAGCAGCTAATGCCTTTTTAGCAGAGCCATCTCTCTCTCCCCAATTACAATCTCTTTGAAGGCAGGAATTTATCTTCACATATCTAAGACTCCCAGGACATAGTAGGCTCTCAACAAAATACTCACTGAACAAAGTGTTTCTCCTCAGCATCTGCCACTATGCAGTGTCAAGCCACATATTTAATCTACTGTGTACTGTCTCCCTGTTTAAGGGTATGCTCCATGAGGGCTGAAATTTTCTATTTATTTATTTATTTATTTATTTGTCTTGCTTACCACTACATTCCCCAGGCCCAGAATAGTCCTTGGCACTTCTAAGCATTCAACATATGATGCAAGAAACCACCACATAAGTGGTGAGCTTTATCCATCTTAAATGTAAGGAGGGCTACACATGCAGATAGTATGTTTCACTCAAACTGAATTTACTACAGCTAGAAGCTGCTTTATTTTTACTGTAAGAGATAATTAAGTCTACAAATGATGCTTCTGCTTATAGTGTGTCCTCAGCAGGATGAGTGCTTAAATGAGACCACTGAACTGGACTGTTGGCTTCAGCTATGGGCATGATGGCTGGCGCTAGGTCCTGGGTATGAAATGCCAGCACACTTTTGTTCCCTAATAGTTACAACCAGACAGTCCTATTTAACAACTGAGTATAAAGGTGTAAGCAAAAACAAATAATTCATTGGCCTGTCTTCCTTCCTTAATGTATGTAACTTCTGACAGCAGAAACCAAACCCTCGAAGGACACAGAAAATCCCCTAGGAACATGTCTAAAACACAGAACCTTGAGACTGAACTTCAGAGACGCCAATGGAACAGATCTAGGGAGATGTCTGGAGACTTGTCTAAATCTCCCCCAAAGTGTCTACTGCACTTTGAGAACCACTGCTCAAATCCTGTTGAATTGCTCATACTGCTCCAACTTGGTCAAAATCCTACTTCTTATTAGTCCAGATCCATAAGCTGAAGCTGTGGGTGGGTTCCATGTTTCTGAGGCCAGACTGTGGTCCCTGCAGAAGCTGACATCAATGTGGAGCCCAGGGCTCATGCTAAGATTTTCAAGAGTCAAAGAAATCTGCATTTTGAAACATTTTAGAAGGATCCTCTTGTTTCTGGAGTTAAGAACTACTACATGAGCCTGCAACTCTCACATTCAAAAATGTACCTGTCTCAGGGATGGAGAGATGGCTCAGTGGTTAAGAGCACTGACTGCTCCTGAAGAGGACCTAGCTTTGGTTCCTAGCATCCACACAGTGGTTAACAACCATCTATGACTACAGTTCCAGGGGATCCAAGACAAGGGTGCATTTACACACATGTAGGCAATACACTCATACACATAAAATAAAAATAATAAAACATTACAAAAATAGGTCTGTCTCCACCTTTTTATATAGCTCCAGCCTCCTTGAAGCTGACCACCCCTGATCGCAGACCACTTCAAAGACTTACCCTGAAGAGGCTAAAGGGAGTTTACTTATACTACAGGCTAAGAAGAAGCTGACAGCTCCATGCTTGAAGGGAACTGTACAACCAGGCTGTTTAATTATCCTGGAGAATTCTCGTTAATTCAATATGCTGTAATTCTGTGTAATCCACAGTGCCTTAAATCCTTCATAAGAATTGTATAAGGAGATAATGGTCAATAATAAAAAAAAAAAGTGGCTAAAAGGAGGTGACAAGCACAGTACCTGTTACGTTTCTCACTGCATGAAAAGCAAGTTTAACTGTGAGCATAGCCAAACCAGAATTCAGTTAGGATGTTCCTGGATTCTGTGAAGAGACCACGACTTCAATTTTCATATAATAATAGGATGTTCTTCCTTTCCTAAAAATGGAATAACTTTATAGGCGTTGGTCCTATCAGGACACATATTTTGAGAAGGAAGAGGATGCACATATATTACTACACATAAAACAAGAAGGGCAACAGGGTACCTAGGAGGCCTAGCCAGTCTGAACCAGTCCAGACTTCTCATCTTGACTCTAAGAAGGCTCAAAGGAGTCACCAGCAAATGTGGTACAGCCTGGTTATTTTACATGCTTCTTGCAGTGAACTCTGCAGGAGGGGTTGGCTGCCTGCAGAAAGGACACTGTTCATGGTGGGCACTGCTTGATGATTCAGCAAACAGATGAGGCACCAGAGATGGGGGAGCACAGGTGTCACCAAAGCTCCAGTACCAAACCTGCAAGGGCTGGTGAGTCATTCTGAACGTCGGCATCACTGCCGAAAACAGCTCCTCCCCGTGTAGCAACAGCTGCTGCCCACTGTCTGCTGCTGGAAGCTGCCAGAGGGATGCTTAGAGCCATCTACTATTCAGACATGACAGGAGGGCATGAGATCCAGGCAGGCCCAGCTTGGTAAGGATGGTATTTTCAAAAGGGGAAAGCAGCAATTAGTCACCTGTCAAATAGCTGTGGCAAAATCTGGGCAAAGGCTGAATAATGGCCCCATACCAAGGGGAGGGGGTCTGACAGGATTTCCTGTGACTGCTTGTACAAATAACAAGCCTTTGGGTGAGAGATAATGAGGAGGATAGTGATTAAGCAGGACTCCTCCCACCGTGTTCAATGCTGGCCAATTCTCCACTACATCCACGACTACTCCACAATTCTGAAGGGCTTCAGGAGACACTAATCCCAAAGCATTGAGGGAAAACAAACACGTGGAGTTAGATGAGTAAGCTGGCAGGAGGAGGTCCAAGTGACTGCAGGAAGAAAGCTGCTCTTTTGTAAGAAGAACTGGGTGGGCCAAAGTCATATACACACAGCCCAGGATGGGTGATGAGAAGGATGCAGAAGATGCTTCAGAGACCACTGTGGACCATAAGATGAGTGAGACTGCAATACAACTACTAAGTAAGGAGCCAAAAAAGTCTGTGAGCATTACCATTTAGAGTACATTTAGAATTTGCAACACATTTGGTAACCTTTTTTATTCTCAACAAACAGAAGACCAGTCATTTAGTAGGTGGAGCCAACATCATGCAATTACAAGTAATGGGACTGGTGGAACTGGTGTGACTGGTCGGAGGCCATAGAGCTGGACAGTGGCAGAACTGAGATGTGGCACAATCTCAGGCTCAAATCCCTCTCTGGAGTCTCTCACCTAGAGGTAAAAGGAGGGAACACAATTCCTGTCTTCTCCTCCCTCATGGTCATTACTCTGTATCCAACAGCTAGGCTAGCTCTTACTCTAAAAGTAAAACAGTCACGTTCATATTCAGAAAGCCACTTCTTTTTTGTGAGCTTCAGCTGTAGCTAGAGGAATGAGACAAAATACTAAACTGGGGGAGAACTGTTAGGTATGAACCTCCCACAGGGAGGCCATGGAGCCTCTGCCATGGAGCCATCTTTCTCTCTGAATGAAGCAGTTGCATAAATCCCCATCCTGGGAGGACACGAAGAATGGCAAATGGACCCTACGTTTTCTACATGGCTTTGGGCCTTGTGACTATATGGTGTTTGGAAGACTTGGGCTTCCCATCTTAGCTGAATGAAGGTTAGCTGCTCCCTGGACAAAGCTGTGTTGGTATGCACTGCATCAGGCACTGTGCTTGACCAGCGGCTCACTGCTAAACATTCACTTCAAATTTCAACCACCGTGGTCCTATATTTCATTCTCTGTGGTCACTAAAAGTAACGAGAGGTCCAGATAAAACAATCACCCATTCCTATTACCTAGAAGGAATTCAGCAAGGCAGCTTAAACCAGATTAGCTGGAGCTCTGCTATATGAAACCAAAGCAGTATATCCCCAATGGTCACTGTATGCAGAGCCACAAAGCAAAGATTACAAATGAAGCTGAAACGGACACATCTCTTAATAGAAGTTCTGGGTTTGGAATTTTAAAGGCTGAATTTTCAAATTAGTCCTTAATACTTAGAAAACCAATATTCTCAATTTAGGAAAATGATGAAGACTGTCAGACCCGGTGGTATAGGTTTGTGATTTAAGCTACTTTGGGAGGCTATAGCAGGAAGATGACAAGTTCAAGGCCAGCCTGGACAACTTAGTGAAATCCTACCCAAAAATGAAAGATAAAAAGAGAATTACTATTATATAGGTATGGATCAGCAGTAGAGCACTTGGCTACCATGTGGGGCCCTAGATTTAATTCCCAGTATTGGGGGAGAAAGGAGGAAGAGGAGGATGAGGAGGAAGAGGAGAAGGAGGGGGAGTGGAAGGAGATGACAAGAAGACACAATCCCACACAGAAAAGATTTAGGGAGAGAAGCACTGCAAATAAAAAACAATGGGTCATTTCTAAACAAAGCATTACCTAAAGGCAGCATTATCTCTTAGGTACATAAGAAGCCAGAGGATCCAGAGAACAACTTAACATAGCAACTCTAAGACACAGAGGCACACAGAGGTAGCTCAGTAGGCTATAGCTGCCTGAGCCATTCCTCAATGCCCAGTGTAAGGTCCAACCCAAGAAGCCCTTCTTTCTCTGCTCTCAAGAAATATGGCTTTTCTGACATAAATGCTTAGTTAACTTATGAGGAAAAAGCCTATGCTTAACATTGAACTGTACTGGTAACTATGGGCAGGCGGTTCTCTTGGTCTTGAACCATCTCCTCTAGTGAAAAACAGTGACCAACATATACACAGATTCTGGCTGATATCAGCAGATAAAGTGTTATAAAGTCCTTTCTTCATTATATTTAAAAGATTTCTGGAATTTCTTTGTAAAGAAATTAACCTTCCTAAAACATCATGCTTCATAAATGAGGCCTTTAAGTATTAATACACTTAAATACCAAGACCATACAGGAAAGCAGGTATGTCTGCATTGCAAGCTTTGGAATGTAGTACGGTTTTCTAGAACAGTCATGGGTTCAGGACTTATGTGACTTTTGAATTATCTTAGTAGTAGGGACCTTGAGTCACCAAGTAACAAGTGGGAACATTAGGACGAGTTTCTTCTTGTCCGTCTATCAGAATGTACTGAGCACCTGCCGATATTCTGTGTAGTACCCATGAACACAGGTGTTTGGGAATGGGTACTAGGTGGGAAGTCCTCCTGTACTAGGTGGCAGTGAATGTGTATGTGACTGCTTAAGTGGGTATCAACTGGCTGTAGGCTCTCAGGGGGCAAATAAAGAGCTGTGAGACAAGTAGAGTGGCTGAAAAGGTCTGGGTACCAAAACAAGCAAGGTTGGCATGTTACAGGGGGAAAAAAAATAAAAATAAATTCAGTGTGCGGTGTCCCCGAAGGCTGACGTGTTAAAAGGCCTGATGGTGGACCAATCACTGAGAGGTCACTGGATCAGGAGGGCACTGACCTGATAAGGGAGGCGGACTTAAAATATAAAGGCATATTTTAGTTCACTTATTTTTACTTTATGTATATGAATGCTTTGCCTTCATGTATGTAAATGCTCTCAGGGGCCTAAAGAAGGTGTTGGATCCCCTGAACTGGAGTTTCAGGGTTATTAGCCGCCATGTGGGTGTTGGAAACGGACCCAGTGCTCTTAAGCACTGCGTCATCTCTCCAGCCCCTAGAAAGGCATTACTGGGAAGTGATGAAAACTGGCGGCGGGACCTAGCTGGAAAGAACAGCTGAGGGTGCTCTTGCTGTCTCTGCACTTCATGGCCACCATGGGGTGGGTGATCTTTCTTTCACTCCTGCTTCTATGATGTTCTGCCTCACCTCATCCCAAACAATGGATCCAGCCCAGCTTGCATTAAAACCTTTGAAACCGTAATGAGTCATAATGAACCTTTCCTCCAGTGAACTGTTTATGCCCAGTGTTCTGTCACAGTAACAAAGTCTAACCCAGAGGTGTATGCACATGTATGAGGAAGGCTCTGTAGCGTTACATAAGGGATGGGCTAAGTCTAGTTCCAGTACTGGACACCCCCAAGGTCGGTAGGACTAGAACACTTTATGTTAACTGAAGGGGTCTTTATGCTATACTTTACTCAATGCCAAGGCAAGAATGTTTAAGGAAAAAAAAAAAGATTCTGGCTAGTAAGAATGTATTAAATTAGAGAGATCTTCACCTTTCCTATGCTCACCAAGGGAAAAAGCCATTATAAAAGTAAACATGAAAAGTTAGCTCTCTCTCTCTCTCTCTCTCTGCTTTAAATTAATAGGCTTTTGCAACTGCAGCAAGTTATCTGTACGAATGGCTTCTCTTAATGACATTCAACATATAACACAGACATATAACAACTCTATGTAATTACCAACCTGCATTAATGCAGCTTTAAAGAGAGGAGGATGCCGTAAAAACCCTGCACAGCTCTCAACAGGGAGACTGGAGGACAGAGCAGGGGGAGGCCCAGCCCAGCCCAGCCAGAAATACACAGAAGAACTTAATCACTGCAATTTAGATTTTTGTCACCAAGTCCCAGGTACAAGCTCTTTTATGCACTGTCAAGAGATCTCCACATTAATTGCTGTTCCTGTCTTCTGAGGACACAAACACTCTAATTTGCTGTGATTTTAGTAATGTACATTTGGTGGCTAAGTCCCCTTTTCCTCCAGAAAAGGGAGGTTATTAAAGCTCTGATTATCCAACTCACTCTGCCAAGACCAACAGACTGAAGTGCAAAGCAAGCCTGTTTACCAGAGTCTAGAAACCGGTGTGACTCAAGCCTCCTAAGGGTGGGAAGCCCTGCCACCCTCCTGAAAGTCTACATTCTTCTCTAGTAAGTTTGACTTCCAACAGAAGAGTTATTTCTAAATAATGACTTCAATGATTTCACATGTACCATCTGGGACAGAAAATCTAGATAATCCTTTCTGAAGCACACTTGGACAATGAAAACCCAGGTGCCTGCTTTCAGTGGGGGATTTTATAGATCCCTGGACTTGGCAATGGCAAAGCTTTGTGGTTTAATGCCAGGGCCCAGCTCTTTCCAACCTTGCTCCATGATCATGCCCACTCTAGACAATCCCTCTCTAATATCTGCTTCATATCAGACCCGGTATCTCTCTTCAGTCTAGGTTTCTAGAAACTAGAGTTCTGCCATGCGCATGGGGTCTACTTATGCTGCTGGTGACATACAATGCCTAGCTTTCTGTTTTACTTGGTTTTTGTTTTCTGATATAGGGTCTCTCTATAGCCCCAGCTATCCTGGAACCTTCTATGTAAACCAGGCTACCCTTGATTTCTCAGAGATCTATCTGCCTGCTTCTGAGTGCTGGGATCAAAGACATGTGCCACCACGTCTGGTGATTTTACACATTCCTTGCCCCAGCTGAGCCAAATACTCTTAATTCCTGAACTAAGGAAGGACAACAGAGTGCTGGATATTCAACATTCTGAGGTTACTTTCTCAAGTTTATTTCTGCTTCAGGGCCATGGGGTTTCCAGATCATCACAATCATTTTAAAATCTGGAATGTGGGAGTGGCAGACAGAAACATGACTTGCAAAATGCTTCCTTTTATTCGGTCTAGAATTTGAAGAAGGAAAACTTACAAACCTTTTCAGTAAAAATGAGACACAATGAGAAGCTGCATATTAAACCAAGCTGAGTGGGAACTAACTAGAAGATGTCTTCTCCCATCAGGGTGACCCGGGGCTCATTAACAGATTAGATACACAGCTTCTCATTTGGGAAAAAAAAGTAGAAGTCAAGTTTCTCTGCTGTTTTTCTGTGGGGCAGCCAGGTTGGGGAGACAGTCACACAAGCTGACCAGTGACTGACAACAGTGAGAGGCCTAGGACAGCCGTGGACTGCTTCCTCCCCAGGACACGGAGTCCTACCACACTTTGGATTTTAAAGGAATGAAAAAGTTATTATTTCTTTGCTTAGAGGAGCAATGGTCAAGGACACAGGAATGTGCGCTTCCGGTTCTGAAAGGCAGAAGGGGCATGTGGAGTTTTAGCCTATGCTTTTCTAATGGATATCTGTACTCTCAGTGATTCAATAAGAAGCCAATTGCTGGAAAAAGTTACAGTGCAAATGTGGGGTAAGTGGTGGTCTAGTGAGTGAGGCAGTGGGAGAGTGTGCTGGGCAGCGTGCAAAAGGCCGTGCGGCTTAGGAGAGGCCCCTTCACAAGTAATCAGGGCTTCTAAGTATCTTCCAAAGCCTGTTGCACTCTAAATTTCCTACCTATCAATGCTGAAAACTAAAACTAGAAAACTCTTAATTCTGAATTCAGTTAGCAAAAGTAAAAAAAAAAAAGATTTAAGAATTCAACTTTACAATGAATAAATCTACAATATTTTCTTCTAGTTTAAAATAATGCATTAGGATTGTTAATCTGTTTTTCAGTCCAATAAATGCTTCAAAATATGTAGAAATACAGTATTTAAAAATAGACGTACATAAAACCCAGGGAGTGCGCTCCCTGCACACAGAGTGAAGTGGGAGGGCGACTGCAGGCAGGGCAGGCTGAGGGTCGGGCAGTTACCTGGTATGAGATGCCACCTCGTTTATGCTGAAAGTGCTGTTTTCCCTGGTCAGTGGACTGGAGCCGCCCTGGCCCTTGCTGTGGATGTCCAGGCTCAGGGACGACTCTGTTTTCCTATCCATGCCGTGGCTGTCAGTCTCTAAAGTCCGATCTGCCAGGGAGAGCACTTCGCTGGAGCTGTGCCACAGGGGTGCCACCTTCTCCTTCCCTGGCCCCGAGCGAGGGGACGAGGTGGCGGCTCCCAGGGAGGCTGTGCTGCCATGGCTAGGGCCGTAGGAGGTGGTGTCAATGCCACTGTCGGCGGAGGTGCCCTGAAGGTAGTTATAGCTGTTGAGTTCAGATTCCGTGCGGTCCCCATCATACCACTTGTCATCACTGTGGGCACTCGACGCGTTGCTGGAGAGGGTGTTGCTGCTTGAGTGGCTCGAGTAGTGGCTGTCAGACTGCAACAGAAGTGGAGTTACTTATGGGCAAGGGTTTGAACAGCCAGAGCAGAGCTCTGGTACATGGTCTAATTACAGAGTCGAAAAGCATAAAAGTTTCAATGCCAATAACAAAGTAAGATAAGGGGTGTCTGGGAAAAGCACTAGGGCTGGCTAGCCCATTCTGTAGTGTCCATGGCAGAGGGCAGGCCATGTGTTCTCTAAGAATTCATATTCCATTATTGACTTATGCTAACATACCAATACAATGGCACAGCAATCAACTCATGGGGCGGGGGGGGGAGGCTGTCACTGACATCTTTAATATTTGAACATAGAAAGGAAATGACATTTCCAAAGAGCTTATAATTAGAAAGTGTGCTTGACTCAAAAAGTCATCTTCAGAGTAGCTAGAAGGCAGAATGCAAGACATATTAAGTCTGAAGACTCTCCTGTTCTTCCCCAATTAGCATCTACTCAGGAGATAAGTTTCTAAGGAGTGCTGAGAGGTTGGAGCTAGAGGTGCCAATATAATTCCACAGGGAAACCTGGTCCTACCAGTGATACTGAGAAAACTGGATATTCACATGTGAAAAGAATGAAGCCATACACTTACTGCACAGAAAAATCAACTTCTAAAGATCTAACAGTAAAAGCCTATATGTGTCTTTGTGATCTTGGGTTGTTATAATGGTTTCTGGGTACATAAAAAGCACAAGAAATAGAAGGAAAGTAATCCCATATTAATTGGATTTTTAATCAAACCCAAACTTTTTGTATTTCAAGTAACGAGTATGGTCAAACATTTGAACAGAGATTTCTCCAAAGAAGACACACAAATGTCAACAATCACACGAGAAGATGCTCATTATGTTATCACTGGTCAGAGGGAGATGCAAATCAAAACCTCAGTGAGACAACACCTCACACGCACTATAGTGCCCACAAGCAAAATGGCAGACAAGAGGGGTGCAGTGTTAGGGATGAAACCTGGGGTGAAGGCTATGGGAAAACAGCTGCAATCCCATTCCTAGTCCACATGCAAGAGAAATGGAAATGTATGCCCACCCAAAAGCATGCATGCAAGTGTTTAGAGCAGCATTAATCATATGGCCAAAAAGCAGACACAAGCCAAGGGACTACTAACTCATGACCAGGTTACACAGTAGGACATATAACCATCAGCCACAGACAGGAATGAAACACAGATGTAGCCAAACTCAACAAAGATGAGTTTTCAATCATGTTCAGTGGAAGAAGCCAGATACAGAAGGCCGCATGTCACATGATCAATCATATGCAATGTCAAGAACAGGCACACCATAAACACAGAAAGTAGAGTCCTGATTCTCTGGATCTTGGAAGGGATGGGAAGTGTTGGATGTAACTACAAAAGGACACAAGCTTTCATGGTAATTAAATGGTCTGGAATTAGATCATGGTGTTGACTTACAACTATTTTAATATAAGCATCAAAATTACATTCATTCATTCATTCATTCATTCATTCATGTGTGTATGCACAGTGAGCATGTGTGCGCGTGTGTGTGTGTGCACGCGTGTGTGCCATAGTGAGCACGTGGAAACCAGAGGACAGTTTGCGGCCATCAGTTCTCTTCTCCCGCTATGTGGGTCCTGAAGACTGAGTTCAGGTTGTCAGGCTTGATGGCAAGTGCTTTTACCTGTTGAATATATTAAAAACCACTAACCTGTACTCTTTAATCAGGTAAACATTATTATGGTATGTGAATCACATCTCCATCAAGATATGTTCAGAGTGGCTTAGAACATTTATAGAATCATCAAAGAACTAAGGTTTTAAAGGGTATCTGACTGAAATTTTATTTTCTATTATTGCATTGATGGAGCTGCAAACTGAACTCGGGGCCTTGTACATACTTGGCAAATGCTCTACCACTGAGCTGGATCCTCAGCCCATATGATGGTATTTAAATGAGGGAGGAGCATGCCCTTTACTGGCCAAGGACCCCTGTATCACTGCAAACTGAAACATCCCTCACCTTAAGAAGGAGTCAACCTGTCATTGTGCTGGTGTAACTCTAATTTTTCTCAGTTTGAACCACTGTTATGAAAATAGGGTTTGTTTTGTTTTTTTGAGACAGTGTCTTGCTATGTGGCCCAGGCTGGCCTAGAACTGGTGATCCTCCCACTCTCTGTCTCCTGAGTGCTGGGCGGTTTTTTCCACTGGGCAGGACTTCTTTAAGCTTTGCTCCTGTGTTGCCATCATGGCATCCCAGTCATTGCAGGCCAATGAGTTTTAAATGCTCCTGTCCCAAGTGACACCGAGTTGAAAGGTAATTTAGCATTTTCTAGTAGCCAGAAAGTAAAAAGAAATAGACAAAATTTATTTAAATAATATACTTGAGCTAAGTCAGTGTGTTCATAATACAGTTTTATTATGTAACCAGTAAAAACACTATAAATAAGCAAGGGAGATCTATCATGTACACGGAGAGCTAGGCCGACAACACGCTGCACAATAATAAATCCACAGAGCAGAGGACAAGACACTCACACTCACTTGTTTTTCAGTTTCAACATTAATTTCTCCAGAAGAAACTGCATATGACTGCATCTTGTAAATCAGTGAATATGAAATGGAGAGTTTTCCCCATCCTAACTCATGGCAGAACATAAATATACTTTCCACGAGGAGTGGAGAGAAACTGACTACATTTAAGGGAGGAAGGACACACGCTACCTTTTAAAATACCACCCGTAGCCATAAGCGATAAGAAGTCATGTTATTACATAAAAGGAAAATGTGCCGCCATGGTGGACAGGAAAAAGGAGAGGGCAGTGGTCAGGGAACGACATGCCTGTCCCTTTGACCCATGTTCCAACCAGACCGCATTCATGCTTCCAACTATGTACAGGTAAAAAAATCTCTTTCTAGTACATTTCTAGTCCTAACATTTTAGCACTGTATCCAACTAAACTAGATGCAAAATCTCTTTCTAGCATATTTCTAGTCCTAATATTTTAGGACTCTTTCTGACTCAACTAGGGAGCCTTCTATTCAGACCTGGTGGGTGGGGGGACAGGATCTACTTCTTGGATTATAGTTTACCTCAAAGTACCAGAGAGGCTGGGCCGCAGAAATCAAAGCCGTGGTGGCACACATGCCCCTCTGTAGGATGCCTTGCCTTTGGTCATAGAGAGCAGTGGCTCTTGGAGCAACCAAGTCCTATTTTCCCAATGCAAGCAGCCATATCGCTGAGAACCAGTTATTAAAGCTTACAGTTAACTTACATGCCCTTGTTTGTTTGGAGACAAGTGAACCACTGGATCCTGCCGCATCAATCTCCCGCTGGGGCTCTCTCGGAAAGCAGGCAGTACCTTTGATACTGCTGGGAGATGGCATGTAGGCTCTGGAATACAGCACAGGACATTATGGTGCAGGCACTAAACACACAAGAGCACAAGTGACACACAAAAACGGCTTGTCACTGCATCTCTCAGTTCACTGACCAGCAACTCTACAGTTTCAGCAGCAAGCTTGTTAGGAATCTATGCAAGAGACAGCATGTCAGAAACTAGGTGGCTGATGGATAAAGCTTGTAGCTGGTGACAACATGTCACATCATACACACTAGCATAGCCAAGTGCCACCGACCCAAAGGCCATGAACAATGCAGCAAAGTTCAGAATCAACTGTTGGTTTGGGGGGAAGTTTAGAAGATATGGATTAAATTATGAAGTTCATTCACTGCAAAGTGAGGCTAACCTTGCTCAGTCTACATTCCCTAGACAGGCACAGATGCAATCACGTGTTACTTACCATGACACTTTGGAAACATTTTACCTGTATATTCATGCTGCTCGAGGACAAAAGAATTGAAATCCTGAGGTCCTCTATAACTGTAAGCTAAGCACAACAGAAAAGACACACAGCAACTATTTTACTTAAAACAATCGCTTCCTTTTGGATGCCATGCTGGTGTTCAAGACGGGGTTCCAAAAAACAAAAGGTAAGTGATTTATCCCTAACATGCCTAGGGCTAATAGCAGGACTTCTCCAACACCCGTTGTACATGCAGAGAACCAGGCAGTCTACACCTGGAGTCTGACTCGCCATTATTTCCAGGAGTAGAGAGGCAGAAACAAATATCCACGGACATGAGCGAGCCCAGGAATCAAGCTGAGCGCATTTGCACAGTCAAGGCAAACTAGTTCACAACACATCGATGGACAGAGACAGATGACCCTGTCAGCTTCCTCTGCACTCTGGACAGAGCAAGCCATCAGAGAAATGGGTTCCTACAACATCAGGTGTAGGAAGGTCAGCTTACTATATATCACGCCAACGCATGAAAACCTCAGGATTATTTTTCTTGAGTTTTCCCTAGACATGTCCAACCTATGGCCTACAGACCACGTGCAACTGAGGATAGTTATGGATGCACCCAACACAAAATTGTAGCTCATTTAAAACATAACGGCATTTTTGCTGTGTAGTTTTTGAGTATGAACTTTATAAATGACAAAACTGTGTTGCAATGTCAAAAGGCTAGGTAGCCTGGACACCAACCAAAGCCTAGATCCCTTCTGAAGGGCCAATCAGGAAAGGCTGACTTACTCTCTTGCAATGAGACCTCCAAAATAATAAAAATCTATTTTAGTGTTTTGGGACAAGGTCTCACTCTGTATCCTACAGTGGCCCTACTATGTAGCTCAGGATGGCCTTGAACTGGTGGCAACCCTTCTGGCAACTCTTGTGTCTCAGCGCCTACTCACCCGACTCTGGCATTATAGGCATGAGCCACCATTTCCAGCTAATAACATATTTTAACTCAGTATTGTAAACTATAGATCTCAAGCAAAGAAAAGCCACCACTTAGACTTCCCACAGTATGGGAAGCCAGTCTTCCCAGGCCAGCTCTAGGCATATCTTACTATTACTATTATTACTTAAACATATATCTTACTTAAAAGGTGAACCGATATGCTAAGGAGACTCACTGCATACTCACACTTTTTCTTGGATGCTAAGAATGAGATGCCCTAACCTGAAGTGCAATCAGGCAGAGAAGGACTAGAGGGTGGTTTCTTCAGGGAATGAACAGTGGGTTTAGGGTAAGCCATGTAACTATCCTTTCTAGTCCCTGAGTACTTCTGTTTCCTCATGTGACTTCCCAGGAGTGAGAGCATGACACTGTGTGCACAAAGGGGGGTTACTGCAGCCTTGCTCAGAGCCTGTACTGGGAGCCAGAAACAGCTGCTAAAGTCATGCTGCCGAGAAGCCCGCTCACATGGGTCGTTACCATCCCAACGGTACCAAAACATATGTGATTAAAGACATTCTGTCAAAAGCAGGAGAAGCAGACAGAATATACTCAGGTTCTCTGTGTTGGGAGTGGGTAGGATAAGAGTGGGGAATGACAGATGGTTTCAATAACAAGACACATCACACTGAAGTTCCTGGAACAAAGTTTGTCTTCGGGACCTAAGAATCACATTTCTCTTCCTTAACTTCTGTCTCTGCTGAATGCACCTTACTCCCTTCTGGGCTCACGGTTAGCACATTTACATGGGCACAGTCATGCAAGAGGACAAACCCATCAATCTGCAGGAAACATAAAATGGGGGATCTTCTTTGCCTTAAAAGTTTGTTTCAGCCACGAAACCTAAGTCTCTGTCTCAGACTGATGGTAATACTTTCAGACAAAAGGAAGGGAGCATGAGGCCAGGAGAAGGGAGATGGGGACCCAGCCTGACAGTCTATGATCGGGTCTCTGATGTATGAATGGTAGTGATACCACAGACCTGATGTGACTGTGTTGAAATATAATCTTGTTTCAAGGCATAATTTCATTTGTGGGCCCACTAATGCAAAACTTTTCCATCCTGCTGTTTGATACCGCAAGGCCATTTCCTTATGGGACAGCCCAACTGTGGAGTGGAAAGAATTAAAAACAAAACAATATAAAAACCGTGTAAGGGGCAGGAGAGAATTTCTAACCAAGCTACAGAGCCATCAAACAATAGCTCAAAGATGTCTTTTTCCTTAAAATTCAAGATTAAGAGTAACAAGGAGAGAGTGTAGTGACACACGCCTTGAGTCCCAGCACTTGGCAGGCAGAGGCAGGTAGATCAGTTTGAGGTCAGCCTGGTCTACACAGGTGCGATTCATTATTCTCTTTCTCTCTCTCATACACACACACACACACACACACACACACACAATCTCTCCAGGCACTAAACAAAACCAACCAAGGAAAGAAGGTACTCAGGAAATCCATCAGGCTGGTCTTTCAACATAATCCTGGGTCTTTCTGTGCTGAAGTTCGGGGTCACTGAGACTCCTTGGTCTTACTTACTGTTTCTCTGTGTACACAGTCCAGCAGAGACTTAATTCTAATGTACACTTATTAACTGGGGTTGTCCTTTATAACACAATGCTTTAATGACATCAAGAGATGATGTCCACTCAACTCCCGAAAGCACTTTCATAAATTACTTACTTACCCATCTGGTCGGCGATGCTTTCCTCACTTCTCTGCCAGCTGGGGGTGGATTTCCCACTGCCACCAATATCTGACTGGGTGTTCTGCCTGTCAATGGAGGCTGGGGATCTGCGGCTCACTCCAAACCTGTGGCAATTCCCCGAAGAAAAGAAAGACAACATCAGAATGCTCACCCACAGTGAAGGGAGTCCTGGGTGTAATGAACTTGACTGTGATGACAGGTATTACCAGTTTCTGCTTACATGCTGGTGCACAAAGACACATCTTTGTGCATGGGCGTGGTCAATACATATTTGCTCAAAAGAGTATTCATGCTGTTGACATCAATTATTAACTGGGGGCAAAGGAGCTCACTAACTAACATGAGTCAGGAACCAAATGTCCCTGCTTATATAGCATCAAGTTCAGAATCCTTTATGGCCAAAAGAATCTACATCAGTCATAAATATCTTCCAAACAGTATATTTGGAGATCTGTTTCTCTTAACTCAGTGATGCAATAAATCATTAAGTTATGCACTGAGCACTTGCTCTGTGGTCTGAAATTCAAAGACTCTTATTAATATTACAGGGAAACCACTTTCTAAGTGTTTACATTTTAAGCTGCTGTTGGGAAGGGCAAGCTGGAAGTAAGCAAGCTGGTAGGTATAAATGTAAATGTCTATTTTTGGAAAGAAATGTAGCTATTTAGTGAGCCAGTTTGATTTTCCTCTGGGAAAAATAGTGATATGCTTAATTAAATCACATGCCCATACTAACATCAGCAAACTGAATACTGAGTCCAGGAGGGTCAAAGTACAGAACTCAAATAGTCATGTGGCAATAGAACAATTTTTGTGTGGTTACTAATGAACTTCTGAGGAACTTACTATGTAATATAGACCTAAGTAGGGTCTGCATCAATTGACACATGTGCTAGGTACCTTATTTGCTATAAACTGATACATGGACAGGTTTTGTGAGAGTTACACTGGGAAAGGTGGGACACTGGGAGTAGGAAAACACCGAGTTAAATTCAAATTCACCAGCCAATAGACTGAGCAAAGTGCCTGAGCTCTGCCTCCATGTCTTCATATGCAACATAGTTTCCAAGAGGAAAATCTATGCAAACAACGTGTAGAGAAGGGTATAAAAGTATTTATTGTAGTAGTTATGAAATCATTTTTCCAGTTGCTGTAACAAATGCCACTCATTTGGATGCCCTTTCACAAGGCTTGCTGAACATAGATAGCCACTATTAAAGATGGAAACCTTGATTTATGGAAACCCCTCCCCCACCGAATCTACAAGTCTGCTTTGGGCTCTCTCCTCCCTAAGCAGGGTTCTTGTTTAGTCCATTGGAGGTAAAACCCTCAAACTGACCCTTTTATCCTATTTTAAATGTACACCAAAGGAAGGCTTTTTGAAGAAAGTGTGAAGATTCATGACAGAAATGGATTTTAAGCTTACTATCCATTTCTTCTTCTTCTTCTTCTTTTTTTTTGCAGTGCAAACTAAATATAACTTCTTAAAACTGTGAATTTAAAGGAGAATGTTTTTCTATCTGCTTTTAAATAAATACCAAAGCTCTCTTTAAATTTTGTCTTAAAAAAAAAAAACGCTTCTATTCAGTGAACTTTCAACCTCAGCTCTTGCACACCTACCCTGTTCAGTATGTGTCAGAGCTAGGTAGATAGATGCACATCCTTGAGGAGCTAAGAAAAAGTTCTAAATTCCACACTTCGCCTCGATTTGGAGAGCTTCCTTGCAACTGTTTGGAGGAGCACCTGATGGAATGACACACCTGTGGGATCTGAACGTGGTTTAAAGCAACACTTGGCTGACCAAGGACATGCTTAGTGACCAGGCACTCAAGTCTCCCAAGCAGCCAACTTCTCCTGCAGACTGGCATCTCTAGGACCTTCCTCACAGTGGACTGGGATCTTCTTTTCTGTAACTTCCTGCTCTCAGTTGCCCCTACAGACAAGTCTAATCTCTCAAGTGGGATAGCTAGAAGAAAGCTCTGGTGGACAGACTCAAAAGTTTCCAGGAAGAGGAGATATTTAACCCATCTCCCTCCACCCCTCTCTCTCCACTGGGGACTGAATCTAGAGTCTTGTACTTGTTAGTCAAAAGCACTGAGTTATACCCCAGCACACTTTGTCTTTAAAGAGAGCTGCTTTTTTATTACCTCATTCCCAGCCCAAATTTATATGGTGTTTTCTTCTCCCCTTTCAAACAGCACAGGTACTATGACTCTCCCCTATTTAATTTTTCCTTTCAACTAACCTGGGTATTTTCAATATCCTAGAGGCAAGGAATGCACAGGCACATGTCACACAGGTGTAGGCACGAGGCCTGCTGAGGTGGAGGGAGGCCATCAATACAGCACACGATTCAGTCAGCCACTACATGCAGGTTACTGCTATGATGTCATGCATGCTTACTACAGATAGGTGCAGCAGAGCTCACAAAAGCAGCTTTCATGTCAATGTGGACACAGCTGTTATAATGGGGCAAGCTGTAGACCAAAGAGCAAGAGTAACCTCAGGGCCAAACTTCATTCATGGGCAACAGTGTGAATCACCAGACAGTGAGTCATACCATCTCTTGACTGACAGATATACAGAAAAACTGCTTTGGTGTCCAAGAAAGAACACTGTATCATCATTTAAAAGAAAATGATCACTCCAGGTGTCAAACAAACAACCTCTCTCCCATCCCCCTTCCCCCAAACCCAAACATGTTGTGGTTAGCAATCCAAGGTGAGCTCAAAGAAGACTGGAAACCCTCTCGGGTACAGATTTTGCTTTTGTACACCCACTGGAATAATGAGTACCCAGTTAATGAAAACTGAGAGCTATGGGCTTAGGGTTCATCTTTTAGCACCAACCACAACACTGGTGTTTCCACTTGCTTTGCTGGTAGGAAGACAATTTTTATTTTTCTATTAGTTCATTTACATTTTAGTGCTATACTAAGGATGATGTTGAATTCATGGTTTTGAAGGCAAAAGGAACCATTTAAAATCTAAATAAGTGCTCGCTTCAGCAACACATATATAAAATTGGAACGATACAGAGAAGATTAGCATAGCCCTGCACAAGGATGACACAAATTCGTGAAGCATTCCATATTTTTAGTCAAGTATCCCAGTCACCACTCATCAAAGAAGCTTCTGTTGAACCAGATGGAGACAACTGCGAAGTAACACAACTGGTCACACGCAGACATTGTCCGTGAGTTGCCCATGCCTAAGCAGCACATCTACAATGCAACCTTTAAGCCCAAGGCTCGCACAACATGGAACACGGGGTAAAGAGGACACTAATGAATCTCCCAGCTCTCATTAATGGGGCTCCCTCATGCAACAGAGGGCCAGGAACATAAAAGGTCACAAACGGTCAAAGAATGAAGATTAGGAATCTCCAGAGTGTCAGTCCCTGGCCAGGGCTCTTATATTAAGTCTTACCCAAGGCTCAGGGGCCATTTCGGAAAAGGGGAAAAGAATGTAAGAGCCAGTGAGGAGGGACTTGACCATATGGAAACAGAATCCTACAAGCTCCTGGGACCCTGCTCATATGAACCTACAGCAATTGTTTCAGCATGCTCAAGACCCATGCAAACTCAAGCAGACAGGGATCCAGCATGGAACCAGAGAAATGGGTAGCAGACCCCAATCTTTGCTGAAGAAATGTTGGCAACTGATTACTCTTGGTGAGGATGAGCTAATCTTCCTAAACTGAGGGCCTGAGGGACTCCAGATAGGTGAACTGGACTTCAGTGGGCAAACCTGCACTGTAATCATTTGGGGACACTAATTTGACACAAAGATCTTAGCACAGATGAAATAATGTAACGTGGGGGGGTGTTATGGGGAGGTGCTGGTGGGGAAGGGTGATTAAGATTGAGATATTCTGTATGAAATACATACTGACTCAACTTCAAAAAAATCTAATAAAACAAGAAATAGTCAGTTGGGCTTGTGGTGCAACAACATGTGACTGATAAGCCTTCAGTGGGGAATGATGAATAAAGGCTAACAATATTTCTTAATTGTCATTAAAATGATCAAAATGCATTTCAGACAGGCTGGGGGGTAGGAGGAGGAGAGAGGTGGGTGGACAAAGGAATTTAGAATGGTTTTGTTACCTACTGTCTACTAACACAAATATGGAGCAATAACAAAATCATATTTAATGGCTATAAAAACCAATTGCAAACCAGACATATGAAATACCCACCAGGGAGGATCAGCAGGAACACACTTGGTTTTAGATAAGGGGGACTCTCAGGAAAGTAACCATACCACATGTCCACTTGCTGAACATACACTGAGGGAAAATGCAGAGCAAGACTTCCGTTTTTAAGCACACCTCATGTTCCGAGTTTCAAATATCTCAAGTTCACTGGAGAGAAGTTCACTGAAGTACGCTGATTCTTTCTCCTCCTCAGGAAAAGGCAGCTTGGGTATGCCCTGCATGCTTGGCATTAATTACTTCTAAGCCTCGGGCATTCCAGTTTCTCCCCGCTTCCCCCACAGTGGTCTTTAATACCAGACACATTTCACGTTTTACTCTGAAAGTTTTGTTTTGCCCTTTGATGGAGCTGCCTCCACCCAGGGCCTCCTGTGTGCCAGGCAAGCACTCTATCACCGAGCTACAGACCCAGTCTATTTTGAAAGTTTCGTCAGAAGCAAACAGTTATTTTGGGGCATTTAGTGAGGCTCAGAAAAACACGCCAAAGCCCAGAAACTGCACAAGACAAGTCATTTTAAGCTTTGGGATGCTGTATCATTTTCTCCATATTAGCAGCAACAGACACTCCAGTGCAAGCAGCATTGTGATGTGTTCACTCATCAACTACTAAGGAGAGACAGAGTCCCTCTGGCGATACTAAACAATACGTGTGATGGGGAAACTGAGGCCATCTGATTTTCCCTGCAGCTGAGGCTGAGATTATAAAATGATCAATGTCCTAAGAAAAGCCACTGAAAACACGGGGTATTAGCTACACCTTCCATGACGCTAGCATGTACCTTGACTGTCTGAATGACGATCATTCTCCATGTCTGGACACAAATGAGGAAAACTGATGGCAGAACAGGCCCAATGACACAAATGGCATACCTACCCTTCGGGCATGGATTTTTGTCTGTAAGTGCCACCCCCAGAACCAGTCTCACTGGATGAAGACAGGTTGCTGGGGGAGTTTCGGCACTGGGATCTCGCCAAAGCCATGGATGAGACTGTCACATAGATGTCCGAACCAGGAGACAGCCTGCAAATAACAAACCGAAAATACGAAGTCAACAACTCAAAGAGAAAAACCCCAAGGCAGTGCGTGATGGATAGTATCATATAAATGCGACAGAGGCGGCGGCCGCAGGGCGATAGTGAAGATGAAGCCAGCTGGAAGCCTACAAAAGAAACTTCCCCTGAGGGAACAGCTGGAAAACTGCCTTGAAGGGGGTGGAGTGCATCAAAAAATAACGGGGAAAAGACCTAGAAATCACGTATGCTTCCAGAGGCTGCCAGAATTCAGTCGGGTGAGCTGCTTATTGAGTACGGCAGAGCAGAGGATAATTCAACCTAAGGAACATTAACACAGCAATTAATTCCAATTTCTCACACTAGTCCTCCTCGAGTCTATGACCACAGTGAGACCAACATATTCTCTGTATGCATCTTTGCTTTCTTATTCTATTATTCCAAGTTTGCAATACATATTCAGACTCTGCTCTTTAGATTTTGTAATTTTGGTTCACAGTAGCATCGCACTAAGAAACTCCACAGAAAGAACTCCTAGAACTGCATTAGCTGAATTTAATTAAAATTACTGGATTTAGATAATTTCACAGTAGACATGTGCTGTGCCCTAGCATATCTGTCTCGTTATGAGCCCTTTACCCTGCCAACTGGCTAAGAAGGCAGGCACTGGAGCCTTGTGGGCAGCACAGACAGATTCTCCGTCAACCTTCTCTACCCAAGTAGGCAATGGGGCAACCACAGGGATATCGACAAGTGTGGATGACAACTGTCACAGGCTGAAGAACAATGCTATTTTATTTCGAAAGTGAATGCCCTCACAAGTCTCTTGACTCTTGCAGCAGGGCAGGTCGGTTCCATGCGAAGGCTAAGAAATGGGATGTACATCATTCAGTTCCAGGTCACAGTCTGCTGGGCTTCTTGGCTAAGTCTACTGCATTCTCACTGAGCTGCTGTCCACCACTGGAGAAGGCAGGCTATCCTTTCACTAATGAGACAGTTTGTGTATGTTTGGCATTGTCAAAGGACTTGACAGCTGAAGCTATCCTGGCAGTGTGGAAGCTCTGGTCCAGAGCCTGGCCCACTGGAATAAGCTATTCCTACAGTGAGTTTACAGATGGAGAAGAAGCAGTTTTAGCACGGAAGCACAGAAGGTGACAGAAGGCTAAGAGAACCACACCAAGATGCTTTTCTAACAGAGACAGAGTAAGGAGAGACGCTTAAAAAGTGTATGTCTTAGATTCATCTATACCCAAGTGTACGTCTTAGATTCATCTATACCCACAAAGCAGATGTGCGTTCTCATGTCCGTCCTGGACAAGGCTCCTAGTACCCTCTCTAGCAATCTGAATCATGTCTTAAGAACAGCTTTTCTCCCTGGGCCCCAAACCTGAACCTCCTCTACTTGTCCCTAGCTAAACCTCTTGAAGCATTCTCTCCTTCTCATGCATCTTCCGGACTTAACTGCCCTAATTGTGCTCAACATTTGTAGACTATAGTACTTGAGTCATCTGACCTCATTCTACCCTCACTTCCCACCCTCTCTGAATAGCCCCCTGTACCATACATGCTGGGCAAGTTGAGTGTGTCCTTGTCATCTGCCTACCAGGGCTTTTACCCTCCTACTCAGATAAACTCCCGTCCTCATCCCACCCAATTCCAATATTATATCTGCACACACAGAGCAGAACTTCTTCAAATCTCACAGTAGTCTGTTCTGTGCACCATCATAGCACAACATAGAGAATGGGTGGTCTCGTGTGTGTGTGTGAGTGTGTGTGTGTATCTCCCCACAAGACTTTGTCCTATAGGACAAGACTAAATCATACTCATCTTTACATATCTCGGTATTTAACTTGTGTTTTCTGAATAGAAGAGATGCCCTATGCACATTGTATACAAAATGAGGATCAGACGGGAACAAGAGACTATCATTACATTACATGCCCAAAGTCAGGGATTCTTAACTGTGGTAGATCTAGAACTGTTGAAGAACTGCTAGTTACTAATAAAGTGCTAGAATTTGTGAATAATTTATAAATAACAACTGTACAAAGTTAAGGTGCTTTCTTAACTACAGAAACAGGGGTGGTGTTGGGCCAGGACTGGGTCATGCAGTCATCAGTCTCACAAATGATGAGAGAACCTACCGAGAATGCGGCTCTGAGAAGTGTGGACTAGGATAAATGCTGGGATACCATCTCTATGCTTCTTCCACCATCAGCACTAGTCATTTTTCTTCTGTGGCTAACATGTACTCACTATAGGCTTTTTCCAGGTTCATGCAGTGTGAAAGCACAGATGTCCCCGACAATGCTTCTGTGTTCTACCACCAACTAGTGAAGACTTACTCCCACAGGGTACCCGCTTCTTTCATCCCCATTCCGACATTGGCACACAGATCCTAAGGAGGATGCCAGATCCCGGGTGGAGTGTGGGGGGGCAGCTATGGTGTTAAGTGACTAGTAGATCACTGTTCCTCCCTCTTTTCGGTGCTGTATTTTGATAAGAGAATGATAAAGACATTTATTTACCATAAAATACATGACCCTATGCTATGCTATTTTCCCACTAGGAAACTGTCCACATTTCAAACAAACCATTCAAAGGTAAAAGACTGAAGTGGAAGAGGAAGGGGAAGGATGCAAGTCACAAATAAGCAAACAAGGCTGGGTGTGGTGGCTCACACCTTTAATCCCAGCACCTGGGAGGCTGGGAAGTACATCTCTTTGAGTTCAAGGTCAGTCTGGTCTACATAGTGAGTTCCAGGCCATCTGGGGCTACAGGGAGACCCTGTCCTCTTTGCCTCCCCCACAACACCAAAAAAACCCCCCAAAACAGGCAAACTAAACAGAATTAAGGAACAGCATGAGTTCAAATGTAAAAAGGTTCCACTCTCCTTTTTGCTCTAGGTTTGGCTTTAATCTGCACCTACGACACAGACTTGAGATACTATTTCATTTGTAGCGCTCTGATTTCTCTCACTACAGAGAGGAAGGGGTGCTACAGGAAAATGGGAAAAGATAAAGGAGACAGTAGGCGGCAGAATGTGAAGCGGTGGGGGCCAGGGAACATTTGGGGGCCTGGGGATTTTTCACATTTCATGTTGATTCCTATCAATGGTGCATGGTGAGATGTTTATGCTTTAATAAGGAAGTGACATGGCTCCTTGGGGAAAGACACAACTTTTATCTTTGGCTTTAGAAATTGCCTTTTGTAACCTGTTGTAGAAATGTACATTAAACTAAAGTACTTCATGCCAGTTCTCAACATCAGCTCTTTTATTTGGCAAATGCATCAGAAAATTCTATTTGGTTACTGGAGTTATCCCAAAGTGAAAACAGCCTTTCCAGAAGGCTGGCATTCATTCCACGCTGCTTTTCCATGCATGTAACTCAATAGTGGCTTTGTTTCCTGATGGTTCACATGGAGCAGAAGCACAAAGCAACTCAAGGAAAGCCACCCAATGTGTTTACGGCTCCAAGTCCATGTACAACAGGCAAAGACTATTGGAATCAGTTTTAGTCTTGTGACTTACTGTTTCCCAAATACTCTAGACCTGTCGCCACCATACATGTTTGAGAACAGACCTATTCAGGGAGCAGGAGGTGTGTCTGCCTGGATGCTGACAGTCCACTTCTGAGGGTTAGAGGCTAGCTGTTCCTGGATGTTGTCCTAGATGCTGCCTTGCCACTTTGAAGTGGTGTTCTGAAAAGGGACAGCAGCCTCCCCTCACCAGCTATGATGGTTTGAATCAATGTCTCCCAGAGACTCCAAGTATGTGGACATTTTGTCTCCAGTTGGTGACAGTATTTTGGGAGGTGTTAGGAGGTGTAGCCATGATGAAGGAAGCATATCACTGGGGGCGGGCTTTGAGAGTTCCTGAGTCTTGCCAGATTTCCGGTCTCTCTCTGTTTCCTGTGCCTACTTGAAGAGGTAACCTCTTGGCTCTCTGCTCTGGCCATCTCCCTCTGCCACGCCTCCCCTACCATCACTCCTGGAACTGTAAGCTCAAACTCTCTTTGATCATAGTGTTTTATCACAAGAATAGGAAAGTAACTAATATACCAGCTGACAGCACACCGGCCTCCTTGACCTGCCTGGCAGGCCCACACCTTGTAAGTGTGAACTGTTTTAAGGATCACAGTGCCCAGCAACTTAGAGCAAGGTTACAAAAGCCTTTTCCTCCAAGATCAATTCAGATCTTTCTGCTTTATTCTGCTTTAAAGGAACCCAAGCAGCTAATGCTAATAACCACACAGGTTTAGAGAATGAAGACTAAATTCATCTCAAGTTCTGGGAAATCTTTCAACCCTACTGAATGAATATAATCAATAATCTCTTTAAGCGTGTGTGTGTGTGTGTGTGTGCGTGTGTGTGTGTGTACATGTGCATGCAAGCCAGAGGATAAAACTGAGTGTTGTTCCTCAAGCACTGTTCAAATATTTATTTATCTGTTTGTTTGTTTACAAACAGGGGCCCCTCAATGGCCTAGAAGTTGCCAAGCAGGCTAGGGTGTCTGGCCAGCAAGCCCCAGGGATCCACCTGTCCACAACTTCCCAATGCTATACTTATAAGTATGTGCCACTATGCCTAGCTTTTGAAAATATAGATTTGGGATATTGAATTCAGGTCCTCTAAGCCAGAAATAATCTTTTTAAAGAACAATCTGGTGGTTTTCTGGAGGAAATTATCTAAACCTTTCATCATTAATTTCAGAAGATTCTCTTTCCCACGTTTTTAAGAAATGTTATCAAGAAATGGATATATACATATTTTTAAACATAATATTACACATTCACTTTTTGCAGCTCCTTCTTTCTTCCTTCTAAAGATATAGAATACCAAGGCCTTGAATGCAGCAGCTGACAGCATTATGATCGTGAACACCAGACAATGTGCCACAGTCCGCAGAGCCACCACGGACACTGGCTCTTCACTTACATGAACGCACCCTGTCGAACGGAAATGAAGAGGCGAAGGGCCTAGATGTTGAGGAAGAGAAGGTCTGTGAGCAATGCCAGCTCTTCATTTCCCAGAAGTAGCCGCCTACCAGGGTTAAAAATAAAACTACCAAAGGAAAAAAATCCCAGATATCTAATAAAATAACCCCCATCCTCCACCCCTGACTGACTACCCCAGTCAGCGTGCACAGCAGTGACTCTTCATATTCAACTGCTCTAGACTGCAAGTGATTACAGATTGCCAGTCTGTCAGTAAGGACTTCTCAGTGTTCAAGTAGTGAGTGGTAAAATGGTTTCCTGAGCGTTTAGGATTAATTATACTTCTATTTCCTGCTTTTTACTCCAAAGTGACAATACTGCTTAGGTGTGTCCAAGGAGATAAGACCCTCTGTAACTCAAGTGCAGGCGAGAAAAAAAAACAATCCAGAGAGCTTCGAATAGCAGCCCTGACTGACAAATTAGATACTTGAGTCCATAATTAAGCATAACATTTTGCTACAACTTAGCAATTAAAATACTATCCACCCAGGGAACAGGACCAAATTATGTGTCTTCATCAGTATACAATCCAAATAGGATTGTTCCAGAATTATGCAGAATTTTCTCTAAAAATGGTTCAAAGTTACATAATGTGGCTGTTCTATCCAGTAACATTTATACAAGTCCTACTGTGTGCTTTGTGAAGAGCTACTACTAGCCACTGACTACCAGTTTCTACTAGCTATTCAGCCAGGATCCGGAAACCTTGGTCTGATGAGCCTCCGACAACAAGGTCGATTTGAAGCAAGGGAGAACACTCATGTACAGTTGGGCCGGTCTGACATTTTTCCACTGAGATCCATGTATCATGGCTTCACAGTTGCCTGTAAGCTGTGAGCCTGCACAGCCTGACACACATCATGGGTGCCTCTTGAGAAGAATCGATTTTATGTCTAAGGGTGATTCTAAAGGACAGAAAACAAAGATGAAGAATGATACACACAGGAACAGCTACTTCATTTATGGGATTCTGCACAAAAACGAAAACATGGGTTTCCTGTTCAAACAGTACTCCAAATTTCAAGATGGAAACAGAGCATGGGTTCTTCTAAATGCAGGACCTGCACAACTGCACAGGTCCCTGAAGCTGGGCCCGCTTCACTGGAAGTGACTGGACCCCTCAGTTTACAGATATGTCATTCATTCTGCCAACAGTTATTGAGTGCCGTCTGTGGCAGTGGATTCTACTCATTCTACTCATTCACGTTGGCTGAAAGGCAGGCTCTGCAGTTAGATGGCTTATGATAATCTCAGCTCTACCACTAACTAGCTGTGACTTGGCACAACTTACCTCATCTCTCAGTCACTGTATATCCTAACCCACAGAGGGGACAGACACAACCAACTGACTGGGCCGACTGGAGGATTAACTGAGAAAATGCATACGAAGAACAGAAGCTTGGCACAGAATATGAACTCGATAGTTCTCTACAGTGAAATAAGATGTCAAGTAAGAAGTAACATTCCCAAGGGAAGCACAAATAATGAGTGCCTCAAGTAGGCCAGCAGTCAGATCTAGCTGGAACATTAGGGTAAAGACAACACGATGAAGGAAATGAGACCTTAGGAAGACAGGGACAGTCAGAAAGGTCAGAAGGGCAGTGTAGTGAGGATACAGGCCGTCCTCCATGATGCACGTCAGGGTGGGGCACTGCAAACAGATCAATGGAAGTCATGCCTGGAAGGGACTAGCACACACAGCCTCACCGTTCTTCCCAGAATTCAAATGACTGCTTTTACAAGATCACCGCTAAGGTGCATTCAACTTGCATGGTGGTTTCTGTAAATTTCCTATGACTTCCACCAAAGCACGGGTCGCCACAGTTGTATTCAGTGTAACAAACAGCCTGGATTCATTCTCTGCTTCACCAAAGTTAACCACAGCATTTGTTCCAGACTACATATGACTTGTGGGAACGCACTAACCCCACCATACCCTTATCAAGGTGAGGTGGCACACAGACTCATGAGCTGTGCTCACAGTGATGGTCACAGTGTCCAATTTGCACAGCCTGCATTCCTGGTGCCCCGGTTTCCAGGCAAGAGCCTTCTCAGGCACTGGAGGTTTTGCAGGAGGGAGGCCTCTGTGATACAGCTTTTTGATGCTGAACACAAAAGTCAAGGCTGGGGAAAGGACTGTGAACAGTCCAAGAGACTGGGCTGGAGACCATGCTAGAGCGGTCCCCTGTCACTCTCTGGTGACCATCCTGTCATTCCTCGGGCAGTCCTGGAGCGAGCACATGAAAGGAAGATGGGAGGTGTGCCAAACTCACACTGCTGTGTCATTTTGTGAACACCCGAACAGCAACTATCCCTGGAATATCATCTAACAACGTGGAGCTGCAAATCTATCAACTCCAGTCCCAAATTAGATACCAGGGCACTAGATCTGAAGTGGGAGAGAAAAGGAAGCTCTGAGCTTGGTGTTTTCAAGCCAAACACAGGCCTCTGCTTTCTTCTACTTTATCTTAATAACAAATACAACACTCTAACTGAGGTTCAACTTATACAGGGGATTCCATTAAGAACTTGCATTTCACTTGGAGTCAGCTTAAACAAGTTTTATCATTATACACACTCCCACGCACATCCACACCCACAAAGTCTCACTATGTAGCCCTGGCTGGCCTGGAGCTCTCGATATAGACGAACATGGCCTCAAACTGGCAGACACCATCCTGCTTCTGCCTCCTGAGAGCCAGCATCAAAGGCGTGGTCACTACATCTCACTAGAATACATTTTTAAAGTAGGAGTATGCTAAACTTAATCAACCAAACCCCTAACAATTCTATTAAAATCTAGGTTTAATACCATAAGCTTTATCATATTACTAAACATTTTGCCTTACCTATCATTTATTTTTCATAAAAATAAACCAATTTATCTTCTTCCACATTAATCTCTGTTCCCAGTGATTTCCTGGGACCCTATTAAAGGTCACAGTTTGTACTGGTTCTTTGAATATAAAGATGAACAAGACAGGGTGAGGTGGAAAACTGGACACATAAGATCAGGATGAAATGTAACAGATTTGGTGAGCGAATAATGCTTTGATGATAACATTCTCAGAGGGGTGATTATGGCAGGGATAGAAGAAGAAAGTTCTGGAGAAACTGAAAATGACTTCTCAGAAGGATGGCAGCTGACCAATCAGTAGAGGAGCAATGGAAAGGGACCAGGTGGTACCCAACCATACACCATGGAAGACATGGCATTTTGTGAACACTGTCATTTACAGGTCAAAGATCAGGGCAGAGAGTGTGTGCGCAGGGAGGTCGGAATGAATGACGGGGACAGGGAAGGACAAGGCTGAAGGATGTTACCAAGAGTGGATCTGACCCTGAAGACTGCAGAAGCACAGTGTCAGGAAGGCACCAGGAAAGCTGCTCCAAGCACAGCTCCATGTCTATGAACTGACTGCTGTCAGCAGAAGGCTGCTCCTCAGATTTGGAAGGTTTTGGCAACAGTTTAGGCTAAAAATGTTAGTGTGAAACATGAGCTCATGAGGAAAGAAGGAAAAAGCTTAAAAGTGGAGAACTCAAGGGCAAGGGAGACGGTTCGGCTAATAAAGCCCTTGTCACACAAGCATGAAGACCTGGGTTCAAGGCTCAGCACCCACCTAAAAGCCAGGTGTGGCAATGTATGCTGGAAAGATGGAGACAGGAGAGCCTTCAGGGCTTGCTGGCCAGGTTAGCTGAATCGGTGTTCACTGAGACCCTGTCTCCAAACATAAGGTGGAGGGGCAGGTGAGTGGGTCAGTGGGCAATGGCGCTTGCTGCCCAAAGATGCAAACCTGACAACCTGAGCTAGATTCCCAGGTAGAAGGAGAGAACTGACCACACAGAGCTGTCCTCCGACCTCCAGAGGCACCCTGTGGCACACCCCCAAGAAACACACACAGTAAACAAACAAACAAAAACCCAAAAAGGTAGAAAGCAGTTGAGGAATGAGAAAGACACTCGGCACTGATTTCTGAACTCTGTACTCATGAGCACAAAACACACACACACACACATACACACACTTGAGAAGAAGAGGGTATCCTGAACGAGGTAACTGGATGAATGTGGGGGAGAATGTAGAAGTGGACTATGAGTCCTAGGTCAGCTCAGGATACTGAGTACACACAAAGCCATCTACCAAGGTGGGCGGCATGGCAGAAGTAGACAGAGGCAAGGCCAGGTGAAGGCCAAGTCAGCACTGACACCTGTGTGACAACACGTGCAGGTTTTCCAGTAGACAGTCAGATATATGAACACGAAAAGTGGATGACAATCTCAATACTGCACAGAGTGGGATTTAAAGAATGGGAGGAACAACTTCAGAAAGGTGAGGCAGGTGCAAAAGGCCAATGGGGGAAAAACAGAAATAAAGCTTAGAGAGATATGTATTTATTAGCTTCACATTTCTACAGGAAAATACTTCAAATAGGCTACGTATAAGGAAAAGACGGTTTGCTGGGTTCACAGTTCCAGGGGTTCCGAGGTCTAGGCCAGTCAGCTCCACTGGTTCAAGCATCGGGTGAATGTGGCACAGGCTGACAGGTGTGCACAGTGGAAGGCCTGCTCACATCTTGAGTCATGAAGCAGAGGGAGGAAGGACAGACAGGTACCACAATCCCCAGTGACCTAAGGACGTCCCTCTAGGTCTCACCCCATAAGGGTCCGTGGCACCTCCAAATTGTGCCACTTTTGCATCTGGACCTACGAGAGACAAACATCCGAACCATGGCAACAAGGAAACATTCTGCAGAAGAGAGAGTGGCCCAGCGAGGGCTGAGCAGCCTGCAGTGGCTTTGAAAACATGGAAGAACATGGCTAGAAGGAACTCAGCAAAACTCCATGGACGATGACGTCAAGATCCTTCTTCCTGTCCACTCAAGCAACTGTGATCCAGGGAGATGGTGCCACTATTCCACGGTTCAATGCCATCTAATACCAAGTACTAAAGATTGATGGTAAGTTCATTTTTTTTGAAAAGCTGAATGGAAACTCTTATATACCATGATGATTACTATTTACCCAAAGCCTCCAAAATGACTAGACCTTTCTAGCACATTAGCGCAGATCATAGGTTATTACTGATTCCTTGGTATGCTTAAACACTGCAACGAATCAAGGTCAGTGTGCTACAGCCAGTTATTTTTACTGCAATCCCACCCTTAAACTCTAGATAAACTTGAGGCCCAAACATCGGTTGTACCATGTTACTTATTCCTGTTAAATAAACATTAACAAAACTATAAATTTCTGTAATCAGGACACCTGGGAGCATACAGTTCTTATATTCCAACCAAACAGATTAGATTTCAGATGGCAACAGGGCCAATGATTCTCCTGTGTGTTAGTCTCTCTTAACAATGCACAAAGGTCAGAATCCAGCCTGAGACTTCTTGCTCAAACCCCCAAACACCACCATAACCTACTATAGAGACTGTGACCTTAGTATGAACAGAAAACAATCTATCCTATATATTTAAAAAACAACCTTGAGATCTGTGATTCTGTATACCATGAAAACAAGACTAGATTTCTATAAGCAGCAGACCAACAGTTTTATTCAAAAGGCCTGTGCTGGACCCAAGCAAGCTGACAAGGAGGGCGGGCTTGTGCCTCACAGGCAGAAGAGGAAGAGGCAGCTGCTGGCTTGCACAATTTTCTGGGATAGAGGAAGGAATGGAATGAAACCGTAGGCCAAGATTCAAAGTTCTGAACTCCTGGCATTTTTCTGAACTATTTATGACTCACCCAAAAGGTCCACTTCAGATGTCATACATGACTCAGGTACAAGTGTAAGTGGCACAGGGGGCAAAGCTGGTACCCAAGGGTGAGACAGACAGGGCACGGCCAAAGAGGGGCCTCACTTTCACATCTGAGGTGATGTGACATATTTACTCCCAGTAAGACCACAAACGGAATGGTTATACTTCTGAGCTAGATTTTATGCTTCAGAGGGAGGAAATACCTTCCAAAGTGACCTTTATGAATCCAGAGCCTCATGAAGGACACAGTGGATAGCCTAGAGAAGGTCAACAGTTTGTAGTATACCCAAGCACGCACAGAATCAGCAAAACAGAGCTTCCCAGAATGTCTCTTCTCTAGGCTTTAAAGTTAACCTCAAAAAAGAAATATCTTACTAAAAACTGGGAATGATGGACTAGGAAATTGACCTGAAATTTTCAGAAGCAAATATTACCCACATACTTTGAAATGAAGATGACCAACCCGCCGCACAACCCAACGATGTAAGGCTGAGATCTCCAAAGCCATCCTGAGATCTGAAACCTTGGTCATGGGCTCTCACACAGCACCCCAAACCATGCAGAGGGAGCAGTGAGGAGGGTTCAAGATGCCAAGCCCATGGCAGGCCTTACTTCCGCCCCTCCATCCCTCCCTCCCAGAGAAGGACAGGTTCCTCCTACAGGAGCCTCAGGTGCGCCCTCAGGGAGATGCACTGTGCCCTGGGTGGGGCACCACAGGCAAGAATCTTCCCGAGAACCCTAGGAGCCCAAGTGGGAAAAATGGAGTCGTGCATCTCCTAAGCACTGAAGTTCAATTAGCCACACAATTTCTACTTCTTGTCAGTCTGCTGAACTCTTGAGAAGCAACAAGCTTTAGCTTCTATCGCAGAAATTAAATTCTATATAGAATCAGAAAAAATTCCACTACTTTATCATATGGAATGCCGTGAAAGGAAATGACTCACATGATTCCCCTTGTGGAAACCTCCAGATTACTCTGTGGAGGAAGAAAACAGCACTGGAAAGAGAAAAAAGGTCCCTTCAACAATGACTTCCTAGCTTCATCTTTCCAAACAGAGCCAAACCATGAATTACAGTTAACACACATCTCAGGAAGAGCCACATTTGGAATGAGTAGAACAAAGAATTTATTCAGAGATCTCTTGGATGCTTCTCCTTCTCAAAAAATAATGAAGGAAAAGAAGAGTCTAGATGGGAATGGAGCTACTGTGGGGTGGGGGGCTTTCGCCGAGATACAGCAAGGTCCCAAAATCTTCAGGAGCTTGAAGAATTTTACAAAGACCACTTTTGTGTGTGCTTAAACATAAACCATTTCTATGCATCTCCCTAGTACTCCAGAAGGCTAAGCAAGGCTGCATTACAATAGCTCAGAAGCTAGACTTCACAGAGAGGCCTCGCCACCTTCTTTTCCTGAAGTAGGCCATCTTATTTATGTCTGAAAACCTGCCCTTGGCACCCTGTTCTTGTGGACATGGTTTTGTCAGATGAGAAAAGATCACAGCGAGGGTGTACAAAGTTCCCAGACCCAGTCACCTCCCTGCCTCTGAAGGTCTCCACAGAGACATCACAAGATGTCGCCAAAATGAGCAGAAGTGAGAAAGGACAGTGGATGGGCAGAAAAGAAACTGGCTGCACCTACCAGATACCAGTCAGTTGAAATCATCTTCACTAGCATCCGTAATCTGAAGTAGAACTTTAGAGCCCATGCACATTTAAATCCAGTTGTCTTAGGCCTAGATTCTAGCTTCATCTTAGTGGACTCAGTTAAGCGCAGGCTCATCGGGCAGACTCACCCTTTGTGAGGGATCTTCTCTGACTTTCAGACTGACCACAGACCGTGGCTCCTCACATTCCAGGACCCACAGCCCAGCCCCCTTTGTATGACTCCGTGTCCACCGAGTGCTTTAGACCTTCCCTGTGTGTCACCTCTCCACTGCTTTCTTCTGCTGTGCCAAGAATCCCCTTCCTTGGAATTCTTTTCAAATTAAATGAAAGAAACACTGATTCTCAACCAACGTTATATTCTGTTGCTCCTGTCAGAGGTAATAAAACTACCTCAGGAGTCAGCTATGTTTTAATCCACCCAGACACTAAATGTGCAGTGCGGATTTCCGGTGATAATCACACAGAAATTAAGGAGCAAAGTAGACACAAATCTCACTTCCAGGAGCTAAGTGCACTGCTGGGATGTACCACGTTTACCAGTGGCTCATGGGTAATACTCATGCTTTCAAAGACACTGGTAAGATTTCAATTTTACTTCTGGAGAAATATGGGAAGCTAATGCTTATGGGTTTAGTGTTTTTGAATTTGGGACCCAGACCAGAGTGAGCTTTTGAAGATGAACTCACCGCCTTTCCAGTGGGCGTCCATCACTGGAGATACTTCGAGGGATGTTGGCGGCTCTTTCTGGAGGAGGTATCTTCCCATCTCCTTTCCCAGCATTCAGCCGTGAGGTCATGGGACTCTGCACCTGGGACGGGACTTGAGGTGAATGAGGACCCTTGTTGGCATTCCGCTGCCATTTGTTATTATTCCGGAAGGGAAACTTGAACTCGTAGGAGACGCCTTCATTCATCTTGTACTCCATCACTGGCATGCGGTAGGTTTCTGAGCAACTCCTATTAATGGGAAAGGGCAGGGAGAAGAAAAATGCTGATTTGTGGTTGGCAGAGCCACACTGACTCTCTCACGCCTTCTAGCCTTTTTTCCATCTTTAGGCCTTGTAATTTTCTTTTCAAAACCGAGAACCTAGAAGACCATGGTGGTGCACACCTTTAATCCCAGTAGTCAGAGGCAGAGGTGGGCAGATCTCTGTGACTTCCGAGCCAGCCTGATCTACATTGTGAGTTCCAGGCCAGCTAGGGCTTCAGAAAAACCCTGTCTCAAAATGGCCAAAAACCAAACCAAAACAAACAAACAAAAAAACTCCAGAAGAATTACACTGGGGTTTTCCTTTATTCTAGTCCCAACTGTGGAGTCTGAGGTAAGGAGTCTATAAAAGGCCACAGGATCCCAGGACAGCTGGGAGCATGTGAGTTGCAAAAGAACTAAGGGAAGAAAGATAGTCAGACAGAGGACAGCTGCAGACCACACAGCTCAGAGGGCTCTGCACACCTTCCCTGGGAACACCTGGAGATCTAAAGGAGAATGCAATTCCAAATATGTTGGGATCCCAAGGGCAAAGAAATTAAGTCAGGAGAAATCCTGAAACCCAAATAGCCAAATTTAGCTTAGAAGAAGAAATCCCAATTACAAAAATGCTACAACTATTAAATCCCTAGGGATACAAAGTGTAATCTAAAACCAGATTTCTTTCTTATTTTATCTTTCCCTCTCAACTTAAAAAATCTAGAGCAGGCCTTCTGTCCCAGGCCTGAGCAAAATTAATAGCCAGCCACACAAGCTCTGACATTTCTGCCACTCCCTGAAACAACAACCCTCAGGAAACCTGGACCCATTCTGTACAGCTAAACAGGGAGAAGAATTAACTTTGTGGACAAAGTTTCAACTGAAGTATTAACCCCAAACACCGGAACCCCTCACTGAGTAAATTCGTAAGGGAACCGAAAGGGATGGAGAGATGAACAGAGCAACTGTGAGGCATTTTAGAGAGTCGAACGAGTTCAAGGCAAGCAGAAGGAGCTGCAAACGAATCACTTGGACTTTTAATTTTAGAAAACAAAAACAAAATTGGTGCAATTAATTTAATGCGTTTTGTTTTACTCCAAAGATCCAAAATGTTATCATTTTGACACATAATCAGAATTGAAAAGTCACTGAGAAATTTCATGTTCTTCTCACAGTGACGGCAGTTCACAGGGAGTCAAGCTGCAGCCACCTGCCACTCCTCACCGCCTTCTGGGCGGGAGAGCTGCTGCTGGCTTCATGGTCTCCTTGTTTCTGAAAACCGAAGAATGACGAAGGAATGGAGAGTGGGCAGAACTCCGAAGGGCAAATCTAACAGCTGTGTAAGGTCACGTGCAAATGGTCATGAAAAGATCTCACAGTGTCATCTGAAGAAAAATGTAACGGTGAAGAGGAAACCAAGACAGACAGTGTGCAGAGGGCAGGGCACTCGTTTAGCCACATTACATCAAGTCCCGATGGGGGACTACCCTGTACCAGCTTTACACATGAGCCAGTGGGCGCCTCAGAGATTCAAGTGCCCCAGTCTGCGCAGCCCGGAGGTGGGAGGGCCAGGTTTCAATTCACAGAACTGGTGTACTGCAGGCTCGTCTCATGTTAGTCACTGACAGAAGAATGCCACTCCAATGCCTCAGACATCCTTCATATTCCATGATAATCACGCCCCACTCAGGGTATATCGTCTAAGACACAACACTTGAAATCACTTGCAAATCCAGCTGGAGCTCTATGGTTGGCAGCAACTATAATTTCAGTGCTAAATGGGACAAAGAGTGACCCATGAATTCAATGAGAGGCCACTCCATTTTCTTGTTCTAGTTTTTGGTCTTCTCCTTCTTTCTAGATTTTGATTTTCAGCTCTTATTTCTCATCACTCTCTCCTTTTCCCTTGGGCACTATGGGAAACAGAGGAAATGGATGAGCAGCACATCTCAACACTGACCTCCTGACCCAAAAAGCCAGCCATACGTGTGAGGGCAGCTTGGGCCCCTAGAAGCTGTGGCTTTGCTCTGAATGAACACGCCACTTCTTTCAACGGAATCTCCTCTGAAAAATGAGATTTGAACCAGATGCATTCTAACAGCCCTTCCAGCTCAAAAGCAGTGTGCTTTCCCATTATGGAAACAAGGAGACACTTTGTAACTTTTTCTTACTTAGGAGATAAGTTGCTTCTCAAGTCCCTAGCAAAAAATAATACTAAACGTAATCTGGTCTTTTTATGTAACTGTTTGTTTTTAGCTCTTGAATGGCTTTTGATTGCGAGTAGTTCCTCACAGAATAAAGCTGTTCCATCTGAACATCTCAATTTCATCTGCTGGTCAGGTGTATTCTTCTTGTCGGGTGGATGGCTTTAGGGCTCAGAGGTCCTAGACACTGGTGGTCACAGACTCTGGACATGGAACAGAGGGATGCAGCGTGAGGCACACAGGACCAGTCTGGCAGGCTCACCAGCACTGCTTTCTTGTTGCTGTCCTTCAGTCTCTTACTCTATAGGCAGTCCCTGCACCCTCCATCTTCCTCACTGTTTTGATAAAAAAAAAAAAAAAAATGAAGCTGCCATAAGGTTTTCATGGAAAATGAAACAAAATCCACTGGGCCTGTAGCAGGGGCTCAGAAATTTGGCTTTGCTTTCTGTTCCTTCTCTTAAACAAACTGCAACTTGGAAGCAATTCATGGAGGGGGTCTTCCTGTTTGTGAGGAGCAGAGAAAAGGTCCTTATTTTACATTTGATACTTAAACATCACTTTCTGTTGTTGTTGTTGTTGCTATTAAACCACCTTCTGTTTTTTGAAAAGCTACCTTTTCAAAGTGAAGGACTTACGTGTGCACACAAACTCAGTGCACGACATATGGTCATTGTGTGGCTGCCCATGATCCTCTCAGGGTCCTGGCATACTAAGAACCAAACAGCAGTGGGTAGTGAGCTTCAAGAAGACCTGTTCTGCCTCACAGCAGAGCTGCCTAAAGGAAAGGTTGACAAAGAGGACGAGAGTGACTAGTCAAAGAACAGAGTAATTAGTTGCTAGGAAAACAGCAGTGGGAGTGTGAAGTGCGGAGGAGAAGAGACAGAAGAGCATTATCCTATTTTGTTGAAAACTGTAACAAGGTGTTAATGCTCAACTGTTCCCTTTGAAGTCATTTCTGCAGGAAGGAAACAGCTTTTCAGGCCTCTAAAGGCACAGCACACAAGCCTACCTGCTCCGATGGGTTAGCTCCTAGCCTTCAGGGCAGCCTCCTGCCCCACACCTAATAACATGCAACTGCAGTAGCCAGCTCAGAGCCGATGGCACAGTGTTCCTCAGTGGTACTACTAGAAACAAACGTGGCTCCTTCACTACGGTTGAGCGGAGCTGCCTGCTCTGACTTGCAGAACAGGTTGTCCCATCTGCCTCAACTCTGCCTTTACTGAACATGTCATGTTGGTAACTTGAAAGCAGTCAGTGGGAGAAATTGACACCATGGGATTCAGGAATTCTACAAATCAAAGTCAATCTGCCAGCATGCCCATGATACCTACACCAGCATAAAAGGTCTGTGCCAGCCTACGGAGAAGCAGACACAAGCCTGGACTCCAAAGCCAAACATACCTTTGTCAGACAAGCTTGAGAAGTTACTTGGTTTCTCTTTTGGTTTTAGTTTTTTAAATTAAAAAATTACATTTATTTATTTACTTATTTATTTACGGAGAAGCAGACACAAGCCTGGACTCCAAAGCCAAACATACCTTTGTCAGACAAGCTTGAGAAGTTACTTGGTTTCTCTTTTGGTTTTAGTTTTTTAAATTAAAAAATTACATTTATTTATTTACTTATTTATTGTTGGGTGGGGTGCCACTATGTACATGGGTAGAGAGGTCAGAGAACAGCTTGTGGGATCTTCTGTGTTGAATCTGGAGATCAAACTTAG
Source organism: Eospalax fontanierii (assembly GCA_035773235.1). Taxonomy (NCBI): domain Eukaryota; kingdom Metazoa; phylum Chordata; class Mammalia; order Rodentia; family Spalacidae; genus Eospalax; species Eospalax fontanierii. Next base: position 52,681,750 of record CM069536.1, on the reverse strand, counting down.
GTCATCAGGCTTGGGGACAATATCTGCTGAACCATCCTGTTAGCCCTACTTAAGTTTCTTTTAAGCAAGAAAAAAGGTAATGCTATTACCTCATTGGATTGTTATATGGATTTAATGTATTAATCCATGTAATGCAGTGCTTTTTCTAGGACCTAGAACATTAAAGTAAAATACTTAGCCAACGTTATTTTTCCTAACACACCAAAGATGATACACCCAGTCTAGGATAGTGTTGCAGGTACACATCTCTCATCACAGGCCCATCTTTCCAGGTCTGACCCATCTTTCAAGTCATAATTATTCGGTTTCAGAGTCGGCAAGGCAGCTGCTATATCCACCTTACATCAGTCTATTTTCTCTCAGCTCCCCCAAACAAACCTGGGAGCCTAGAAAAGGGCAGACGGATGAGTGGAGTCCTAAGACCACTGTTCAGAATTCAGAAAGCTTGCTTATTTTCTCCTGTTGAGATCAAAAGGCAATGGGAAGGCAACAGCAGAGCAGTGGCAGGACACTTGGAGAATGTTCTAGATAAGAGCCCAGCTGCTCTCTGAACCATGGCTGTGCTGTGCTTTGAATCCCAGGTCAGCAGACATTTTAACATTAATGATGATGTACTTGGAGGGTCTAGAAAACCTGACAGAGACGGGGCAACACTGTTGTCTAATACAGGGCATGCGTATTGGGACAGTTTCAGAATACCCCCTACCCAAATTAACTAAAATAAAAAGTTGTGCATATATATTTTTGGTACCTTGAGAAACCAGCTATCCAGACGAGATTACTTGTTAATGCTTTCAAACCGAAGGGCTTCACTAGAACTTGACGTAGGCACTAACCCCTGTGCTGTCTACGGCACGGGTAGCATTAGGATATGCTATTCTGAGCAAAACTTGATTTAAACTGAAGTCCACTTAGGTTGTCATGGTTGATTAGTCTTTAAAAGGCACAAATAGCCCACTGTCATGATTTATAGTCTACCATCTGCTAATCATAAATCCATGAGTGCTCAGACACAGGACTGGTCATTTTAGGGAGCAAGTAGGAAAAAAGAACTGTGTTTTGGCTTTAAGAGGCCTAAGAATTAATTATCAAAGACTATGAGAAATTCTTAGACAATAACAGCCAAAAATAAATAGCAGACTTTTTTCAAAGTCAGCAAAAATAGCATGTGCAAGCCCAAAGAGTAAAGAAGTTGATTACATCTGTCCCATCAAGCAACTTTCCCAGAGATGAGAAATTAAGTTTTGGACTCCTGGCTTGGCTGGAACTGGGCAGGCAGGATCTCTTGGGTCCTCCCTTCAGGCGGAGGCTGAAGATCAAGCTGCCAAGGCATCCTGTGCAGAACTGCTCTAAGGTCAGTTCCTGGACCTGAAGATGCCTCCAAAAGGCCAGGAAAGAGCCTGAAGTCTCACTGAGTGTCCAGGCACAGACGGCAGGGCTCAAAACTCCACCAAATGGGAGTGAGGACAGTAAGATCATCATCGGACATGAAAGAAAAACTTCTGACAGCCTGAGACGATGGGCACCCTTTAATGTTAAGTGTTCCAAGCCTACTGGCTACTGGTGGAAAGTGCTAAAAGACTGATGTTGCCAGACTTTTCTACCTGGAGCAGCAACTTTGGAAACCCAGAGATATAAATCCTGTAACTGTTCCCAGTCAGTCATTCCAGCTGTTGCTGCCACATGCTGAAGGGGACTAGACTTTCCATGGGAGGAACTGCCAGCCTCACAAGGGATCAACTTCTCCTCTGATGCCCTGCTCCCCCGCCTGCTGGGAGATGTTCTACATGGTACAGGAATACTGCTCCAAGTCTGGGGCTCAGCTGCCAACTCAGACCTACCTCCGTGGGGTGCAGTCGTCATGTGGGGGGATGATGACAACTTTCACTGTGACGGATGTTCTCAGAAGATCTATCATCTGCTCATGACTCAGAGTGGCCACTGCCACCTTGCAGATCTCCACCAGGCGGCTTCCCTGTCTCAGCCCTGCCTGCCAGGCATAGCCGTAGGGCTCCACATCTGCCACAATGCCCTCATAGTTGACATGGAAGCCAAGCTGTCCTAGTCCATTTCTTCGAAGAGTCATTTCTACCGATTCACAACCTTTGGAAACAAACTAGACAAGGAAATGAAAGGTACTGGGGTTTAGTGCCAGAAGTCATCAAGTGTGGGACATGGAACTGGAAAGACACTGCCACTTGGATTATCCTGTGATTATTCCTATTGCGAGCTGAAGGGCAGGTTGGTTACTTCCCCTTCACTAGTCTCTATTCATTAGGCCAACAGGTATACGCTGGTGGCCTCCAAAGAGTGCAATGGCTTTCCTGAAGTTATAAACCCCATAGAGAGCTGGCAGCAAAGAGAACCTGTAGCCTGCTACTCAGCTGCCCTTTTAAAAAAATCCAAGACAGCAACTCTTTTCAACAGCTACAGCCTACTGCCTGGGTCACAATGCAGCCACCAAGGTGGTGGGATCAGGCTACATGCAAATGAGTTTCCGACACAAGCTCTTAGTCAATGTGTCCCCCTCTTCTGGTGTTGCAGTTTTTCAGAATAAGGGACGGAAAATACGAGCCTCAGATAAACTGTGCTGCTTCAAACATCATCAAGTAAGTGGCTGGAGCACCTAATAAAGCTTCAGTCTTGTGTTGCTGACTCTATTCTACTGAAAACTTTAAGAAAGAGAACTTGCATGTGAGTAAGGGGAAGAAAAAGACTCACCTGCAGCCTTTTGACAATTTCTTTGATATCTTCATTGCTAATGAAACTCTCTACTGAAACACACTCTCCACGCTCATAGAAGATTTTGAGGCTGGTGTCACTGGAAGTCCACCCTATCACATCTCTGCAGGAACAATTAAAAACCACACTTCTGGTTTCCTGCTCGATGAGGACGATGAACTCATTGGAGATCCCGAGGAGGCAGTCTAATTCCATGGCCTTGCTGTAGTCTTTGGCCCGGACTGCCCACACGATGGCCCCCATGCTACTGAGCTCAGCTCCTGGATATGGTTTGGACTTTTCCTTCTTCTTGGAGGCCAGAGAAATGAATGGAAACTTGCCTGAAGGGTCAATGGGCGTGTTGGTGACGTTCTTTTCTGCCAGATCTTTCAAGTATTCCTGGCGAGTCCTTGTCGCCATGGCCCGGAACTTCTCTGATTTATGAGCAGCATTTTCTGCATTAATTACTTTGGCCAAAAGGAAGTCCCTGAACACATTTGACTTGGGGAAAGTAACCCCTTTAGGGATGGGAGGTCCAAAGGAAGGCACATCTCTGGACCTGGTGACCGCCACACTGAAAGACAAAGCAAAGATCAAAGAGTGAGGCATCAGTCAGTATTTCTCAGTCTTCTATTATAATGTGAAAATAAAATATATTTTCACAAAGAGCCGGAGACGTAGCTCAGTAGTGAGGCACTGGCCTCACATGAACGTGTGAGGCTCTAGGTTTGACAACCAGTGCAGGGAAGCGGGAGGGCGCATATGTCAAAAGCAAAAAAATTACTCTTTTGTGCAGGAAAACCTCACACAAATTTCTGCTTAAAACAAGTAAACTTTTCCATTCAACACATTTAGGAGAACTTCAGTTTTTCCTAGGTCACCCACTCTAAAGCCTAAAGTTCAAACTTTCATTTCTTTAGCAAGCAGGAGACTAAACCATAGCATCATGAAAACAAAACAAAACCTTATTGTAACTGGCTACATTTTTTTAAAAAAAGAAAAAAACTATTTTAAATACCTATAGACTATTTCCAGTGACATCTTCCACAATCACATAATCTTTCAGAGCAGAGATTTTGTCAGAAAAATAGACCTATCCTCTTCTTGAGACAGGATGCCTGTAGGCAAAATAGCTCATCGGTCACTGAGCCATCTCTCCAGCCCCTCATGTGCCTCCAGAGGGCACATGACATACATGAAATGACTTAAATTTTAATAAAGCAAATAGTATTTATTGACTTATGTGTGAGGCATTGTATAACCAGATTAAAAGCATCACTTTAGAATAAAAATATCAATAATAAATATGATTTTTATATAACAGCCACAGTACTTGAAAATCCTATTTTTAAGCTGAATTATTCCTTGGTCCAAATTTTCTACTTCTGATCTGTGATTCTATCTGTAATAAACATATTTACCTTTTTCCAGTTCTTCTTTTAAACTGATTTTTATTTCAGGAATTTGAGTGTTTTTTTTGTGTGTGCCTCTATGTAAGTGTACCATGAGGTGCAATGCTCATGGAGGCTAACACTGGGCATCGGATCCCCTGGAACTGGAGTTACAGAAGGTTATTAGCCACTATATGGGTATGAAACCAAGTCCTCTGCAAGAGCAGCCAGTGCTCTTAATTGCCAAGCCCTTTTTCCATTTATTTAAACAAGATCAACAAAAGAAAGCCTGTTCTCATCATTTCTTTTGCATACATATGGTCGAAACATGGGCCCAAGAAAAATCGGCATAGGGACATCTGTATCAATCTATTATTTTAATCTCAAAAGAGAAATTAAAAATTTCCTAAAACAATAGAAAAAGAGAGGTTGTATGTTTTATGTCATGGTTCAAGATTACATGTGAGACACTCAGCCAAGTTTATGGTGACCGGAAATGATGATTCTAACACATTAAGCATCCCACTTTACAAATAATCTACATGAGTCAATCTCGAAAGCATGCTGAACATTAGGAAAGCTATACAGAAATTTATTTTCTCAGAATTCTCTCTCGAGGAGAGAGAAAGAGAGACAGACAGAAAGAGAGAGACTGAGATTGTAATCTGAGAAAGTATACCTTTTAAATTAAATCAAAGACCTGTTTCACATTTTCCTTCTTTTAAGGAAGGTCTTGCCAGAGTCACACCTATAATTCTAGCACTTGGGAGACTCAGGGAGCAGGATTCCTATGAGACTGAGACCATCCTTGCTAAAAAGTGAATTCCACAGCCTCTTGGACTGCAGAGTTAGATCCTGTTTCAGCACCTCCCCACATACACGTAAGTGAAGGAAGGGGTCACACTTTAAAAATTGCTATATCTTAATAGAAAATGGGATAAATAAAAGTCTATAACCTAAAGTTAGAAATTATACTCTGGTAAAATGGAAAAGCTACAGTGTCTGAAGATACCTTGGACTGATGTATTTAACCAAATTGTTTCTTTTTTTTTTTTTTTTTAAAGACTACCTGGTAGTTCACTTTATGACAAAGAAAATGTCAACCTTGCTCCATTTTCTAACTGGAAAAGAGAATTCTAAGAATCCTCTGTACATGCATTAGGGTCTAATGATACAGTATTAAAAAGGCAGTTTCTCTTGTCTACTGTGAACAGTCTGGCTTGAATGCTGACAGCTATATAATTTTATAGTTTGAACATGTTAGCTTTCCTCCTCTTTTCTGAAGCTGAGCAGAAGATGCTAAAATCCAGATCTCGGAGACTTTTGTACAAGGGCTGCTGTAAGGATCTAGAAATATTTATTATCTTTCATTTCAAAATTGGCAATTTCTTCTCTTGCTAATTTCACTCAAATCATTATTCTTTCTCAGGAAGCAGCTGTGATTTTATTCTAACTGAGGAGAGGAACATGCCTAGCGGGGCCATGATTATGAACACCATCCATCTACTTGCCCCTAAGCCCACAAGCTTTCTATACATCTGTTTGTTCATCGACGGAACTTTAGACAAAGGTACACTGGAAAACCTACCAATAATTAAAAGCCTCTAGAATGAACTGTGAGGGAGAGAACTGAGTCTTCGCCATGCAATTATCAGTGACTCACTACAGATGGGAGGTAAACGATACAGACAGTAATCAGCTCTGCATTATTAGAAACAGAATCCTCACAAAGATGAGGAAGATGATATCCTAAAAGGCTCTGTTCAAAAAATGAGTTTTGCTTTTGGACATACAAAGTTTCAAGGTTTCTAGATTAAAAAGCTCATTAATTTATTTGCCACCAATGCTAAGTTCTTGATGGTAAAGGCCCAGTTAGTTTTGGCTAAACAGAATATTTTACATCCATTTAAAAAAATTGGGGGGGGGGCAGCATCACCTTGCCTAGAATTTCTAAATATAGGTAGTTAAGACATTAAGTATAAATGGTTCTTGCTATTTTTAAAAACAGATTCCAAAAGGCCTCTGCTGGACACTTACCTTAAACTAGTTTGTAGCACTATATCTTGGAAATGATAGACCCTTTATCATTAGAGACATGCCTTATTCACCTGGCAGAATATAGACAAGGACTCGCTGCCCAGGTGGGCTAGAGGACAGACAGAACGTAGAAGGTAAAGCAGTCTGAGAGGGCCAGCAGTGAAGGGGACCTCAAAGAAGTCACTGGTCCTCAAACATCCTTAAAGTCTTTGGCTTCATGTCAAAATTCATCTAGGTTTTACATTCTACCAAGGAAAATGTTAAGTCTACTTTAACTTACAAATATATACTCCAAAGTCTTTGAGAATGATAAAGAATCAAAAAGGATCCTGTTCTGCAGGTGAACAGTGTGTAGAAATCCTCCACCTCTCCAGAAAACAGAGGCAAAGGAGCAAGATGATCTTCAGAGTTGATGGAAAGTGTCAGGGTTGGAGCTAAGCTCTCAGCAGTCAGCAAAGCTCTAGGAGAAGACCACACTGCTCCCCCTCCACCACAGTCTCCAAACCGTCCCTTCTTTCCCTGAGGCACTTACAGGGGCCATCCACATAAGTCTCGTGACCCAAGTGACCATCATGAGGCTGTGTATAGTTGGTCTGGAACATGTAACATTTGCCAGCATCAAAGACCTTGGATGAAATAATAGGTCTTGACACCCAAAGTCAAAGTTGATACACAGGAATGCTCTAGGAACAGCTGAAAATAGAAGTCTTAACAGAAATAGTGCAGAATAAGACACTGGACTTTGAAGTCAGGCATGGTGGCGTATACTTGAAATGCCAGCACTTGGGAGGTGAAGGATGGTCAAGGGGCTCAAGGTTCTCCTTGGCTATGTAAGTTCAAGGCCAGGCTGGGCACATGAAACTCTCACTTCCAAAGACAAAAAGCAGGGTCAGTGAGATAGGCCAGTGGGTAAAGGCACTTGCCATCAAGCTGGAGGGCCTGAGTTAATTCCCTGGGGCTCACATGGGAGAAGGAGAGAATCTACTACTCCACAATCTATCTGACCTTTGCCATGTGTGCCGTGCTACATCCCTCAATAAATAAATGTAAAAATCAAACAAACAAATCACAACCCAAATTAAAAGAACAACAACGAAAACAATAACAACAAAAGACCTGAACTTCGGAAGCTCAATGGAAATAGCAGGAAACAACTGATTCTCAATCTCAAACTTGAAAGAAAAAGGAAGCCAGACCCGCTACACAGTTCTGTAACCCCAGCTGGCTACTCAGGAAGCCAAGTTAGGAGGATTTCAAGTTCAAGGCCTACCTGGGCTACAGAGGAGTTTAAGGCTTATGAGAATACTGGAAGACCCTTTCTCAAAATAAAAGTGAAAAGAGAGCCAGTGACACAGTTCAAGGATAGAGTACTTGTACAGCATGTGCCAGGACTACAGAAAAAGTAAAATATAGGCTGGAGAGATAGCTCCGTGGTTAAGAGAACACTGGCTGCTCTTGCAGAGGACCTGGGTTTAGTTCCTAGCACCCACATGGAAGTTAACAACCATCCTAACTCCAGTTCCACAGGATCTGATATCCTCTTCTGACCTCCAAGTGCACGACACAGGTACACTTACACACATGCAGAGAATATACTCATTCACATAAAAAATAGTAAGATATTAAAAAAAATTTTAAAAAAAACAAAAAAGATAATGCAAAACACACCCAAGTGGTGGAGGAAGGTCCCTTCTTAGAGCTTGGAGGAGAATGAGTAAGGCCTGAGGAACTTTGCCAGAAGCAGACCTGGGCCCAGGGCAGGAACGGGCACACAGGCTGCTCATTCTCTCTGGGAACTTTGGGTTTCTTACAGCACCGGTTTCCCCAACAACACTCAAGGAGCTCCTATGAGGAGGGCTCTGAGCTGCTCTTGAAGATCCAAGGTGAAACTCAGATTAGGGTTTGGCTCATCTGCTGGAGAATGCTGAGTGCTAGGGGACACACTCAGTAAACGCTCTGCAGCTCCAGGGGGTTTGAGGAACACTTCCACAGGAAAGCAAAGCCAAATTCATGAGATGAAGGAAGAACAAGTCTGTGTTTCTGAGAAGGAACCAGCCCAGAATGTGGCACATGCAGACAGACAGCACAGCGCACATGTTCTGGGGAGATAAAGTATCTCATAAGTAATAAGCTGCGGACAGGGATTAGGAGAGGCTAAGACTGGACTTGGAAGACCCAGGCAGTAGGATGTGGTAGGAGTTTTAAGCAAGTGACATTCAGGGTTTTGTCTTAGAAAGGCCAGCTGTAGTGGACAACAGGGATGTTAAGTATGACTGGATCCATCTCTCCTCTGCTTTGCCCCCTCCCCCAGGTGAACCTTGAGAATGCCTTCCTTGAGAATTCCTTCCTTCCTTCCTTCCCTTCCTCCGTTCCTTCCTTCCATTTTTTAGAGACACAAGAAAACAAAAAGACATTTAATGTGCACATACCACGCTGCCTTGCCTAAACTCAGTACCTGCTGGATCCTAGGTAGACGACACAAGCAGTCATCTACTAGACAGAAGGGGAAATCTGAGCCCTGAGTAATTTCGGAATCTGGTCTAATGCCAAGTGCTCTTTCAGCTACGTCATGCTCACTCCTCAAAATTTATTACATTTTAATCACTAAAAATGGAAACCTTGCTGAGAGAAATACCATATATTTCTGCCTTATAAATTAACATCTGTTTAGGAGACTCAGGTCATTTTTATAATTACTTATTAGTCTACTTTTAAGGTTAATTATTCCTTAGTTTCAACAAATTGGTAGGACATTGTCTTAGGATTGTCTTTATGACTTTTTGTGCATATTATGGTCTAAGTAAGATCCATATACTACAATTAACTTAGTACTATTTGGGACATGGGATGTCAGGGACTGAACCCAGGGCCTTGTACACGCATCCTGCAATTAATTAATCTTCACTAATTTGTCATTCTGTAGAATCATCTCTACTTATCTGATGCTTTTCTTTCTTGCAATGCATCTGTTGGAGAAACTGGGCTGTTTGCTGCCCAGAGTGTGACTTTGGTCAACCATCCACAAGTTTCTCAGTCATCTGTATTTTGATGTGGTTTGAATAAAGGCTTGATCACATTCAGATTTAATTTAGGGAGGGGAGGACAAGACTGACTCAAAGGTGAGGTAGCACCCCACCATTACAAAGTGCATATCTGTCTCTTTCTGTGGTGTTTGTAGCCTCTGATGGTCAAGGCTAGATCCAGTAATTCATTAGTCATATTGTACACTGTGTTTTTCACAAAGTGAGTGAAATACATTTGGTTGTTTGCCCTCAAATCAAACAACCCTAGACTGCACTGCTTATTGAGTTTGTATCTCTGATGTCAACAGCTTTTCTGTATCTCCTCCAATAATAATCACATACTGATGGTTTTCAGTTTATTTTTTGACCTTAACAGCTCCTTCATCTTTTTGATTTGTCATTTCTAATCTACTTTATCAGCTGGGACCAGGAAATTAAGCTCACTGCGATGATACAAATAACAGCAGAGGTTGCAGGGCTCGATAATCAATTATAGGGCAAACTTTAGTACAGAGTTAAGTAATGGATTTCTGAGTCCTTGGCTATATGATTATTCAAGGTTAACTGACTTCTAGAATTAGTTTTACTACACGAACTTCCCAGTCTTTGAGGAGGTACAACATGATACTGCTTGGATCTTATCTCTGGACCCACTGTAGGAAATATTCTTTGTTATATCTCAGGGTACATACATGATAAACACAGGAGAAAAAAAAAATCGAGGTGAAAGCCAAGTGCAACCTCCAAACTTCTGCGTGTAAACTACCTTCCATGGAGACACGGGGAGAACCTACTGAGGCTCTACTTAAATAAGGTTACTCTGGTGGCCCAGCAACACAAAGGGCTCTGTTGCCTACTTTTCTTCCCTGCCACAGAAACATCTGGACTGCAATTTCTACCCTCCGTCTGATCTTTATGCTGCACACACCACCCGACCACTCCCCAACAGGTTCATCTGTGTCCACTGAATTCCAAACATCTAGGCTTTAAATACATACTACAAATCCCACGTTCTTAGTTAAATATCCCTCGTAACTCTTTAGATTACGATGGTAGATATTTCTTTGATTTGTATGGTGGATGTTATGGTAGATATTTCCATATTCCACGTATTAGGCGGCAACATGTCAGTTCAAACAAACAAAACAAAAACAATGCCACCCCCCCCCCAAAAAAAAAACCCCAAACAGAAAAACAGACGAATACTTTTAATAGAAAAGTTGGGACCAGGAGGACTGATTGATTGGCTGTGGTGTTGGGGATAGAAGCCAGAGCCTCATGTCTGGTAAGCGAGTATTCCATCACTAAGCTATAGGTTTAGCCCAAGAGATTTTCAATGATGCAAGTCACCTGAGGTCTGGCGTACTTATATATCATGCATAAGGCCCTGAGTTCTATTCTCAATACTAGGAAAGAAAAATTGAATTAGTCTAGCTCTACAGGGATAAACTTTTCCACCAAAGTAATGAAAGGGTCTATAAATACAATTCCTGAACAGTCCTGGGAGCTGGGAAAACACAGGATGACCTGTGCAGTACCTTTTTTAAAAATCCAAATTTTCCATTCTGCTTCAGAAGACACGTATTTCCATGGAAATATAAGCTCCTTCTCCCTTCTTTATCAACATTAAAGACTACAAGACAGGTAGGTACACTGTTTATTCTAGGCTTCCAATACCCCCTGACAATCTATGTGCCCCAGAAAACATGCCCATCTCATTTGAGAAGGTCATAGAACAATCGGGTATCTTAAGTTTACAGTGGAAAAAGATGATTAACTTAAAAAACAAAAACAAAACCCAGGAACGTACTGTGTGCTACTCCTAGCAAAAGATTCTCAAAGCACCACATGGTTATGTTAGAAAGATGGACTTTCCTCTATGCAACAGATTCAAACCTCAAACTGTGAGACTGACAGAAACATCATGATTTTTCAGCACTGTAAGTACGTGTGTGTGAAATATGAATAAAAGAAAACACCAAAGCCACCTCCTTTGGGTTGTCCATTATGGTGGCCAGTGGCCAAAAGTAGCTACTGAGCACTTAAAATGTGGCTACTGTAACTGGGGAATATAAAATTAGATTATAATTTAGTTTACAAAGTGTGATTGGAATGATCTGGGTATTTAACTATAGTTCTAATTATAAATGTTATGAAATCCCAACACAGATCGAGTCTGGTCAATGGAAATTTAACATTCAATCTGTACTGTACTAGAACTAAAATGCCCTCTAAATTAAAGACTTAGTATAAAAAAATGTAGATTGCTGCAATAATTTAAAAATTTTAAACTACATGCTTAGTATACTGAAATAATACTTAGATATAGTAGATAAGTAAAATAACACTGGATCAAAAATGCAAGAGTTGAAATTTCTTTCACCTACCTTTTTCTTTCCAAGTCAAAAATTTTAAGTAAAAATGTAGGTGAAAGTAATTTCAACACTGTTTTTGACTCAGTGTTATATTTTATTTACCAAATATATCTACAATTAGTCAGGAGGCAAAGGAGGGAGATCTCTGAGTTTAGGGACAGCCTGGCACACTCAGCAAGTTTGAGGTAGCCAGGGCTACACGAGGAGACTGTGTCTCATAAAAAAAAAAAACAACAAAAAGACTTGTGGCTTGTACTGTATTTTTATTAGATAGTACTGATTTAGACAAAAGCTTGGAAAGATATACTCCTTAAAATATCATAGTATGAAATCCTCTGCACAATCCAGAAGACAGCATGCTGGGAATGTTCAGGGTATTTGAAACAATTAAGAAATGTTTAAGGAAACAGAAAAAAAGCCTTTAAGAGTATGCTTAGAAATGTTAAGAGCTAAGCAAGGGTTTGGACTTTCTTAAAGCAATGATTTTTTTTATTTTTTAATGAATTTATCTATCTTATTTATTACGAACATTTTTCTCTGTTCTTGCCATGCCAAAAGAAATATATAATTAGCAGTATGAGTAATTAGCTAGTTGGTGTCCAGATGGTATGGATGCAGGACACCACCTAAGGAGGAGGTGCAAATGGAAACGGCAGGTGTCTAACCAACAAGTCTGGGGAATGCCAACACCACCAGTTACATCAGCGTGTACGTGCAGCCAACTGCACACACAACGTAAAGACAAAAAGGAGAAGTAACAGACTTTGCGGCTACCACACTTCAGAATGCAGAGCTGGAAAAGGATTCTGCATAACCACCATCAGTCGGGGACCACCCACCTTGCCACTCCGGTTCGGATGCATACCTGTAACAGACGCTGTCAGTGCAGGGGCTGTGAGCCCTAACAATGACAAAAACATGCTGAAAGTGGGATCGGATGTTTTTTGGGCTAAATGGCTGTGCTCCAGGCTCTTGGAAAACGATTGTTACAATGTCATTCCCAATGTGGCGCTTCCGTAGGAGCTGCAAGATAAAAATAAGCACCAACATTAAGTGATGATATCTGAGACCCACCTCCCTCCATCCTTCCCTACCCTAAACCCATTCCAAATTGGTACTCGCCAGGGCAGGTAATCTACAGTTCCTGTCAGTATTCTAGCATCCTCTCCAAAGAAGAATACGGAAATGAATATTCTGAAATTTGCATAAAAAGATACATCCATTCAAATAGAGCTAACCAACTTCTGGGATCTCCAAACCCTTAGTTTCTATAACAGTTGCATTCCGTTTTCAGATAAGAAAGAAACTTTTAGAGATGGGGAATGGCTGAAATAATTACTACTCAATTTTGTCATGGTTTTATTTAAAGAAAATGTGGCTAAGGGGTTTTCTGGAACACTTTGTGTTGCAAGCTGGGAGTATTAAAAATTAGTACTATTACACAATATTGTCCACTTTAAAGCAGGTCAAGTTTCAGGTTTAAATAGCATCTTCAATATAGAGAAAACTTCAGACCACTTTCTGATTCCCATTATATGGCACTCTATATATTCGTTGTCAAAGTTAGGCACCTTAAACCATTCCAGACTGGTGTGTTTATAAGACAGTTTAATTACAGTATAAGGAAAAAAACTGAATAAAGTCTGTATTTCTCATACTTATTTTTATAGAAGCTCTTAAAAGAGAAATACAACTAACTGTGACATTTATAAACTCTCTACTACACATAAACTTTCCCTTATAAAACCTGTTCCTTTATTTCAAATTCTCTTGTGATATTAAAGCACATAAATCACATAAAACCAGCGATCTAGATACTGGTTGCCAACTGGAAGAAACAATAGCCTTTCAGATCAAGATTGAGAATTGGGAGTTAAAAATGTTTGGGAAATTATATCTTTAATCTTAGGAATTTGAAAACATCCCAAATTATCTTCCAATGAGCAGTTTAATTCATTTCTAAACATCAAATGTTATGAGACTAAAGACTGATCTGAACTGATTGCTCTCTAGACTATACCCATAATCAAAGCTCATTTATGTACTTGAGATCTTGGATTTTAAGAAACCCACCCCTGTCTATGACCATACACCATTCTCTAAATATATATCATTATCTTTTTCATGTAATATCATGTTGTAACATATCCTGATATGTGAAATCTTCAAAAGGATCCACGAGAAACAAATTTATTTGTCCAACTTATGCAACATATAAAAATATTATATTTTTTAAAATGTATACAAAATATTTAAAAAGATAGGTTTTAAAAGTTTATTTCTAAGAACAAAGTCATCTACATGGAAGAAAATAAACTGATTAGCCAAAGAATGGAAATTTCATAATATATAGCAGTACAAATTACTTTCCTTTTCTAATTTAGGGCTGTAATATTTTGCTTTGATTAGCTACCCAAATCAAACAATTTAGATAGTTGTCCATTTAAATGATAAACTTACTTTGTCCAGCACTTCAACAACTGAATCTTCATATTAAATACTGTACCCTGACAAATCTTGTCTTCCTCTTCAGAGTGATCAGGTAGAATAGACCTTTATCCCCTACTCAAAGATTATTACATGTTTTTAAAATTTGTCTACTGACTGGTCAGTATAAGTTTACCTTCTGTAATATGGTGTTCTTCCCTCAGAGAATCTATCATTGGGAGGTTACATTAAACATGCTGTCCACAAAGTTGACAAGGAGTTTATCTTAACATGAGTTTATTTCAGATTAATGGCTGACTCACTGTTTTGTTTCCTACTTTTGATGACTCTGGTAATCAGGAAAAGCAAAGTTTTGTTTCTTAGGTCTGTGATTTACTGAAGTGTGAGAGTGGATGTGTGTTTGGTTAAGATCTATGAAGGAGGACATGATTCATTCTGCAGCTGGTGTGTATTCTCAGCACAACTGACAAAAACAAACATCCCCATCCACTGTGAGGTCAGAAGTCAAACCAGACCCAGCAAGCTTGCAATAGGTGAAGAAGGAGAGGCTGTCAGCTCTCTGCTCCTTCTCAACTTCAGGGTTGAGATAAGTATCATTCATTTTGAAACATTAAAAAAAAAAAAAAAGAAAATCCAGTAACTACCACATATCGTCTCAACAGTCCCGCCGGTTCCCATTTTGCCGGTCCCAGTCTGTCACTACTAAGTTTCTGAGCTTCTCTCTCTCCCATTTTAGTGGCTGGGCATTGCTTCTGGATCTTCAGGAGATTACTGCTTATGTCTCTTGCCATTCTGTCATGAACACGTTCGGAAAGAACATGACTCTGGACGCCACTGACATTCTTTTTGGCGTTTCTCCCAGGTGGCGCATTCAATTTCCTCCGGAATCAGGATGAAACATCAGGACTTTCCTGTTTCGTGCACTGGCCTTTTGAGGTGACTCTTCACCTTCTTGTGCAGGTCCTTTGCAAGCCTGCAGAGCCATCTAATCACTGTGATCTCAACTTATTCTCTTCAGATTTCCTAAAATCCTCAATCCCCAGTAGCAAATGATTAATTCACCAAGCCATTCAGCTGGCTGTTAACCTAGAATTTGTGCCTCTTCATTTGTTTTCAGCTTGTTTGTGATTCCTTGTTTCCATAAAGCACTAAATTTCCTGATGCCTTGACAGGTGCTACACTAAATTCTGGTGGTGTATTTTACAAACTTGCCACTTAGGCTTCTGGGGGAAAAGAAATGAGGGGAAACACACAGGACACAAACATCTCTTACCTGTTGCTTGTTGTTAGGTGTGTACGGCAGCATGGTAGAGACATGGAACATAATCTCATAGTCTTTGTAGGTTGTGTACAGAGAATGGGTTCCAGTGGAGTCAGCTGAAGTTTTGTAAAAAGAAATACATAACTGATGAAATGACTGCAACAGCAGGAAAAATAATAAAAGAGAAAAGATCTCAAAAAATGATTCCAAAAGAAAAGACCCTAGAATAAGACCTATATGTACTCATTTTTACCCAATCCTCTCTTGAAGTTCTATAAAGTCTATGGATTGGACATTTTCTCTACCTACCTACCTAACTGGGGGGAAATGGTTCAGTGAATAAAGTGCTTGGCCCACAAGCATGAGGACTGCAGTTTTAAAAATGCTATTGGCAGGCATGGTGGTGCATATATGTAATCTCTGAATTCAAGAGGTTAAGGTTGGAAAACTGCCAACTTTGAGGCCATCCTGGGCTACATAGTGAATTCCAGGCCAGCCTACACTATATATAGCAAGACCTTGTCTCAAAATACAAAACATCAAAAACTCCAAATAACAAGTGATAAATAAATGCTGTCGGTAACATTTATACAATGAAATTCAGCAATTAATCTAACTGCTACTATAATGTGGAAGTAGTCATGAACATAAGCAATATTATTATCAGTAAATATGACAGAAAAATTTGTTTTCTATTTGCAACAAAAACTGCAGATAGCTTGTTCTCTATTAACTGGAGGAAATGGTAAATTTAATCTAGAGTCAATAAAAATAAAGATAAAACTATCTACAATCAAGTTCATAGACATCAAGAACTAATTTTGTAATATTTCCAATTCAAGCAAGAGGAACAAGATCACTGCAGAACAGCATCAGCCTGGCCCCTCATTTTTATTTTTAATATCTTATTATGTTTATTTGTATCACTTGCATGTAGGCAGGTACACCTGTGTCATGTAACGCCCACGGAGGTCAGAAGATGGTCAGAAGAGGGAGCTGGATTCCATGGAACTGGAGTTACAGTTACTGACCACAATGTAGGTGCTAGGAATTGAACCTGGGTTCTTTGAGTCAGTGCTCTTATCCACTGAGCCATCTCTCCAGCCCCTAGCCCCATTTTAAAAGACTTGAGTGCATGCTGTATTTTCACTTCCCCTAAGGAAATACAACCATTACTGCCTAAACAAAAATAAATAAATAAATTTCAGAATCAATAACTAGAGAAGAAATACAAATACCTATAACTAGAGAAGAAAACTATTAAACACCCAGCTGAAAGGACTGTGGAGATTCAGAGATCCTGTAGTTAGGGGTGCCAAGAGAATCGAAGGGCATTTGTTCTGGGTAAACTGAGATCATCAATCATATTTTTGGGAAGCAAAACACTTTACTGCACTTTAGAAATGATGTAATAAGACATAGTCACTGGCATGTACCAAAAGGCAGTAGTTCTCAAAATTCAGTGTGCACAGCACCAGCTGAGGAACTAATTTAAAAGGCAAAATCCAGGAGGTGGAGAGGTAGCTCAGTGGTTAAGAGCACTGACTGCTTTTGCAAAGGGCCCAGGTTTGATTCCCAGCACCCACAGGGAGGCTAACAACCATCTGTAACTCCAGTTCCAGGGGATCTGATGCCTCCTTCTGACCTCCACAGGCATAGTACAGGTGTACTGACACACATGCAGGCATTACACTCATACACATAAAATAAAATTTAAAAAAGGCAAAACTCCAGGGTCCCACAATGAGAAATATTGCACAGTAGGTATGAGGCCTCAAAGTCTGAGGAACCTCGGGTTTTTAAATTTTATATGTATGAATGTTTCTCCTGCATGGATGTAAATCTACCACATGCATGCAATGCTCATGGGGGCCAGAAGAGGGCATTGGATCCCTGTGGAACTGGAGTTATAGGTGGGGGTTAGTCATCATATAGGTGTTGGGAACTGAACCTGGGTCTTCTGCAAAAGCCGTCAGTGCTCATAACCACTGAGTCATCTGTTCAGTCCTGGAATCTACTTTTCAGGTAGCTCTGATGCAGGAGTGCCCAACTGCTCTGAGATACTGTTCCAAGCACAATGACTTGCAGACTTGCTCTAGAGTTCCAAGTTTTAGGCCTAAGTTTATTAGAGGATATTCGTTTTGAAGCTGATGCAAAATGCAAAATAATTAACTAAAAATAGAACAAAGATGACTTGAAAAACTGCAAAATACATAGCAAGATGCACTCAAGAAAAAGATCTATGTTAATGACCACCACCATAAAGACTGCACACTTTACTACAATGCACAGTGTTCAAACAAACTGTTTAAAATTGGTCTCAAGAATGAAGAATTTATCTACTGTTAGGGATCTTGCTATAAACACCTGCAGATAAATGCCATCTAAAACTTTAAGGTGAAATGTGTCAGCTCTGACACGTACTTACATGTGTTTCAAGGTGATTTTAAGCAAAATCAATAAGCTACCAGAAACACTTATTAATTTGCATTTTGCTTTATAAGTCTCACCATCAGAGAGGAAAAGTAATGCGGATGAGAATGTTCTTCCACTGCTCACCCTTCTTTCTCTGCACACCTCGTTTCATACAATCGCTGCTACCTGATCAGCCTTTTTCTTGGGTTCTTCAGATATCTCAGAGTTTGGCTGATATTCTCAACAGTTTGGAAATGATTTTGTAAGGTTTCAAGATGAGATTAGCATCAAAACAATGAGACTTTCCCTTCTGTGAAGAAAGGAAGTCCAAAAATCTCAAGGGGAGTACATACATCATAGAATTGCTAAACTTTGCCAGAGAGAAAAGAAAGGAAACTTTGTCACATTTTCTAAAACTAAGGCATTCAATATCCTTGTTAAACTTTTAGTGACCATGAAACCCTGAAATCAAAAACTTCTGAAGAGGATGATGATCTGGAAAATGAAAACAACATTTCCTCGCCTTGTTGAAGGGAATACCTATTGTGCAATCTATAAATGGAAAATGTGCTCACGGGAAAGCTGATGCGTCTTCATCACAGTTGCATGGAGCTCAATTTGTAAACGGTCAACTCAGTCATCACTCAGGTCACCTTGACAGTCACACCCGCCTCCAGCTCACACCATCAGTGAGTGACACACACTCATTAATACAGTCTACACTCCACAGTGAAGTCAGAGAAAAGAAAACCTTTAGCTGGCATGTTGGTGCACACCTTTAATTCTGATACTTGGAGGTTGAGAAAGGAGGATCTCCAGCCTGAGGAAAGTTTGGGTTACATGGTGATATCCTTTCTCGAAAAAAAAAGAAAATCATAAAACTTCTATTATTCAAAGTAGATAAAAAGAAATAGACATATAAGAATGATCAGAATAGTCGCTGTACATGACTGTAGCAGCCGTAAGCACTACTATGCTTTGAAACAGTATAGATAATTATGTTCCATTCCACATTTCTGCCTGCAGACGCTTCAAGTTTGTGGAAGCAGGTTCAAGGTACAGTCAATATTACTGCCTTTCCTGACTTGACTCTTGATTTAAAGTAGTCAGAAGCTTGGAGTATGTATGTGAATATGAATGAGGAAAAGGTAATTAGTTTTCATGTACACTAAAAAACATAAGCCCTACTTGATTTTTTTCAAAGTTTCTGCTTCAATACATGTGGAGACTGGACCACAGCTAGTGAGTTGCTTTCTTGGCATGTGTGAACCCCTGGGTTTGATCCCTGGTATTCCCATAGATAAATGAATGCAAAAAAGTAGCACATATGAGAGACAAAAGTCAGAGAGGGGCTATGGGCCCGTACCCCCAAGCCCCCGCACCATTCTGCAGTACGGGAAGCCTTGTGTGCTCAGCATCTCCCATTCTGCCTAGGCCTCCTTCTACTTTTTATTTTGAGACAGTGTCTCCCTAAGTTGCTCAGGCTGGACTTAAACTCATCCTGTCAGCCAGGTAGGCCCTGAACTTGCTTTCCTCTGACCTCGGTAGCCTCCAAAGTAGCTGACATCACATCCCTGGGTGCCACCAGACCTGGTTATTCTTCCCGAGTTTGAAATAACATAATAGTTAAGTCACTTCTTGGAGTCCATTTATTTAAGGGTCCTATGCTGAAGTCTGATCTCATGTATATGTTAACTTTTCCTCAGGATCTGGGGTACTGCAGTCAATGCTGAAGGGCACAGCAGGCGTTGGGTATGCTCTTCTGAAACATTAGCTTGTTTTTGAGACAATGCAAGTTTTGAACCCTGAGGTACTGTTTTAGTACCTCAGTAGCTGGGGAAGTAAAAAATTCCACTAGCTCTGGCATCTAACATAGCCTATTTACTAATTTAAATACTGTTTTTCTAGCTATAGACTTCAATGATGGGTCAAGGAAATTTTGTAGTATCATCCCTTTCTTTGACTGGCAAACTGATATTGTCTCAGTTTAAAGAGCTTTTGACATCTCAAAATTGTTTTATTTAAAAAAATATTTTATTTATTATTTTTATTTTATGTGTATGAGTGTATTGCCTGCATGTATATAAGTGCACCCATGTCATGCAATGCCCACCGATGTCAGAAGAGGGTTTTGGATCCCCTGGAACTGGAGTTACAGGTGGTTGTTAGCCATCATGTGGGTGCTGGGAATGAATCCCAGATCCTCTGCAAGAGCAGCCAGTGCTCTTAATCACTAAGTCTCTCCAACTCTGACATCTCAAAATTGTTAACACAGTAAGCGACAAGGACAGAGATCTGGAGTGGGGCTGGCACTTAGTCAACGCTCACTTTGTAATATACCTGCAGTTACATGGATTTCCAATTCAGAAACAGGAAGACCCAGGATGCTAGGAGTATCATGTGGTAAGTGACTACCAGTAAGTCATTCTCTGTTATTTAATATTCTTATTGCTTTGGGGGCTGGCGAGATGGCTCAGTGAGTAAAAGTGCTTGCCATGTACTCGGACCACCTCAATTCAAGTCTTAGAACTCACATTAAAAAGCCAGATGCAGTGGCACACCATATGAAACCCCAGTACTCCTAGCAAGACTGGAGGCAGAGACAAGCCACTCACTGAGAGTACACAGCACAGAGAAGCAGCACTACAGAGCTTGCCTTAAGATAGGAGAGAACAGACTCTCAAAGCTGTCCTCACATCAACACACACACACACACACACACACACACACACACACACACAGAGTACACATACATGTGTGCTTGCAGTCAGTCTGTCTCTCACACATACTAATACTACTACTAATAGTAATAATTTAAAATTTTGTTAGTTATAGCTAGGCCTGGTGGTATACATCTTTAATCCTAGCATTCAGGAGGCAGAGGCAGGAGGATCTCTATGAGTTCAAGACCAGCCTGTTCCACATGGGAAGTTCCGGGCCAGCTGGGGCTACAAGGAGACCCTGTCTCAACCACATACAAACAAGCCAACCACAAAAAAATAAAAATAAATTTTTATTCACTTAAGAAAAAAAGACACAGTTTCCTTAAAGTATCCTTTTCTTCCTTCTTCTAGAGTCTTCTCTCAGTATTTAGAACTCAGTCCAGTGTACATTTTGTCCCTTTCCCTGTCAAAGTTTATTCCTAATAAAGGATTTATTTGCTTTATGAGCAATCTGACTAAGCCTAAAGCCTGACTCTCAACTGTCTTCAGAACCCTGCTGAAACACTAGGCGCCCGAGCTGCAGGGAACTAATGAGGGCAGGGCTCTGAGGAGTGCTTTTTAGAGGGCTCCAGAGACTCCTGTTGATGACTTCACAACCCTACCTCATTCAGAATATCACTTCCCAAACAGTCACCCACAAGTACAGCTTAAAACGAGGGTGGTCTCCAGCTTTCAAAAAATAAATGGCATGGTGGGAAGTTCCTTTTTCTATTTATGCTAGGGTGTGGGGATGGGAATTATCTAGAGGCGATGCCAACCAAGTAGGGCAACAGAACAGGAGACAGACAAACTACTGAAAACTACTTCAGATTTGTTCCAGCCAGTGACAATTATTTGTACCTTATCAGTTTGCTGTGAATCCCTAATTCTGAGATGAGGAGATGGACTTTGCACAGGTAATTGTGAAAAAGGAGAAACGGCTGCAGTTCCTGCAGGCCTTCCTTTCCTGACCCGCTCACTGGCTCACAAACATTCAAAAATCTGAATACAGTATCACACGAGGAAGAGAGTTGTCTCCTGAGCCCCCGTGTAGGTATTCTGAGTTCAAGAGCACCAGAGAGGGCAGACAGAGCAGAAGGGCCAGGCTGTGGATTCACTATTATGCTTTCTCTGAGCACTTTATTAACCAAACTACCAGGGCTGTTATATTTTGATAATGCTTATTAGCTATCTGACCATAGGCATGTGTATTAAACCAAATTAGCAGCAGTTTGTGTGGATTAAGTGAGATGTATGCATAGGTAGAAACTTATCTATCTGGAACTTCTGCCCTCAGACATCACTCTCACTGTAAATTAGAAAAACTGAAAAATATGTGAACCAAATGTTTTCAAACATTCAGAAGAGACAGCGGTAAAGCCAGGTGTGGTGGTCCATGCCTTAATCCCAGCACTCAGGAGGCAGAGGCAGGTGGATCTCTGTGAGAAAAAGGCCAGCTTGGTCTACACAGCTGGGGCTACAGGGAGACCCTGTCTCAAAAAAAAGGAAACAAAAGAGATACCATTAAATAGTTAGTGGTCCCCAAGGGACCCAGGGGATAAAAACGATAATAATGAAATAAGATGAGCTCTAAAATGTCACCAGTTCTCTACTCAGATGGACTTTGGGGACAAAAGCATAGGTCAGCATTTTGAAGGGAGAGGCCACAAGAGAAAGGAGCTGGAAGTCTGAGGTGACTGATATTTGCTAGGCAGGGTACCCAAAAGAAGAAAACCTTAGAGCCAACAGGGCTCAGAATAGAATAAGGTACTCCTTAGTCTTAAAACTGAGAAACAAACTGCATATGCACAGAGTTAAATTCCAGAAGCCAAACCAAGAAAAAATTATTAGGGCAAGAACTACCAGCTAACTGTATACCAAAGTTTTCACAGTTCATACACAGTCAAAAGGCATTTGAATTCGAAACAGGCACAGTCAAGACATCTCACAGAAAAGGACTATTAACAGGGCTATGTTAACCAGAGAAGACAGGCCACCCTAGTACACTGGAGCAAACCTTAAAGACTCAGTCAGACCAAGCTGCTATATACCTGGGATTTTACTGACCACACAAAACTCCATACCCTCCTTCAAAGATGACACAAAGTCCAGACACTCAATGATAGAATATACAGTGCCTAACAGATAACTAGCCAAGCAAAATAGGAAAACCTAAGTCCCAACAGGAGAAGATCCATAAAAGGAGGAAACTGGGAATGACAGCAATGGGAGGGTTAGCAGATGAAGACTTCAACAGTCAAAAAATGTTCAAGGATTTAAAGGACAAGATGAACCAACTGAGACTCAGAGAACGGAAGATACTGAAAAAACCAGAGCCTCCATAACCTTTGGAGCATAATGTGGGCGCCACATACAACACTTGCGCAGCTGGAAAGGTGAAGCACACGCAAAAACCACGGCATGTGTTTTAATTTGATGAAAACTGGAAGTTTGTATTTGAATGAACTCTACCATCGGAACGAGTGTTTAAGAACACTTGCTTGGAGAGCTCCCCCGGCCCTCCTCCCATGGACTTATGTATCCAGGCTGTCTTCAAACTCATTATGTAACCGAAGACAACACTAAACTTCTGATCTTCCTGCTTCCGCCTCCTAAACTCCAGGATTACAGGCATGCACCACCATGGCATTTTTTCCTCTTAAGAATTATACTTAGGGGGCTGGAGAGATGACTCAGCGGTTAAGAGCACTGGCTGTTCTTGCAGAGGACCTGGGATCAATTCCCAGCACCCACATGGTGGCCAACAACCATCCATACTCCAGTTCCAAGGGATCCGAAGCCCTCCTCTGACTTCAATGGGCACTGCATGATCTGCATGACACCACTGAGCTTACATGCACGCAGGCAATATACTCATACACATAAAATAAAAATAGTAAATATTTTAAAAAAGAATTATCTTTAGAGCCCAGCGGGGCGGGGGGGCATGCCTTTAATCCCAGCAGAGACAGGTGGATCTCTGTGAGATCAAGGCCAGCCTGATCTTCTACACAGTGAGTCAGTGAGTTCTAGGCTGGCTGGGGCTAGAGACCCTGTCTCAAAAACACCACAAAAAAAAAAAAAGAAAAGAAAGAAAGACAGAAAAAGAAATGAATTTGACATAAAAGATAAAGACAAAAAAATGGAGAGATGAACGAGCACTGAGCCAAGGCTTATCTTGGGGTACACCGATGGGGCTGGTAAGGGGCTGCTGGAACATGCAGAGGTTGGCTGCCGTTTATTACTTAATATGAGTTAGACGATGAGAACTTTAGACTCCTCTAGTTCTGTCCTATCAGCCTGGGCTAGAAGGGCTAATTCTGCACACTACCGTCTTCAGGCTTCTGAACAGGAACACTTCGGCATTTCTCACTCACTTTAGGGAACACAGTGCCCTGCTACGATCCGGAGAGGACCTAAATGTGCTCCAAGGTTCATGCCCTAGAGGCTTGGTGCTGGCGTGGCAGGAAAGGTAGGCTACCTTTAAAAGGTGGGATCTAGGAGGTAGTCACTTCAATGGTAGCACTTTAAATGAATCCTCACAGGACTGCGCTGTTATAAAAAGGGGCAAGATCAGACCCTCCCAATTCCTATTTCCTGTCTCATTCTGTGGCTTCCTCCATATTTGTCCTTGGCATTGGGCACTGGGATCCTTACTGGAGCACAGAAAAGCCAGCAGCAAGCTCTTGTACCTCCAGAACTGACCTAACCCATTTTCTGTATATATAATCTAGCCTCAGGTATTTTATTACATACAGCAAAGAGAAATGGACTAAGATATAATGAGAAGCAAACTCTCCCCGATCCTCTTCAGGAAATATGTCAGAGAGTACTTCATGGTAAAAGAACACTTCTTTGGGGGATGTATTCCATAATTCTAAAACTGTATAGTCAGAGGCAGTTTGCCAAGAGACCCCTCTTCCTCTAGCCTTCAAGTTGTTACTATTTGGGCCAAATATATACAAGTGCAAATCGTGTGTATTCCACTCCTTTATTAAGAGGTCACAGTGCTTACCTGACACTTGGGGGATGCCTTTACCATGCTATCATGAAGAGCTGGCTAGGAATGTGTAGACTCAGATGACACTCAGCCTCACGAACTTCTGTCATGAGCACTCCTTTACAGAACCAGGGCACTTACTGCACAATTTCCCTTCTGCAGTTCTTTGTGGTGATGATGATTTAGACAGCACAACAAACTAGGCAACATGAATGGGCATCAGAATATCTGCACAGAGGAGCTTAAGGGCACCAAGAGATTTAATGTCTTCTGCTGTTGCAAGCATAATACAGACCGTTAAAGTAATATTTAAGAGGCTAGGCTATTTATGGGTTTTAATAGTCTCTCTTGTACATCGTTTCCAAGCTGGCAACAGCAAAACCATGGCAACAGGAAATTCTTCCCTGCAGTGGAGTTTATGAATGCTTTTCTGTTTTCATGAGTCAACGCCTTATTTAATTTCCTGTACAGAAAACCAGCGAGATTACTGTAGACTGCAATACGTATGTGCTAATCCAAAGACCCTCACAAAGAAACCAGGCCCCAGGTGTCCACAGGTACATCTGAGACTCAACTGCCTCCATAGACATGTGGCAGCAGTCAACACACAGCACCTGGAACAGACACCTGAGAGCTTACTCCTTCCTGAGGGAATGGGAGTGGACGGCCCCACAGGCCTCTACACCACACGGGCGCTGCTTCGTTACTGAGCTTTAATCAACACGTCTTATGATCCAAACTAACAAGAGTTTCTCTCTCTCTCTCTCTCTCTGATTTCTGAAACAAGAGAGCAGAAGGGAGACTGGGGAGAGGAAGAAGACCGGTGAGAGCAGGGGACAGGAGACAACAAGTGTGGACCAAGTACAATGGTAAACACTGTGAAACTGGCTTAACAACATCCAAAAGAGTTAAGATAAACGTCAGCTGGGGAGATGGTTCAGTTGGTAAAGTGCTAGCCATAAGGACTCAAGATTGATTCTCTAGAACTTACATAAAAAAAGCTGGTCCTGATGGTACACGCTTGTAATTCTAGCTTGGAGGAACTGGAGATAGGTGGATTCCTGAGGCTCATTGCCATCCAGCTGAGCTTACTGGCCAATTACAGATCAAAGAAGAGACCCTGTTGCCAAGACAAAGTAGACAACTCCAGAGGAGCATCACCCATCGTGGAGTGCGCACACACTGAAAAAACGTAATGCAGGCAATAGGAACAAAGAAAAAGCTACTTAAATAGTAAAAGAATATAAGAATAAGACCACAAGATGTAGAGATGCTCGATGTACAAGCCTAGTGATCTGAGTTTGATCCCCAGAACCCAGGCAAAAGTGGAAGGAGAGAACTGACTCCACAAAGTTGTCCTCTGACCTCCACACACTTGCGCTGAGCCACATGAACACTGTACCCAACATGGTACACAGACAATAATATTTTTTTAAAAAAACAACTCCTAAAACAACAACAAATGGGCTGGAGAGATCGGTCAGTAGTTAAGAGCACTGGCTACTCTTCCAGTGGACCTGGGTTCAGTTCCCAGTACCTACATAGCAGCTAACAACCATCTGTAAGTCCACTTCCAAGAGATTCAACACCCTCTTCGGACCTCCACAGGGAATGCATGACAGGAGTGCGCGTACACACATGCAGGGAGAACACTCATACACAGAAAACAAAAACAAATATTTTTTTAAAAGCCAATGGAAATGATGGCTAGAAGAGTGTGAGGGCTTCGACATAAATCAGTAACTGTAAAACACTGTAGGCTTAGAATTAAGTTCTAAGTGTCCAGATTTTTAAGACATCCTAACAGTGTGATGTGTGATGAAATGTCTGCAATTCTATCCTGGAGCAATTCTGTATAATGTGTGTCCACCGCCCTGACCCTTCCCTGGCTCTGATGCCAGCACTGCACTACAATCCTATCCCAGCTACTTGAGTGTGCTCTCCACTGGTCCCGGCTCTGTCCCTCCTGCCCGGTTTTCTCCACTTCACTGTTAGCAGTTCTCTGCAGTAAGCGGCAGTTCTATTTCATGGTTGATTCAGCAGATGCACACCCGCTCTGCAGAGGAAATCAGGCGGGGTAGGAAGGTGTAAACATGCTTACTTTTGGTGTCGAGCTGTGCACGATACTTCTCAAATCCTTTCAGCCGAACTCGTTCTCCCAACAGCTGAAGGAACTCCTCAAACGCTGGGCCTGCCGACTCATTGTTATACATCTCTTCCTCAGTGCTCTGGCCAGCTTTGCAGTACATGATGCCTACTTTCTGCTGATAGTTCAGCTGTGGAGACAGGAAATACATAATGTAATTACGGACAGTTGCAGCTACTCTTCATCCCTAAGAAGTCTTGTAGGACACGTGGTCAACAAAGAGCTATCATCCTTCTCATAAAATTCTTGTTTTCATTCTTCTGTCTCAGATCCAAAAGTCTTGCAAAGGAGCAAACACCTATAATCCTCCTGAGCTAAAAGAAAAGAGCAGAGGGGTTAGGTTGAGATTGCTTCTGTGTCATGATCATACATCACCAGAGCAGATGGTGGGATTTTAGAAAGCATAAAAGGCCCTCGGGAATGGCCTGACCACAATTGGTAATTACTTCTCAATGACCTTGCCCTTTACAAAACTGAGGCCTTCACACACTTAAAAGTGGAGTCTATTTAACAAATCATACCTCCAAATGAAATTTTTTGACTAAAAAGCCCATTAATACTCTTCGTTTTTAAAAGATTAAGGTAGACTTGCCACGCAACACCATTTGCCCAACAAACCCATGACCAGCAATATACCCAGAGAAACTTCCTTTACAAACACTTTCCTCAACGGCAAGAACCTAGAGAGGAAGCACAGAGGGGCTTCCAGATGGCACCACAGCCAGAGGCAAATATTCCTTACTCAGTTGCACCTAAAGTAAAGCATTTCAAAGATTTAAATGTGACATAACAGTAATTAAAATACTTAGTCATCAGCAAAAGCCTAGTCACCCTGCAAGCTACTTTTAAGATACTGGACTCTGAATAAGAAACAAGAAACAAGCCTGCAATTTAAAAATATAGCTATTTACAACTCCTGTGGCACCAGGCCAGTTCTGAGCTCAGAATCCTAGTCCCACAATGACACTGCAGCCACTAATCTGCATCTGGGGATGTAGCTGGGTGGTGTTTGCTTGCCACTCATGGGGCACTAGGTCCATCCCCAGCACTGCATAAAAGCAGGCTCCAAATTCCTTAGTTCAAACTATCTTCCTGCTTTAACCTGCTCAGTAGCTCTGACTACAGGTGCAAGCCACCATGCCTGGTAGGTGAAATTTTAATAATTAATGCCTGTGAATCCCTGTTACCTGCCCAATACCACATACAGTATCTAATATACACCTTATCCCCAGAACAGCCTACAGGGTGGGTATGACTCACCTGACTGATAATCAAATGGATGAGAAGGTAAGTACCCAGGACACAAGGGCACAAATGTAGTCCTATGGTAAAGACCCACTAAATGTCACCAGGACTCAACCATCTGGTCCCATTCATTGTGTTTCTGTCATTGCACAATTCTCAAGTTGAAAAGTTTTTAAAAAAAAATTTAAGCAAACACATTTGATAGCAAAATTTGCTAAAGGGGCTAACACCACAATTTTTAATAAACTCTTCTTTGTATGAGTATTCATCTCTCCTTGTATATTCATATTAATGTTTGATAGGGAAGTGCTGTCCCACACCCACTGAAAATATCAGTATGTAGTGAATGTATTTTATTATTCTCAACTCTGAAAACATCTTATTTCTGAAACACATCCAGGCCCCTGCCATTTCTCATTGAGAGTCTGTGGTCCCAAGCTACCTTTACCAACTAATCACATGGCTCTGAACAGTGCTAACATTGAAGAAATCCTTCACTTGCTTTCTTCTCTTCCATTTGCCCTACCTAGGTGCCCAGGAAGCTCAACCATAGACAGGTGTTTGCTGGAGTTCCCTAACCGAGCAGACTTTGCGTGCTTGTATCTATTCCCTCCAGGACAAGTAAAGCCCCAGGTCTCAAACTTCAAGTAGCTAAATGTACTGACAATGGAATATATACATATATATATATATGTACATATATATATGCATAATATACATATACGTGTGTGTGTGTGTGTGTGTGTGTGTGTGTGTGTGTGTGAGAGAGAGAGAGAGAGACAGTAGCAAAAAGCCCCCAGTGAGATAAAATAAAATCTGTGGCCTGGATGAAGATTCAACTTCCCAGTTTTGCCAGATCACCTGGTCACAGGAGCTCCCCCAGGAAGGCGGGTTCACCACCTTAAGTTACTCAAAAGAGATGGGCAGCATGCTTAGCGCCTTCATGTGATGGTGAGTGTTTCCTGCCTGGAATCCCCACCTCTTACTGTGGCTCTTGTGGACAGCTGCAGGCAGGCATGGGGCTCTCTGTAAGTTCTGTCTGCTTGAATTCTTTGGCTGCACCAACATTTTGGGTTTCTTTACTTTTTTCTTTACAACTCCCTTCTCCTCCCTGCCACGTGGTTGCTAGTCAGCCACAAGTCTGTCTGGCCTCCATGGTGGCTTTAAGTCAGCACAGCTTTTCCCTTCTCCCCTACATTTCCTCCTTGAGGTTGCTAAGTTATGGCTTGCCTGCACTGAGGATTTTTCCTTAAATTCTAACAAAGTTGTCCTAATACTTCCATTTGAGTCTACTCTTAAATTCTTTTATGAATGAGTCTAAGGACCCTCTTGGGGAACTACATTCTCCCCTATCCCAATAGCATATGAGTTGACAATACCTCTACCCTGTACATTAAGAGACCAGGAACTTACCCACATCTGGGAGTGTTCTTGTCTATCACACAGGAAACGGGAAACCAAGTATCGAAGGAAAGCCAGCTTCACACTGCGCCTCTTCCTCAGTTGGCAATCTACTGATTGCATGTGGCTAATGCTCAGAGAATTGAGCTGAGTACACTAGTATGTCTTTGAGGATCAACAGGGAATGTAGGCTCTCAGCCCATAACAAAGGCATCCCTTAACATAGTCAGCCCCTGGGACTGGGTTTGAGTGGTACCTCCCCCTGCAGGGAGAACTATCAAGGAGATAAGTGATCTGGAGATCTGAAGACTCAGGAGCTTCAGTTCCATTCCATCTGGCTGCACCTCTCAGCTCAGCCTATAGAGGCCACAAATGCCCAGTCATCCTGTTCAGTGGACAGTTCATACACTGGGTTTGTAGGCACTTAAAAAAAAAAAAAAAAACCTTCTGAAAGGCTTAAGATTTCACTGGAAGATTCAAAAGAATTCATTTATCTCTGAAAAAAGAGTTCACTGTGGAAAAGATATGTATGAACTCCTCCCACAAGCACCAGACAGTCAGACTCCAGGGACAAGACATAATGTGCCCCTTCTCCCTGATTTCTTAGGCCCTGGTCAGCACCGCCTGCTGACAAGGAACTGGTCTTGCAGGTTTGAAAGGAAGACTCCTTTAAGAGGATTAGGAAATTCACTGGATTGTCACATTTCCTTAGGCTTGAAATTGTGCCAGATGTTGCCTGCTCTATTGTCCCAAGATGACAATATGACTATATTCTTGATTTCTGCTCCAATTAAATCAAACATAGGTGGCATTTTCTGAACTCAGGCTCCTTGGATACTTAGCTAGTGACCATGATCCCTGCCAGGAAACGAAGAGCTGTGGGGCAGAAAGCTATGCATATGTAAGAAGAAACACTACAGAAGAGGCCAGAGGCGCCTGCGTCAGGGTCAGTTTCAGGGTCAATGGCTTGGAGTTGCTATCAGATTATTATGAGATGGAGCTTTTTTTCCTTTGAGAAATACAGTATCTGTGTGGGGTCTGTGTATGAATATATGATATTTAAATATAAAGCACAGAACAGTATGGATGACATCAGAAGCACCCTGGGAACATGCAGTGTGAACGGATGTATAGTTCTGTGCAGACATGCTGCTCCTCTGGAGCACTCACTCAAGTGTTCGCTCACTCTTATAAAGAATGATGACGGTCAGTCCATCAGGACAAAAGTCTTGAATCTCAGCAAGTTGAAGCTATAGGGTGATGTGTGAACCCACTGCTGGGTCCACCCCACTAAACTGGCTTTCTTTCATAAAGTAGGCACTTCTCACAGAATCAAAGAAACAGAGTGAACATAACAAAATTTTGAAACAGGGATGTTCAGTCAGTCAGGTCTACACAAATATCCTCAAATCTAATAAAACCCTCTAAACCTGAAACACTTCAGTCCCGGCACTGTGGTGAGGCAAATACAATCTGACTCACACTTTCCTGCATCCCTGGAAAGAGGACTTAGCCGGTCAGAGCCCTGGAGCGGCAGAATCAGGGCCCGGTAAACAGAAGCCAGGCTCTCTTGGGCACCTTCAAAAAGTCTTGCATCTCAACCCATCTTCCAGGAAAGTGCCACAGTGACACTGGAGTGACCAACACCATGAAGACAAACCCGTTTTTACAAATACTGCAGCATTAAATGTTTACTCTAGAGATCTGAAGTATGAAATGCAGTTCTTTCACTGTGTAACAGTTCTCAAAGCGCAGAACATGAACTCAGGGTTCTGCATCTCCCAGACTCTCCTGCTTTTACCTGATGCCCACGCTGAGGCCACAGCAGGCATCACACCAACATTGCCCAACTCTACCAGTCCTCATCCTGTTCTCTCACTACAATGCATTCGCCCTCAAAAAAACCAAAAGCAGCAGCATCAACACAAATATCTCCACTTAAGAATCTCCTTGATGATTCTCACTTCTGGAATGGAGATTTGGGCTATTTTTAATCCTTAGGATTCATTGAGAGCACTCACTTTGGTTTGGTCTTCATGAACAGAACGTTCTCAAATTTTTTCTACAGTAAGTCCCTTTACTGTCCTCCCCAAAAGAACAACAAAGGCCAGAAAAACATCAGTATTGAATACACAAAAAGCTAGTTTGCAATTTTGTCCCCATTGGGAATTAGACACCCAATGCTTTTTTTAAAAAACAACATATAGATATTTGATAGGAAAAGGTTTCTTTTTTGGAGATACTTTCAAAATTGTATGTTTGCAGAGATTATGTGCTAATTTATTTTTATCTTTGGCATAATGTAAACAAAATATTCTACACACACATAATCTAATCTTATTCTATGATGTGTTTTGAAAATTTTCTCCAAAAATAAAAAACTTCATCTGGGGGATTAATTTGATAATAAATATACCTAGGTTGGCTGAGATGAATTTCAATTACCCAGGAAAAAATATTTATTACAGCATCTATGTAATATCTATTACAGCAATCTGTAATAGAAAAAGACTACAATCAACTCAAATGCTCTTCAACAAACTAATGTTATCAATTCATCAGAAGTTGAGTACTAAAAAGGAGTATCACATGTCAATAATGATGATGGGACCTTTCCATTACTAACAAAAAGATCTATAAAACATGTTATTAAGTGAAGCTGGAAGTGCCTAAAAAAGAAAATAGAGAAATAAAAGAAATAAAACCCCATGTATGTATTTGGTAGCATCTGGATCAGGAAACAATACTGCACATGGGCTAGAGAGAAGGCTCAGTGGTTAAGAGCACTGGCTACTCTTCCACAGGACTTGGGTTCAATTCACAACACCCAAATGGAGGCTAACAATCACCCTTAACTCCAGTTCCAGGGGATCCAATGCCCTCTTCTGGTCTCCATGGGCATTGCATGCATGTGGTGCATTTATGTACAAGCAGGCAAAACACGTATACACATTAAAAAAAAAGAAGAAACTGCAGATCAGGAACCTAGGAAAGTTTGAACAGTGAACAAGTAGACAAAAGGATAGTGGGAAAGTCGTGGAAATGAGATTCTTCCACATAAACATTGTCATATTATTTTGATTTGGTGACCATCTGAGAATATGACCTACTTGAATCCTATAAGAAACTTTCACTTTTTATATTAAACCTGAATTTAAAAGATAACCCATCATTTAAAATCAAGCAGAAAGCCTTCTGCCCAGCCAGTCATTCTGTCTTTTGAGACTGTGGACCAGAGTCCTCACTATGTAGTTGTGCAACTCTTGGTCTGGCTGTGCTGCCTCACTGCAAATTGACTTGCCAAAGGTACGAGTCTCCCAATGCTAATGCCATCAGTCACATTAATCACAGGGGCTTCCTACTGGAAGGTCCCTATTCTATCATCCAATCCAGCCTCAGTCAGGCAAAATATGGATGGGTCAGCACAGAGTAATCAGCTGAATGGCACTGCCCTTCCTGCCCTAGCCTGACAGGTGTGATTTCTTCCCGAGAACACACAGCTAGGTCCAGGAGTCACCTGGAATACTTTGGTACCATCCGAACTTTAAACATGCATCAGCTGCAACGATAATCTAAGAAAAGATTTAAATTCTAGGTGTGTCATTGTTCTGCCAAGTGCCATTCACAGAAAATTGGTTTTAGAAAGAATGTTTCCCCCATGGATCATTTTTCAAAACAGGCTGCCTGAATCAAAGAAGAAAGTGGCTGGTCAAACATGTTTAGCCTCACTGTGGCAATAAACAGGTGAAGTCAGCAGAGGCGTTCATTCACGCACCAAATCAAAGGGTCAGTGCTATACATTCCAAA
This sequence comes from Eospalax fontanierii, assembly GCA_035773235.1. Taxonomy (NCBI): domain Eukaryota; kingdom Metazoa; phylum Chordata; class Mammalia; order Rodentia; family Spalacidae; genus Eospalax; species Eospalax fontanierii. The sequence continues at coordinate 52,648,778 of CM069536.1, read as the reverse complement.
CAAATGCTGTCTTTTTCCTTACATTCCGTCTTAATATACTATATTCAACAACTATTTTTTTCCTCTTTAAATTTGAGCTTTTTTTTTTTAAGCTGGGAAACAAATATTTTCGTTTTGATGTGTTTGTTTTGTTTTGAGACAGGGTCTCATTTTGATATATTTTTAATGAATGCTTTAATGTTCATCAGGCAGAATCATTACTGTGTACATGAAACTTGATATTTCCTAATGAAAACAGGATCATCAATTCTCTCTGCTGCAAACTAGCAAGTATGCTTTAAATAAGCCGGCTCTTCTGCTTTATTCCAGTCTAGTGGGCTGCATGCACTTCACAGCACATACTGAGGCCTGCAGCAGTAAGACTTGAGAGTCATCGTTCCAGTTTCCTCTCCACCTAGGAGTAGGAGACAGGGATGGAGGGCACAGCACATTGCATAGGAATGTGGACTATGCAGACTGTATGTATGCCTGGATTTAAGACCAGGCTTTATAGAGCCAAAGGGTGCTCAGCCCCATTGCGCCTCAGTGCACCTGTCTGAACAATCCTGGTACTTACATTAAAGGATTCTGAGGGCTAATTAAAATAATTCATGTAAATTACTTACACATTACCTGGCTTAGTCACTGCTCAATCTCAGTCGGAGGTTTCTATTTTTACTCCCCTCTTGCACGTGTTTCCCAGGCCTGCTCTTCATGAACACACTGCCTTTACCCTTCTGTATGTTGTTCTTACTGCCTCTGGTCTAGATATCCTACCACTCTCTGGCCTATGAATCCTCTTTCCCTCCAAGGTGCAGCTCATTCTGATCCTGGCAGCCAATCACGACTCACGCCCTTTGGCCTGCATCTACACCACTCTCAGTTTGCAAAGTATCTTATTATGTTCATTATATTAAGCCCAACATCCATTACAGTGATTTATGGCCTTGTCTTCTTCATGGGAAAGGGCTGTATCTTCCTGACCTATTTACTCTATACAGTATTTATCAATCTACAGGAGTGGTATGCAAAATATATCCGTAGTGCTTGCTTGTAGAGGCACAGTGTTTTAATAGGAGCTCTCTCAGAGGAGTTTTACGAGGATTGTTAAAGGTGATCGACAGTTATTGTTTAATAACCATCAACAACAGTCAATATTCCTTGACTCTTTCTCAAGTGCCCAGCACTGTATTAAATGTTACACACACCTGAACTCCTTAAGACAGGTTTAGCACGACAACCTCTCATTCACCTTGAAGAAAGTAGATGAGATAGAGGGATTTTTCAATGACTGCTGAAGAAAAAGACTGATATGCAGGACTTAAAAATAACTGAATTGGTCACACAATTTAAAAGCTCACTGAACAGAAAGTGAAATTCATTCAAGACAAGGAAAACTGAAAACCTTTAAAAAGGTAGTATTAGGTTGGGTGTGGTAATGCACACCTTTAGTCCCAGCACTTGGGAGACAAAGGTAGGAGCACCTCTGTGAGATTAAGGCCAGACAGGTCTACATAGTGAGTTCTAGGCCAGCTGAGGCCTAGAACCTAGGGACATCTTGTCTTTTTTTTAAAAAAGAGTTAGTATTACGCAAATTTGTATTCAGTGCTCAGGATCACTAAGGAATGAGAAAGAAGAAAAGTACCCAGACCTTCTGCAGCCTCAAGCCCCTTGAACGTAACACAGACCAACAACTGGAACAAACTGTTCAGGGACACTGTGTGGATCAAAGCATGTGATGCTAACAAGGTAATCAGTGTACCACATGCATTCTGTTTCTGTCCTAAAAGAGGCTCTCAATAAAGACCTGACAATGTGGAGGGCTAACTAAATTCAAAGTTGACACAAATATTCTCCGTCCAGTATGAAAACCTTACCAAATGAGTTATAGCCTCTCATTTCATATAGCAATAGAAATAGCCATTAATAAAGAGCGAACGACTCAAAAAGACATCTGGAAGGAGAATGTGAGTGCTTGGGTTAGTCACAAAGTGTACACCCCTGTCTCTAAATGAGTATACCCAGGAAATCAAAATGCCTACTTCCACTCCTGCATATATTTCACTGGCCAGTCAAATAACAAGAAAATAATTGGATATTTTTGCAACATTTTGTTGTATACTTTACAAAGACATTTTCTGCCTCTGTTCATTTTAGTTTTGTATTAAGGATTTGAAAGACAAAAGGGCCACAAACACAGCTGTGTTTTCTTTTTTCAAATATATTTATGTAAGCTATTTAATAAAAGTAGAGAAGATAATATAGGTCTTGTTTTAAACATTTTAAGTGAGATTTAAAAGTTCCTTTTAGCAAGTCCAGTTTCCTGGTATCACACTAAAAATCTCTTAAATATAAGTATATATAAAAAGCTTGAATTTTTAAATAATGACAACACAACTAGAAAACAGAAATGCCTTATAATGTGGGACATACTGTGCTTGCATGCATTTATTTTTCAAAATGGCTCCAAGGCATTAATGGGATTTCCTGCCCCAAACTCCCAAGTAAAGTAGGCCTATTATAAAACATGTACCTGTAGGATAGCGGCTTGGAATGCTTCAGCATGGAGATAAAAAGACAGAAGCCAGTGGGTCCAGGCACGGAGCTCACATGCAATACCATCCTTTAAGTGTTAAATTCTACTGCATGGGTAAAAATTACTTCCTATAGAAAAACCTTATGTCATGGGACAGCATATTTAAGGCTTTTTTCTTATTACCAAAATAAAACTGGGGGGGACTGGCCATTGCCAAATTTTAATGCTTTATTAAAGAAATCAATTACCATATATTATAATTAATAATTTGTGAATGAGGATATATTTTAATAACCAAGAATAGGAAGGTGATAATTACAGAATGGGAAACTCTATGAATTAAATAAATTTAACTGAGTTAAACTCATTATGGCAATATATTATTGTATTTCCTGTGTTGGAGGGGCCATAAAATGTTCATCATGGATCAGCACCATCTGCGGCCCAACACTATGCATCACCAAGAAAACACAAAATGTGCCAGACATCCCATAAAAATCTACAATGGGAGCATACACTTTTTTTTTTTTTAATTAAAATGTTTAGAACAAGAATAATAATAAAATACCTTCTTTATATGAAGTAATCTGTTCTAATATAGATTTAGAACACAAAGCATATGACTATATTACCAAGGCCTAAGTGGGTTTATTCTCCTGGGTAAGCACTGTTATTGAAATGACTGAACCAATAAAACCAAACCTAATCATCATGGTATTCCTTCTCCTTTATTAATATCCAGAATATGTGCTGGGAAATAGTCCTCAGAACAGGCAAGTTCATGAAGCAGGTGGCTTCTGAAGCATTTGCAGTGTTCCAAAGTCACGTGTTATAAACATGGACACTTACAGGACACTTACATATATTCATATGAAATAGATATTAGATATGCATTATAAAGAGCATCACAGAAAAACCAAGGACTAAAAAAGCTCCATCAACTAAAGGTTCATTTTATATGCCCACTGAATGATATATAGTAATAAAAATATCTTGAAATTCACTTTATTTGGACTTTCAATTTTAGTTTAGTAAAACTAGAATTTACTTAAGGAAATGCAGTCATAATTTGTTCATAAAATGATACTCAATACTTGGACCAATTTTACATGTTAAGGAACTTTTCAAATGCAGTGATCAGACTACTTTCACCCACTGCTAGAGTACAACACAGCTAAAGTGCTAGAAGAAAAAGTTAAAAGTAAGATCACTGTAAGTACAGTATCTACCAAATTCGCCCATATACTCAAATTACCCTACGCAAACTGAGGCTATCACTCTGGTTGATGGTGGTTTCAAATTACAGCTGCTTCTTTCACTCTAGAGCCACTACTCCATTAACCTCAGCACTAGGTGCATTTTGACCCAAGGACATTATATTTAGGGGTAAGAGGTGCGGAGGAAGTGATCTTGAGCAGCTTAATTATGCCACTGATTCAAGTTCTAAATTTAAAATTTTCAGACTTAAAAATCTTGGGCAAAGTGCATCGTTGGTGGTACTAAAAAGGAGACTTTTAAAAACCTAAGCTTTTAAGAATGCTGTGGTGTAGTGGCTAACGGCACATGACTGGAGTCAGGTGACTGTTTGATTCTTGGATCCATTAACTTATAAAACATGACACTGGATAAATAACTTGTGTGCCCCAAACTCTTTATCTCTAAACTGGGGATAGTAACAGTACCATTCTTTTAAGGGTAGAAGATTAAATGGGATAACCTATTTAAAAACACCTAGAACAGGGGCTGGAGAGATGGCTCAGTGGTTAAGAGCACTAGCTGCGCTTGCAGAGGAACCAAGTTTGATTCCCAGGCCCACATGACAACTAACAACATTCATAACTCCAGTTCCAGAGGATCCAACACTCTCTTCTGACTTCCAATGGGCACTGAATGATACGGGTCCACTTAGACACATGCAGGCAATACACTCACTAACATACACAAAATAAAAATAAAATTTAGAAAAACAAACAAAAAAACCATGTAGAACACTGCCTGGTAAATACTTTCATTAGTCTTAGCCATTAATGATTACTATTTTAATTATTACTAACATAAAACATAATAACATTATGCTTATTATTACTGTTATTCTGCTGTAAGTTTTTCCCAGATACCCGGAAATCTACTGCATGTGTGGGAGACTATCAAACTGTACTTAAACCATTGTATTTTGCAGCTCTGCCATGAGAATTTTATCAGAAAAGAAATGTTCAGAGACTCATGAATAATCACACTAAGTGGCATAATTCCCCTTATCTCAGAAATATCAAGGTCTTGCTCTGGAAGCCAAGCAGGAAACCTGAGCAGTGGGAATGGGCTCCTGGGGTCACACTTACTTACCCCTTGCTCATCTAGCTTCATGAGCTGCTCCGTGACTTTGGGTGTGTTGAAGGCCAGCCGCAGGCACTGGACATTGAGCTCGGGGATCACGTGTTCCAGGACCTCTTTCAGAGGCAGCCCTCTGGCTGTCGAGTGCTTGGCTGTGGAGGGAATGGCATCTTCCAGGACAGACCCTCTTAGAGTCATGAGCTGCAAGAGAGACAGGTACTGTGGTGAGGTCTTGCTGGGTATGAAATGCTAAACGAGTCACAGGAACTGAAGGCTTAGACAGTAGCTCTGTCCCAGGCTGAGGGATGGCTGGTGGATGGTCAAGTCAGCAGGGGCAATGAGTGAGAGAAGTGACAGGATATTTAATATACAGAAATGAGGGCAATAATTCCAAGAACCCGCCTCCCATGCACAACTCAGAAGAACTCATGACACATTATGGTAATAAGATATTCATGTAAAGGTCAAAAGTAGCCTTCCCTTAAAGAGATCCGTAAGATGTTGATCCCTATATAAGTCTCAATGAGGAATGAGGGAGGCATTCCAGACAGACAGAGGAATATTTAGAATTTGGACATTATACCCTCCTTAAAATTTTTAAAAATTTATTATTTAATTTTATTATTTTATGTCTATGAGTGTATTGCCTGCATGTGTCTAAGTGCACCCGTGTCATGCAATGTCCATCGAAGTCAGAAGAGGGTGTCAGATCTGGCATAGAACTGAGTTACAGACAGGTGTTAGCCACCATGTGGGTACTGGGAATCGAACCTGTGTCCTCTGCAAGAGTAGCCAGTGATCTTAACCACAGAGCCATCCTTCCAGCCCCAACATTACACCTTTTTAAATGATAAAAGGTAGGAGGGAGGATAACGTACATTCCCTAACGTGTAGCTGACGAGCACAAGCTGCTCCTATCCTGTAACAGTGACACAGTCCAGCAGCACAATCAACAGTGCTGGAAATGACTTCCTGCTATTATCCAATACCAACTGAAGCGAAGACGCTCTCTCTGTAATGATGACGTGTTGGGAGAAAAGGGAACCTGGGCATGAAGCCTAAAGCAGTCTTGATTTTCAAAGCTGCGAGTGGCAAAACCATTCGTGTAATTTAACTACTGTTTGATGACATAAGAAAAAAACACACAGAGAGATTTCCATTAAATACTAAGCTGTGAAGTGTTCCATAATATGACTGCTTATTTAATAGAGTACATGTTTTGGGATGTGTGTGGTGTGTAACAGGGAAAGAGAAATACACATGTGTAACCCACTGTTCACTAAGAACATAAGAGAGCACGTCCCAAGACAGCCCAAAGACAGAGAAGGTAAGCGGGAAAGGACAATGGCTATAGCTGAAGCTTAAGACAGGACCAGGAGGCGGGAGGATGGAGCGGGGAGCAGTGTGGCTCTGCAGCTGAGGAGGGCTTCGCATCTCCTGGGTCCGTTGAGGTCCCATAAGGAATTCAGATGGAATGACAGGACACAGTCAGAGAAATTAAGCGCATGAATGAGTTGAAATGTGCGAAGAAGCTGGAAATTTTACACATTCTACCACTGAACTACACCCCTAGCTCTGCAAGGAGACTATTTTCGTCACTAGATACTAATGACCAAATAATAAAAGTCTCTATCCTCGTGGGGCTTATATTCTGGTGGGAGAAACAGAAAGCAAACAAAACAAAAATATGTACAATATGCTACATAAGGCAGTTGTGTTAATGAAAAAGCATTGTCTAGGGTATGACATGGGGAGAATTTTAGATCCAGTACCCAATGAAGCATCTGGTGATTTACGAGATGGCCAGAGGCAAAGAGAGCGCTGGAGCCCAGGGGATTCCTGGGGGAAGCCACTGCCCAGGAGAACACAGGGCACCCCCGTCCTGAGGCAGAGATGTCCTGGGGTTGCCCAGAAGAAGCCAGAGCCACTAAATGGACAGAGCCAGGGGAGCTGCAAGGGACAGGGTTGGAGAGGACTAAGTAGGTGCACTGGATTACTAGGAAGACCTGGATTACAATTCAGAGATTCCCTGTGGGGTTTAAAAGATGTGGGACCAGGCCTGGGCCTTGGGGACAGAAGTGGCTGTATTCTAGACCAACAGTATTTTGAAGACAAGCTAAGGGGGTGAGGGTGGGGGAGGCATGGCCAGGAACTGAACACTTTAATATGAATCTAAGTAACAAGTGGAATGGTTTTCTGAACAACAATCTGACATGGACATTTCAACTAAAGGCCAAGGGAAAGAACTCAAGAGAGAATTGCCTGAGTTGGCCAGCAGGAGAAGACCAAACCTGTGACTGCAGAGCAGGAGAGGGGTCAAGCAGAGCACTTGGGTGGAGACAGTGAGAGGTGACAGGGCAGGAGGGAAAAGCCAGTGGGACTCACAGATGACAGAGCAAAAGGCAGAAGTTACCCCAGGATAGTGAGGAGGCCCAGAGCAGACAGATACTGTCAGGACAAGGTCTGAGAAGAAAGGGCCCACAGAGAAAACACCTCGCTTGACACACAGGGAGGAGGATCAGGATAAATGGATAAAAACCATGCAGAATGGGAAAGCTAAGATGGAGTAGCATAGGTTGGGGAAGAAACGAACATGGAGAAAAAAACATGTGGAAAAAAGGAAAGGGTGGTTCACCGACATCTCAGAGATCTGGAAGTCGGAAGCCGGGCTGCCTGCATATACGTCCCAACACAAGACCCAAACTGCAGATGCATGCCCAACAAAGAGGAAGGATCCACAACCAAACCATCCCCTCTGTCGAGAAAAGCCAGAGAACACAGGCCTGCTCTTCGCTCCTCCCTGGCTCCAACACTACAGACATCACATTGGCTATTAAAGCATTGCTTTAAAAACCCTATTTTTAATTTCCCCGGAGTTCAAGCTCAGGAACAGCTAGGAAGTGAAGCCAACCCCTGAAACTGGCCTTGAATGCAATGAGGGGAATGAAGCCAAATGCTCCATTTAAACTAATTTCAAAACCATTATTTTCTTGGTACCTCAGGAGTATTAGGCATTGATATATAAGAACAATCCTAAAAGTGAATTAGGAGCTGAGGCAATACATTGATAACTACAATAATTATACACATGCTTACAAAGAAAACAAAAAAGAACCCTCAAACTGTTCCCAAGGCTCTTAAAAAAATGCTTTGTAGGCTCTTTTTTTTTCTTTCTCTTTTAAACTTAAGCTTCACCTTAAAATAAAAAATCCATGTATTTAGACTTCCCAAACAGTCCTGAGAGGGCCAGCAAGATGTCTCAGAGAGAAAAGGCACTTGCTGCCAAGTCTGACAACTTGAGTTTGATCCCCAGAACCCACATGATGGAAGAAAAGAGGCAACTGCTGCAGGCTGTCTTCTGACCTCCACCTGGACACACATGTGTAAGCACACATAAGAGCACAGGACACATGGGTTAGATAAATAACAATAGATCATTTTCTGGTTCAAATAACCCATGTTCTAGGCCTCAGAGAATATGCCTGAGGCCCAATGAAAGGAGGAAGCCTCTTCCTTTCAAGCTGGCTCAGCACACACCCACACGGCAGCAGGGAAGACTGAGTTAAGTCTCAGGTAACTCTCTCTCATCCCTGAGTACTCGAGCTCCTCTGGATGGCTGACTGCTTTTCTTAGGTTACAAGTAGCACACGTTATATCCCATTTGTGATGCTAAGGGCTCCAGTTTCCTCTGGACCGAAAATCCGTTCCTTTACAGCACAGCACCCACCCAGGACTAGATTGAAAAGGACCAGAGCTAACCAACCGTGTTTACCAGCATCACCACCAGAATGAACAGTGGAGTTTTGTTTTGTGAAAGTAGTGAACACGAGGGTGTGAGGATAGTGGACAACCGCAGGTGTCATTTCTCGGGTACCCTCCACTGTGTTTTAAAACCAGGGTCTCTCTGGCCTGGAAGCTGACAAGTAGATTAGTCCATATAGCCAGTAAGCTCCAGAGATCTATCTTTGGCTATTCCGTGCTGGGCTTGCACACATCACCATTCTGGTCTTTTAAAACATGGGTGCTGAGGACTGAACTCAGGTCCTAGCAAGCACTTCATCAACTGAGCAATCAACCCAGCCCTGAGCCTTCTTTGTTCCAAAAACACCTGAAGCCACACACTCCCATACGCTCAATGGAATTTCTCTGCCACTGCTTCTACTCCAGTTTCCCTCCCTCAGTTAAGTCTCTCTCACTTGCAACTTACCTCACTAGTTCTAAAAATTATTCTGTAGTTGTATGGAGATCCATTTTCTTTCATTTCTTCTGGTTTTTCCCTTCGAATGCTCACAGCCACCGGACCAAGATTCTCATCAGCCCCAAAATAGTTCCAGTGTTCTTTGGTAAAATAAAATAAAACAAAATTAGAAAATTTATCTAACACCGGAAAATACCATACTCTGTTTAGTATTCAAGATCGCCCCTTAGAAACTATCAATAAAATGTACGTATGTTTAACAAATGGTAATAGCCTTCACTCACTTATAAAAACAAAGATTGCCCAGGGCTCATCCTGGAGTCGAGAGGGCACCAAGCAGAAAGGGCCTGTGGGGTCTACAATTTACTACTCTAAGGTTTTAGAGTTTGTGTTTTCTCCCTGTGTCCCACCATTTTAATAGACTACATTATCTATGTTCCCTGTGTTAAGGCTTTTTGATTTAGAAAAACTCACACCTATTGAAAATAGATAGGAAAGGAAGAAGGATTTCTTCCAGGTTAAAATGATGTCCCTGTGCTAGAGGGAAAAGCCACTGGGTAGTCCTGTGCTTCTGGGCAGCCTATACCAGGTGGAGGAACAGGCCTCACAGGGCCCCGGGGAGGCTGTAGGCATCTTGGCCTTACCAAAGGTTCCCATAAAATAAGGACAAACAGTGTCTGGTCACAGAACTGGAGGGTACAGAAGGTACTGGAAGACTAGGCAACTCCTAGCATGGCCTCGTGGCAGGAGAAAGGCAAAAATCTTCTAATGAGGTGTATGGAACTAAATATCCTCCTGGCAAGAAAGAAGGTAGAGGTAGGAATTAAGTTAACCGGGAGAGAGCGATGCAGCTCTGTGGTAGAGTGATTGCCTCACATGCATGAGGTCCTGGATTCTATCCTTAGTACTGAAAAGAATTTATAGAACATGATAAACTGATACTTACTGGGCACTTAATAAACACTTATTTAAAAATCTAAAATTGTTGATATGTACATGAGATGTTCACAGATGAGGAAGGAAATCCATACAACATGAAAATGTGACAAGCAAGAGTAGATAACTTATTTTTCAAGCCCCCCAAATATTTACTTTACATTGCTCTATGTCATTTACATGTGACATGACTAAATAATCAAGCTACGACATGGTACATTATTGGCATACAAAATGTATAAATATGTCATTTCCATACAAAATACGTATTTGAAAGTCCATGAGAATAATAATTTAACATATCCGGTCATATGGTTTGAAAATTTAGGTAATACATATGAAAATACTCTGCAAAAAACTAACGTACAATTCCACAAGATAGAATCATACACATTGCAGGCTCTAAGAATATTATAATCCATGGAAATTCAAAATAAGAAAAAGCACAATGGGAATACAGGCAACAGACATTTCATATATGGACAACTGAGAAACAATCCAATGTCACAAAATTCATGTACAAACACTCACGTACACCCTCAAAGCACAGCACATGAGAATCACACTCAATTTATTTACTCTTACTTTGCACACAATTCTAACAAGCTTGGTTGTCTGGTCTTCCAGCCCACAGCTTTATTTCAGAGGTGTGATATCCCCGATGTTGACAAAGTCCTGGGTGTAGGGCTGATAGAGACTTGCATGCAGACAGCAATGTGATAGAACAACTGACAACAAGGAAGAAAACAGAAAGGGGGGGAGACAGAAATAGTATAAAAAAGCGGACAAGAACTTAAAGGAAAACAAGACAGCAGTCTGGGACCATTTACTGAAGGAGCAACAAGCTTCAGTTAACACACTTCAACACCCTCGGAGGATATTTTAATATCGCAGCACAAAACAATACTGGATGTGTCAAAGGGGAGTGAGTCACACTCCCTGTATTTGCTTCCTTGCTACATTAAGAGACTCAGATGAAACCAGACTCTAGTTCACATACACCCCACATATCTCAGCAAGGGCAGAAGGGACTGGTGCTCCAGCTGCTGGGAAAATTCAGAGACACACTACTCTCAATTCAGCATCAGTAACCTCAGTTTGTGCTCCCAGAACCTCCCCTGTTCTCACTCTGCTTCTGCAGGGCTAACGCTGCAAACATGCCCTGTTCTTCAACTGCCCTTCAGCACTTCATCCTCAGCCAGTGACATGCTGTCAATATGAAGAGGAAACCAAGTAGCATTTCACCCTTTACCTTGGTGCACACCAATTCACCTGCTACCAATCTTGGCTTCCTTTCCCCTATAATTCAAAGGCTCGTCTTCCTCCATCCTGGCCTTGGCTCACTCATTCCCTTCCAGGAATACAGGTGCCTCTATCACCACCTCATCATCTTCAACTGCTTCCTTTCTAGCTGCTTTCTCAGCACCTCATCTTTTATGCACTATTTATCTTCCACTCTATAGCATTCTTCAAAACTAAACCCTTGCCTCCTTTGCATTTTTCCACTGGAGCGTCTGAAGGAGCTGTTTAGTCCTTCACTTTAGATCCTTATAATCTCACAAGTGAGAACACACGGTACTTTTGTTCTTTGTTCAAACTCTGACACATCTAGTGCAATCTTTGTTTTCTAGAACATTCTGACTTCCTGTTTCTATGACGTCACCCTCTTCTGACTGTCCTCCTGCCACTCTGGCTGTTTTTGCTTAGTTTTAATTCTTATTCTTGATCACTTCACCCATTCTCATAATTTCAAATGCTACCTCTATACTGGCAGTGCTCAAAAGTCCACATGCCACTCCAGACCTCACTCGGTCCTCCATCTCTATACCTTCCCAGAGGAACCCAGTCTGCCCCACGGGCATCTGCAGAAGTGAACCACACTTCCCATGTGAACCCACACTTCCCATATCCAGCACTCCTTGCTGCTATTTCAGAACTGCTGCCACATTCCCCCAGGTGCTCAGTGAGATCTGGCCATGTCCCCTGAGTGCCAGCTCCTAAGTATCTCCCAACTCTGTCTGCTTTTTGTCTCTCCCAGTGCTTACCCTATTCATGATCTGCTTGTGCCTGTGTGTTTGGAGGAACTTACTTGCTTTTATGTGACCTGTTTATTCCTTTTAAAATACAAACCTGACTGACCATCACAAATGCACTCAAGAATTTTCAAAGGGCTTGGAAACTTTCCATGTCACCATTCTGTGAGTCATCCTTAATTAAGCCAAACCATCCTCATCTATAGACCAACTAAACCGAACATCAGACGTAAAAACTCACTGTGTTCTTTCTCATTTAAAACAATAACAACAAAAACTGTCCAGAACATTCCTCCCATAACCACTCTTCATTGACTAAGTACTCTCATCTTCTGAGCTTATCTGGTGCCCCCTGACATCTTCTAAAAAAGGAACTCAAAACTGGAGCATACTAGAAGTGTTTACATAGTAACACTAATTATTTATTTAAAAGTGTAAAGAATTTCCACAGCTCACTCAGTAAAACTAAACATATATCTCAAATATATAACTTAGAAACATGAAAACAAAAAATATAAATTCATAAAAATATAAACAATCATTTTAGTCTTATGAACTGGCAGATAAAAGCATTATTTTATAAATAAATGAAACCCTATATAAAGCTATAATAAAAATTATAGACTAAAAATGAAAAATATAAATAATTAATGATCATTTAAACTTTTTTGTTTCAGCATCAAAGCCTGACTGTGTAATTTTTACATTTTTCTTCTTAGCCCTTAGGTTATTCCTAGGTTGGGCCAGTAGTAATGAGATAATTGCAAATTAACTTCAAACACATTCTTCAGGCTGTACCTTCAAACAAACGCATCTCTGGTTTGATAATGCTGGATTGATCTTTATGAACTCACACACCTCTTTGTGCATACACATTTTTTTTTTTTTAATGAAAAAAGGATTCTGGATTTTTCCCATGGTAACATCTCAGCCACTCTTCGTCTGTGTCAGTTCCACTGGAGTAGAGAGAGGCTCTGGTCTGGTTCCCTCTGTAAAACTTCCTCTACCATGATCAGACTCTGCTTGTTCAAAAAGCCTCACCTTGAGTAAGAATTATTCTGCAATAAATGCTGCCAGTTGGTACACAGACTCCTTTTCTGTTCTTTGAATTATAGAGACAGAAATAAACTCTTTCTATACAAGAACACAAGTTCATGCAATTCAAAGTCTTATTGCAATGTATTACCCCTGGGAGAAAAGAGTTTAGTTCAGCAAGTCACTGTCAACTGAACTTCTGAGTTTTAAGTTTTTCATTTCAACACAAATGCGTCAGATGTGACACGGTCAGCCTTGTCCTCTGGCCGCTCCCAGCTCTGTCCTCCCAGTTCACTGGAATTTGGTGCCCTCCTCTCAGGGCCCTGGCCTCTGAATGCTGTTTCTATACTTGCTCCAGGATGCATATACAATAATAATCATCAATTTAAAGTATTTTTTCACCTCTACCAGCCATCTACCTCCATTCTTAGCTAGTACAGATAGGGAGCTTTTCCAGCCGGATCCACAGTTGAGTCTGTCTTTCTTTAGGGTTAGAAAAATGAGAGTAAAGGGAAGACTCTGGGGAGGGAATTCAGGGTGAGGAACATGAAAGGAAGACAAGAGGAAGGACAAGGAGCTGACGACTCAAGAGAGTGGAAAAGGCTGATGGTGGATGTATTAAAACACAGGCATTACATCACCAAATATAGTAATACTGTAGAGTCAGCACACTGGAATGCAATAAACCAATACCACAATCACTGTATTAGAAGGACACAATACGATAAGGAGAAGCGCTCTGCCAAATACTCCATTCACATCAACTATAAAATACAAGCACTCCCTTCTTTCTTAGTGGTGTGGTAACTGATTTCAGAGGGCAGGTCACAGATACCATATGGCAGTGCAGGAAGATATCAAGGCTCATTTGCTTAGCAGTCATAACTACAATGCATTCCCAGAAATTCCTAAACTTTATGAATAGTAAATAGTTAAATAAATTTGACGGCCAAAGGGATATGCTATTCACCTAGTCAGATCTGGTGCTTTGCCTTACTCCCTGGTGTGTTACATGGCAAAGGCTTCTGTGTGGACAGGGAGACATTAGCATTTTTTCATATAAGCTGATTCCTTCCCACGTTCCACTGCTCATAAAGAGCATTTCAACATATATTTAGCCTGAAGGGTGTTTTGTTTTGTTTTGGGGTTTGGTGGGGGTGGGGAAGTTGGCATACTAATATGTGTGGTGTGTGTACATGTATGTCCTTGTATGCACCTATATATGCATGCCTGTGCAAGCCTGAGGTACACTCTGGGTATCTTCTAAGATCTTTACACTGAGGCAGGGCTTTTGCTGAACCCTACTACTATTTGGGTAGTCTAGGCAGCCAGCTTGTTCCAGGTGTTCCCTGTCTCACCTCTGTGGACTGGGATTACAGATGGGCTGCTAGCCCACGTGGTTTTTTGCACAGTTTCTGGGGATCCAAACTCCAATCCTCAATGGCAGACATCTTAACTACTCCCTAGACCCTCAAGTTGTCTTAGGGATTTTGAGGTCTTACAGAGTTGGTACACAGAGCACTAAATAGTTCTAACATTATTAGGACATTCCATATAGATAGTTATATTTATAGCTGATACATTCACAATAACAAAAATTTCACATTTTTAAAAGAGAGGAAAAGTGAATTGGTAAAAAAAAAAAATCTGCAGGTAATCAGGTCACATTATCTGCTTACACGCTCACACACACATGTACACAGGCAAAAAAATAAAAATTAACAAAACAAAACAAACAAAACACTAAGCCTGACATTTTTATTGTAAAGAAGAAAAGGTAAATAGAGCTGCAAGTGTTACAGGCTTCAACCTAGATTGTTCTTACTGGTTTTCATATCTGTTGACTATGTACTAATATTTCAGTTTACAGTTCCCTAGGAACACCCATATAATCTAGACTGAACACAACTACAAACAGTAAAGATACACTCTAATTTTTACTCAATAATTTATAAACTCATAATTTATGGCTTAAACAGTTATAATCATCAACTTACAATTTCAAATAGGGAAACACTGTAAACCCAAGGCAAAGAGGAAACTGAGTAAAATAGCTTCAATCTTCTACATAGCTCAATTAGAAACATCTTTTCTGAAATGAAACAACAAAGTGATACAAACTGGCCCTTGGCACAGTTGTGACACAGTCACACACTGCTAGCAGCAGTGTGGATTGGCACCCATCACTGTGGGCATCAATATGGCAATACATGTTAAAGTCACAAAAAATACATTCTAATCTTAGTATTAACCCAGTTGGTTACAGGGAAGGAAAAAAAATCTTCTGTTTCCTCTAGAAAGACATTAAGTTACTTGGGGAAGGGGTTTCTAAAAGTACAAACAGTAAGCAGAAGCTCTATGATTAATCAGGAGGCCAAGTCTGAATTAAAACTACTTCATCACTGTTCGTGTTTGACACCACTGCTTTGTAAAAACAGCGGACTGGATGGGTTGCTAATTACATCACTGTCATTATAGGTAATAATATGAACTCTGACCATTAGTATTTTCATTCACCAGAGAATTTGGATAAATGTAGGAAGATTATTCAGCAGAGCATGGGTTTCTATGAAGCTGCTCATTATATCTACTGGGCTCTATCTGTTTATATATTCTCGTGCAAATCATTATACCTTCTTATGAATATTAACTATATTAGAAAAGATAAAGTTGGGAGAATTAAATAAGTAACAATAATAGGAAAGAAAGTAAAAAATCATCCTGCTTTTAGAATGAAAGCTAGGTTGGCAGAAGTGGAGGTTAGGAAAAGGCTAGCTGTTTCTCCAGTGTTTCATCCCGAAGGTTCATCCTAATTATAAGGGCACAGGTTTCAGGAGAACTGAACAGCCTAAGACTTGGCATCAAAATCAAAAGGTCAAAGAATGGATGGGGACATCTGCACAGGACTGGCCATATGCCAGGGTTCTGTCCCAAAGTACTACACTAAACTTTTAATTATTGTTGCACAAGAGTAGTTGCCCACACTTATAAAGTGCTCAAGATTCTGTGGTTCCAGGTCATCTTCCCACAGGTAACGCTTAAAAATGAGGTGCTGGACATGGGTGGGCTATATCTCTTTTCCTAGCCATCTGGGAACAGGAGATGGAGGGTCATCAGCTGGAGGTCAACCTGGGTTATATAATGAAACTCCATTTGGAAATGAAAGAATGAAAGGAAAAGAGGGAGGGATGGAAGTGTAGAAGGGAGAGAAGAAAGGGATGGAGGGAGAGAGGTGAGAAAAGGAGGACTGGATGGAGCAGAAGGGAAGGAAGCAGGAGGAAGAGAAGAGGAAGGGGGAGGGAGGGGGGAGGGAAGGTGGGCTACTTGGAGTCTTGCAACTTAAAATAGTATTTTCAAGGGTGGAAGAAACATTTCCTAGCAATCTGAAGTCACTGTGTTCAATCCCCAGCAAAAATCAATCCATTAATCAAAACAAGAGCATTTGCTTTAAGTAACCCCTAACAGCTCCTAATTTGCCAAGAAAAGGAATTTTTAAAATATTTTATTCTATTTTATTTTATGTGTGTGTGAGTGCACCTGTGTCATACAGTGCCCAAGGAGGTCCGAAGAGGGCGTTGGATCCACTGGAACTGGAGTTACAGACAGTTGTTAGCCACCCTGTGGGTGCTGGAAATCAAACTCATCCTCTGCAAGAACAGTCAGTACTCTTAACTTCTGGGTCATCTCTCCAGTTGCAAAAAAGGGAAAATTTTATTATGAACTTATGGTGACCTTAATAAATTACATTAAAATGGTTAAAGCAAAAATATAAAGAAAATTCTATTTAAATAAAGGGAAAACCAGTGACAGAATCATGAGTGGTTTACTGGCTGTGCTCAGCCTGTGCGAAATGTCCAACAATTATCTTTCAAAACCTGTACTCTACAATGAATGTAGAAAAACAGAAAGTATCATGATTCAGAGTAGCTAAGAGCTTGCTAAGAATTCTTACTTCAAATACCACCAGTGTGTCTACACAAGTTCACAATTGTGAAAATCAGACTCGGACAGAGAGGGTGCCTGTGCCTATGGAGATCAACTGACTGTTAGTTCATTCCCACAAAACCACCACAACCACACAAGAGTTGTTCGTGGTCTTATTTCCTGGAGAAGAGAGGAAACTGGGTGTCCACAGAATAATATAAGGTCACATATACAGGGGCCTCTCATGGGTCCTACCTGATGCTACAAACACAGGATATCCCAGTTCCTCAGCTCAGTAAAGCTTACACTACACATTAGCCATCAAACATTTCTTCATTTATGTAACATTTCCTGAGCCTCCTAGCCTGTAGTCCTGAGCTGTGCTCAGATCACTCTGAGTGACTCAGTATAACCCCCAATGTGTCCTGCAGAAACAAGGTGCTACAGTGACTGGATCAGTTGTATGTGAGGGCCTAAGCCTATGAGAAGGGGTCTATAATGCGCAGGAGAGAAAGGAAGATCAGCCCCTTCCACAGTGTTCCCTGGGGCAGAAAAGGAAACAAAGTTGGGCAGCGTGGAGAAAACCTTCCCAGCATTACAAAGTGAGGGCTCTGATTCCATCATGCTCACTGTCCTTTATCCCAGTGGCACATCCTGAAGGAATGGCCATAGCACTCAGTCTACACTAGGAAAAGATTCCTCAGAGCTGTAGGGGAGGAATCCAGCTCACACCCAGCCACTTGGACCTTTAATCACAAATAGGATTCAAGAATATAATATGAAAGAGCCTTGGGAAAAATAACTACAGAAAACAAAAATGAATTCTTGGAGAATAAAAATACAACTGCTCAAAATCTCACAGAGCTACACGCCAACTCGTTATTCAGCATGTATGATTAATAGGGAACAAGAATTTTAAAAAACTGAATTTTTTTCTTTTAAATAAAGGCAAGCAGGATGGAGATATGGCTCAGTGGGTAAGAGTGCTTACCGCACAAACCGAACCCCAGCAGCCAGGTAAGGAGTACATGCCTATACTCCCAGCACTGTGGAGGCAAAGACAAGAGGATTACTTGGGCTTGCTGGCCAACCAGTGTAGCCAATGCATGCAAGCCCAGGTTCAGTGAGAGACCTTTTCTTAAGGAAATAAAACAGAAAGCGATGAAGCAGGAAACACAATGTCCTCTGATCTTTGCACACACATGCAGAGGCACATGACCCCCCCCCCCAACTACGTAACTAAAATAATACAAATCCAGGCATTCCGCTATCTATCAAAATGAAGTTTCAGGCAAAGAGATCCCTCTAGCTACTACATCTGGCACACAAGACACTAAAGGTTATTTGAATGACTAAGTGCATATATGAATATGCGGTTATTTCTACATTTAGAACCAATGCAAAAATGTTTTTCAACAGAAAACTAGATTTCCTAGTGGAAAAAACTTTATTTTCTAGTATGAGGGGCTCTGCTCCAGTGCACCCTCCCCTAACAGCAGCGCGGGGGTTTGCTCTGAGAAAGTGCCACCATATTTTCTCTTTTATAACAAGCCTATCTGTGCTTTCTGTCTGTTCCTCCCACACTGGCTCTTTCCCTGGGAGGAGTGCAAGCTCCATGAGGGTGGACTGCTTGCTTAGGCAGTGCCCTGCCCATGCAGGCAGGCTGTCAGCTCTTCCATAACGCGGCAGCCATGGAGGTGTGGCACTGGTCTCCCTTTCAGGAAGAACCTGCTGCTGCTTCAGCCACAGGAGAAGCAATTAGCTGAGTCACTAGCTGCAGCACCTTAGGACTTGGGGCAGCTTGGGAGCATGCTAGGAAGGAGCAGGTCCTGGCACTCGCTCCCCAACAAGGGGCCTTTCTGAGGCTTATCTTTCCGTGGCACCGGCTGAGGTGTCTGTTCATACGCATCCTGTCTAAGGCTCTCTCTGTCTAATCTCTCCCTTCCCCTTTTCTCTTACACTGAATCATCTGCTGAAGAGCTTCACTCAATGAAATGCTTTCTTTCCCTTCTGTACTTTCCAGGCGCCATCACCAGGCCCCAGCCTGTCTGTGCTGTCCTCAATATCTGCTTTTATCAGGTGACCTGACTGATTAAATGAAAAACTGTATCTGGCAAAGTCTGGATTCTGAGTAGGAAAGACCATACCTATACATAACTAGAGAGACTGAACATCTACTGCTAGAATTAAGGCCAAAGACAATAAGGACCAGGAGCGATGTTTAGAATTGGTATGGGGCAACAAGCACAGACACTAGCTGAGTCATGGGTGGGTTCTAGAAGCCTTTTCAAATGACTAGAGGTTGAGAATAAAGAATAAAGCAGAGAATCCTCCATCTTCAACAAATGATCGATAACAGCAACGGTATTTACAGAGGAAGAACAATGATGAAGCCAAAAATGGTAGGCCTAAAACTCTGCACAAATGTTCAAGATGCCAACCACAGCCTCAGGGTGAGGCAGGGAACAGCTGCTGGGCAACGAGGCTCTGATGAGAAGAAAGCCTGGGACTGAACAGAGAGGTATTTTATATGGATAATAAATGTAATCATGCATCTTCTTTGGAAAGATTTGTTTGTGCCACCAATAACAGCAGACATCTATACATCACACCACTAAAGCAGAATAGGAAAATCAAAGAGGAAGCCTTACTTAACTTGCTGCCACAGGTTGTTGGGAGAGCACCCAAGTCAGCTCACCTTAGGCAAGAGTTCAACCAAACAGACATGCTGGCATGTCTGACCTCCACAGCAGCCGGGAAGTTTCTCTGTTTGCTTCGGTACTAGAAACAATGGGAAGTCTAACCCTACATGAAGAACTCATCCATTTGCCAGTTAACATGCATGAAGGCTACCTGGTAGAGCACCACTGCAGCCATGGCATGGACAATTAATTATGAGGGTATGAGTTAAGCATGTGACCTGCCTAATCCATATGTTTACCTGTATCCACACAAGAATTCTTGAGGAGGCAGAAAAAAAACCTTTTATGATCTAGGAGAATAATGTGTATTTTAGTAGAACTGATTCCTCAGTGGATATTTTCAGCTGTCTCTTATTATGGGTTCAGCCAGTTGTGAAGAGGATGCAGCTCTCTGGTTCTCGATCTAGATCACTTTTCCTTTTCCTCCTGCTTTTTATCTGTGATTTAATGATGTTCATTTAATAATCCAGAAATTGAAAAACAGCTCAATAGTAAAACTGAGAGTAGATCAGAGAATATACCAGACAACTGAAGTTGTCACTCAGTGCAAATAGTTTTATATGCCATATCTAAAGACTGTTAACAATAGCAGGTTACAAGTGGAAAAGAAGTTAAAGTGATCAGAAGAATTACAACTTTCCATCATTTTAGGAGTGGGAAACTTTTCAGATGAGCCACAGTGGAGGTTTCTCCTGCGCACTCAGCACCAGGGAGAAATGCCCTCACAGTGCCTTCAACAACCACTCTGAGAGCAATGCCCCACGCACACCAGCACAAGCCTGCTGATGACGGATCAGCAGCTCAGCAAAGGGCACCACCAAAACAACCCACGCACACCTGTACCTCCCATTAGTGGAATTCTAGAAAATGCGTGCCTCAACTGTATACTGGGCAAAAAGCTAAAAACCTCCTGTGGTGCCACTTAACCCAGCTAGCAGCTGGTGGAGTCCTCTCCTAACAAGCTATGCTAGCTATGAAGCAATTACATTATTATTCTGTAACTCACTATTTGCCACTCTCAAATCTGACACTTTAATCATGGTGACTACAGAAAAGCTAAACATAAAATACCAATGTTTTTAAAGGAGGGTAAGTAAACTAAACCTACCCTACCGCCCAACTGTAGAGTACCATCACTTGAACTTCTGTCACAATGCCAGGTCCATCCATGTCAGTGTCCTTATCGGGTATGAAGTGGGGAGGCACAAAGTAGAAACAGTGTAAATGTTGCTATGTTATTACTGTCATTTCAAAGAAAAACAGCAAGAAGAACAACTGGAAGGAAAAGCACCCAAAGTGTGTCCTTTACAGGCGAAAGCCACGGGGCTCATGGCGTTCTACTGGCCCAGCATTTCTGTCTAGCAGAACTTGGCTTTTATGTTGGAGACAAAATTCCTCTAAAGACTAAACCTACAAAATAATAATGTTTTGTTTTGTTTCTTTGAGACAGGGTCTCAGTATGTAGTCCTTATAGACCTAGGACTCACAGAGATCTGCCTCCTCTGGCTCTTGAGTGTGGAGATTAAAGATGTGTACTACCATGCATGGCTGCAAAATAATGTTTATAAAATCAATATAGTATTAAAGTCATCATAGCTTCATCAGTCGAACATGATTAAATTTTACACATGATGATAACTGAAGGATTTCCTTTAGTAAAGGAAAAAATAACAGTAATAATTATCCCTGGAGACTTATCCACAGTGAAGTCAGAGACACAAGCAGCAGCCAGAATTTAAACTAGAGCTGCAAAAGGTGAAGTGGTGGTCACGCTAAGGGTGCTATGCCTGGGCGCTATGCTTTGGTGCTACGCCCTGATGCTTGGAGTAAATTTTCCTTGACCGCGCTCTACTCCTCTAACAAGAGAATTAGGGGAAAGAATCAGGCACAAATCTCACTGAGTCAAAGCTGTATGTTAAAATTGTAAAACGGAATTATTTTCAATTATATTTTATGCCATTATACAATAGATAACATTAAAATTTTAAATATATAGCTATACTTTCAAGGAGCTTAATTTCTACTTCATATGCTATTATTCAGAATCATCATGTATAGCAAACTATGAATAATGTGACAAATGCCTAGGAAATTCTAAGCTGTGTGACCCAAGGAGAGCTAGGAGATTAGGCACTGAGACTTTTCTTGTACTGTTCCTGGATTAACTGCTGTTCACTGTCCCAACACCATGCTGACGAGGGCCACTGGCCAGGCTAGCTACCTCTTAGTGGCACACAGGCTTTCTGCCCCCACCAGCTAGATTTCAGGGTGGCAGCAGAGCTCACTTCATCTTCCCAGACCTGCCGAGGCCAGCTGATTTGCTTTATTTATGAAAGCTGACTAAATATAAGGACAAAAGATTAAATAAAATTTTCATGAAAACTAACCTGGTGGCTTTAGAAAGTTTTATGTTAGATGTGGGCATGACAGCTATAAAACTGAGGGAAAATTTGTGAAACAGATGGTGTGGGAAGGACTTTCCTCGTTCTATAGTTCTGCTCTTGTGACTTATATGATTTATACAAAGGAGAATTCAGAACAGTGCAATCGTTGTCACAGAAAAGCACTTGGACTTGCAGAAGCAAATGCATTTTTGTCTTAAGGAAAGTAAAACAGTTCAGACCTGCTTATTTTTGTCAATTCCCTACTTTAATAAATATTTTCAACTAAGCAATTCCACTTATGTTGGGTAACATGGGTAACAGTATTTCCAATGCTCCTAATTAGCAACTTCTGGATTGGTGGCTTTTGAGTTTATGGGGCTATGAATAAATGAACAGGATGGCTCTGGACTCTAGGTACTCAAGCTTGGCTTCCACACTTTTAAAATATCGATATACTTAAAACAAGGTTCCCCTTTCCGTTCATCCTACAAAAGAGAGGGAGGAACAGTGGTCAAGAACGGAGAGAATAGGAGGAATCCTGGCTCCAACATTAGCTGCTCCATGGCAGCCTGTGAAGCCAGCCCAGTATTCAGTATTCTTATCTGGGCTGACATACCACCCTCACTCATAGGCATCAAGAGTTTGGAAAAAAAAAAAAAAAAAAGGCAAAATAACTCAAAATATTCAAGATTAAGATCAGTCTACTGCCTAGTAAGAAAAAAAAATCCTACCACACAAATAATACAAAACATGACTGCCTGTATGTTAGATTCCAGTCAGTGCCGGGGACAGGTGGAGAGAGATGGCTACTCAAGAGACATCTGAACACCTCGGAGAGGCTCAGGAAAAGTTTATGAGGCAAGGTAAAGCAGTAGTTCTTGGCTAGGGGTAAATTTACCTCCAGAGAAACACTTGACAGGACTGGATATATTTTAGGCTGTGGCCCCTGGGACGCAGGAAAGGAACGTCCTGGCATCTAGGATGTAGAGGCCAGTTAGTCCTATGGTGCAGAGGATGCTCCACCCTTAAAAAGAGCCATCTGTCCCCAGATGTAAAGTGTGTCTGATAAAGCATCTACCTTAACAGACAATGTAAGGAAGATCATTCCTAAATTCTGAACTCCAGAAAAAAAATTATTCACTTTTAAAATGAGACTGGTGGAATGAATGCCAGCTGGTAGTGCCCCCACTGCCCCCACTTTAATACTTCAAGATATTGTCTCTCAAGACTAACATAAGTCCTTGGTTAGTAACAGTATTCCAGACTCCTCAGATGGCCCCATTTCTGGTTAAGGTAAAGAATTCTTTCTGAATAGTCATTTTTATACTAATGTACAGTTGACAACTGCATATATTTACAGTATAAACATGATTTTTGATAAACATATACACTACAAAAATGACTACATAAAGCTAATTAACATTCAACTCTAAAAAAGAAACAGATTTCCACTGTATTGATTCCAGAACCCGTGCTGTAAATGCTTAGGCTTGAGAAGAGACATGGATTTTTAATGAGACGTGAGTCTTTTTAACAAGAAACCTCCTTCAATGGGGTCAAACCTAAAATAATCTTAAAAACAGTAAGATTCTAAAGTGAAGCAGGTTATAAGGCTAGAATGAATTCTGGCTCTGAGCCTAAGCTTCACTCAGAAAAATAAATCCAAGTAACATTTTACAACAGTGGTAGGCAACCAAAGCATTACTGGAATAATTTAGCAAGAAGCCTCCTGGCACAGGCCTCTTCACCGGGTTGCAGAGTTGCTGGCCTACCTAGCAATCCACAGTGTATGGTTCTCCCTTGGTATCATTGTGTTTTCTGTTTGGGTACCATGATGACAGACTCAACTCTCAATTTTAATGTTATTAAAAAAGAACCACTATTAGACAGTTAAGAATTCAATTATCCTTTTTTAAAAAAAAAAAAAAAAATCACAGTTTTTCTTAAAAGTATGGGATAAGACTGTAAAATCTCAGCTTCCCTCCCTCTTTCCCCGCTAGGAAAGACTACAAAGGAAGCTACCAACATGTTTAGGGTGTTCCTCTCTCTTCAGAGCCTTTCCTACTCAAAATGAAACCTAGACTCAATTCTTGCCTCTGACACATACTGGCTCTGAGACTTTGGTCAAAAAGTGTAGTTCTTTTCACCCAAGTTGCTCTGAAATGGGCGATCTAGAATGACTCCATCTGCCACATTGTAACTTCACTCACTAAATCAGTTTTGAAATTACAAAGCAAAAAAAAAAAAAAAAAGAAAAACTAAAAAGTCTGGTATTTAATTTACAAGACATTTCAATACCCCAAAGGGGAAAATAACTACAAAAAAAAATTAAAAATACAAAGAAACTAATTATAAAAAAAAGATATTTATATATTTTACCACCAAGAAAAAGAATCCACACAAGTCTCATGCTATACTGCTAAAACATTTAATACACAGCATTCCACCGTTTTTCAGAGAGTGGAGTCAAATAAATATTTTAGAAATAAACATTATCTACTCACCCTTCTGGTAGAAGAATTTCCTGTAATAGTATGCACCAAGATCCACGTGTTCCACAATGTATCTTTTCACTCGGTCTAGGTGCAACACCAAGTTTTCCTTGGGCACTTCGAGCACGGCCACTCCCGCGTTTGTACAATGCGAGCTGAGGGTGGACTCAAAGGAGGCACTTTCACACCCACTAAAGGAGCCAGAATTTGACTTTGACAGGCTGATTTTCCTCTCACCCTCTCCACCAATCTCATTCCGAAAGTACGGACAGCTCATGACAAGTTCATTGCTTTTGTCGTCTCCCTGGTCCATGCCCAGGCTTCCTTTGGAATTCAGGTCCTCTGTGCTGCCCATGGGGGAGCTGAAGCTGGCTGAGTGAGACAAAGGTCCAGAGACCAAGGAAGCCACAGCGGCTGCTGAGGCTCCCGTGGTAGTGTTTCTCCTCTTAATAACGTTGTGCCTGTTCATGATCGCCTCATTCAAGTCAAATAATATGCTCTGGACATCGTAGTGGGCAAAGCACTTTGGACATGTCCAGGGCCTCGAAGAGTCTTCTGAGCGGTTGTCTTCAAGGTCTGAAGACTTCCCAAGTTCTTCACCTTTGGCATTGCGTAATTTACGAAAAATGGATGAGTCTCCAGTTTCAGACTTGGAACGTCGCTTGAGTGGTTTTTCCCTTTCCTTGAAAAGCCTGAGGTTCTCTCTCTGTGAGATGGGTCCATCAATCACATCCAAGGAGAAACCGGAACCCTTGCCCCCACCAGCAATGAGGAAGTCACTGAGCTTGGTTGGAGTTGGACCTCGATCAGATTTGTCATCTTTGTAGCCCTTTAACAAATCGAAGAAGCTCTCTCCGGATGTTCCCTGCTTGTCTATTGAAGACGTGCTACCATATTCCCTGTGCAGTGATGGCCCCGTCTTGTAGGTGGGGGAGATACATTCATCAAAGCTATCCACATCAAGCTCACTTATGGTGATGTCGCTGTTGCTCCGCTGCCGTATTCTGCGAAGGGCTTTCCTGGGTGAGCTGGGATAGGCTTCAGGCATGAGGAATCTGGAGTCCATGTTCTCCGCCGGTCGGGTCTTGTTCTTCAGCGTGTTCTGTATGCTCTTCAGCATGGCTGAGTCATTGGAATTGAGGCTAACAGAACTCCCCTGACTCACAGGACTGCTTTTGGAGGACAGGCTCTCAAGGCAACTTGAGGTTTCTATTTCCTGGCTTGAACGGCTAGATTCTTTTATGTTTTCCTTTCGAGGAGGCCAATCTGCAATTCTTGCCCTAACCCCCATCTTGGGGACTCCAGGGGTTGAGGTTATATGGTGAGGACCTTCACTTCGAGGGGGACCTACTGGAGCCATGACTGATGATCCTAAGCTGCCATTTTGGGACCGGAATCGACGCATGTAGAAGTCATCAGTGTGGACTTTGGGGGTGCCATCTGGGCTGACAACAGAGGCTCTGTCTGTGGTGACAGGCCTTTCTGTCTGTGACCGCTTCAAGCTGGTCATGATGTGAAAGCAATCAGACTTAAATCCCTGCAGAAAGGATCACCATATCTGTATTTTAAACGTGCACTTCTGTTTTAGAGAATGGCTTCCAGAAAATACAGCAGTCGTGGTGAGATCTTCAGCCTTTTCATCTAAAAGGTTAAATGATGCCTTATTTTCAGACAACTGAAAATCCAGATCTTCCAAGCATTGTAATCCACAACAGTTCCTTTGCTTCACATTAATAGACGGCTTTCTTTCAGAGAAAATGGAATGGAACTTGTCTCACTGGGACTCGGTGGTTGGCATAATCCCATGCTTCCTCTGAAAGAGGGGACAATCTGAATTAGCACTTGATAAATACATCTAAAAATAATATGCAACTGCCAGAATCATAAAGAGACTCTGAGAATCCACACTGGATCGTGGGGCACTGCTCTATAATTCACATTTTTAATAAAGCAGGTATAAAAGAGAAAAGGTAAAAAACAGTTAATAAAACCCACCATTTACACCGAAAGAAGGGCTATTAACACTTCAATTTAGCTGTATTGTTTCAGAAAACCGAGAGGGGAACCAGCTTGACCTGGGGCTTCTGGCTTCTGCAAGTACAGAATTTTGCTTACATGACCTCTAATAATGTAGACATCACGAACCACTGTGTTGAACAGAAGTTTGAGACAAAACCAACCAGATCACTAAAGCAGTGTAAGGCAGGGTTTTTAAGAACAATAAAAATTGAACAAGATTTTATTGATTATGCTGCAACACTCACTTTTTAATTCCTTTCATATTTCAAATCAATACTTGTTTCCTTACCAAAGCTTACCAGATTTGGCAAGAGCAAATACATACAGCACGGAGAAAATAAGCCGGCTTTTCCTGAAACCATTATACATTTGCTCTCTTCTGTATTTCCCTTGACTTTATTACTTACCCAGATGAAGAATATTGCAGAATGAATCCAGCACTCACCACCACCTTTTCCCAAGCTCTCCTGACTTTCATCTACTCTCAGAGCTGGAAGTCTTTTGCTTATTCACAGAATGCCTGCATTTCTGTAAGCAGTGCAACCTCCTCCACCCCATCAGCGCTAATTTATGATGACGGCAGAAACAAAATGCTGCTCTGGGCAGCCCTCTCCATGTCCCCTACCAGATTAAACAGAACTTCCAGGTGATGGACAGGAAGACGAACTTCCTCATGAGCACGTCAGGCAGGAGACAGCAGACACGGAGTCTGAGTACAGAATCCTGCATGGTTGTTGCGTACATCCTGAGAAGAGAGGCAGAGGATCCTCTTCCAAGACTCCGAAAATTACACAAGAGGTGGCCTTTAAAATCTTGCCAGATATATGTTTGGAAAGATGCTGCTGAACCAGCACTGAGCTGACAGGGCGGCATTGTCTACAAATCATGCTCTGACACCGAGGAGGACCGCTCACTGCATGCTGCACTCAATGGTAACAAGCACTTACTTCCACAATAATTAAGCATCTCGCTAGTCAGCTTCCTGCCTCCAAAGCAGCCGCTTTCATTCCTCCTGCAGCACTCAGTGTTGGTTTAGGAGATTTGTTGCTATTTAAAGCTGGAACATTTAGGGGTGTTTCAAAAAATGTTGGCTGCCTGCAGACTGTAGGGTTCCTGCAAGCGAGGTCCAGTCAGCCTCGTCAGATAAATGCCCACCGTTTTCATCCACATTCCTCTTCCCAAGTTTTATGAAAAGGATAATGATTTTTCACTGCTATCTAATTAAACCTGGCTTTCAAGCTTTCTAGATACTTCTACAGTCGGACTGTTATGCTTTCCCCTTACATTCCAGAACTTTGCATGCTGTTCTTTTAACTGCAAGCCTTTAAGCGGAACAATGTGCTAACTGTTGCTTACAGCAGCAGCCAGGGCCAGCATGGGTGGCCACAGCTAGGGTTCAAGAAGGGCTGCTTCAAGAAAGGAAGGACAACCAATCAACTGACCAGATGCTGGCACCTGGCCATCTCAAAACAAACAACAAAAAAAGAGCTGATTTCAACAAAATTGCTTTCAAAAAAGTACTATACTTTCATAAAGAAGAATTCTAAGTAAGTCTTCTAAACAGTCAGATGGTTTCATTCAACCTTTCTCACTACCTTAGAAAGGTTCAAATAAATCATCTTCCATTCCTATAACACTCAGCCCCTAAAATGCCTGCCCTGCTATGACAAAAACAGGGGTTTCTGATCACAAAAAGGCACTAGAGCACATGAACCCCAGTGGTTGTGAGGGTATGCACAGGAACCAAGAAAGTTCATGTCAGATATAATCCCAGTAGGGAGGGGGAACGTGGGCACAAACACCCCACCCCAGCTAAACAATAAACAATTACATACAATTGACAGCCGCTAGGAGAGTCAGTTTTGAGGGTATGCTCTGTGATAGGCTGACCACCCTCCAGAGGATGGGCCCATATTCAAGGGTATTTGGGGAACACAAAATTGGACTTGAGTGACTTTTAGGAAAAAAAAATAGAGGATTCGCAGCAGGGTGTGGGGTGGGGTAGGAAGGTGAGGGCAGATCTGGGAAGAGACAGGGAAAGGAGATTGAATGTGAACAAAATATAGTACATAAACTTCTCAAAGAATTAATAAAATATTTTTAAAATCATTCTTGCCACATTTCATGTTCCTTAGAAAATGATTTGCCACAGACCTAGATGTCTCTACCCCCAGCCCCCAGCACTTTCACTCTGTAGCCCAGGTTGACCTTGAACTCACAAGGATCTTCCGGCTTCACCCCCTGACTCATTAGTTTACAAGCCTGTGTCACCAAGCCCTTCTTACAAAATTGACTTCTTACAGACAGGTGAAGTTTTATCATTGGAAGAAGAAACTGAAAGCTCAACTGAAGCACAATAAATAAAACTGACCTGGAAATGCCCAGTCTTCACCATTGGGATTTTCTTTTCTAGACCATTTCAGTTTCTTTGTTTTAAATATATTTTTTAAATATTGTATTTATTATTTTTGTGAGCATGAGTGCATTGCCTGCACATATGTAAGTGCACTCGTGACATGCAGTACTCGCAGGTCAGAAGAAGGTGGCAGATTCCCCTGGAACTGGAGTTTTGGACTGTCATCAGTTGCCTTATGGGTGCTGGAAACTGAACCTGGCCGGGTTCTCTACAAGAGCAGCCAGTGTGTTTAACTGCTGCTGAGCCATGTCTCCAGCTCCCTTACTTTCTTAGCAATTTCATCTTATTATAACAACTCTGTTTTTATTCCAAAATATAGATGAGCACATGTGGGGCAGAACTTGATAATCTGTAAAAGCTGAAGGTATTGGACATGGCAACTAAATTATATAATGGACTTATTCCAGTTGTACAGATTTCTCTCTCCTCTTTCTTTCTTCCCTCTTTTCTCTCCCTCCTCTTTCTCCCTGTCCCTTCCTTTTTCCTGATTTCTTCTTTTTTAAAATTATTTTTATTTATATTATATTTATGTTATATGTATAAATGTATCGCCTGAACATATGTAACTGTACTTATGTCATGCAATGCCTTTGGAGGTCAGAAGAGGGTGTAGGATCCCCTGGAACTGAAGTTAAGAATGGATGGCTGTTAGCCACTATGTAGGTTCCGGGAACTGAACCCAGATCTCTAGAAGAGCAGAGAGTGCTCTTAACCACTGATTCACCATCATCTCTCCAACCCCCAAACACTTGCTATTCTGTTTTTTGTTTGTTTGTTGACAGGGTCTCCCTGTAGCCCTAGCAGGCCTGGAACTCACTATGGGGACCAGGCTGGCCTTGAGCTCACAGAGATCCACATGCTTGCCTCTTGAGTGCTGAGATTAAAGGCATATGTCTTCACACCCCACCTGATTTCTTTACAATTTCAGCTCCCTTTGAGGAAAGGCTAAAATATAATTTTTAGCCACAGATGAGCAAATATAGAAACAAACACACTTTGCACTTATTAAAGCACCAGTTCAAAATGTGAATCTCTCCTTGATAGATCAGTAGCACCTTACACCCTAATCCTTAGTAGTTGACTAAAATAGCAAACATGCTGACAATTACTAACAACCCAACTAATTATCAACAAACGTGTCCAAACATCACTGAATATAGTAAAAGGCCAACAGAAAAGGAGCAATGTTAAATCATAGCATATCACATGTATTTGTTGAAAAGAGCAGGCTACATAAAATTTTTGCTTATTACATGTTTAGTTTCATAGCTTTCCATACTATATAATTCCACAGTGCATCTATTTAGACCACTAACCCACAGACAGACAACAGCAAACTCAAAGAATTCAACTCTATGAGTTCAAAGATTTTTCATCATTCGTAGTCCATACAACCTGACCCACCATCCTCTGCTACCCAACATCTTTCTTCTAGAGATGTTCCACTTCTCTTCTAAACCATGTAGCATGTCCACATTCTCTTCTGAGCATGGATCACATACCTGGTGCTAGGAATACTTGAGGAAATAATTCTTCCTTTCCAGCAAAGTTTAGGTTAGTGGGGAAAGGCAGCTAGCTGGTAAAGATATACAGGTGCAAGATAGGCACAGGCCAAGCCTCCTTCCTAAACGTTCCATTCTGAGTGTTCTTTCATAATACAAACTGTCTCCTGGTGGGGCTAAATTGACCCACAACAAGTCAGTCATCCAGAAAGAATATCAAGTCTCCCCCAACAAAAGAAACGATTCCTCCACTGCCCTCCTACCCCTAAAAAGCCAGACATAGTGGTACATACCTTTAATCCCAGCACTCAGGAGGTAGAGGCAGGTATATCTCTGTGAGTTCAAGGCCAGTCTGGTCTACACGGCAAGTTCTAGGCTAGCTGGGGCTATAGTGAGACCCTGTCTCAAAACAATCAAATAAATAAAAACAGAATATCAAGTCCCTGGTAGTGCTGACAGTGTTATAGCTAGGGATCACTTCAAGGCTTAAAACATCCTTTTGTCCATTTGCCAGGCATTTGCACATTGATCCCTACACATGTGGTGTACATGTATGTATGCATGTTTACATGTGAGTGTGCACACATATGTGTGTGCATGGTTGATATTAGGAGTCTTCCTTGAGCATCCTGCACCTTATTCTTTGAGGCAGGGTCTTGTGATTGAACGCAGAGTTCGACTACATGATTAGCTAACTAGCAATGTTCTGGGAATTCCATCTCTGTTTTCTGAGCCCTGCAATTATAGGCGGGCTATTACCATGCTCTCCTGGCATTCCCGTGGGTTCTGGGCATTTGAATTCTTGTCTTCACACTTACGCCCCAGCGTTTTACACTGAACCATCTCCCCAGCTCCCTATTGAGTATCATTTAAAAGCTAGTTAACCCAGAGTGGTACCCTTGACTGACTTTTCTTCCCTACTGCTGGAAGGGGCAGCAAAAGGCAGCATTATTAAGATGAGCACAGGTTTAGGATGAGGAGCAGGCACAGCGCAAAGGAATAAAAAATTACTATGGAAAGCAAGTGCTGACTTGGTTGGATCATAGCTGCTTGTGCAACTGAACGAAGACATAAAAATGAAATTGCTGGGGTGAGGGAGATGTCTGCATGGTGACCAGTACCCCAGTAATGTAACAGACTGGCCGACTGCAGCTCTAACCGCCATCTCCACACTGCTGCTCTAGATTCCTGTCACACCCTTCTCCTCCCGAACCCCAGATAAATATATGTCAAAAAAAAAAAAAATCAAAATGAGTAAGTGGGAAAGAAGTGAAGACAATAACTCATTCAAAGAACTTGAGAACTTTCTCTGGGCCTAGGACATAAAGAAGGCTCCACAAGAGGAGGTAAGGTGCGGGGGACACTACAGCCCCCTCCTCTCATCTCAATGCAATATGGCGGGCCACCAAAAAGGTGCAGACTTTATCAAACACTTTATTTTCATACTCCAAAAATAGGATACTTTGAGTTTCCTAACTGACAGAGCCTTAAATATGGGACCAGTTTCCAGCATTTCAGAACAAGAGGAACTTTGTTGATGAAGAACTCTTCAAAAACCTCAAAATACACCACTAACGTATTTATTAAAGTCTCCACATAAATTTTTCTTGAAAGTGTATAAACAGACTTAGACTTCCTGTAAATACCTTCCTTCAGATGTAGGACACCTTCTTCTAAAACAGACATTCAAGTTCAGAGTGCTTGAATATTTGATTAGCTAGGATCAGGGAAGAAGGTAAAGCACTTAGGGCCAGGTGTGTGCAGACACAGGGAATCCCATCAGCTGGGAGGCTGAGACAGGACGGTGGATATTCTGAGACCAGTGGATGCTACACAGTGAGAACCAGGCAAGCCTATCTCAAAAGGCAAGCTCTCTTCTTCACCATGACTTTTGGTTTTCCTAGAGTTCACTAACATCCAAAAAAATAGCACCTCAGACAGCTGAACTTCTCATTCTTTCAAGTCAGCCTGAAACTCACACAAATACACCAGTTCAATGTCATGGATAATTTAAGACACACGAATCCGCTTATAACTTTTTACACTGGAATTTCCGTCCTTCTTTCCTTTCCATTTTCTCCCTTCTGTTGACAATTCCATTTCCTGCTCACTAAGTATTCACTATCTGAAAAAGACAATGTAATGGACACAAAGTAGATTCAAAACCTTCCTGGTCAAACTGACAAAGGAAATAAAGGAGTTAAGGACACAAAACAAACACAGGATGAAACTACCTTTCAACTTCGAAGTAAGAAAGCAATTTAAAATGTTTCTGTTTGGCCAGAGGACAGAACCAAAGAAGAAATACACTGACCTTGCACCTTTGCACCTTCCTGGCTAACAAAGTTCAATGAAGGTTACATGTCAGAGGCTTAGGAAAACTTGAGTATACTTTGCGTAGCTAGAGTAAAGTAACAAACATGCAAGTTTGGCTGAGAGTTCAATGGCAGAGAGGTGACAAAGCCAAGATGGTGTGGAGCAAGATACATAAGGATGATTGATGAGCAGCAAGAGAACTGAGCAGCTAGGCAAGTAAGGGTGTGTGGCAAGGCTCAGGAACGTCTACCTCTACCCTCATCACACATAAACTCATGCAGTAAGCAACTAATGAACACCAGAAAGCTAGGTCTGGGGAGCTTCGAGTAGAAAGACAAAGTAAAAAGGAGGCAGAAAGGTAAACATGAATCAGAAGTACTAGGAGATACTATAAAGAAAAAGCACTCAAAGCTAACCAACTCCCTCAGGACATCAGGTTCTCAGAAGATCTGACCACTGAAGTGAGTGTTTTTAACATTCATATTTTAATATTTACTTAAAAGACACTTAAAAAACTCACCAATACTACAACTGATGACGGTCAAATATGATCTGGTATTAAAGAACTTATTGCCAAATGCATTCTGGGAAGGGAGAACCTGAGAAATGACAAGGCAGTGGGAGCGGCCAGCACACACGAGAGCAGCTACACGGAGGAACGCCTGCCAAGTCTGCCTAAGATGTGCTCCACTCTTTCAGTTACTACCCACGGTGTTCTGTAGTGGATTAAGGCAGGGCATACTATGACTTTTCTTAGAACATTATAATACATGGTAGTGTATTAAATCCTTCACAAAACCTACAGATTAAAAAAAAAAAACCACAACTTTACTTAAACCAAGATCCTCCCTCTCCTCTCCCCTCCACTTCCCCCTTTCTCCCCTCTCCTCTCCTCTTCTCTTCCTTCTCTTCTTCTCTTTTCTTTCTTGAGATGGTCTTACAAAATAGCCCAAGCTGGCCTCAAAATCACTACGTACATGAGACTGAACTTGAACTCCAGATGCTTCTGCCTCTGCCTCCCAAAGGTTAGGATTACAGTATTGTGTTCCCACATCTGGCTCTAAGTGGCTTTTTTGTTGTTGACTTTGTTGTTGTGGTTTTGTTTGGGTCTTTTTAAGAATAGGTCTCTCTGTTGCCCCAGCTGGCCTTGAACTCACTATGTAGACCAGGCTGGCCACGACCTTACAGATACCTACCACTGTCACCCAAGTGCTGGGATTAAATTTAAGGTGTGCACCAAGATGCCTGGCTTCTAAGGAATTTCTTAATTTGACCCTGGATTTACTTTCTTAAAACAAAAACAAAACAAAAAATAGCTTCTTTATACTGTGCATCCTGCTGAACATAACAAAGCACAAGCAGGTCCATGTTTCGAAAGCATGTAGGATGAAAAGAACAGTAGATACCTTATATATGGAAATATGTTTTAAACAAGATGTACGTACACACACACACACAGACACACACACACACAGGCAAAGCCAGTTCTCCAAAGGATTGGCAATGTTTGTCTTTAGATGCTTAGATTGTAATTTGAGGCTTTATAAAAACTGTCTACACTTCTAATCAGCTAAAATGAACATGTGTTATCATAATCAGAAAACAAAACTTGAGAGGAAAAAAAATCATTTTGTTGCTAAAAACACAAAATATGATCTGGGAGTGTGGTATGATGAATACATTTTCAAATGATAATTATAAAACATGGTCCCATGTTAAACAAACCTCTGTCATTCAAATCACCAAACAAGTCAAAATTTAACAGATGAAGTACTTCCAGTAAGACATCTTATATTAAACCTTCTAACTAAAATGAAATCTAAGAGGGTTAATGATGAGTGTGCAGTTGGTCAAGGCCAGCAGCATCTATAGTACGTGAAAAGGGACAGTGTTGATGAGTTATAGGCCTGCTCATCTTTCCTCACTTACAGATGTTTTCATCCTATTTCATGTTGCTATAAAGTTCTTCCACACCCAGCAGCTCCACTTGGTTCCCTCCCAAGACTTTAGTGACGGAGGAAAATCGGGTGAGGCTGGAACAAAGCACAGGTGGCCACCACTGGTTCCCCTTTCCTGAGCTGATCTACCTTCCCACATGCATCCCACCCTCAACTCCAACCTCTGTGTAGAACTTTCAACTGAACGGTCACTCTGGACTCACAGAGCAGCTTTCTAGGAGTAGAACCAAAAGCTACCACGCACTGACAGTGCAGGTGGGAGTCAGGGAGGAAGAGCAGGGCAGTGTGGACTTTCCTCTCCGGGGTCAAGGGACGGAATGACCTAGAGGAACCAACTTCCTTTGGACAAGGCATGAAAAGAGCCACCGGTTCATACTCAACTTGGTCGAAGTGGGAGCACCATCAGGAGGCTTCTGCAGGCCGCCCCGTGCGTAGGAACGTGTGCACCCTCCCACCCACCACCCCGAGAAAAGAGGTATGTAGGAAACCAGAGGGCTGGGAAACAAGTTTCAAAAATGGCTTTGTTGAAGGGCATGATGATTTTTTTTCTTTGAATATTTATGGTCCAAAGAGAACTTAAGAAAGTACACTTGAGAAAGTACATTAAATTTAACTTAAAGAGAAAAAGGGACATCAATACAAACAGCTCCTTCTTTGCACAACTCTAAAATCCAAATCTCCACCAATCCTGATTAACACCAATAGAACCCTTAGTGCACTCAGTGGGTTTTAAAGTATCACCCAAGGGTGAAGAGTCTAAAAGAAAAACCCAAAACATCAGGTGACGCCACACTGCCCTGGCCACCTCCTTAAACACAGATTGTAGACATTCATTCCGTATGTGCGCCATGGCTCCTGGAGTCCTGGGCCCAAGCTCTATCGGAGGACTCAATAGGGCAGGACTTCGTCATTTGCTCATTCATGGACATACACACACAGTCCTGGCTCCTTACAAGCACCCTGTAACGGCAGGGTTTCAGACTTAATGAACAGAGACAGTTCAGAGAGGGAATGGCTGTGTCCAACATCACAAGGTAAACAGACCCTTTAAAGCTTCATTTTTCCATCCATACTAATATTTCATAATGATTCCTATGATCGTTTAAGAATTTCTGTGTTCTCTTCCAATTAAAAAAAATCTATTCTTGTTTCCTATATTATTTTCTCCTTCGAATAAATCAATTTTTAAGTTTTTCACTTATCATCAGTATCTGTGTTTTCCTCAAGTTCAGTTTTCTTTTGATCACTGTCTCCCACATGGAGACTTTTGCTCACAGGTTCATTAAGACTGGCTTCTTTTCCTTCTTCATGTTTTAAAATAGCAGAATGAACTTCCGTCATTTTCCCCAAGCAAGCCATCCAGTTCTGTGAGGAATCTAGTTGCTTTGCTTGGGGAAAATGACAGAAAGGTTGTAATGATGACTTCTGTATCTGCTTGGTTTCTGTACATCCAGAGAACGTCCTTGCCTACAGAGAATGTGTTCAATGCTTGAAACTAAAAATGCCACATCATCACTTAACATAGCCATTCCTATAGACACACAGGACCTGCCCCAAGTCAACGAGATAAGCACTTACCAGACTCTGAATTGAGACGCACTGTCTAAAGAAATACATACATGCAGGGGACATGCTCCTACACAAGAAATAAAAAATGTAAAAATTTTAATTATGATTTGCAGCATGCAAATATATACAGGCCCACCGTGTTGCTACCGAAGGACACAGATCCTTCATAACAGTTTCTGGATGTTTCCTCAGCCTTTCAATTCAGCATTTATACACAGCACAACTTGCTGGCTGAAGTCTAGCTTATTTCCATTTGTTGTTATTACAAATAGTGACAGGATAAATATTCCTTTCAAACTCTTCTTCAGGAACATAGGCAAGGCTCCTCAACAGAACGGAAACTGCTGAAAACCTAGGGTAGAACATCTCTCAACATCATTAGAGAAGTGACTGGAGGCATACCAAAGTAGTAGAGTGTTTGCCCAGTATGTGCAATGTCCTGAGTTCAATCCTCAACCTCTGCCAAAAATAAGTCAAATTGACCTCCAGAGTGGATATAATGTGGTTACACTTCAGCACTGTGTACAGCATCCAGTCACCACACTTTACCTACTATTACAAACATGAAAGTATATAATGTCACCTCACTACTCTCATTGGTACTGCCCTGTAGAGAATTTAGTTTGTTTCTTGATCTAATCTGCTACGCTTTATTCATTTGTCTACTAGGCTACTGCCTCTTTGCTACAATTTTACGACATGAATGATACCATGGGTATAAAAACTCCATCAGACACGTATGTTATGGTCACGTTTATTCTCAGTCGGAAGCTTGTCTCTGACCGCTGCTTAAAGTACATTTTCTTACACCTCCAT
The DNA here is from genome assembly GCA_035773235.1 of Eospalax fontanierii. Classification (NCBI taxonomy): domain Eukaryota; kingdom Metazoa; phylum Chordata; class Mammalia; order Rodentia; family Spalacidae; genus Eospalax; species Eospalax fontanierii. The sequence goes on along the minus strand of CM069536.1, from coordinate 52,611,632 downwards.
TTGAAGTTTTGGGGGACAGGGTCTTAAACAAGTATTCCAATGTAGCCTGAAACTAGCCTCCACCTCCTGAATGTTACAATCACAGGCACAAGCCAGCACATCTGGTTTATGTAAGTGCTAGAGTCTGAACTCAGGGCTTTGTGCATCCTAGGCAAGCACTTGACCAGATAAATTATATTTTTTAAAAGATCAAATTTGTAGATTGGTCTAAAAATTGTACAATCTTTAAAATACCATCTCATTTCCCAATGTTACGTACATTTTCCTTTATAAGCTTAAAAGATTCCCTTTGAAATGCATGTCTTTAATTCATCCAGAATGTAATTTTATTTTTATCATACTGTCACACAAATATTTCTTGAGGTCACTAGTACTTTGTAACTACTGACTTATAATCATGTCAAAATAATTTTTTCTATGTATACAGAAGTCTATTTTTCTGTCCATATGCCACTGACATTCCAATTCAAATACAGCATTATAATAAATCCTGATGACCCCCATCTGGCATCTTCAATTGATTTCAGAATCATTCTGTCATGTTTCTTAGAAAACATTCTTGGTTTCATTGTTTTATTTTTAAAATTATATCCATTTTATGGAACACTGGGTTCTTATAAATAATGAATCTTCTCAATCAGTAACATATTGTAGTTCTTATATCTTAAATTGGCTTCAAAAATTTTTAATTCATAAAGGCATTTTATGGAGTGATATAGCTGGATATATTGACACACAACTGTAATTGTAACACTTGGGAGGCTGAGGCAGTGTGAGTTCAAGGCTAATGTAGGCTATATAGTGAGACCCTGTCTCAAAAAAACAAAACATAGCATAAAGCCACTGTACTTTCTTTGCTAAGTTCATTATAAGGTTTTATTATAAGTTTTCTTTTGTTATTGGGGCAGTTTATACAATTGCATTTTCTAATACAAATTTGCTGGACTTTCAACATTTCATATTTAGTATTTTTATTGAATTCTTCCTTGAATTGTTTTAATGATTTTCTTTAATTTTTCTAGTTAGATAATATATTCAAAAATGACATTTCGCCCCCTTTTTATCGCCTTATTGGGCTAAATTAATAGATATATTCTTATGAACTGGAGAGACAGCTCAGTGGTGAGGAGCACAGACTGCTCTTGCAGAGGACCTCAGTTCTGTTCTCAGCATCCACATGGCAGCTAATAATTGTCCATAACTCCAGTCCAGGGGATCTGATGCCTTCTTCTGACCTCTGTGAGCAGTGCACAATACAGGTGTACTTACATAAATGCAGGCAATACACTCATTTATATATAAAATAAAAATAATAAATAAAATATTTAAAATAGAGATATTCTACTCAGTTTATGCAAGATCATATACAAAGCAGTATCTGGGAAATTGAAAGGACGTCAGAGGAATATGGAGAAATGGAAAGGTGCTTTTGAGACAGTTATTTCCTTCTCTATATTTTATTTTATATATAGCAGTTTTCCAAAAATATAATTACTTTGGAAGTAATATGCAGGAACTTACATCTGCTTCACTTTTTTTTTATATATATATAAAAGCAATGGGAGCTCAGTAAGAAAGTCATAAAAACACTCCAGGTTAAAAAGGAAGAGTAAAGCTTACCATATGTGGGTAGGTATTTATTTGTGCAATAATATAGGATCTGTCAGCTCTACTCCATGGAGTCCAGCATTTTCACTAAGCCTAGAGGAAAGAGTCTGCTACAGACTGCACTATTCTTCTTATAGCCTGACTCTAATGGGAGAAAGAAAATTACACTTGGAGATGCATTTTGTGGAAATGTTATGGATTTCAGCTTGATTATAAAATTAAAGAATCTTCAGTAAAATTACCAAGTAGGCAGGTTAACAATACCTTTCCCCAAACCAGATTCAGGATGTCTATAATTAGAATTTATATAGGAAATGACTTCAGAAAGTTCTGTGAGACTGGCTCTCCAAGGCCAAGGGAAATAAATGGGAAAACAAATAAGAATGTATGCAAAGGCGTAAGACAAATAATCACAACAGAAGACAAAATATGAAAATGAAAAACACAAGACTCAATACAAACAGGCATTCCTAACAAAATCTAAGTAGAAAGGAATAGACATTCCTCAAAACAAGACTTACTTCTCCACACTCCCACCACCAAAAAGTAACTCTTGTTTTTTTAAAATATTTTATTATTTTTATTTTATGTGTATGAGCATACTGCCTGCATGTGTGTAAGTGCACCAGCCACGCAGTGCCCGTGAAGTCCAGAAAAGGGTGCCGGATCCTCCGGTTACTGATGGTTGTTAGCCGCCATGTGGGTGCTGGGATCAAACCCAGATCCTCTGCAAGAGCAGTCAGTGATCTTAAACCACTGAGCTACCTTTCCAGCCCCAAGTCTTGTAAGTTTTATGATATGAAACCCAGGTACTCTTTCTGGAGAGAGAGAATCAGAAAGCATGATTCAGAGGATGGTAGAGAACATATCATTACTCCGGGGATTAAAACAGGGAAACGTGCTGATACAAGCGACCGTGAAAGTGACTTAGAGCTAATTGAGAATTAAGTAAACAGTTACAGTAAGTGGAGAAAGAAGAGAGGAAAGGAGAGAAACTGCCAAGAACAAGAACTGGCAAGCTCAAGGAAGAGGAAGAAGCATAGTATGTCTAAACAGAGCACCTTCCGGAACAAAAGGAGGACTCTTAAAGAAAGACATTAGCCAGGTGTGTTACTGCACACTGGTAATATCAGCATTTGGGAGGTGGAAGCAAGAGGGTCAGGAGTTCAGGCCAGTCTTGACTACATAGTGAGTTCAAAGTCAGCCTGGACTACATGAAACTTCAAAACAAACAAACAAAAAACCAAAAAAAAAAATCTGTAATAATACATTTATTTATATTTGGAACAAAAGAAGACTGATTCTGGCCTACAGAAGGCAAACTTCTACACATAAATGAAAATCATAGGCTGAGGGTTTAGCTTAGTGGCACAGTACTTGCCTAGTACGTATACCATCGTGGGTTGGATCCCTAGTATTTATTGGTTGGGAGTAGGAGAGGGAGAGAATGAAAAGATACAAGTGTCAATGAGTGTGCGAGGCCATTTCTATGGGCTGGGGCACGGTTCTGTGGGTAAAGTGCCTGCTGTGCAAACATGAGGACCTGAGTTTGGGTCCTTGGCACCCATATAAAAGCCAGGTATGGTGACATATATCTACAACCCTTACCGCTAAGACTTAAGAGACAGATCACCAGAGCTCACTGGACAGATCATCTGAGCTCATTTTTAGCCCTGTATCAAAAATTAAGGTGGAGAGCAATTGAGAATATACCCATCACTGACCTCTGGCCAACGCAGGCATGCATGCGCGCATGCACACACACGTAAAGAAAAAGACTAGAGAGGCTGAGGACATAGCTTAGGTGGTAGAGCACTTACTTAGCATGCATGAAGCTCTAGGTCAGGCTCTACTACTGCCTGAGCTACATGGGTGGAGGAGAGAAAGGAGCCAGAGGACAGTGACAACTAGGGAAACTAGAAATATACACCTAGCACAGTGAGAATGCAAGAGACAAGCCCTTAAGATTGCTTCAGAGCTAGGAAGGACTTTCCAGAGAAAACAGCTGAGCTGAAACTTGAAGCTAAGGATAAAGATCTGGGTGAAGACAAGTAAGTGCTACAGCAGAGAGGAATGAATCAAGCACACTGCACTAGGAGGCACAGAGCGACCCCCTGCGGGCACTGTACAACACAGGTGCACTTACATTCACAGGCAAAACTCTCACACACACTTAACACAACTTTTTAAAAGCAAAAGAGACATAGGTAATATTATTATCAAGTTTCAAAGAAAAAAATTTTTCCTAAACCATGTTATGTGATGTTGAATAATAAATAATGAAATCAAGGCAATACCAGACATAAAAGGAGAAATTAACTGAAACCAATTACACTGTCAATAATTTGACATCTACTTATTAGGTG